>OZ018394.1:28584446-29784446 GCA_963969525.1 Ontholestes murinus
GTCCTAATTTGTTCTTTAGATAGGAAACATTTCTCTAAGAATTCAGAGTATGATATCCAGCATCGGCACTTCATGGGGACATTTAAGGTTCTGATCCAATAAATTATCGATCTTGCAGTCTTTTCAGCGGGTCTAATATTGTTGTGTCGTATCCAATGTTATCCAACAACTATAAGCAATCTTGTGTATTTATCTATCACATTTGAAAAATTCTTAAAAGTTTTTCTACCTTTTATATCCTCGATTGAACTATGGTATAGTTTTTATTGGCAGTGGCCCATTTTGTCATGACTCTTCCCTGGTCTGTTCGAACATCTTCAACTTTTTAAGGTGTGCTTTGGCTTCAGTTTTCTTGAAAAACATCGCTTTAATTTCATAACGATTTAAAGGTTGTCCTTTTCTCATGAGTTTGTGATAAGATTGCAATCTATTCTTCATCAATGCGCTTAAGCTATGACTTGAAGTGCGTTTAATATTTACTAAAGAGTCGTTGCAACGATTCGTCAAGGTGATCTCTTTGGATTGATAGTCCAGTATGTTGAGGGTTATTTGGTGGTGAAATTGCTCGGTTTTGCTGAAGTCTCTTTAATTGTGATGAGTTGAATTATCTGCATGTATCTCTATTCCATTTTTTTAAAGTACCTTTGCGCATTATATGGGTGTTCGGGAAGTTTGATTTGATTGCATTTTTCGTCTTGTGCAATGCTTGATTCCAAAATTTGTTGGCATCGGCAATGAGTTTGTTGCGAACCTCTGCTGTGGACGGCTTCTTCGCGTCCTTGTATATCCCTGACTGCTGACTGAAGGTTACTTGTTCTGCCAACGTGTTGAGTTTATCTATATTGAAATAAAACAACATTGTTGAGAAAGTTTTACATTTATCGTTGAACACTGCAACATGTTTCGCCACACAGTGGCTTCTTCAGGCAGATGAAGTCAGTATTTATCTGCCTGGTGTGTCGACTGTGTGGCGAAACATGTTGCAGTATACAATAATAAATGTAAACACCTCACAACTGTGTAGTTTGATTTCAATATGTTATGGAAGCTGATATTATTGTTTGTCAAATATCAATTGGTCTTCCTTGGTTGTAAGGTAGTGGTGAAGGTACTTGGGAGCCCTCGTTAAGGTAGCGATTCGACTGGTTGTAGTATTTACTTTTCAAGTGTAAGTGCTGATACGATTTTTGTCGCAAAACTAAATCTTATATCTTCGGACTAGGTGAAGCTCGTCTTCGACCTGTTGTGATAGTTGGGTGTTGTCAGAACTTCTCGTAGGAGAGCTTGTCGTACATGCGAATCCGAATTTGAATGTGCTTTTTTTGTCAGTATTAATAATACATGTTTAATGAGACTCAAAAATAGAAACAAATTTTCTTATTAGCCGAGAAAAGCATAGAAAGTAATATGTTACCCTATAATTCACATTAAAATGGAGACGAGCGGCGCTGATTCGACGATCTATAAAGTTCATCTTTTCAAGTAATTCCGAGATTTAAATTGAAAATACGTAAGTCTAGAACTTGATTTTGTCAAATAAGTATTTGATTACATTTGGAGATCTACGGATGAATCGGCTTTCTCTGTGTGTACGTACCCGCGTGGATGCAAGATGTAAAGTTCGTTTTACATGCACAAGTTATAGAAAACGTATTTATGTGCGCGGCAAAGGTCCTTTTGTACTCCCCCCTATTTATTTTATTTGTATTGTGCGGAGGAATAAATTAGACTTTCATGTGGCCCTAGCGCCGATAAAAAAAATAGCATTTAAGTATTGAAAATATGGGGGACTGCATACGATTTTTTTTTGGGAGAAATGCAATTATGTACATCTTGGGAAGTCGGGTTTTTATATTGCTAAAACGTGGCTTTGCGAAAATTCATATATACAAAAAACATAGTAATAAAGGTACTCAATACCAATTACCTAGAATTTATAAGATGTAAATCACTTGGCCTAAGTATATATTTATCTTTTAAGAAAGCTAAGTAAGTCAACGATATAAGCAAAACTATATAGACATGGGTCTAAAACATAGGGCTACAAACGTTAAAAGATATTGGAGGTTACGTGGATAAATTATAATTCTAATTGATTTTTAGTATTAGAAGATTGGATCATGTGACCAAATTATAGGAAATGTAGATCATCAAAACGTGTAACACAATGTTGTTTATTTTCTGATATTATCGAACTAAATTATGACCGAGGTATTTGCAGAATTAAGGAAGAAAAATTGGATGATTTTTATATATTTTGGAAATATTCATCGCAAACTATGTTTGATAAGTTCTGTTCATGGTTAGTGCATGGACTATGCAGTGTCATCTGTTTATAGCAGAGTCTAGGCATAGTAGGATTATGGCTACAAAAATTAGAATTATACATTGCGTGAATACCAATATTATAAAAGAGCGGAGATAAGGCTGATTCTAGAAAAACACCTTGTTGAGGAACAAATGAGTGGAAGTAGATGCTTCGAATTTTAACCTGAAAGAGTCTTGATAGGAGGATGTAGTAAGATACGAAGTATGAAAAGAAAGCACCGTTTCTTCAATTATAAGCAAAAAATTGAATAAACAGAATTACTTCATCAAATTAAGAATTAAGAATTTAAAGTTTAAAACCAAATAGAAATTAATTGTTTAAACCAGCTACTAAAATCATTAACAAAATGTTAGTCTCTATTAAAAATCTTATTTTTATTTGTACGAAGAACATCACGTCATAAATGACTATTTTTAGTTCCTTAAGCGATCTCAAGTGTTGTAAGGAGCAACTAGTTTTCTAAAATGATCAAAGTAAAATATAAAAAAAGTTTTTCCATGTGGGACAAAAAACAGGTTGTACACTTTTATACATCTGAAAGAAATATATCAGGAACATCTTGCAATTTTAGGAATTGATGGAACATTATAACACTTCTGAGAAATCCGATAGCAGAATTGGTGGAAAATTCTAGAAATCTAGAAGAAGTTCCCACACGAAAATAACAAAACCTTTTAAGAGATAAAATACCAAGTTGCTGAAAAATATAAAATTTTGAAAAAAAGAATTTCTGAAACTTATCATATGAAAGCGGTATTGCTGCAAAAATTTTTATAATCTCAAATATGTTATTATTATAACTTTGAAGAGAAAAATTATAATAATGAAGAAATTGCTGTAAATTATTAGAATTTAAGAAGAGAAGACACAAAATTAAGCAATATTGGTAAAAATTAGAAAATAATACGAAAAAATAGTTTTTTGATTTTTAGAGCAATTACTCACGAAATGGAAGAAAACATTCTTAATCATTTGGAAATCTTAAATCTAAAACATGTTGCAAAAGTCTAGAATACATCAAAAAAATTTAATAAACCGAATGAGATATTACTGAAAAAAATTCTAGAAATCACTTATTGAAAATCGACTAAAATTCTCGTACCATAAAAGAGAGAGCGCTAAAGATTTAATGTGGAGGAGAAATTATTGTAACATATTAGAATTTAGTAAGAGGCGACTGACAAAATTAGGCAATACCTACTGATTGTTATAAATTTCTTAAAAAACCTTTCCGTACAATGGAAAAAATTTCTGGAAAATTCAAGAAATTTGGAAAGAATGTTTTAGAAAATTTAGGAGCGTACAATTTTTTTAAATTTGTAAGAATAATCACTCATAATAATAGAATTGTTTAATCGAATTTGTGAAAAAAATATAAACAGTTTACACGACGACGGTTGCGGCCGAACTAGCGTTAGCGAGAGTGAAGCAACGTTAGTTCGGGAGTTGGATGGGTGACTGGTAACATTCACCATTTGGATACAATTAATGGTGCTTTAGAGTGACAGGGCAATCCTCTAAAGTGACAAGCTCATTTACACATACACAAATTCACAAACCACATGAAGGAAGGACCACATGGTCGATAACTAAACACTACTATTACTACTACTATAAACAGTTTAGAAAACAAGAGATAATTATTGCAGAAGTTGCTGAAAGTTCTAGAAATATGAAAAACCGTTTGCTAGAACATCCTAAAATTTTTAAAAGAGTCCTCAAGAAATAAAACAAAATGTTCTACAAATAAAGAAGAGGAATTGTTTGAAAATCGTAACACTTTTAAAAAAAACATATTTGAAAGAAAAGTCGCTCATAATTATAGAATCGTATAACGGAATTTGTCGAAAAATAAAAACATTTTTAAAGGCAAGGATAACAAAATTATTGGAGAAGTTGCTTAAATTTCTAAAAATATGGAAAATAAATTGCTGGGACATGCTAGAATTTTGAAAGGAATTCTCGAGAAATAGAATCAAATGTCAAATAAATTTAGATTAGGAATTGTTGGAAAATTATATGACTTACCAAAAATTTTAATAACCAGAAAGACAAAATTGCTGGAAATTGTAGTTCTAAAATCTTACAATTTTGAAATATCATTTAAAGCATTATTGAAATGGGAGATGTTGAACAAATTTAGAATAGCAGTTATTAGAAAATTATAATTATACTTAAGAGAAATTCCAAAAAGCATGACGAGAAATTGCTGGAAAATTGTAGTTCTAAAATACTCACAATTTGCAAGAGTTGCAAGAATTTCTAGAAGTATGAAAAATACGTAGTTGTAATTCTGTGAATTAAGCAAAATTCGAGAAAGCGAAATAGAAATTACTGGATAATTTATATTTTTACGAATCTTTTAATTTAAAAAAGAACTAAAAAATTATTGAAATGTGAAAGAAAATTGACAAAATATTCTGGAAAGTTATTTAAAATAGAACTTGTGGAAGGTATAATATAGTTTACTTTTCAAAAAGGCGATATAACAAAGCAAAACCTATAGAACGTAAAAATGATTGTTGTAATTTGGAAGAAAATTCGCTCAAAGTATAGAAATAAATATGGGGATTTGGCGGAAAACATTTTTGAAAATAAAGCTGATTAAATTATGTAAGAGTTGCTGAATGTTTTAAAAGTATTAAAAATACGTTGTTGGAGTTCTGTAGAATAAACGAAAAAAAAGTTGTACAAATCTAGAAATGAAATTGTTGAAAATTAACAAAGAATTAAGTAAAACTCAAGAAATTCGAAATAAAAATTACTGGAAAAGAAATAGAATATTCCAGTAATTTCTAAAATTAAAAAAATGTTGGATGCTTGAAGCCATAACTTTGTGATACATATTGAATCGTTTCGTTGTACGTTTGATAATGGCTTGTAAGGTTGAAACTATAGTTACGAAATAAATTCCGTGTGTGATATTAACAAAGTGAGTTTTATTTATCATTTGATAAAGGAAAGGAAACGTTCTGAAACATAAATTAATATAACAGAAAACCGATTCAAGAAGATATAAAGCTATAAAAAAATAATCTTGTTTTCTTTTCAAAATTTTTTTTTAAAAATATATAACAAAATATCGCAAATTTTAGAAATCTAGAAAGAAAATCGCTAAAAATTTTCAATATTTTAAGAGAATTCTAATAAATCGTTAAAAAAAGTTGCTAAAATAGTGCAAAATTCGAGTAGGAATCTCAAAAGAATTATATAAGTATGAAGAGGTAATTACTTTAAAATACTAAAACGTTTAAAGGGATACAGAAAAAGTCAGGCAAGAGTTTTTAAAAATAATGAAAATTATAGAAATCTACAAAAGAAAAATATCTAGAATTTTCAAAATCTATTTTGAATAATATCCTAGAATTGTTAAATAAATTCTTATTTATTGACTATGACTATAGTTTCGATCATAAACTGATAATTATTAATCAAAAAAATAACTATTGTGGTAAAACAAAGTGAAAAGTGTTTTATTTAATTTTAATCAAAATGTGCCACCATGTAAACGCCGACAATATTCAAGAAGAACTAAATTCTTGATAAATAAAACAAAATGTTCCACATATCCAAAACAGGAATTGTTAACACTTGATGAAAGTTCTAAAAAACAGAAATTTTTTTGCTGGATAGTAGTTTTAAAATTAACGCAATTTTGAAAAATAAATCTAAAGGATTATTGAAATGTGGGAGGTAAAATATAGTTTCTTTTTTAGAAGAAAATGCGACAAAAAAGATAAAAACAATGGATCACGAAAAAATGTTTTGTAATTTTAAAGAAAACTCGCTCAAAATTATAGAAAAGTTTAAGTGAATTTGTCCGAAAATATTATTGAATATAAGGTAGACAAAATTATGCAAGAGTTGTTAAAAGTTCTAGAGGTACAAAAATAGGTTCTTGTTATTCTGTAAAACTCTTGAATAAATTCATTAAATTAGATGAACATGTTTTACAAATATACAACAGAAAGTGTTAAAAAGACTTAAGAAAAATTCTAAAACGCCAAAATAGAATTTAATGGAAAATTCTGAGGAATTATGGAAATCTGTAAGTTTTAGTAATAGTAATAGTAATAGTAATAGTAATAGTAATAGTAATAGTAATAGTAATAGTAATAGTAATAGTAATAGTAATAGTAATAGTAATAGTAATAGTAATAGTAATAGTAATAGTAATAGTAATAGTAATAGTAATAGTAATAGTAATAGTAATAGTAATAGTAATAGTAATAGTAATAGTAATAGTAATAGTAATAGTAATAGTAATAGTAATAGTAATAGTAATAGTAATAGTAATAGTAATAGTAATAGTAATAGTAATAGTAATAGTAATAGTAATAGTAATAGTAATAGTAATAGTAATAGTAATAGTAATAGTAATAGTAATAGTAATAGTAATAGTAATAGTAATAGTAATAGTAATAGTAATAGTAATAGTAATAGTAATAGTAATAGTAATAGTAATAGTAATAGTAATAGTAATAGTAATAGTAATAGTAATAGTAATAGTAATAGTAATAGTAATAGTAATAGTAATAGTAATAGTAATAGTAATAGTAATAGTAATAGTAATAGTAATAGTAATAGTAATAGTAATAGTAATAGTAATAGTAATAGTAATAGTAATAGTAATAGTAATAGTAATAGTAATAGTAATAGTAATAGTAATAGTAATAGTAATAGTAATAGTAATAGTAATAGTAATAGTAATAGTAATAGTAATAGTAATAGTAATAGTAATAGTAATAGTAATAGTAATAGTAATAGTAATAGTAATAGTAATAGTAATAGTAATAGTAATAGTAATAGTAATAGTAATAGTAATAGTAATAGTAATAGTAATAGTAATAGTAATAGTAATAGTAATAGTAATAGTAATAGTAATAGTAATAGTAATAGTAATAGTAATAGTAATAGTAATAGTAATAGTAATAGTAATAGTAATAGTAATAGTAATAGTAATAGTAATAGTAATAGTAATAGTAATAGTAATAGTAATAGTAATAGTAATAGTAATAGTAATAGTAATAGTAATAGTAATAGTAATAGTAATAGTAATAGTAATAGTAATAGTAATAGTAATAGTAATAGTAATAGTAATAGTAATAGTAATAGTAATAGTAATAGTAATAGTAATAGTAATAGTAATAGTAATAGTAATAGTAATAGTAATAGTAATAGTAATAGTAATAGTAATAGTAATAGTAATAGTAATAGTAATAGTAATAGTAATAGTAATAGTAATAGTAATAGTAATAGTAATAGTAATAGTAATAGTAATAGTAATAGTAATAGTAATAGTAATAGTAATAGTAATAGTAATAGTAATAGTAATAGTAATAGTAATAGTAATAGTAATAGTAATAGTAATAGTAATAGTAATAGTAATAGTAATAGTAATAGTAATAGTAATAGTAATAGTAATAGTAATAGTAATGAGATGCCGAAACTATAGTAAAGAGAAAATAAATAGTGTAATACAAACAAAGTTACAAAGTGTTTTTTATTTATACTCAAATATGCATAACGAAGTAGAAGCCGCAAAAATTAATACTTTCAAAATATTATTAACAAATGAAAAGAAATATATACAGGGTGTCCCGTTAATGCGGGGAAATAGCTGGACCATAGATTCCTGAGGTCAAAATATGACGATTAAACGCAACTTATCTATATCCAAAAATTTAAGGTTAAGCCGGAATTTGGCTTCAAAGTTTCAATTTTATTTATTTCTTTTGTTTATAACAATTGAACGCTTTATTTGATTTTAATGAAATTTATTAGTAATAAGTACCATAATATCATACATCATTTTAGTTATTTTGGCCATTAATGATTGACAGGAAGTATAAAAAACAATAGTACCACCACTTAAAAACTAAAATATTTTTTTATTGGTGCATCCAATAAAATCCAAAAAAATCTACTTGAAAGGGCATTAGATTTAAAAACTTTTTTGACTCTTACTTGTTTTTGATATCTTGTACGGTTTTTGCACAAAAAATAAAATATGAATATAGTATACACATTTTGCACTCATTAATAAGTAAATAAACTTACTCAATTGAATAAAAATTAAATAATATCAATTAATAAAATAAATCAAAACAACATCTAACACTTTTCAAACAATTTTCTTTGCAAAATCCTAATACAAACGAGATATCTGTTTGTTCCAAATATGAATATTTATGAACTATAATAAAGTTAAAAATTAATTGTCAAAAGATACTAAATAATAATTATTATACATAATTTAGATTTTTTAAGCAAAGACGGCGACGAACAACATTTATTTTCGATTCGATGAAAAACTAGATTTTGTTTTTACTGGATAAAAATATATATTTTATTTTTTTGTGGGAAAACCGTAAAAGATATCAAATATTATTAAGAGATAAAAAAGTTTTTAAATTAAATGGTCTTTCAAGAAGTATTTTTTTAGTTTTTATTGGATCCACCAATAAAAAAATATTTTAGTTTTTAAGTGGTGGTACTACTGTTTCTTATACTTCTTGTTAACGAATATTAGTAATAATAACTGAAATGATGTATTATATTATGGTAGTTATTAAAAATAAATTTCATTCAAATCAAATAAAGCGTTCAATTGGTATAAACAAAAGAAATAATTTTTTTTGAAACTTTGAAGCCAAATTCTGGCTTAACCGTAATTTTTTGGATATAGATAAGTTGCGTTAAATCGTCATATTTTGACCTCAGGAATCTATGGTCCAGCCATTTCCCCGCATTAACGGGACACCCTGTATAATAAATTCTAAATCTCTTGTAATTTATAAAAATATTATAAATAATTATTGAAATCTGCTAGAAAATTTTATAAAAATTATTAATTTTTCAACAAATTTTTTGAAATAAAATCTTATTGAAATGTGGAAGGTGTAATATGGTTTTCTTTTGCAAAATTGGCGATAAGACAAAAAAATCTTGTAATTTGAAAAAAAGTCGCTTAAATTTATAAAAATGTTTAAGGGGATTTGTCGGAAAATAATTTTGGAGATAAGGCAGACAAAATTATGCATACGTTGCTAAAAGTTACAGAAGTATAACAAATATGTTGCTAGAATAAATATAAAAAATTTAAGAAAACTGTTTCACAAATCTATAACAGTAATTGTTGGAAAATTATAAAAGCTAAAATGGAAATTACTAGATTCTTCTTATTCTAAAACTTCCCAATTAAAAAAAAAACATTTAAAGAATTATTGATATATAGACGAAAAATTTGTAAGAATTAAAAATTTTTTAATAGAAAGTCGACAAAATGAGATAAAGCCATACAAAATATTGTAAAAAATATTCTGAAATCAAAATTTCGTAAATTTTAGAAATCAAGAAAATCTTAAATCACTTGAAAAGAATTCTAGTAATCTAGTTAAAAAAATGCTACAAGAATCTAAAGTTCGCAGAGGAACTTTAAAAAAGTACATAAACAGGGAACATACTAAGGAGAAGCAGAAAAAGTTAGATTAGAGTTGTTGAAAATAATAAATATTATAGAAATGTGGAAATAAAAGTACGGGACTATTCTATTATTTTCAAAATCAATTTTTAAATATCGAAAGAAACAATTAACGAAAATTCTAGAAATTTTGAAGAGAAATTGCTTTAACACAAATGGTGAGTCCAGTTTGCTATTAATTATCATATTACGTACGAATTAAATCTGCCACCACGTTTATTATGTTTTACAATATGCCCTAGAAGTTTCAGACAAACGCTCAATTATCCTGCATCCACTCTTTAATAAGAGATTCGAAACATTCCTAAAAAAAAGCTACATGTTGCAGTGATCAACAATAAAATTTAAACGCTTCAAACTAGGTTGTTTCATTTCAATATCTTCTAGATTTTTATCGTTTTATCAATTTAATATTTAATAAAATTAAGCTCTACATCTCTATATAATAATGGAGTTCGTAATGGAGTTCGGGAGGTTTTATATGGAAGAAATAATAACTTCTTTAAATATTGTTCCACTACTTTCTACGTCGATTTATTTAAATTGTGCCTTATTTACACACATAATATTTACAATATTATTTAACGTGCCCAATTTTTGTTGCTAGTTGAGTAACTATTATTCAGAATGATGGGTTTGCAATTCGTTCTCATTTGTTGTAATAGTTCATCGAAATATAATTTGAAACCTATCAAAAATTATTACTCATCACATCTTCATATCAGTTTGATTTTGTGATATAACGTTTCAATTCCTTACCTTTATCAATCTTTACCTTAAATTGTCAGACTATGCAACCTGATTATCAGAAATTGACCATAGCTTTCTTAGATATACATATGCAAATCCTTTTCTTCGGCATGACATCAAAGTTTGTTTGTAAGTGTAATTATTTAAAAATCCTACTGCCAAGAAAATTATATTACTCTACACTTTCAAATCTCATCGCACATAAATTTCTATATATAAAGATGTATTTCTCTCTCTTTGTGATGGTAAAAATCTTTTGGTTTTTATTAACAGAAATATCCTCTTAGAGGTCCCTAGATAACAAATTGTTAAGAAAAAAGTACATTAATCACCAATTTTAAATTAACTCTCTTTAAAATGTCTAAATTATGTGTTAATTGCTAATAAAATTCATGGAAATTATTATCAGACTTCTATTTCATTTTATGAAGAGTTTGTTTACAGTACAATTGTGGTTCCGAATAAAGGTCAGCAATTTCCTTTGACACAAAAGCCGAAACAATATTGAATTGCTGAGGCGAATACATGATGAAATTTTATACTACATTGAAAAAAAATAACACAGTTTAGAGGGTTTTACTTGTATTAATAAACCCCCTCAATTGTGTTATTTTATTTTAATATATTATGGACCTTCATCATCCGCTGTAAAAATCAATATTATTGCTTCGCCTTTTTAACATTATTTTGTTGTTTTAACTTTATATTCCTAATGATATCATTAATTTTAATTATTTTAATTAAATTATCATAATATAATTACATAAATAACGTTCAATAAAGAAAATGTTGCGTATGTATCTTTTGTGTTTCGTTAACGGTAAAATAAAATCTGGAATGACCGCGATCCCCGATAACAATTTCGAGTGTATACTTCTCACTTCCTCTATCAAGTACGTAAATTACGATTTCGGCCCATAAAAGTCGATGCCGGGTAAATTCCGGTAATAATTCGGATAAATTTATTGGTGGGTGGTAATGGGAAAAAACTTACCATAAGTGCTCTCCGGGTCCAATATCCTGCGTATTATCAAGCGCTTTCTTACTACTTCCTCTATGCCCTCAACTATTTGCACAGAACAGTGCATTATCTAGCCCATTACTGCAAATTATATACTTTTTCGTCGTCCCCTCTTGCCCAATATTTGCACTGTGCCCTTTGTGGCATTTCACGCAGAACGTCGGCTCCCTTTAGTTGGGTTGTTACGCCCAAATTGCTATTCACATTGAATATCAATGGTTCGTTTAATTTAATAACAATAATACTAGGATTATTACCTAATATTAAGTTATATACCAACAATTTGGGTAACTATTCAATGGTTTATTTATTTTGTTATCGTTAGAGTAGTTATTTTTTTTATAATTATTATATAATATTATATAATAATATTATACGTTATTATTTGTGAAAAAATATTTAATTTAAGGAAATTATACAAAATAATAATAATTATTAATCATTGTAAAAATGGACCAAGAATATTTTTTAATTAATAATAATAAAATAAAATGATGTAATATAAATTAATGACTAGATTAATTAAGGCGTGTTTTTTTTTCGTAAATTTAATTATTGACTGACTCGCAATTATAAATTATTCCGCATTATCTAAATAATACATGATTCTGCCCCGGCATTATAATTAATGAGCAATAAATCGTCCCCGTGTAATTGGCTTCTTATATAATTCCCCTCCGCGTTTAATTTCGAATTGATAAAACTAAGTTGACTGCAGATGGCGGTTTATCATCCTCACCCTTGACTATTGCCCGAATCATGTTTTCCTGTGGCGTAGAAGCGGCGTTAATACACCCCTTGCCAACCTAAAGTCACTAATCCCGCTGGCCTTACTGATTTATATCCCCTAACTATTCCACTGCATCACTCCGTCCAAATTTATGTCGCTTAAAATCAATTATTGCGGAAAATTTCAAAATATACGTACCATCGATCAATCACCTCGCCGTAACAATTCTGCTGATGCGAAACGGATGAGACATCAATTATAACAAAATTTTGTACTCATAATCATTATAAGCTGCTGTATAATAAATTACTGCATCGTAAGTTATATAATAGTTATAATATAAAATTAACCTATAATCTATAACTACAATATAGAAAGGATCTGTAATAGCTCATACAGATATTAACGAAAGTATAAATGATATTCTGATTAAAAAAATAAATGTAGGCGTCATTCAGAGAAATAATGTTTTACAAATATATTATTAGTCTCAAGCACTTATCAAGAAATTATTAATAAATATTAATAAAACCAATTTGCATTTATTTTTAAAATATTGATATATGTTTTATCAAGTAATCACAGGTAAACTTATCATACATATATTCTATGAATCCATATTCTTACTAATTTATAACATAAATCATCTAAAAACCCGAAACATCTTTTGTTGAAAATTATAGTACTTAACATTCTACTATGATTTAAAAATATCTTTATGTAGCAATTTATTAGTGAGTACTCCATTATTTAACAGAATCATTTTTGAACACCTTGAGCTTATTAGACCATCGTATACATTGATACTTAACGGACATATTTTAAACAATAATAAAACTTTGAAATTTCAATCTCTGTGTTTTGTTTTTACTTTCCCTATATAGTACCTATATATAGGGGAAGTATTGTTTTCGTGCATGAAAATGTCTGTGGGCGCTGTATCTCAAAAACGAATTATCTGTTTGAAATGAAACTTTAAACTTAAGATTTTATCGTTAAAAACTGGAACTGAAAAGCTTTTGGTGAACATTCATAGACTGAAAGTGAAGTTTACTGGTGGCGTTATTTTCCCAAGGTTATAAATATCATGGACATACTGTTTTTGAGGATTGGTGATATATGAGATCCTTGGGGAACACACTGGTGGCGCGTGGTAATGTATTTCGATTTTAGCTTGTAAGAGTGAATTGGATAAAACGCTCTTAATTAAGTTAAGTAAGGAGATTAAGTGTGATTTTTAAGGAATTGCATTTAAACAACAAACCTTGATGCCAAAATGAATCTAAAGATTTTTTTTAATATCTAGTAGAAAAAATGCATATTTTTGGCGCTTTAGATGCACTCTTTAGCAGTTAGAGGTAAGGATTGAAAGTGGTAAAGAAGTGGAACGATATTCAAGGAAACCAAATTGTTGAAGAGGCATATGGCGTGATATTTATTTATTTATTTATTTAACGTACATGCCATTCAAAAACATATACACCTTGTCCCCTGAAATTTTGAATACGGGCAATTTAATGCACTACTCGTTGCTTAGTTACCACGCTCGGCACATATTTTAATGGACTGACCAATGAGAAATAATCAGTAATTTCTAATTTGTAATAAAATAGGAAATCAAAATGAAACATATTTACACGTTATTTGAATATTAGTATTTTTCGAACACAATGCTAACGTAACGAATAACAAATAACTGCAATGTTCATCTTATTAAATGTTCGAAAACATCTCCTTGTTGAGCCAAACAATATCACAGATGATTATAAAATTCCTTTTAACATTATAGCTTCAAAATGTCAAATTGACATGCACATTGCAGCAACAAACATAGCAACCAATAATAATAATCGAGATATAATACAAATTACATTACTCATATTCAAAATTTCAGGGGACAACGTGTATACAATGTAAATACAGTTTCATACATATATACGGATTAATAAAATAGTATAAGGTGTAGTAAAAAGAAATGCCTTATTTTTGCATCAAATTGAATGCTTTAATTGCCATAGTTACGTAAAATATGCGCCTTTTTGTTCGATAATTTATTGCTATTTTCATTATGCCTCTCTCATAGAAGCCCTCGTCCTTATTGGGATAAAATGTTTTTTTTTGCGTTAACTCGTGTGGCACTCATACACCGAGCTTCGTTTTTTATCTAGCCTTTTTCAAATGGCTCCAAATAGTTTTTTGTGCAATTGACCTTCCAGTGCGTGGTGCATCTTTGACATTGAAATTAACAGAACGGAATTCAATTGTGTTCTTGTGTTTTTGGTAAAATTAAAACAGTCAATTGTTTTTTAATATTAACTTCTTTTTACTTAGCAGGTGTCACCTTTGTTACTGATTTTCAATTATTTTCTTTTGTTTTTGATAAAATTTTTAATCAATTGTTTTTTCGTTTCAACTATTCAATTTTTTATTTAATTTTTACTGTCTTACAAACTATGACTACTTCTTCTAAGGAAACGTTAATTGATTTTTTGGAAAATTTCAATTTAAATCAAATTAAAAAAATGTATTTCATAATTTCTACAAAATTCTTTAAAAAATGCAATTGTTTTTGTTTTCGGAAAAATTTGTAATTTTTCTATAGAAAAAATACGCATTTTAAGTAAATATTCAACAGTTTGACATTTTTAAATTCAAGTAATTTAAATTTAGTTGTATTAACGCTTTGTTAATGTCAACTGTTTTTCAGATAGTTTCTAGATATTGTAATAATTGTAACATTACACTATGATTAACACGATTAGTAATTTAACCTAATAAACTTGATTATTACTTATTCTATCGTTCTCTTGACCTATCTCAACAAACAATGCAATGACCTCTCGTACTCCTGACCTGCTTAAACAAATTATACGTTGAGGTAGGTCAAGAATACGCTGGAGTTTAAGCGGTAAGCGGGAAAATAGGCTCTAGGTTAACTCATTGATTATTGTCGGAGGTCAAGAGTACGTTCGGTTAAATAAACCAAAAAAAGGCAACTAAAATTATTTGAATTTTTACCAAAAACAATTGAAAATTATTTGAAAATTTCTGAAAGCATATTTTAAAATTCACTTCAAATTGAAAAACAGTTAAATTTTGGATTTTAACTTGATTTAAATAAATTTGATTGTAGGAATCCATTAGTTGAAGAATTTCCATAATCCGATAATGATTTTGGAAGTTATTCTGGAAAAACTAAAAAACAATTGAATCTAAAATGTTCTAATTTTAGATTTTAACTTGATTTGAATATATTTTATTGTAGGAATTCATTGGTGCAAGAATTTTTTAATTTATAGATTATTCTGAAAATTATAGTTGAAAAACTGAAAGACAATTGAACCTCAAATTTTAAATTATTGCTTAATTTATGTAATATATATTTTATTATAGGAATCTATTGATGCGGGATTTTTTATATGAGAGTTTCAACTAATTTTCAATTGTCTTTTTTATTCTTCGTAAAATTAAGTTTTTAACAGTTATACCTTGGCATTTTTTTAAAATTTCTTCTCTTGTTTTAGGCATTGTTTTTTTTAAATTTCAACTTGTTTTAATTGTGATTTTCTTAGTAATTAGTCATTTTTCATCTGATTTTCAATTGTTTTTTTGCTCTTGGTAAAATTGAAAACTTTTATTAAGGAAATAATGATTTTAACATTATTTTATTGGCATTTTTTGTCTTTAATATCAGCTGCCAAATATTTTTAAGCAAATGTTTGTGTTTATATTAAATAGATTGATGAAAAGCCCTTCTTTATGTTAAAAATTGGAGGGTAAGATAGTAGACACCCATCCACCCTACATTTGTATTTTTGCTTAAAATTAAACAGTGTTTTAGACTTGATATTTTAAACAAAAAATAACTAACTGAGTAATAACTAATTTGTAATTGAGGTTAAAATTTTAAAAGCAAAATTGGTGAATGGTTTATAGATGAAAGAAGTTATAGTAATACAAATAATTACCCAATCATTGTTGAATATAAATTTTTATATGTAAAACATTATTTTTAGTTTTTGAATAAAAAGGAAATACAAATCCACCCTTCTATCATTTAAAAATTTGCAAAGGTTTGATTGGATTGAATCACAACCTTTATTAAAATTTATTTCGTAAATGATCAGGTTTATGTTGGGATAGTGGACACCGACCCTTCCTAAATATATATTTTATCTTTAATTAAAACAGTATTTTCAAAGGCGAGCTCTTTTTACCAGAACTGTTGTTTTATTGTATTTGAAAATAAAATAAATAACAGATTTTCAACTAATTGATAAAAATATAAGCAATTTATAAAGCATAATCTTTATAGATAATGCAGAGAAAGTTTTTAGCGGAAATATACGTTTGAGGTCCCCTGAGTCCATTCCACTAATTAATATCTCAAAAACGAATAATGCAATTGAGATGAAACTTTAAACTTAAGATTTTATTGTTAAAAACTGGAACTGAAAAACTTTTGGTAAATATTCATAAACCGGAAGTAGGTGTTTACTTGAGGCCGTTTTTTGTTTTTTTTCCAATATTATTTTAATATGAAAAATATTACAAAACTTTTTAAATAAAAATTGAAAAGTTAAAGGGAATGAGAAACTGAACAAGTTTTATAAAAATATATTTTTCATAAATATCTTAACTTTCGAGAAAAAGAAATAAAAATTGAATTTTTTGATATTTCTTGCCAATTGCTAATAAACTCTTGGAGTTACATGAAATTTATATAACAAATAATTGTAGAGAATTTAAAACTAAACAAATTATTAAGAATAGCTTTTTTGCCTAAACCTCATAGTTTTCAAGTAAAATATAGGGAAAGTACTATGATGCCCACATCACCATTTTTAGGTATTATATTTTCATTAGTAATAACTCTAGTGGGTAACTGCATATACCACTTTTAATGAAAATTATGCTATCAGGAATGGAATTGAATAATAATAATCATAGTTATGAATGCCAGGTAGTACCAACGTCCAAAGACACTGAAAAGGAGCCAAATTTAATGTGCATTAAAATAGCTGAGAATAAGCTTCTGAAAAGCAATAAAGACGAACACTAAAGGTCCAAATACCAAAGACACCAAGGTTAGAATGAGTGGTGCCGCCGATAAGAAGATGAAGTTCCTCATCAAGAAATGCAGGGAGCTAGGAGAAACTTCTGTAAAGGTATTAGTCTCATCGAGAGAACAGCCGGAGAAGCTACCGAGATACCTTGGTGAATTAAAAGTACACCGGATACACTCACGGCCAAAAAGATGAAAAGGTAAACAGTGCTTATCACCGCTGGGTACCCTATGTCTTAAAACCTAGGTGTAATCTTAGAACGTTTTTCTCATGGCCATAAAACAATAAGAGATGCCATAAAATAAGCTATAGATTTAGCTAGGTTGAGCTAAGATCCAAGAGTAAGAGGGAGCAAAACGGAGAATGATTCTCCGATATCAACCACGACAAGACCTACAAATGGCCTATTCTATCAATGACGTTGGTTGAAAGAGAAATTCTAAAGGCAAAAAGTTTAGGGGCTGATGCCAGTGAGGTATGATCATATTAATAACGGGCATACTGTATATAATTGAATTACAAAAATTTATTAGAGTTACAAAACAAAATTTGACATAGCATTCCAGCAGCAATAGCTATCTGGTTATCACCATCCATGTATTTTGCGATTACGTGTTATATATGATTGGTGATTACTGCTAGCCACTCTCTCGACAATTTCACAAGTTCATTAATCGACGGTTTCTATTAATCCATAACATCGATTTCACTGCAATTTTCACAATATCTTCTTCATTAACACCATAACTACATATGTAATTTTAATCAAATTCTCGGAAATTTAAAGAACAACGGAGCAGCACCGTGCATTGCTTGTGTGCGAACTATTACCATGGCCTTTGCATTCTCTTCAGAATTTAATATCTCTAACAATTTAGCTATTAATAATAGAGATAGCGAGCCTACCTTTGTGAATGCAATCAGGCAGGAGAACTCTCTTTGTTGGACCAACAGCCGATTTCAGATTTTAGGTCGACATAGAGGCCATAGAGGAAGACGGAATGGAGTGTAGAAATACAAGGAATATGAACTGGAGCTTCTGCAGAGAGTACTTAAGTGTGGAAACTGATGATCCTGCTCAGAAATAACATATCAAAGGCATACTAATCCAGTTGTCGTCTAAAAAAAGTAACAAGGGTTTTGGTCGCCTCCAGATACAAGCCAGAACAATTTTCAACAGTGCAAAGAAAACAGGTAACTGGGATGCCTATAACCACTGTCGTCATATAATAACGAGTTGAGAAAATCGAAAAGTCCTGTCTAATAATAAAAAAATCTAATGGAATTTATGCAGAGGGGCTCAAGGAAAGTTTCAGTATGCTGTTTAAGACGCACTTTCCAAGATCAATGTCTGTGAACTTCAAAGAAAACACTGCTCAATCTACATATTCCTACTTTCAAGAAACAAATGAATTGACAGTTTATAGCTTTAAACCCTTTAGAACACAAAGGCCAGATGGTATTTTCAGTATTACAGCCGAATCAGTAATAGCAACATTCCAGTATTTAACTATAGTTATGTCATTATCTTCAACTGCCGAAGTTTGGTTTCCCAAAAAATATGTTCTATGAACAACAAAATAGTAACAATGGAGTTGATTAGCGTGGACTAATAATAGTTGGTGATGTGGGCTTGCAAAAATGCCTTTTGTGAAGAGCAGCATAGTTTCTCGAAGGGCAGAAAATTTATTATCTTACCAACATTTTTTACTAAATGCTTTCGAGAAAGGACATCAAGTGGATGCTATTTATACTGATCTATCTAAATCATTTGATCGCTTGAATCACGAAATCGTATTAAACAAGCTTGTAGATCTTAGGTTTGGTTATTTAGTGATCAATTGGTTTTAAAGTTTTCTATCTTCTCGGTTGCAATACGTAAAAATTGATATTAATATTTCGAATGTTATTCATGACTTATTAGGGATTCTTCAAGGTTCACACTATGTCCCTATTATATTCTTGCTCTTCATAAATGATATTGGTAAAAGTTTAAAAATCTCTCACTTACTTTTATTTGCTGATGACCTAAAGTCTTTTCAATTGAAAAAGTTTGCATCAGTGCATTGAAATCCAAAATGACTTAAATAGTCTTTCCAAGTGGAAATATTCATATCTAATTGATAACCATTTACTAAAATTGGTTCAAGAAGCTAATGATTTAGGGATTATTTTTGATACGAGATAACCTTTTCATCACATATTAAAAATATTATTTCCAGTTCTCTTCAATCACTTGGTGCCATAAGAAGATTTTCTTCTCAGTTTAATATTAACACAATCAAACTATTATATTTTTCATTAGTACGTTCCAAATTGGAATATGGATCTTTCATTTGGAACCAATCCTATGCTACCTGGTTAAACAAAATTAAAATGCTACAGAGTAAATTTTTACGTCTCATATCTTTCAAACTTGGAAACTCTCGCTATGATTTTAGTGAATCAAATATGTTCATTTTCCTAAACCTAGAATCTCTAAAAACATAGATGAATTCTATTAGATTTATGTTTCGGTTTTAGATTGATGAATGGTCTTCTTGATTGCTGATATTTAATGTCTCATATACATTTTAATTTTTGGAAAAATAGACACCATAAATGTGTAGTAGTAAGATATATTTATTGACAAATTTTGTACATATTTGCATTAAAATGATGAATAGTTAATGAGGTGTTAATGTATTAATTTGTCAAAGAGCTATCGACCAGAGGTCTTTCTGCCTTACTTTGTCTAGTCATATGGCGTCAATTAATGCGTAGGTGGATGAAACGATGAAATGAAATCAAATATAGTTGATGCTTGAAGCCATTACTTTGTGATACATTTTTGAGAATTAGAACTATAAATAAAATTCACTTTGTTGTCATGACACACGGTTTTTATTATTAATGACAATTGTAGTTTGAAAATGACCATGTAATGTTGGAACCGGTCACTTATAATAAAAACCGTGTGTGATCACAACAAAGTGAATTTCATTTACCGTCCTGAAATCAACTATGGTTGAATTAGCATTTTTGAAATTAGGGTTTACACTAGGATTCCTAGGAAGACAATATAAGGATAATATGTGGAAGTTGAAAGGATTTTTGAAGAGATTTTCTAATAGGTATCATAGAGGAGCTGGTTGGAAGGATTGTGTAGAGGATTAAGAGGATGGCGGAGTTTTGTTAGGGTACGAAGGGAGTCATAAATTATTATTTTGATTACCTCCACATTCCATAAATTATGGTCCCAACAACCCTCTCACGCGGTTTATGAGACTTTGTAAAATATTCAACTCTAATTGTAATTTTACTATTTTCGATAGTTGATTCTTGAGATTTAAACGTAGCTTGGGTCATTTTGATTTGGATTGTCTTACTTAATATTAATACTTGTTTAATAATTTTATAATTGTGTTATTATAACAATTTAAAATATTTAAGTACATGTTATTATTATTATTATATCTATTAGATTTAATTTTACTTTATTATACTACTTTATTTATTACAGAAATTATATAAGTTTGTCACTCTGTTCTGATGTCTTCATTATAACGGGTAAGTCCAACAATTATTGTAGTCCCGGGTGGCCATGAAAACGTTGTTTCTTACTTCATCAAAATTAACTTATTTGTTTGAATTTGACAGAAATTGACTGTAGCAAAGACATTTTATTTAAAGTTTATAAATTCAAAACATGACATATACATACATTACATTTGGAGGTGTTGGATGAGCTCTCCATTAACTTGTAAACATAAACGAACACGTTTTATCAGGATGTATTTTTTTATATAATTTGAAATGTCAGTTATAGTTATTTGGCCCATTTAAACATCGACCTATGTCTTTGATTTCAACGCCACCCACTACAATAATTGTTGGACTCCCGTTATGTGTCAAACTATTTTTTTTCTACATTAATAGTTGTTTTGTAAAAAGTTGATTTACGTTTAAATAAATAAATATATATAGTAGCCTCTACTTTTAGACAGTTTATAAAGCTATACTATATTCAAATTGAATGACAAGACACTAGTGTAATATTTATCTCCAAAGCGGGGTGAAAGTGGGCCGATGAGGCCAAATCCTACCACCCAAATACCGTACCTCATTTCTTCTAATAGTCATGGCGAAAATAATAGACGACAATATAAGGAGCAATATCCTAAAAGCAAATCCGCTTTTTATGCAGCTAATGCAAAAATATTGCATTAGGCATTTTCGTCAATATTGAAGGTGTGTTTGACAATACAACATTTAAAACCATGAGAAAAGGGGCCACAAATAAGGGTATTAACATACTCACAATTGGATGGTTCAAGGCCGTACTCGAAAACCACAAGATCACCGCAGATGTAGGGAGTGAATTTGAATCAAGTAACTAAAGTAAAAGGGTGCTTACAAGGTGTGGTTCTATCGCCCCTGCTATAGTGTATCATGATTTATGATCACATCTACTTTGGTTGACATGGGTTGTACGGAAGATTATGTCGATAACATATCAATTATCATAAGCCATAAATAAGATCAATCGTCCCTAGCCCAAGATGCCCTCAACGCCATAGTTAAATGGTAAGCTTCAATGTCAAACCTGACAAAACTGGTACATTCCACTAATCGTAAGATGTTAAATATCAAAGCTCCTAATGTAAAAGAGTACGAAATTGCGCTGTCCAATAAGGTAAATTATGTAGGTTTATTACTGAATAGGAAATTTAATAGGAACGCACACCTAAAAAACAATCTGCAAACCTACAGCGACACTATGGTTCAAATCATAAAAGAACATCTAATGAATGCAATAATAACTGAAGTGGTAGGGTACATGCTGTAGATGCGGGCTCTGTAAAATTCTGAACCTGATTAAACCAGAGTTTCTTCAAACACCCTCGGGCGTAATGCCGACCAAATTTGATTTCGTACCGCGCTTTGAAGTACAGACAATCTGAATCAAATCAAAAAACTAAAACATAACTCTGTAATCAGGGATACATATGCATCAAAAACGGAAGTGAGCTCCTGCATAGAGGTATATTCAGGCCGAAATACAGAGAATTAGTCCCTTCTGCACAAGGCTAATTAGTCTTACAAGCTTAACCAATAGCCTTGGGAGAGCTACAAAGAGAGCACAAATCTGTCTACTACCAGACAACCAGCAACCTCAAAGCGTACAGCTTTAATTCCAAAACTACTTGGAACAAGCTTTGAACAAAGTGCATTGAGCTCACTTCAATGAGTGTACCAGGTCAGGCAAGTATAATAGAAAGCAAATATGCCGATATTGATATTTATTTATTTATATGTGTGAATATAACTGTTTCGGAAAACTTCAAAGAAATTTATACAAAAATTTCGACTTCACATGGAAAGGCTCAAGTTCACATCCACATGATCTTTCACTCTCGCCCAATGCCACTTTGTTAGTTTTGCTGCCAGTAAAGGATACTTTGATGATCTCAGTTTACTTGCCATATATGGCTTATTATTTTCCAGAATGAAAACTTTCTTATTAAATATATTATGCCACGTTTTGATCGGACTAAAGCTTATATGTAGGCTATCAAACGCATATAGAAAGGGTATGGTACAACAAATGGGGTAAAATACCATCTTCACAAGACAGGTAGTAGTAGAAAAGACAACTTGTAGGCAGAGAGAACGGCCAAGAACATCCTATGTTAGTGTGTAGCACTGGCAACGACCAGAGTAGCCCTAACTGAAGAAATAGCGATAACGCTAACGGATCAAAACATGGCTTCATAGAAAGTTACTTACTTTACCAAGGAAATTGAATTACTGGGAACATACTAGTAGTAGAATTTTAGTACAAAAATCTAACCAAGTCGTAAGGCTGTCTATAACTACTTCGTCTAATCTAATCTAATCCACTGCAGCAATTAAGCAAATCTATCGTATAAAAAAAACTGATTCTTACTAATATTTCGAATGATATTAAATTATACAAAAACAATTTGCGTATTGCAAATGTTTTTTTATAATAAAATCCGAGAAAAAGTAACGAATTAAAAAAAAATTATAAAATATATATTTAACAATAAACAAATTTTCAATCGATAGCCAAAGACTGCTTTTAGCAAAGAGATAATTTTTTTAGAATTGTATAAAATATGGACATTGAGGACATTATATAACTATTAATTACCATGAGCTCAATAATGTAATCAATAGAGAGCGGATTTCTATCATTATGCTTATCCATAATATTAATAGCATCGAAAAAATTTCTTAATATCTATACGAATCTTGAAGAATGTGATTACTTAGCGCTAAGTTTTTTTTTGGCTTTTTTGCTTATTTTGACTTTTTGTGCTTATTTTGACTTTTTATGCTTATTTTCATGCTTTTTTTAGATTCTGATGCTTATTTGGAGCATTTTCTTAAACATTTAATAATAATTTCACGCTGATATTAAATTAATGTGCTAATATAGAGAATTTTCGTAAAAATCTGTATCCCATCATTTATAGATTATACAGTAGACGCCGCACAGTGTGCCAAATCCGAGCGCGAGCGCTAGGGTTTTGAGGAAAAAAAATTAAATTCAATATTTTGAAAAAAAAAACATATACACTCGATTGTAGATACATGAAACCCTTTAGATCTTTCATATTTATATTTTTTAACCCTCTATATTATTCGCAATTAACGCTTAAACTTGATCGATTTAGAAAACAACGATTTTACGGCATTTCACGCGCAATGTTAAATAATTTACTACATAGGTTATAGACGTACTATCAATATAATATTACATGCAATTGTTTATAATATAATACTGTACGTTATGGTTAAAAAAGCATGTCTCTAAATATTATAGAATAAAAGTTAAACAATTTTGAATATAAATAATATTTTAAATACAAATTTTAAGTTTAGATAGAGTTATATAAAAAATTCAAACTCGATGAGGTTTGGGAGTATCACCAAAAATTAGTTCAATGTTTTCTCTAACTGCCCTCAAAATTTCGTATCTCCACTCCTGCATATTTTTGGTCTTTTTGATTTTTATATTCGGCGCTACCTATCAAAATTGGGTCGAGCGAACCCGTATGCAGGATCGCGGAGTCGAGCGCACTATTTTCAAGCAGCACGCATAAACATAAAATAAAAACGCACTTAAAACACACTTGTAAATATTTTAAAAAAATAGGGCAGTTACAGAAAACCCAGACAAATGTTTCTATGAGAGTGTCAATCCTCATAATTTGCGATTTTCTGAAAAAAAAAAATATTAATCAGAATATTTATAAAATTTGTCTGATATTGTAGAACGAAATTATTTATTTTGTAATGTCTGATTTACTTACTTATTTAAAATGGAAAATTGTTAGTATCATCATCAGTCAATTCGTAGTCAGTGCCATTTGTGTCCATTTCACAAATAATAAAAATTTTAGCGTCTGTAGGTAGTTGTTTTTTATAAAATTAATTTTACATCGCTTCTCAAACACGATATGACACTGAAGAGGAAGAAACTGATAAAAATACTTAATTGTTTATAACATAATACTGTATATTATAAGTAAAAAATCAAGTTTCTTAATAATTTGGAACGAAAGTTCAAATTTTTGAACATGAATAATATTTTAAATATAAATTTTAATTTTAGAAATTGTTATATAAAAAGTGTCAATTCGATGAGGTCTAAAAATATCACCAAAAATTACTTTAATGTTTTCTCTAACTATCCTTAAAAGCTCGTATCTCCACCGGTGCATATTTGGGGTCTTTTTAATGTTTTTATTCGGCCTATAAAAATTGGGTCGAGGGAAACCGTGCTTAAATTTAGAAATTGTCATATAAAAATGTCAATTCGATGAGGTCTAGGAACATCACCAAACATTACTTAAAGGTTTTCTTTAACTACTCCTAAAAGTTCATATCTCCACCTGTGCATATTTAGGCTCTTTTTAATTTATTTATTCGGCGCTACCTATAAAAATTGGGTCGAGCGAAACCGTGTTCAACTTTAGAAATTGTTATATAAAAAATGTCAATTCGATGAGGTCTAGAAATATCACTAGAAATTACTTAAAGGTTTTCTTTAACAAGCCTTAAAATTTTGTATCTCCACCAGTGCATATTTGGGGCCTTTTTAATTTTTTTATTCGGCCTATAAAAATTGAGTCGAGCGAAACCCTCTTCAATTTTAGAAATTGTTATATAAAAAATATCAATTTGATGAGGTCTAGAAATAACACTATAAATTACCTAAAGGTTTTCTTTAACTACCCTTAAAAGTTCGTATCTCCACCTGTGCATATTTAGGATCTTTTTAATTTTTTTATTCGGCGCTACCTATAAAAATTGGGTCAAGCGGAACCGTGTTTAACTTTAGAAATTGTTATATGAAAAATGTCAATTCGATGAGGTCTAGAAATAACACTAGAAATTACTTAAAGGTTTTCTTTAACTACCCTTAAAAGTTCGTATCTCCACCTGTGCATATTTAGGATCTTTTTAATTTTTTTATTCGGCACTACCTATAAAAATTGGGTTAAGCGAAACCGTGTTTAACTTTAGAAATTGTTATATAAAAAATGTCAATACGATGAGTTCTAGAAATATCATTAGAAATTACTTAAAGGTTTTCTTTAACTACCCTTAAAAGTTCGTATCTCCACCTGTGCATATTTAGGATCTTTTTAATTTTTTTATTCGGCGCTACCTATAAAAATTGGGTCAAGCGGAACCGTGTTTAACTTTAGAAATTGTTATATAAAAAATGTCAATTCGATGAGGTCTAGAAATAACACTAGAAATTACTTAAAGATTTTCTTTAACTACCCTTAAAAGTTCGTATCTCCACCTGTGCATATTTAGGATCTTTTTAATTTTTTTATTCGGCACTACCTATAAAAATTGGGTTAAGCGAAACCGTGTTTAACTTTAGAAATTGTTATATAAAAAATGTCAATTCGATGAGGTCTAGAAATATCACTAGAAATTACTTAAAGGTTTTCTTTAACTACCCTTAAAATTTCGTATATCCACCGGTGCATATTTGGGGTCTTTTTAATTTTTTTATTCGGCCTATAAAAATTGGGTCGAGAGAAACCGTGCTTAAATTTAGAAATTGTTATATAAAAAATGTCAATTCGATGAGGTCTAGAAATATCACTAAAAATTAGGTTTTCTTTAACTACCCTTAAAAGTTCATATCTCCACCTGTACATATTTAGGCTCTTTTTAATTTTTTTATTCGGCGCTACCTATCAAAATTGGGTCAATTCGATAAGGTATAGAAATATCACCAAAAATAGCTTTGATGTTTTCTTTAACTACCCTCAAAATTTCGTATCTCCACCAGTGCGTTTTTGGGTCTCTTTATTTTTTTTTGTTCGGCGCCAACGTAGAAATCACATTGCTTGCTGTTTGAGAATAGTGCGCTCGACCCAATTTTATTTGGTGGCGCCGAATCAAAAAAATTAAAAAGACCCCAAATATGCACCTATGGAGATACGAAATTTTAGTGGTAGTTAAATAAAACCTTAAAGTAATTTTTGGTGATATTTCTAGACCTCATTGAATTAACATTTTTTATTTAACAATTTCTAAAGCTGAACACGGTTTCGCTCGACCAAATTTTTATAGGTAGCGCCGAATAAAAAAATTAAAAAGAGCCTAAATATGCACAGGTGAAGATATGAACTTTAAGAGTAGTTAAAGAAAACCTTTAAGTAATGTTTGGTGATATTTCTAGACCTCATCGAATTGACATTTTTTATATGACAATTTCTAAATTTAAGCACGGTTTCCCTCGACCCAATTTTTATAGGCCGAATATAAAAATTAAAAAGACTCCAAAAATGCACCGGTGGAGATACGAGCTTTTAAGGGTAGTTAGAGAAAACATTAAAGTAATTTTTGGTGATATTTTTAGACCTCATCGAATTGACACTTTATATATAACAATTTCTAAAATTAAAATTTGCATTTAAAATATTATTCATATTCAAAATTGTTTAACTTTTATTCTATAATATTTAGAGACATGATTTTTTAACCATAACGTACGGTATTATGTTATAAATAACTGTTTCTAATATTATATTGATAGTACATCTATAACCTATGTAATAAATTATTTAACATTGCGCGTGAAATGCCGTAAAATCGTTGTTTTCTAAATCGATCAAGTTTAAGCGTTAATTGCGAATAATATAGAGGGTTAAAAAATATAAATATGCAAGATCTAAAGGGTTTGATGTATCTACAATCGAGTGGATATGTTTTTTTTTTTCAAAATTTTGAATTTAATTTTTTTTCCTCAAAACCCCCCCTGGCGCTCGCGCTGGGATTTGGCACACTGTGCGCCGCTTATTAGAATCACGGATAATGTTATCAATCGGATATTGTTATCACTTTTGCGAAGAACGGACCGAACGTGTAATACTACATACAAAAATTTTCGTTTATAGTAATCATGATTTCGGTTTATGTTATCATTTTTACTTTCCCTATATACGAAGTATATATAGGGGAAGTATTGTGATCGTGATTTTCTTTTGAAAAATTTTTTTGCGGAAATATCCGTTTTGAGGTCCTCCGAGTCCATTAAACTAATTTCTGGAAAAAATATTTTTTGTCTGTGTGTGTGTCTGTCTGTCTGTCTGGCTGTGTGTCCGTGAGTGCTGTATCTCAAAAACGATTGATCCGATTGAGATGAAACTTTAAACTTAAGGTTTTATCGTTAAAAACTGGAACTGAAAAGCTTTTAGTAAACATTCATAAACCGGAAGTGGGTGTTTACTCGAGGCGTTTTTTGTTTTTTTCCGATATTTTTTTTAATATGGAAAATATTACAAAACTTTTCGAACAAAAGTTAAAGAGAATGAGAAACTGATCAAATTTTGTAAAAATATATTTTTCATAAAATTCTTAACTTTCGAGAAAAAAAATTAAAATTGCAATTTTTTACATTTTTTGCCAATTGCTAATAAACTATTGAAGCAACATGAAAATTATATAACAAATAATTGTAGAGAATTCAAAATGTTACGTTATTATAGTTTGTTACGTTATATATTTTTATTTAAAATAAAGTTTTGTTTTTCGGCTATTATTATCAATCGGTTATTGTTATCAAAAACTCCGAGTCCCGTTGTGATCACATTAAGCGGCGTGCACTGTATTTGTATTACATATTTTCTTCGTGTCTTTTGACAACATAATTGTTTAAAATCTTCATAATTTGATACAATAATTATAATGAATTTTATTATTAATAAATATTAGTACAAATTACCAATTTACAATGGATTCGTTTATAAATAAGTAGATATAATAGACCGTCTCATTATTCAGATAATACAGACGAACGCTTCATAGGAATCACACCTATGATATTCCGGATGTAAACGTCGTTAAACTAGGCCCAAACAGGGGCCCCAGTAAGTATTAAATGTAAACAAATTTAAGTGATAGCTAATAATCAGGTGTTCTGCAACCGTATCAATTTTCTACTCTCGGCAAATTATAAATTATATGTGGTTTGGTGCGGATGAAACCACAGACGCTTGTTTAATTTAATAATAGGAGTTTAACATGAAGACATCCGACCAATAGTATTTTGATATATGCAAAAGAATTGAAGAAAACTGATAATAACATTATAGCAAAATTCATAAATGATGGACTAACCAGCTTATTTTTGCCGTAGACAATACCAAGTTACAAAATTTTACTAATAATGCATTTTGTGCATTGTACAAGTAGCACATGGATAGAAACGAATTTCTGAAACTATAAGAATGAAATTTCCATTTGTAGATTTAATTAAATATGGAAAAATAGTTCTTATATTCTTCTGTGAGTGCAATTATTCAAGAAGTCATTACCTGATATCTCCATAAACCAGTGCTAACAAAATGGGGAACTTGGCTATATGCTACGATGTACTATGCGAACAATTTTGAATAATTTAATAAAGCTATATACAACTTTCCAGAAACGACAAGCAAATCAGTTAATGACTGTCAAACAGTTCTTAAGAAACAAGAGCTTTTTTCAAAACAATTTAGTTACATAAAATCGCGTTTAAATTTTGTGAGCCACACAATCAAAATCTTTATAAAAGCAGATTCATTTTAGAAAATACCTGAACGCATTGGCCAAGAAATCAAAATAATATCGAAAGAAGTATTCGGTGAAAATGAAGGATTTTTAATATTAAATAAATTAAACTTCCTCGACAATGCATAGTCAAACAATTACTTTAAAAAAAAATACGTGGAGATAACAATGCAGAAAGATCATTTATGTAATTTATTCTAATAAGTTAATCAACACATCCACCTTAAGGGATTTTTTTCTGAATTTTTTTTCGTATTATATAGAAATTCTTTCTTGAGTTACGTGAAAATTTAATTAATAAATTTGGAATAAAAACAATAACACTCTCTTCTATTTGAAATTTAACTCGCATTATGATTATAAAAAATAAGAATGGTTACGTAATTTTGTAATGAGGGCTTTAAGTATGTTAGATGTTATGTAACAAAAAAGTATTAATTAAAATAAATAATAATTTGCCGATGCAGTATTGTTGAACTGAAAATTTGTATGAAAAAAATGATTGAAAATACAAATTTTCATTAAAAAAAAAGGATTATAAAAATATAAAAATCATTTCGATATTATATTCTAATGACTTAATAAACATCTACTTTAATGTATTTACCTAAAAAAAAAATAACACTTTAGGCCTATTTAATGAATGAAACCAGCTTAGAACATAAATTTAATTAATAAAACCATTTATTACATTTATATTTATTAGCGAAGTTTTCAACGAAAGAAATAAATTTTATCTTTAAAAACGTCATATTACTTTTAACCTATAATTATAAATTTTAGTTTTGTTAATTTATTGTATTAACAAAGAAAAGAATTTGATATATACATCAGAGTAAAGTTTATAAAAAATGAATTAAAGTCCTTTAGTTCGTTGTGAAAAATTAACTAATAATTTAAAAATAAGAAAACATTGTAGATTTACGAAATGTTTTCGTATTTTTAAACTATTAGTAAAGTTTGTATGTTCGTTCCTATAGTAACAGTTATTAACACTATTTAATTTGTAGTTTTAAATAATTATTTTGAATAATTATCATTAAAGTTGATAAAATTTTAAAATATTCAAATTATTTTCCTTCTGCGTACATATAAATTACACGGATGTCATCGAGGAATCTACACTAGTATAATTTTAGTTGATAATATATTGCCATCACGTGTTCCAGCTGAAATTAGCAGCGGGTTAGTTTAAATCGACATTAGTACAGCATTGATCATAAACGCGTCAATTGCGATAATTGTTGGCCGAACATATGAAGATTAGTCTTCTTGATGAGCTAATAGCAGCAGTTGTGTTATGGCTAACAATATACATGTAATAATTGTTTTATATCAAAACAAACACCGTTGTTACTTATTATTATCTATAAATGAAACTATTCTTTAGTTCAACTAATTCAAATGGTTTCTACAATGATCATTGTTTTCGTATTTATAATTAAAATTTGTTTTACCACTTTTATTTAACAAACATAAAGTGTATTTTTGTTAAATAAAAGTGGTAAAACAAAGTGATCCTGTTTTCTTTCTCCAGTATATTCAAGATGTACCACAAAGCAAACGCCTCCACAATTAAACAGTCACTCAAAGATTTTATCGTTATCTATTATTACTGTACAATTTAAGACCTGTATACATACAGTATCATTTATTTAAATTTAATCTTTTATTAACAAAATCACCTTTTACAGATGTGTATCCATTTCAAAATAAATAAAATTAATAATATTACAAAAATAGTTAAATATTTAATATATAAGTAGACAAAAAATCGAAAATATTAACCATAAAACATAAACATAAACATAAAATATAAAACACAATCTCATATAGTTTAAATAATCACAGCTACTAGAGGTTATTAATTATAAATATTTAATAAATTCAATTGCAATCAAATTGATAAAATCCGTATAATTACCCAGCATTAATAATTTTTAACTCATTGATTAAAATATCAACTCATTGGCTATAATTAAATCGTGTATAATACGATCATATCATCGTTATAAAATACACTAAAAATAATATACTAACTTTTTTGCCTGTGAAAATTTTCCTGTATTTCCTGTGCAGGATATTATTTATTTCCAAATGTGATATTATTCTCGCTACGGATTTGAATAATCGACGTGCTGAAAGAAAATCGCATTTGATTCAAATATGTTTTCATTTTATATATGAAATATCTATTTATTGAAATATTTGTAAAGATTACGCTTTATTATTTATTATTGTTATTATTACAGTGGACAGTAATTTTAAAATTAATTCATGAAATAATATACTATTATTATATTGGAAGTATAATATTATAAATTAATAAAGGTTAAGAATCAAAATATTTAACGAAACTGTTTTAATTATGTGTTGCCAAAAGAAAAAGTAATACATTAGTAATTACTATAAATAATATTTATACATTAATTAGATTGTATGAGATTTGGGTAGAGTTTATCTTGGTGTGCATTCTACTTGTATAAAGCGAGTAAATTCTTTTGAGGACTCATATATCGTAAAGAATCCCAGCAGCAATATTTTAACGATGTTTAAATTAATGAATTTTGGTTAGAAGTTACGAATTAAATGTTGGCTAAGACGTGTTTCTAATATCTTTGGTAATATTAGAACATTTTCTTTATCTATATCTAAAAGTTTACGGTTAAATCGGAATTATTATTCAATCTTAAAAAATATTATTAATTTTATTTCATATCGATCTGAATGAAACCCGTGGCAAAAAAACTGCAGGAGTGCTAAATCATAGCATTTAATAATTTCTTGCGTTTATTAAAGCTTCTTTATACCGATGTTATGACATTCTTTCTTTGTGTCTTTGAAATTATATATTTTGTTTTATCATTAATGATAATTTGTAATAAAATAATTTTTATAAGATAAATGTAGTTTTGAAATAATATTTCCTATCATTTATAGCTATTAAGGAAGACAATTTTTCATTATTCCTTATAATTACAAATTGCAAAATATCATCAAATGTAAATACACCATAAGAGAAATACGTTGTTTGTAAGCACTAGGAACAATAAAGGATTAATACATAAAATGTATAAATTCTAATATTTATTAAACTATGTAAATTATATACAAATATTTTTTTAATGAATTATTAATGTGAACAGATTAAATTTTATTTTATAAATGTCATCATTGCATTTATGGTGAACGCGCCAGGTAATTAATTTATTCTTTCATTGCAGCTTATAACTTATTGAATTTTTACCTTTTATTTAGTCAAGTTTCCGAATATATTTATGATAAATGCGCAGCAATTTTATATTAGTTATAATATTGGTTATAAGCAATGAAATTATAAAGGAATTTTATTTATTTCTTTAGCTTATTACTGGTTTATTCCTCTAATGCCTATTTTTATGCGTTAAAACAACTCCAGAAAACAAAGACAAAGGGCAGACTGGAGGTCTTTTTGTAAGGAGGTTGAAACCACCTCAGCAGCTGCAAGGCTCAAAAAGATCCGCTTCAAGAATCTCTCACAACAAATAGGTTGCCTAATACGAGAGGATGGAAGTTACTCTTCTAACCTCTCGGAAGCAGCCGAAATTCTCATTAACACCTATTTCCAAGGATGTACGGACACCTCCGACAAGGCTTGATCAGAATCCGTACCCTAAAACCCCTTCAAGGAGGATTATGAGGCAACAGATTACCTCACGGAAGGGGCACGGATAACCTGGGCAATCAAAAGCTTCTCACCATTTAAAGCTCAAGGCTTGGAAGGTATATTCCCCCTCTCTCTAGCATGGAGAGAAGTAAAAGTTATTTTCATACCGAAACCTAGTCGTATAGATTATGCACAAGCCAAATCATACCACCCGATTAGACTAACGGCAGTTCTGAAACCGTTAGAGAAATTGTGCGAAAGATTAATTCGCGAGACGAATCCGATTCACGCTAACCATCATACATACACTCAGGGGAGATGAACGAAGTTGGCTCTGCACACCCTTGTGGACCAAACCGAAAGACCTCTGGACAATAAAATTTCTACCCTGGGCGTGTTCATTGACATTGAAGGTGCCTTTGATATTTCGACCTTCAGAAAAGTAGAAACTGCCTTCTCCACCCATGGTGTAAACCCCACAGTTAATGGGTGGATCAAAAGCATGCTGGATAATAGGACAGTCACAGTAAATGTAGGAAATACCACTGTCAGAACGATCGCTGCTAAAAGCTGCCAACAAATTGGAGTACTTTCACCACTCCTCAACAGTACTATCTATCTATCAATAGGCTATCAACATAGTTGTTGATAGCCTACTGTAGCGACTTAACGACAATGGCTTCCACGCCATATGGTATGCAGATAACATAACTATCAGCTAAAGAACACTTGTTTACTATGGGTCTGGTGGAAACCCCCATATGTAAAGCATGTGAAGAACATGTATTAATCACCTGCCAGGCTCTCGCCCACCTTAGAAAGTCCATGCTAGGGAAGCTCTGTCCGAACATGGCTAATATTAGGAAAACCCCTCCAAGCGTTGTGCTGTTCTTTGCTCGTCACCTTGGGTGGGTCGCTAAATGAGTGATAGAACAAAGGAGGGGGCCAGAGGCTGCAACGGGATTAGGGAGGCCTAGGTGCTTTGGTCAATGATTTGATCACCCTTGGCAAATTCGTTCCAGATCCAGAACACCTCCAGAATGAATAATTGATGTTTATTTATATAATAATAATTTGTTTATTTCCAGTAAGAACATGATACATTTGTGGATGAGTCAGAGTGCAAATTGAAATGAATAAAATATTGATACAAAACTTAAAGACATATTAAAAATATATTAATTACATGCACTATATTAAAATTATAACTATACATATAAATAATTAAAATCAAACATTTTAAAACTTAGTACTAAAATATCTTAAAACTTAGGTCTATATATTTAAAAATACACACACAAATGAATAATTTAAAAATTAGATAACGTCCTAACATTAAATTGAAAGACATATGAAAATTTAAAATATACATAGAGAAGGTTTTTGTAAGCGAGCTTCACAAATTGTTGCATATTGTAAGGTATTCCTCAGTGGTATAAAAACTGTACTGCAATATGAAGTGTTTGGTTTTGCGTACAAACATTTTTATGGGTAAATCCTTTAAAAAGTTTGGCAAGGCATTATATAGTTTTATACCTTGTACTACACACGAGTTATGATAGAAGCTGTGACTGTGTTTTGGTAATTTAATGGTTCTTGATCTTGTGCTATGATCATGTAGTTCTTGGTTTGCTTCGAATGTACACAGGCTTTTTTTAACAAATTTAATTGTTTTAAAAATGTACAGGCTCGCTAGAGGCATTATTTGAAGCCTTTTAAATAAATTTCGGCAACTAGTATTAGGTCCAACATTACAAATAGCTCGTATTAATCTTTTTTGGATAACGAATAATTTTTGACAATTTTTTACTGTCGTGCACCCCCAAAAAATTATGCCATAGGTTAACTGAGATTGACAGTAAGACATATATACTATTTTTGCAGCTCCTTCATGTATGTGCTTTCGTGTTGAATATATCAAATACGAGTATTTGGCTATTTTTGAACATACGTGTTGGATATGGCTGTCCCATTTCATATTATTTTGAATGATAACACCGAGGAATTTTACCTCCTTAGTTTCTTGAATTAGTTCACCATTCATATGAACATTGGTTAAGTCCATCGGTGCTCTATAGTGCATAATATGAGTTTTAGATACGTTAGCCACCAAATTATTCATAGTAAGCCAGGTATCTAGTTCAATGAGCATTTGGTTAGTTGCTTCATTGAGATTTTGTAACGAGCTATTTTGTATATTAATTGTAGTGTCGTCAGCAAACATAGTGATATGCCCATTGATGTTGAGTGGCATGTCATTAATAAATAAAAGGAACAGTAATGGACCTAATACGCTCCCTTGTGGTACACCAACATTTGGGGAAGCAATGGTGGATGTGTATGGAACATTATTAATATACATTGAGGTAATATGTTTTCTGTTGTTTAGGTAAGAAGATAAAAGACTATAACAGTTGCCTCTAATTCCGTATGAATGTATTTTACTTAATAAAATGTCATGTGGTACACTGCCGAAGGCTTTAGATAAGTCTAGAAATACTGAATACGCATGTTTGTTATTATCTAGATTGGTTAGAACAAAGTTAATGAAATTGTAAATTGCGTTTGCGATTGTGAAGCCCTTCCTAAATCCAAATTGTTGTTTGCATAAAGTATTATGTTGTTCTAAATATTTACTTATTCTATTATAAATACAACGTTCATATATCTTTGAGAATATGGGCAAAATTGAAATTGGTCTGTATTCTGATATAAGATGTGTGTCACCTTTTTTATGAATTGGAATAAGTTTTCCCATTTTAAGTGATGTAGGAAATATCCCGTCTCTCAGTGACTGGTTAACCATAACCATTTAGAAAAGAAATTAGTCAACCTTTGAATCTACCTTCAATTTTATCAATTTATCAACCAGATGTCACTCAAAGTGACATCTACAATCGATCAATTTATAAACCAAATATCACTTTGAGCGCTACTATCCAACAAATCGCTAATTTAGCGGAAGATTTTACTCATAATGCCCATGTTCTTATCATTGAAGCAATCAAAGGCCAAAATCTGAAAAGACAAATGTTTATTTTATTAAGAATCCTTTCTGATAAGGAACATACATCTTAAATAATTTAATAATTAGGATTAATTGCCAATGCAAGTCGATAAAAAATAAGACCATCTCAAATAAATATCAAAGCATCTTTTCTCTAAATGAATATTAAATTACCACGCTATTCTAAGTACATTCATTGGTTTAACTTCGCGCTAAGCAACCTAAGAGATCTTTTACAATAAATCTCTGATCTTTACAACCAATATCAAGATCGAGAATTAAGGGAATTAAGTACAAGTATAGAGTCATTTACAAACGTGCTATCAAATCTTGTATGTTAGAAGCTTATATAAGAGATCACAATTTCAAACCTATGCTATGTGAAATACTGGAATATTATTAATTCCAACAATGCGCCTAAGGAAATATTGAAAACCCATATATATTAGTAAATGGAAAAGAAATTTAAATTGTTAGGCGTGTTCATAGAGACTCAGTTAACTTTGGACTTGGGGTAACGCTCTTGCAAAAAAATTATGCTCGAATATTTTCCTGATCCGAAATTTATGAGGAATAATAGTATCAAGACTTATTTCTCACTATTCCAGAGCCAAATATCGTATGGGCTGAGTGTATAGGGGTATCCAGCGTATTTTGGGTTTGCAAAGCAAAGTTGTATGCGTTATCTCCGGGTATGGGTATACAGAGGATACAAATTTTGATTTTCGATTAAACAAATGCACAATGGCGACGATTTTACTCCAAATCTATGCAAATGTTGATTACTGGAGCAGTGTCCAAATTTAATTCTGGCGATAGTTGTAATTATATTTCTTTCAGTGGATTTTTTTAAACCATGGCTTCTTGTTAAATGTATGGTAAAATTGTTTATAGTGGTGTCCTTTTTCTTCTTTTTCGAGGAGGAGTGATTCTTTGGCAAGATTATCAGCTATCTCGTTTCCGTGTATTCCGGAATGTCCTTTCACCCACAAGAATGCTATACTTTTATTTGTGGATGTATTTATATGGATTATGGATTTAAGGAGGGATACAATTTTGGAGTCAGATATATCTTCTTTTATCAACTCTTGCAATAGTGATCCACAATCGGAAATTATCATATATTTTCCTTCTTTTGTTTTCTGGCTGATAAAGTTTACTGCGGTTAAAATGGAAAATTGAACCTAGGTAGGCGATATTTTTCAATGTAGTTTTTATTTTGATAATAAACAGAGCTACACATTCCTGCTTAATTTTTAGAACCATCAGTAAAAATTTGTTCTTGATTTTGTACGGAATTACTTATTGTTTGGAAAGCGACTCATACAAGCAGAGGATTTGAAGGATACTTGGGGAATAGGACCTTGGGTCTTGCGAGAAGGTAGGGAAAGTTAGAGATTGGACTTGTATCTGAGGCCTGAATAACTTGATCGTACTTTTTTACTTCTGCATAGCACAGACTGAGTGCTGATGTTTTCTTTTTTCGCAGTATTTATTTGTCATTACATTTATGGAAAAATCATGGATCTTCTTTATTCGCGTATTATCAGATGTTAGTTCTTTTATAATGTGTTTATCGCTCAATTGTGTTCTTGTCTGTAGACTTCGTTCTGAGGTTTCTGTTAACAGAGCATTTATAGGAGTCGAGCACATCGCGCCAATTACTATGCGTAAAGCTCTATATTGAAGAAGATCCAGTGATCTTAGTAATTTATTAAAGGCAGAATCGTATAATATACAGCCATAATCAATCCTTGATCTAATTAAATTTTTATGTACCGTAAGAACAATAGAAGGGTGGGATCCCCACCAGAAGTTGGCCAGAATTCGAATAAAATTTAGTGATTGCTCGCATTGTGTGATTATATTGCTGATATGCAAGTTCCATGCCAATTTCCTGTCCAAAGTGAATCCTAGGAACTTCACGTTTTCATGAATTGTGTATTAAATGTTAGTGAGAATAATCGCTTTGTCATTAAACGTCTTTCAAGTAAACACTGCTAATTTCGATTTTTGCGTTGATAGATTAAGTCCCAACTCCGCTCACCATTTCGAGAACTTATAAATAGACACAAGTATTAAACCTTTTGGATGAAGTGTACAAAACTATATCGTCATAATATTCCAAAGAATTAATATTTCGTGGTATGTTATTACGGATATTAGAAATATATATATATATATATAGCGAACAAGATTGGACTAAGAATAGCACCCCCCTCACCTCCTATAAAAAAACCGCTTTACAATTGTATTGAACAGACCTATAGATAGATTTCTCTTGTGGGTACACTTATATATTATCTTCAAGAATAAATTGGGTATGTTAAATTTTCTTTTTAGAATGTCCAATAAGATATTAATTTGAACATTATCGAAAGCAGATTATATATCTATAAAGAATGATAACATAAATTCTTTATATGTGAAAGTATTTATTATATCCATAACAAGGAAAACAGCATTATATGTAGTTGATCTAGTTCTTCTAAAACCACACTGCGTTTTTGATAAGAGTTTATTTGTTTCAATCCAAAATACTTGCTTTAATAATACGTTCAAAAGTTTTAAAAATATAAGACGAGAGTGCTATCTTTCTATATGAATCGCCAAAATGTTTGTCTTTGCCTGGATTTAGTTTAGGAATGATATTGACATTGTTCCATTCAGCGATCCAAGATTTTCCTTCCAATACTAAATTAAAGATAGTCAATAAGATTTGTTTATAGTTTAGAGGAAGGTGAAATAGCAAGGAGTAAGTAATATTGTCCTCCCCTGGCGCTGCATCTGATGATTTAGATTTAATTGCGTAGTTGAGTTCATGCATACTAATTTGCTTGCAGAAAAAGTGACTTTTGTCAATGAATGAAAAAAGTCAGCTTAGGATAACTTATTTAAGAAAAGTGATCTAAGTGTGGTTGATTTCTAAAATATTTAAACTTTGAAAGCGACCTTTGTGTTTTTGTGTTTATGTAAAATATGTAGTTTATGAATATTTTCATTTATATATATATAATACTCTTAATGTGGATAATTGTTGTCTGTTCACGACAGGCTAACACACCTCACAAGCACCCCATTTAACCTATATAGTTACAATATTCTAAAATATTTTTAGGTCGTCGGCATAGAGGAGAAAATTGCTGTTCTTAATATCTGTGCCGATGTCATTCATAAAAAGCCGAAATAAAATATGTCCACAATGCGATCCCTGTGGTACGACTGACCAGTATACGTACACAGTCCTCTGTTTAAAATAACTTTCAAGAGAACTTATAATCGCTACAGCAAAACCAAAAATTTTACAGACATTTTGAACCTTTTAAAGGCTTTGGATAAGTCAGTGTAAATTGATTCTAGTTGAAAATCATTCTCCAAAGCATTCGACAAAAATGTTTGGTATAAGAATTAATGTGTAACAGTTGGTTTTCCTTTAAGAAATGAGTTCCTCAGAGATGGGCAAGTCAAATATTTTTAGTATCACTGATTGGATTGATACTTCTCTATAATTGGATATGTCAGTTCTACATCTATGTTTATAGGTGCAATATAACTATCCATTCAGAAATGTGAAAACATAAAAAGGTTATGTATTGGTTTACTCATCATTTTAAAAACTTTGCATGAATACCACCAGATTCCATATTACTGGACATTCCGACATTTCCGACATACATTCACAAATTACCTAAATTCTATGGAGTTAATTTTTGTTTTAGATTCTAGATTGTCAATGTATTGTTTATACAGCAATTTCTTCGCATTTTTGTCTATAGTTTTTTGGTGATTTTATAAATTTAACAAGAATAAACATTTTAAAAACAGATTTCAAAACATTATTGAAATCATAAACATTAGCATCAATAGAACTATTTGAAAATAATTGATCCCAGTTTTGGTTAAATAATTATTAATTTCGCTCTAGTAATTTGTCTTACCACTGGTATTCAAATCTCTACCTTTAAAGTGGACTGTTATATCTATTGAAAAATTATTTTATTCTAATTTTATAACCATTAACACTAAGATCGTAACAACCCAAATAATTTGACTCTAATAATTAGAAAAAGCACGAAGACATTTGGCTCTCTGAACTTTATTATAATTGAAAACATTAAAACTAGAGAAAATGTATTCGTATATCGTACCTTAATTTTTCTCGTTGCAATAAATTATATTCATTTTTATTATTTACAAATTGTTGCCAATGACAAGAACTTATTTTTAGTAAATAATCGTTTATTTATTAAGTACAGTTGTGGCAACTCATCTCATTTAAAGTTTTGTAAACAAAATAATGTAGGCTGTGTAATGTTGAAAAGTTATTTATTATGTTATCCATCATTCATAATGAAGTAGATTCGCCAGAATTAATACTGTGTATATATCACCTTTCTTTATTGGATTAAAATAACATAATAATAAACTCCTTCAAAGTTATAACATATTATATAGTGATATATATTATAATGATATTATAAAAAACTACATAAAATATTATTTATTGCTTAAGATCTGCTGCATTCACTTTGTAGCTCGTTTGAAATAATTCAACTGTTTATGTAAAATTATATTAAACAATTAACACTTGAAACCATCATTATTTTTTGAATGAGGAATGTGGATAAAAGAAAATTACGTTGGTGTATATCAATTATATCTATACAATGAATTAAATTCTCACTTAACTCGTAGTGAAACATTTTTATGTTAATTGGAAGGTATAACACTCTTTATGCTATGGTTGTAAACGTTTATTTACAAAATGTACAGAATCATAATTATGGAATATATGTAACAGTATATTTTTGCAGCGTAGCTGTTGGTGCGTGAGCGTGGGGCGGCTAGGGCTTCTTCACTGTAGCTAGGGGTTGTTCCAGAGGTCGGCGTCCTGGGGCAGAGCTTGTGCGGGTGGTCCTCGGAGATATCTCGATGGGGTACCAAGCATAGCGTAGTCGTAGGCTGGAGCGTAAAATAATTAGTAAGCCGAGTAGACGTGCGTTACCAAAGAGAGCTGTTAGGCCGAGAAGTCGAGCGCTAACAGACTGAAGATTGTAAGGGCGGCTTTCCCTTAAGTAGGGCGCGAAGCTGTTGTATAATTTAGTGGGAGTGGAGAGGGATGCTGATCTTCAGAGGTAGGGGGGTACAACGCGGTCCGGCAGCCGCCTTGGCTACCTGCGAAGTGTCGCGCGTTCTGCGCGGGCTGGGGGTGGATGTTACACTCTCCCCCTCTGGTGCTGATATCGTCCCAATGAAGTAATCAGTTTAGATAGGTTCTTGCGTGGACGTTCTCTTCCTCGGATGGAGTGGATTGGTTGTAGCTCTGCTGAGTTTCCAGTAAATGGGGTGAGGGAGGCTACTTCATAGGTGGTGGCTCCTTTTTCTTGGATGATGACGTAGGGCCCGCCTCTTTTAGAGGCAAATTTCGCGGTGAAGTGATCCTTCGTTCGACTTAGAAGATGTGTGTCAACCCAGACATGATCTCCTGGTTGATACTCGGATGAAGGTCTCCGGGTGGCGTCTGCATACTTCTTGCGGTCGTCCTGATTCTCGTCTGCTAGCTGCTGGGTGGCTTCCAGGGTGTCAGCTAACTGGAGAAGGTGTGGAGTGACTTCGGCAACGAAGTTCTCTGCTGAGACTATTGTCCTTAGGTTCCTGCTTATATCTTCGGCAGTTTGTAGGGTTCTTCCGAAGGTGAGGTAGGCAGCGCTTTGTCCTATGCTGCTGGTAACGTGGGTGTTCATAGCGAATCTGATGGCGGCTAATTTCGTAGGCAAGGAATCATGCTTTGTTCCCACTAAGATCGAAAGCTGAGTTTTCATATCCCTATTCTTCCTTTCCACCGGGTTAGCTTGCGGGTGGTAAGACGAGGTGAAGTGGTGATGCACTCTTAGGCTGTACATCACTTGCTGCATAACGGCACTAGCGAATTGAGTGTTGTTATCGGATATGCAGCGGCGAAGAATTCCGTAACGTAGGAAGACCTCATTTAGTAACATTTGCTGGCGACGTCTTCCACTATGTCCTGCGGTTGGGTTATCATAGAATTCTTTCAACAGGGCTGGCACTTCGTCTTTTGCGATACATTGTTGAGCATCCTCGTTGTCGACTGTCGGGTTGTATCGGTGTAGCACTCCCTTTTCCCCTTCAATACACGGCGTCTTCTGTTTTCGGCTGAGCTTCAAGGGCGTCAATAATCTTCTTCAAGTTTTCGTCCTGATATTGTGTCCTCCGGATATCGGCAGCTCCTAGCTGCGGAACATCAATTTGAACTACATTGATTTTGGTGATGTTGAGGCTCGGTATCCTGGATAGGGCATCAACAACGAAATTTGATCTTCCAGGGATGTATTTTATGTTAATGTCAAACGGCTGTAGTTTTAAGGCCCTAGCGAGACGTCCTGTGTGTGCTTTTAATGACATTAACCAACGTAGGGCTTGGTGATCTGTGGTGATGGTGATCGGTGAGCCCTCGATGTATCCTCTGAATTTACTCAAGGCCCATACTATGGCTAGAGCTTCTCGCTCCGTCGTGGTATAGTTAGTTCTGTTCGGCTGGTGTGAGCAAGCGGCTTGTGTATTCGACCGGATGTTCTTCTAGTCCCTTCCCCTGGACTAGAACTGCTTCGAGGGCAAAGTCGCCAGCGTTAGTTCTGATCAAGAATGGTTTCTCGAAGGCGGCTGGCTTCAGGATTGGGACAGTAGTTAGCAGCGTTTTCAGTTGATCCATTGCGGGTTGATGTGTCTCCTCCCATTTCCAGGTGGAGTTCTTCTTGAACAGACTGGATATCGGCCTGCTTAGGTCGCGAAGCCGGGGATGAATCTGCAGTACCATGAACAGGTTTGAATGAATGATACGGCTTCTTTGCGGTCCCGGGGGTTTCTCCAAGTGGCGATGGCCTGAATGCGCTCCGGATCCGTCGTAATTTCTCAGTTTTAAATGTCGTGGCCCATATATTTTATTCTTTCTGAAAATAGATTGGTCTTCTCTCTGTTTGCCGACATTGACATCTTAGTCACGAGCTTAAGGACGTCGTCTAGGTCCTGAAAATGCTGTTAGAAAGTGTCGAAAGGAGAATAATGTCGTCTAAGTATGTTAGCATTCGGACGTGGGGAACCTTGGCTCGGAGGCGGTCCATTGTTCGCTGGAAAGTAGCCGGCGTGTTTCTGAGTCCGAACGGAAATGCGCTTTTCTCCGTGTCCTCCGTGTCCTTGGTTGCGGCCGGAATCTCCCAGTATCCACTTCTTAAGTCTATGGTGGATGTGTATTTTCCTGTTGACCCGTTGTGTAGTAGGTCGTCCATCAGTGGGAGCGGGTACCTATCGGATATTGTCACTGAATTCAATGCCCTGTAATCGATGCAGAGGCGAGAGGTACCATCTTTCTTTGGTATTATAACGACGGGTGATGCCCACGGTAATGATGACGATTGAATTATGTCGTCTTCTAAGAGCTGCTGAATTTGCTGCTCCAGCTCCTCTTTCTTTGGTGGCGACATCCGGTAAGGCCGGGCGCTGATGGGTGCGCTTTTCTCGGTGTTGATGTGGTGTTGTCCCAAGGTGGTAGGTGGTTTTACGCTTCTAAATGCTTCCTCGTTGCTCTTGAGCATATGATTAATTTTTTGAACTTTGTTATTTTCTTACTTCAGTTTTATTAAAATAAAAGTGAAGTAAGGATATAACAAAGTGTTTAAATTATACAGTGATAACTGCACACAACTCACATAAAACCGTGAATAAGACAATAATAAAAATATCTTATGTGATATAAACAATATGGATTATTTATTTTTCTAAAGTCAAATTAGGATATTGGTAATAATTTTTTATTGGTCTATGGTGGATGCGCCGGGCAAGGTTCTAGTTTATTTTTATATATACAAACATCTTAATTGACAATACATTCAAGTACATTTGTCAATTGGCTATTCATCATTGGTCTTATCTCCTTTTATTTTTATATTAATACCTATTACTAACTTAAGTTAGTTATAATTTGTTGTTTTTATATCCATTTTAAGAATAGCAAACATTGCAAAATAACTTTAAGAATCTATGGAAGCAAATATTTATTAAGCATTAACAAAATAGTAAGCATAAATTTAATTTTTATTTTAAATATTTATTAATTAAATAATATTAGATTATAATTATAATCAATATGTTATTGTTAATATTGTAAGTAAGATACTACACATATTATCGTGTATACAAATATATAAACTTAAACCTTACAATCATCAATACGTGCAAAAGTTTACTGATATACTAGCCGATTTCTAGTAAATACGGCCAATCAAATACCGTACTTACACATTCGAAGTGGATATTTGTTATTCTATGGTGAATACTCATTTTATATGCAGATATTTCTAAAATGATGCACTTGAATTCGAGATCAATAAATATTTATATGTAAAATATCAATAAAGTGAAGAAAGTCAGCTTTCGAGGATGGAATAAAATCAATACAATAAGTGCATCCGGCATAACTCTTTACATACCAATTTCATACTCGGTGCTTCGGGACTTCTTTCGCGTTTGAATTTTAGTTGACGAAATATGTATGAACGCTATTTTCCATGCACGATTTTATGTATTATTTATAAATACACGATTCGGTGTATTTTTTACTTTGTTTTATAAGCGATTTAATAAATAATTATATACGATCTTTGCAAGTATAAATAATATTATACATATAAATTGATTGATACTATATTACTAACATTACGATTTAGATTGAAATAATCTATTTAGCTGTGTGTAATTTTTTTCCTTTTTATTGCCTGTGTACAAATGCGCACTTAAAATATTATGGATGTAATATGTGTATATGACAAAAAATGTCACTAGTTTAATAAAGATTTAAAAACAACATTTCCTCATACATATCCGTTATGAATGACGGAAACAAAAATATTGCCTTTAAAATCCGCACGTTACAACAAAAAAAATTGCATATTGATGCTTCCCCTGAAATGTGGGTTACTAACTGACCACATTTACGCTTGCGAGTATTTTTTCACGTCCAGCATGAATTTCCGGTGTCCGTCATAAATACATGTTAAATTATAAAGTGATATTAGGTTTATGAGCGTAGGTAAATTAAAAGTGTTTTATTTTTTATTTTACGACGCTTTTACTTTGATTTGTGGGCCTGTTTTTTTAATGTCTCGCTCAAAATAAATAGAATGCGTGCAACTGTGCTGGTGGGGTGGGCGAGTAAGGGAGTAAGGGAGATGTGCAATAGCGTATTGGCAACCGTTTTCATAAATCACGACATAACGCCACATAAATCTGTCGTGTGTATAAACCGCTGTATGGGGCGCATATTGACGTCCACCACTCCATGGTAGCCGCGATGTCCAAGTGACGACCCCCATAAACTAAACGTCGCTCTGAGGTCGAAACACTCGATTGAATCATCAATTTAAATCAGATTTATTCCGGACGTCGATTCTATAAAACCCGATCATTTTGAAATGTTCCGGCCCTCATTAAAGGATTAAAATCATTCATCCCTCACCCAGACTCCGTGCACACAGGGATGGGAGAGAGAAAAAAAAAACATTTGCTGATCAGCAATCGTAAATATTGGCCTCTGATACCTGTGTGTGTGTGTGTGCGGGCGCCGAAGTGACAGAAATTTTCTGTTACTCAACCGTATTGGAATACTCATTGAAAACACGTAAATAATGCCAATAATATAAATAGACCTTTTAAGTTGATTAAAGCAGAATGCCTTTTTTGCGAACTACCGTAGCATTTATATTAATGGGAAATGGTTGAGCCTACTTTTTTTTTAATTTTGCTAAAACTGGTATTTACAATCTACGCATTCATTTTCCACATCAATGCGGATAGAAGGTATATACAAATGGAGGTCGAATTATTGTGCGTATATTTCGAATGGCTAGAAAGTTTTCTATTCACTTTGGAATACGTTTGGTCTCGCTTTGAAGTATACTAACGTTATTTAAACAATAAAAACCACTTAGTCTATTAATAACGTATGAGTACATTATTTTATTTAAAAAATCGTAGTGTAATCTAAAATTCTGTTATTTTGTAACGGCTGTTACTTTTAGATTTTTAATGTTAATTGAATTTCGCTCGTTATGATCCGAAACTAGGATATAAAAAATTATAAATATAGAGATGAATTGATTAAAACGTCTATTTTATTATCTTAAGAAATATTTGTCTTTTAAACACTAGAATTACTTCATGGGGTTTTTGATCCTTCGAAAAATTCTCTAGAGAACGTCAACGGAAAACTCCATACCATTTTCTTAGAATATTTTCTATTCATAATTGATTTGAATTGCGAAACATTAATTTGTTGTCTAGAACCTTCAGTGAATAACATATATCTTCTTCTGGTCTCTTTCGAATAACCTAATTTGTCCAACTCTTTCACTTAACATCCTTAAATCAAACACACGATTACTTACCTTATGTTAACCCATCCTTGGCACACTGCCCCATCATCCTGGATTCTTGTCTAACTTCGTATCAATAATTTTTGGGACCAGTGCCTGGTGCTGCGTGTATATAACTCTGTGGATGCTCTTGGTGCTTAGTGTTATAGCTTTACGGAAACATTACCTCTCGGTATCTTCTAAATCTCCCTTTTTCCGCCAGTAATTCCCGGAATTATTGGTTCGCTCTAGTGATCAGTCCCTTACTTTGTCATGGTGCTGGAGCTCGCGTAAGAAGCGCAATGTCCAAAAATGTTTAATCGATCCACTAGGTGCTAATCGATTCGGCTTGGTTACTATTTGGCTTATCCATTGCTCCAACCCACTATCCACTCAGTATTCCAGAAAACGAGGCCATGCGGACCATCCCTTTATAGATTTAGATTTCTTAATTTTTTTTTCTTAGGAACCCATTGTCGCCCAACGTGGGGCTTAAGAATAGCTAGAAGCCCCTGAAGTCGCGGCTGGAGAGGAAGGGGTGCCACACGTACGAGAGCCCCTGACTCTATTTATTCATTCTCACAAAATCGGACCTGAAGCGGGCCAAGTTTTGATATTACTAAGAAGTTACTTACCTTTCTGCATCATCCTCAAATAAGTAAATACTGCCGTTTCTGCCACAAGTGAAATTGTAATTATTTGCTTATTTTAATAGGTCTATAATCGCGATATGGTCTTCAAGCTCGGACCTTGGTCAAAACTACCAAAAAATCCTGTAGAAGGTTATAAAAATAGGTGCACCTTGTGGTATGTTTACTATCATATATTAGAAAACCTTGTTTCAGAAATGTAGTGAATAGAAGTTGTGATTTATGACCGAAATGGTTTCTAGCAGGTAGTAAAGGACCGTAAGGAATAATTGCGATAAACATAGGCCTAGATCCTAAAATACCTGATATCTCAGATTTAATTACTACTTAACTTTACTTTTTATTGAGTAATTAAATTAGAGTAATTTTCAGATTATGCACCTACAACTTGCATCTGGGTTTGTTATCTAAATTTGGTAATCTCTCTCACCCCAAAATCTCGTTAGGCGTTACCTACGGACAAAATAAGACATTAACTGACACTGCTAACATACCGAAGCCTAAATTTTGTATCCCTTGTCTATTTCATAATTTATATTTAAAACTTGGCCGCCAAAAAGTACACAAAAGTCATTAATTTTGTTATATATATTTAATTATAAATTTGCCCTCACCTGTTCAGCCGGCGTCAAAGCCAGTGCCACGCTCTGTCCCTCCACTTAGACTAGCAGTGACAAAAGAGCATGGCGCATCCATGCAAACAGTTGATACACTTTCCCTCTTAAAACCTAACTCTTATGAAGAATCTGCACCGCCTAAAAGGCAACCTATATAAATTAGACCAATGTACCATCAGAGTCTTGCAGAGTTCTCGGCGAAGCAGAAAGAATGGTTATCAAAAAAATTGCACCTAAAAAGAAATTTAAATTTATCAGACCTTGATCCATCTCCTCCACCAGTAATCTTAAGAAAGGGTACAAAATCAAGGCCAATTGTAAAAGCACCTAAATATTATCACATGGAATGTAAAGAAAAGAAAGATGATAAATAAGTTAAATGCGAAGACGAAGAAGATCCAGAAAACCCTTCAGCACCAACAACACCTTCTCTACTAATACTTCCAATATATTCATCGACACCTGTTCCTCAATTATGCCTAAATTAATACCTGCTCCATCAGAACCAACATTTGACATATCAAATGGTAAAAGTGAACCAATTGACATGTACATAGAAGAAAACTATGTAGATTATGACTCCTCAGTACCCAAAGTAACTCCGTCAATTAGAATTACAGAGCTTGGAACAGTTTCTGCAGATTAATCAAATGTGTTCGTGTCCAATCCAAACAGTCCTGTCCAGAAAATGAACTTGACCACAATGATGTCAGTCCAGAGGAGGAAAACCAAGTTACTACAGATAAAGCAAATGAATAGCATGACGATGAAGATGAAAATAACGACAATGAAACAGAACCCGATCCTGAACCAGAAGAACATGGGAAGAATGAGTATAATGCAAAGGATTAAAATTTGATGTAAGGTGTTTTAAATGTTATTTTCTACTTTAAATTTAGTGTTATAAGTTATGATGAAATCGTTTTGTTTAATATTGAACTGATTTATTGTCTCTTACGTGGAATATGTGTTAGGTTAACTGTTATATCTCTAAATAAAAACATCAACTTAAAGCAATTCGTGTTAGATGGCCCCGAATCACCCCAACAGTATTCAATAGTTAATAGAAAGTTTATTACGACCTACGACTTCGATGTGATCAGCAAATTAGGGTTTAGAAACATTTGTCATGTTAGAATCAAAGAGGAGATTTTGATTCGAATATAAAAACAAATCAACCTCGATGAGCTTCTGGAAAAAGTTAAAATATCCGACCCCCCATTCGAACATCTAAAACTCGATTATCCTGCGACATCATCTTTCCTCACAAAAGAGGAGGCTGCGTTAACGTTTTGAAACCCTATCCCCACTTTATTTAATTCTACAATATTGCCCAACCTCGTACCAATAATTTTTGAGATATATATACTGCCGCGTATATTTAACCGTGTGAACACTCTTGCTGCTCAGTGTTATAGTTTTGCCAAAACACACCTCGGTTTCTTCTCCCTTTCCCGCCGATAATTTCCGGAATTACTGGTTTACTCCACTGATCAGAGCTCGGGTAAGAAGCGCAATGTTCAAAGCTGTTTAATCGATTCTCTTGGTGCTAATCGATTAAGCCGCGGTTGCTAATCGGTGCACCTTTTGCCCCAATTTATCATCCACTCAGGGGTCCAGAAAATCTGACATGAGTTCCTTAGCTACTAAGGAGATCACGTTATTAATATTTTGATTGTTCTCAGGAACCCACCTTGATTCTCGTTACCCCGTCTGAACTTGTCAGAAACACTTATAGAAACCGAGGGTAATCCTATATTTTTCAAATCTCGTAGAGTAATAAATTACAAACCGTAAAGAAGGACTATCACCAGAAACTCAAACAGTAAATAGCTCTTTAATTTTTAGATGGTTCCTGGAAAAGATAAATCGCAGAGATTTTGCAGACACTATAAACTACTAAATTGTATAACCAGTTTTTTTTCTAAAATCGATTTAATCAGAGTATATCATCAAATTTCTTCCTTCTTACATACATTTAAGACCGTAATAACTACGCTGTTCGTAATTGAATATTTACATATGCCCTTTGGATAACGTGGTGCATGTGCCAACACTTAATTATAGTACATTTGTTGTAGAGTTATTAGCCCTTTATGTAACAGTAAAACTTTTTTGTTATTATCTAGAGGTATCTATCACTACTGACCATAAACCTATCAACGCTCAACAAAAATTAGATCGGTAATTCGAGCACTCAGATATCAAAACAACACTAAACTTTTGCGTTTTCCCCCAAAAGAACTTAAACAGAAGATGAGCATATTGATAGCTGTCCAAAGTCAATTATCAATTAAACCTTATTTTGTTCTCAGACACCTCCATATATGCTTTTGTTAGATCTCTTGAAACCAGTATTTGTCGAAAATATTAACACATTGGCGTTACAACCAAATTTCAACCATAGTTCTTCGATCCAACCTTTGAGAACGCGTCACGCTCATCACGTTCCTTATTGCTTTTTCTTACACCAAATGTAGGATGGGGATAATGTAGCGATTGTTACTCTTAGATTTTGATTATTATATTTTTTATGCTCATTGAATAACGTAACTAGGATATACAAAAATATAAAGATCGATTATTTGGAACATCTATAATCTATGTATTTTCTTAAGAAACATTACATCTAAACCATAGTGCTTTGATCCTTGAAATAATTCTTAAGAGAACATCATCGTTTGCGAAATACTAATTTGGAATTGACATCAAAACAACCAAGAACTCGGTGCCCATTTTATCGAGAAGTAAAAAAAAACTTGTCTCATTGATTCACTTATTAAAAAACGTCGTTAAACGACGCTAACATTTTTTTTAGTAGAATTATTATTAAATTTTAATACATCGATGTTGAAGTGACTGATTATGAGAAAAAAGCTTACACTTTGCTGAAAATATATTCAATGAATAAGTAATAATTCATAGAAAATGACTGAATCATCATTATATGGATGTGAGTTGTTTATTACAAAGTATAGATTTACACTCCTACACGTTTTAATGTTTCTTGAAAAACTTGATACCAGACTAGAACTTGCATTTTTTGGTTATTGTAGTTGTTTCTTTGTTGACCAATGTTCTATCAAACATAGAATATTCCATTTATCGTATTTTAGTTGTGCATCTAAGTTTGATGAAGCTGCTATAGTTAGATACTAAATGATTTAATGTAATTCTTTCAAGGTGGTAGTAAAAATATTAAATATTAATTTTATATCATTCAATATATGTCAAGGCATTGGCCAGAGAAGTAGTTGTTTCAATAAGTGATTTGTTTCGAGGTCTTTTTAAGACTAGTTTTTGTAGAATTACGAAATATTTTCGTGTTTTTTCTAATTATTTTTTCATTTTTTTTGAGGTAAAAATTGAGCTATTTGACGTATATACATTTGATAAGAACTTAACTTAACTTATCTTCATGTTAATTGCACTCAGTGTACATTGTCTAACGTAAATTAAAATATCTGTCGTGGCTATAAATTATTTCCATATCGCAGCTTTGTGTAATATACACAGTAGAAACGTGTAATGGTGAGAAAACGAAGTTTTATCGTATCTATGGTTAAATGTTAAATATCTCCTAAGTGAATCTCGATTTCCTGTCTCCAAGTGCGCTACGCTGATGAGATCCAAAAAGATCGAAACCAGTCCGTGGCTGTTGTTGACGGGGACCAATATTTGAAGTTTTAATATTCCCTAAAGGATTATTGGCATGTTTAATGTCAGGAATACTATTAGCGTGCATTAATATTATTGTTATCTTCAAGTCACTAAGTGAAAAACATTCAGATTAGATTTTTCTACCAACATTGAACAAAATATTTGAGTGGATCACAGGTAATAGTCTTTGTTTGAATTTTTAACAACCGATCTTCTATATGGTTTCTACTAAATTCTTGATCATTTTTGTAGATACTTTTTAGAAATCTACCAAAAGGACTTATTAGGTTTTGGATTCTAATCAAAAGTTAAATTTTATAAACATTATCATTGCACATATTTCTTTAGAGAATTATCAAAAAATATAATAAATGTTTGGATTTTTTATTTGTAAATTTAATTTAATATAAATTTATTCAATCAATTTCCAAAAGACCTTAATAAGTGTCAAGGCAATTTTTTTAATTAATTTTATTATTGTGTAATTTTTAAATACTGTGAGCCAACAAAGTAGATCTCAGATCAATTTCTGGCAAATTTAATAATTATTTGCTACTATTTTGGAAAATGTATAAGGATAATTTTAAGAAAATATTAAGTGCACAAGTATTTTATATAATCCAAAAGTTAAACAACAATGCAAAAAGTTCAGAATCAAACGTGTGGAATAAACATCATCATTGACCTACTTGCTCCCCGAATGCATCTAATTAATGGTACAAACAAAAACAGTAACTGAGAGATGTATTAAAATTAGTTAAATATATCAATATACAAAAAGGTAAATAAATGAGCAATTACCGACCAATTTCCATTCAGCCAAAATTTTCAAAAATTTTAGTCTGAATCTTATCTGAACCAATTTATAACTTTTTTGGGCCAAATCAGATATTAACAAGTTCGTAATTTGCTTTCACACAGTGGAAGTCTATGATAATGGCAGTGGAAACTTTATAAACTATATCGTTAATGAATTTGTGTAATTTGCAAATTACTAAAGTTATATTTAATTAACCAGAGCTAAATAATTTCAAATAGAGATTGTAGATCAGCCAAACTTGAAATAGTACATGATGTTGCTTAAAGATCTTTATTGACGCCTCTTCTATTCTTAATACACAACATCTTACAAAACAGTTTCTTAATTTATCAATTCTACTATATACCAATCATACTATAATATCATTAAAAGGCGAATCAATTGAAAAATTAACCTTTTTAGTTTTTATAATCGATATATGTGCCATACTTTGGTTTTAGGTTTTCTACAGTAAAATAATGTTTTTAATGAAAAAAATTAAATGTGCTTTTTCTTGTTGTCATTTCTGCAACAGAACTATATTATTATTTTCCTCCTTCGGACAACTTCAATCCACTCTGTGAATATAACAATTAATTTATTTTGGTTTTGATCGTTCATCTCGTTTGAATTATATTTTTTTTTTCGATTTCTGTGTTTCATTTCTGCTTGTTTTTCTCCCAGCAGCAGATGCGTAGTGTAAAAAAACATTTTATCTACGATCGTACAGAAAGTAGACGCTTTTTGCATCATTTTTCATTGTAAAAGTGGCTTTTTAAAGCACTAGTGCTTTTTCACGTTTTTATTGCACGGTAATGTCAAACTGTTTTTATTGCACAGAAATGTCAAATTTGACACATGAATATATTATAGCACAAATTTTCGACAAAAAACTTATTTTTTTATTAATTGATACAAATAACTAATAAACTATAAATAAAATATATAATACAAACGAAATGGCAGATTTAAGAACTCTGAAGATTTCATTTAATGCAAGTTGAAGCGATTACAATAAAGAGAACATTTTTTCCATAAATAATAATGGCGGCCGACATTTGTGCAAGTTGTTTACTGGTTGCTAAGTAACGTTTTCATTAGTGCACTGCGGGTAAAATATGTTTTCATTCATTGAATTATTGAAATGACATTAAAATATTACTCATATGAATATATTGAAATCCTTTACGATCGAAGATAAAATTTTGTAAGGCACACATGTAAAAAGTTTCTTTATTGCACTCCTGGCTTTAAAAAACTCGCTCCTTCCTCGCTCGTGTTTTTAAACGCCAGTTCGTGCAATAAAGCATCACTTTTTACACTTGTACCTTAAATAACTTTTATTTGTGGCAATATAATCTTGTTCTTTATCTCATGATAATATTAAGCAGTCTAATGCAAAGCTGAAACAATTAAAGGAACATTTTTAGAAACAAATATGTATTTGAAATATTTATCTTAATTGCTAACATCAATTTATCAGCGTTTGGCTCCTTCATTTCTTAGCAAGATTAATAAAGTTTCATTTTAATGGGCGAAGACAGAGCTTTCCCCGCAAAACAATAAATAAGCCTATAATGGGTAATTGTCTATATGTCTTAGTTTACTGTTATGCTTTCGATAGATCCAGATTAAATTATTACCGTAGTTCGGGGCTCACCCTCGGCACATCGACGGCCCCCGGCTGTCCCTTTTCATATCTTAAGAGTGTAAGAATCTTTTTCTTATAGTACGTTGGTTCCCCTATCAGCTGTAGATCTAGCCATGAACGTGTACCATTTTTTTTTCACCGGAGGGGGAAACGCCCTGATAAATTCTCCCGGCCCCTAATCAACACTATAAACAGCACTTTGCGGAATATCCAAGTATTTCATGTAGTAAATTGAGTTGGTGTCATGGTAAATAATAAATAGCTTTTGGTAATTAATTTATAAACATTTTTTTTATGTATTAAACTATTGGTTTGCGTATTCTGTTCGAGATCACAATTTATAATTGAGACGTACTGTATAATATATATATATATATATATATATATATATATATATATATATATATATATATATATATATATATATATATATAGCGGCATCGAGTTGCGGTGATAAAGCGAGAGAGGAACAAGACGTCAAAGGTTTAATAAAATCGGTATAAAGGGAGGAATTCGGACAATGGCCAACAGAATAGAGTTCCATATGAGTGAATTTACTATTATTAAAACATCACAGAGGCGGCCAAAGTATCTGTAATACTTCATTGAAAAGTGATCCTATGCCGATATGAAGTCGGTCTGGGCCATCTCCTTTACCTTCTACCCGAGTCTGCATCGTGTAGATTAGACACAAATAAAAAAAGGAGGAAAACTTCTCCCGGCATTTTATACTTCCTGCTCTAACTGTGGCTTTCCTTTTTCCTCCCCATATATACGGCATCGACGTTTCCCGAGTCACGAATTTACTGCTGAGATAAAACGGACGGAAATTATTCAAATTAGTTAAAATTTATTGAGCTTAATATTATAGTAATTACTAATACATAACATTAAAATATTTATATATGTGTTTAATATGATTATGATTATTAATACTGATTTCTTGATCTCATTGCGGAATACACAATAAAATTATTGGATGAAGAAATCTATAAGGGCCATCCGGAAAAGTAATATTTAATAACGAATGAATTTTTTATTCAGTGAAACAATCTCTTCAAATAATAATAATAAGATTTAATTGATTTAATGTATCAATCAGTTAAAGAATTATTAAATTTGTCGTTATAATAATGTAACGTTTTTGCACGTTATACGGGTGTAAATATTTGAAAATAATTTATTGAAGTCAATTAATATTACCAGCACGTATTTACATCTGATATTACTATCTGACACTTCCCTAAGCATGTTTCGTCCCGAAATGAGTCCTCCGGCACCTTATGACGATACCTGCACTGGGACCCCTTTGTACATTTTGACGTTCGAAAGAAATAGCAGTCTATGGGTTTCTCATGTCGTATACCACTGGAATTATAACAGCATACAAAAATCTCGATCCCAGAATTGGCAAAAAGAACTTCCACCATGCTTCTGATTGTTCTCCAGTCCAATTGGTCCAACCCACAAGCTAGTTTCGGTATTGCCAATTTCTTGATACCCTCACGTAGAAGTGAATCCCTCAACTCATTTAATGATAGCCATACATCCCTGTAGGTTGGCTTCTGATGAGAGTACTTCTTCGTTACCAGATAGTAAATGATCCTTTTCGGTAGGTGGCTACTAACATCTAGGTGGACTATGCTTCCGACTTTAGGACATTGAGTGCGTAGTTCCTCCAACCTTCCAAATTTCTTCCTGACCCGCTAGCAATTCCTCGTGACATCTTTAAATCCTGGGCCACACAATGGGCAAGACAATAGTCCGAAGGTACTTGGAATAGATCTCGTTATTCTTCTCTCGTTACATCAAAATGACTCTTACGTCCATCAGAGTGCTGAACCATGAAGTCTTCAAATGCTTTGTCGTCGCTTTGTTCAACCACCGCACCAATCACTGCGACATCTTCTTCGCCAGCATAAGCGGTCAGACGATTGAAATGGACAACTCTTGGTTTTCCTCGGGGTGGTTTTTGAATCCTGTATAAGATGTCGTTGATTTTCGCTATTATCTGGTATGGTCCATTCCATGATGTTTGCAATTTTGGGGAGAGACCTCGGCCACACAAAGAGTTAAATAACCACACCATATCTCCATCTTTATAACCACTGTGATCCGTTTTTAGGTCATTATTCTCTTTTATTCGGTCGTTAGCACGTTGGATGTTGGATCCCACATGATTATGGATTTCGTCCATTTTTCGTCTCAGGTCGCTCACATAGTCTTCCCCTGCCTAATCTTCTCCCGGAGGGCAGCCGAACTTTAAATCACATGGAAGTCGTAGCTCTCGACCCATGACGATACGCCAGCAAGAAAAGATGGAGATGTTGGTCCCAGTCTCTTTGATGGTCAGAGACTACTTTTGACAAATAGCGATTGATGGTCCTATTCATTCGTTCCACCATACCATCTGATTGTGGATGCAGAGCTGTTGTCCTTGTCTTATGAATCTTAAGGATTTTGCATACCTCTTGAAAAAGATTCGATTCGAAATTTCTTCCTTGGTCAGAATGTAGTTCTAAGGGAACGCCGAAACGACATATCCACTCCTTAATTAGTACTTCCGCTATTGTTGAAACCTCTTGGTTTGGTAACGCATAGGCATCCACCCATTTACTGAAGTAATCTATTACCACCACGATGTATTTATTTCCTTGGTGAGACTCGGGGAATGGCCCAGCGACATCAATTGCGATTCGCTCAAAAGGACTACCAACGTTGTACTAACGCATAGGTGCTTTCCTTCGTCGTTGTGGACCGTTACTTGCTGCACAAATCACACATTTCTTGCACCATTCCCTGACGTCTACCTTACAGTTCACCCAGTAGAATCTCTCCCGAAGTTTGTTTAAAGTCTTTGACATACCCAGGTGTCCACCGGAAGATCCACTATGAATCTCTTTCATCACTTCAGGTATTCTACTTTTTGGAATTATAATCCGCCTTCGTTCTTCGCGGCCTTCTGAATCTTTGAATATGCGTTTAAGCAGTCCCTTGTCCAGTACAATAGAATCCCACTGAGCCCAGTATGACTTCAATTCAGGCAAATATTCGGAGACTTCATCCCATGTTGGCCTGGTTCCACTTTCCTTCCATGTCATCAAAGGCTTTAGAACAAGGTCGTCGTCTTGATCCTGCCGGATTTCTTTTAAATTCCAGTCATCGCTTTCTACAGCTGTTCGGAGTACTTGACTTTCCTTTGATTCTGCGTTGTTGCAGTGCCTGCAATTTTCTGGGCATGGCCTTCGCGACAAAGCATCTGCATTCCTGTGGATCGCTCCAGCTCTGTGTTCAGTGTCAAAGTCAAACTCCTGAAGTCTTTCCAACCATCTTGCGACTTGTCCTTCCGGATTCTTGAACTGAAGAAGCCATTTAAGAGCAGCATGATCGGTTCTCAATAAGAATTTCCTTCCATATAAATATTTATAGAAGTGTTCTACTGATTTGACTACTGCAAGCAACTCTTTTCTCGTTACGCAGTAGTTCCGCTCCGGCTTGGATAAAGTCTTGCTAAAATAGTTGATCACTTTTTCCTGCCCATCCTGTATTTGTGATAAAACAGCTCCAATTCCTACATTGCTTGCATCGGTATCCAACAAAAACCTTCCCTCTGACAACGGCTAACTTAGAACTGGAGCGCTGGTAAGTGCGTTTTTCAGTTTTTGGAACGCCTCCTGATATTCCCTGTTCCAGAAGAACCGTTGTTTTCCTTCAGTGAGGCGGGTTAATGGTTTAGCGATGTTTGAAAATCCCGCAACGTAACGACGGTAATACGTGCATAATCCAAGAAAACTCCGGAGTTGGTGTAAATCCTTTTGGCCGTCGACTGCAATACCTTGGCTTGAAAGAATGTGTCCTAGGTAATGCACCTCTTTCTTGAAAAGGTGACACTTCTTCGGGCTGAGTTTCAGTCCAGAATCCCTTAGTCGTCGGAACACCTCTTCTAAGTTCTTCATGTGGTCTTCGAAGGATTTTCCCATTACAATTATATCTCCGAGGTAAACCAAACATTTTTTCCAAGATAGTCCTGTTAGTATTGTCTCCATTAGTCTCTCGAACGTCGCAGGTGCATTACATAGTCCAAATGGTATAACATTGAATTGCCATAATCCATTGCCTACTGTAAATGCTGTTTTTTCTCTGTCCTCGGGAGCTACTTCAACTTGCCAATATCCGCTTATAAGATCTAGTGTGGAGAAAATAGTAGATCTAGCCAAGGTATCCAATGTGTCGTCAATTCGGGGTAAAGGATAACTGTCCTTTTTGGTCACATTATTTAGTTGACGATAGTCAACACAGAAGCGAGTTGATCCGTCCTTCTTCTTTACTAATACCACTGGCGAGGCCCACGGACTACTAGATGGTTCTATAATGCTCTCGCTCCCCATGTCCTGCACAATCCTATCAGCTTCCTCCCGCTTCGCCAGTGGCAGTCTTCTGGCTTTCTGCCTAATCGGTCGAGAATTTTCGGTATTAATTTTATGTTGAACGATATTGGTTCTTCCTTTTTGTCCAATATCATATTCCATGATCAACTTTTTTACTTTTTCTGTTTTAGTTGGATTACAATCTTGGGTCGAAAGGGAAATCAACTTTTCTAGTTCCGGGTAACTCATTCCATTTTTTTTATTCTCTGCTGTGGTTTTCCGCAATATCGATGAAGCAGCAGAACAATGTCCTATCAGCACTCCCTTCCTCAAATGAACAGAGTAATAGTTAGTATTCATTATTCTAACTAATACATTGTTATCGGTGCAAACGAGTGTTTTTCCTATTGCTACTCCTCATCCCAGTTTATTGTCATCAACGATAGGTTTAAAGATCATAATCATAACAATTGGCCCGCAATAATTACCTCACTTCTCTCCGGAATTGATGTTTCCGTTGGAAGGGTTACCCGGACTCACCCAATATTCCGTCTGTGGAGTACCACCTCCTCTCCATTAACTTTTAGGATTCCATTCTTAAGATCCAACAGGAAGCCTCTAGTATTCATGATGTTTATACCGAGAATTAATTCGTCTTCAATGTCAGCTACTATTAGTTGGTGTTGGAATGATGTGTTCCCTATGGTAGTCGTGGATTTTATTTCACCATGAATATTAGCAGGTTCTCCTGTTGCTGTTCGTAATTTCCAGGTCGTTGGTCGTACATTTTGCGGTTTTGACACAATATCAGGTCTTATAATTGTCCTAGTAGCACCCGTGTCTAGTAGCAGTCGACAAGAGTTTCCATCAATGTTTCCATCCACAAAAACCGTATCGACGTGGTGTGACAAGTATGCTACTTTTGCAGTTTTTCTAGGGGCTTGATGTTTTTTAGCCGACGGACACCCCCTGAGGTCGGCTTGTTCTAGTTTTCCGACTTTTCATTGGTGCGATTATTTGATCTTTCTCTGCACCGACGTTGTGTTTTCCACATTTCCAGCATTCCACTTTCTTCCTGTTTGCTAACGATTCTTTGATGATATCTTGTATCATTTTTCTAAGATCATCCAATCCTTCTCGTGAATCTTCCATTTTCCGAACACGGCCTTGACTCCTAACTGTACTTTTCGCTGCTTCTATCTCGAGCGCACGAGATAGTGCGTCTACTAATTTAATTGGTCGAGCGAGTATTAATGCCTGATGTATGTCTTTATCCTTCAATCCATCTAAAAATGCCTGCACAGCTAATGTTTCCAAGATGTTCTCTGTTGCACCAAGATACGCCAGTCGTGTTAATCGAGCTATATCTGCTTCAAATTCTTGAAAACTCTCATTAGATTTCTGGCAGCGATTTTTAAGTTGTGAATGGTACACGTGTTCAAGGTGTGTTTGACCATACCTTATTTCCAGATGCTTGATTAATTGGTCGTAATTCATCTCACCCTGGTACACTCTCTGCAAGACATTTGTTGCATCCCCACGCAGTGTTAGAATTAAAGCTGTAGTCTTCTCTGTTGCGTTCCATCCATTGGCTGATGCAACGGCCTCAAATTGTCGAAGGAAATTATTCCAAGAAGTTGGCCATCATAATTAGGTAGTTTCATTTTTATCGAGTGGACAGGATAATTTTTCATTTAATTCAATTCCTCCGAAATTTCTTTTTATTTCCGTTTTAATTCTTCTTCCATATTCCTAGAAATTTCTAGCATTTCTTGTTTCATTGTATCGGCATTTTCCGTTAATTTTTCTTCCAGATTCCTAGAAACATCAATATTTTCTCTGTCATTTTATCGGAATTTTGCCTCAATTGCTCCATAATTGATGCTGTGTCGCCTCCGATATCAAATAAAAATGTGTCTGGATCATGGCCTTCATTTTGCAGCGCTTCGTTAAGTCTCTGTTGTAACACACTCTTCTTGCCGCTCGTATCCAAATCCCGTTCTTCCAGTTGCACTTTTAATTCAGCCACTTTTAGGTCCGTTATTGTAACGCACTTCGCCATTTTGTTTGCAATTTTTCACACCCCACACCTGACACCAATGTAACGTTTTTGCACGTTATACGGGTGTGTAAATAATTGCAAATGATTTATTGAAGTCAATTAATATTACCAGCACGTTTTTACATCTGACATTTCTATCTGACACTTATATCTGTCACTTGTTTTTTATTTCGATCCAGTCGGCACGTCCATGGCGCAGCCCCTCTCCCCACGCGTCTCGTGACAATAATATTGCAAGTTTCCTGCACAAAGATTGTAAATAAATATCTAATATATTTAATCTATCTTTTCGAACATAAACCTTTCCTGATTTATGGAAGGTTGTAGCCATTAATTCTATTTTCAAAAAAGTTAACCCTTATCAATTGTTGATTTACAGACTCATTTTCATATTAAATTCGAGTATATAATTTATAATTATATTTATTTCCAAACCCTATCTCTATTTGTTATTGTTCTAGTAGATTTCTCCACTAATATTACATCACGTTATATGTCCGGTATAATGATGTATGAGATATTAAGAACACAAAAAATAATGTTCATACAAAGCAGACATAAAGAGAGTAGTAAGCATAGTTTAGTAAAGATATTGATAAATCAGTTGCAAATAGAAGCTCAATGCTTTATATGGTAACATGCGCTATAAATCACCGAATCGATATCAAAATATAATAATTTATAAATCTCAAAAGGGATATTTGTTATCCGCGACACAAATGCATTCAAATATATGGACCAATGGCGGAACGATAACGGGTTCGAAGGACTATTATCCATCGCGTAATTCCTGCAGTTCCCCTGGTTAGTTTTCCGTGTTGTTTATAAAAGCTCGCATCAGACTTGTGTCAATATATCGCATTCCACCTCTGTAATTAAACATCTCGAATATCGCGTGTATGTGTGTGTAAGTACGTATGTGTATCTGTAACTACGTGTGAGAGGTCTGTATGTTCAACACAAACACCATGCCCTTAATGCTCTTCCCTTGTACTCCTTCCGCCTCACTCGTAACTAACTGCACGCAACTAGAACTTTAATTATTAAGTGTTATTCCTTTGGCAGTGCGGCCGTATTTGAATATGGCAAGGCGTATAAATATTCCGGAGTGACCGAAGAGACCGCTATGCGATTAATTATGGGAATGTATCGATGTCTGCTGTAGCGTCCGTCCTGTCCGTCCGTCCGATGGAGTTCAAACAGTGCACCGATAACACAATCTATTATAGCAGGACCTTTTGCTTTTATGTCAGTCCCTATACAGAAGAGCTTTTAGCTGTGTTAGCGATTCCCGTTTCAAGTGCAGGGGGTCTCGATGCGTTTGCACTCTCTTGCCGTCTCGTACACCAATATTTTAATTGATTAAATGCATATAAAGAGCTATGTAAACAATACTGTTCTATCGAATTACGGTGGATACATTACATTAATTAAATCCAAATACGAGCTGTGCGGCCCAAATTGAAAATTTTATTTTTACCCACGCATGCATCGATATTGTGGATCATCCTGCCTCCACTCGTTCCATGTTTGCACAAAAAAAATAATAGAAAATTAAAATGAGGATTAAAATTATTTCAATAAATTATTTTTTGAAATATTATAGTAGACCTTTATAGAATCACAAATAATGAATTAAATAATACAAGAGTAAATAAGAAACAACGAAGAAGAATATTTTGATGATACCTAGTATCCCTTCTCCTTTCACAATTAAATTAGTAAATATAAAGAAAGCTAAGATAATTTTGAAAAGAATTTAACCAATATCTTACGGTCATGATAGATTAAACATAAAATGAATTAAATTATTATAAAAAGTTGTCTATTAGATGGAGTTTTTCTTACTACAATAACTGTGCTATTATCACAATTATAAAATAAAATTTTACTCCCATTTATGATCTAAGACCAACAAGTATATTGCCTATACTACAAAATCTTTTAAGTTTTGTATAATTATGCATAATCAAATTAAGTAGCACTTGCCAGATTATAATATTTTGCACAAGTTTCAGCCAGGCTTCAGCGAAAGCTTAAGCTGAACCACTGCCCTATTAAAATTCATTAACGACATCTTAATAGAGTTCGATGGGGGTCACTTGAATGCGCTAATACTTCTTGACTGCAGTAAATTTTATGATGCCATTATTAATCATATAGCATTCATTTCGCCCGAGCTTATAACTAGAATAAACCAATGGTCCTGGACTAGTTATAACAACGATCCCGGAATAATGTTTTCTCTCCTCTACAGCTCTAAAGAAAAAGAGAATACAGAGAGATAAATATACTTTATTATTTATTGTCTTTGCTTCTTCTGCCTATAATATTACAAAAAATATTTTTATGCAAGTTTTATTAGTTTGAAAAGAACCTATTTGTAACCAAGTCGGATTGGTTGCATTCGTTGGAAAACTGCAACAGAATTAAATCGAACATTTACAATATACATATATTAAATAATTGTATCAGACAACAATCTTGGTTGTTATTCTCTGCTTTGCTCTACCCTATTCTTCTACTCTTAATTATATTCTGTATTGATTTTTCATGTTCTATCCTCCTCTGTACTGTTTACTTCTGCCCTCTACTACTCTCTTTTGCTCTATCCTGCTAGTTTTGCTCTGTTCTACTATCTCCTACTTTGTCCTACCCTGTTTTGCTCTGATTACATCTGCTATGCTTTGTTCGGCTTTGTTTTACTTTGTCCTCCTCTCTCCTGTCCTGTCATATTATATTATGCTCTATCCTGCGCTTTATTGCTCTCTTCAATTCCTGTTCGTTACTGCCCTCACCTGCTCGGTTCTACTCTCTCTAACTCTGTTCTGCTCTCTTCTGCTTTTTCCAGTTTTCGCATGCTAAATTCAGCTTTCTTGTGCTCCTGTCCGCTCTATTTTGTTATTATCTACTCTCTCCTGCACTGGTCTGCTTGTTCCTACTCTATTTTGTCCTGCCCTGCCATGTCCTACTCTGTCATGCTCTGTTCTGCTCTCTTATCGTCTCTACTACTTTGATATGTTCTGTTTTACTCTATTCTGCTTGGTTTATTTATGCCCTGCTATTTTTTGCACTTTTCTGCTCTCTCCTATTCTGTTTAGTACTATTCTGTACTTCTCTTCCTTGTCTTGCTCTATTTAGATCTGTGATGCTCTATTCTATTCTCTTGCGCTCTTTTCTGGTTTGTCCGGCACCTCCCTATTTTCTAATCTTAACTTATTTTTTCGAATCCCTTCTTCTCTAATATCTTCCGCTCTGTTCTGCTTTATTCTGCTATATTCTGCTATGTCCTGATCCGTTCTGCTCTGTCCTGCTCTATTCTGATAACTTCTCCTCTCTTCTGTTCTCTTCTGTATAGTCTAAGAATTTGGGAAAGCTCGAGTGGGGCATCTAGAATGTTTCTTTTACAAAAGCAGGCGATCCATATGTTATTATTGATATATTATGAGTTATAGTTTTAGATAATTAGAATTAATTATTTACTGTGTTAAAAAATTTAATGTATTAGTTGCTACTTTTAATTTATTTCTTATTGTATTGTAAAATGTGTTATTATTTTAATATTTGTAAAATTATTTATACGTTTTACTTATTTGTAATTGTATTTTACCATGTATAGAACTTGTGTAAAGATGATGGGATCTGTTAGCACCAATAAAAAAATATTTTATCTTGTGCTCTCTTCTGCTCTCTTCTGTGATGTAATGTTATATCCTGCTCCCTCCTGCACTTTACTGCTCTCTTCTATTTTTTTTTTCGGCTCTGTTCTGCTTTCTTCTTCCTTGTCCAGTTCAATCGGCTCTATTTTTCTCTCTCCTTCTTTGTCCGCCTCTGTCATGCTCTTTTCTATTCTTTTGTGCTCTTTCCAGCTCTCTTCTCTCTCGTCTACTCTCGTCTGCTCGGTACCCATTTGTCCTGCTCTCTTCTGATTTACTCTGCTCTGTTATGCTCTATTTTTCTCTTTTCTGCTCCCTTTTTTCTATCTAATACTCTCTTCAGTTTTCCTATTCCTTCTTCAACTCTGTTCTGCTGATTTCTGCTCTCTTCTATTCTATTTAGTTACGTTTAGTACTGCTATTCTGCACCTTTCTACTTTGCTTTACACGCTGCGTTCTGCTCCGTCTTTGCCTATCTTGCTCTCCTCTGCTCTCGTCTGCTCCCTTCTCCTCTTTTCTGCTCTCTAATGCCCTCTTCTGCTATCTTCTCCTCTTTTTTGCTCTGTTCTGCTCAATTCTGCTGTCTTCTGCTCTGTCTTGTTGTACCATGTTCTCTTATGCTCTCTACTGCTCTGCTCTTTTCTTTGATGTAATATTCTATCCTGCTCCACCCTGCACTATACTGCTCTCTTCTATTCTGTTTAATTCTGCTCTGTCCTGCTCTGTTCTGCTATATTCCGCTCTATCCTACTGTCATCTGCTCTCTTATAATCTCTTCTGCTCCTTTCTGATCTCTTCTACTCCTCTCTGCTCTCTCCTGTTCTGTCATGCTCTGGGCTGCAATTATTTCCTTCTGCTCTTTTCTGCTCTCTTCTGATCTCTTCTAATCTCTTCTGATCTCTTCTGTGATGTAATGTTCTATCTTGCTTCCTCCTGAACTTTACTGCTCTCTTCTATTCTGTATAGTTCTGTTTTGTACTGCTCTTCTTCTCTCTTTTACTCTATACTGCGTTGTTCTGCACTATCCTGCTGTGTTCTACTGTACTCTGTTCCGTTCTACTCCGTGCTGCTCTATTCTGTTTTATTCTGCTCGCTTCCGCTTTGTTTTCTTCTCTTCTGCACTCTTTCGCTCTATTCTGCTCTAATCTGATTTCTTCTGTTCTCTTATAGGTCTATCGGGCCCTATTCTGCTCTATTGCGCTCTCCTCTGCTCTGCCAGGCTCTTTCCTCATCTTTTCTGTTCTTTTATGCTCACTCTTCTCTCTGTTCTGATCTCTTCTGCTTTATTATGCTCTATCCTGCTCTGTTATGCTCCCTTCTACTCTCTTTCTGTTTTGCTCTATTCTGCTCTGTTCTGCTCTATTATGATCTCTTATGATCTTTTCTCTTCTGATCTCTCCTGATCTGTCCTGTTCTCTTCTGATCGCTTTTGCTTCTTTCTGCTCTCTGAGATGGCTTAGCTGAATTGTTAATTATTGTAAAAAATAATTGGATCAGGGCAGAAAGACCTCAGGTCTATAGCCCAGACTGAGTAACACCATTTATTTATTAGTATGTTAAATGTTATTATGTATTGTAAATGTGTCCCAGTAAAGATTATTGTATATATATATAATTGGATCATGATTTATATGAAGTACTTTCATTAACATTTTCAAAAAATTATACATGAAAACACTACATTATACTAAAAGGTAAGTAATGAATTCACTATACTAACAAATTACCTCCAAAAACCAGTTTCAATTTGAACTGCGAGACCAATAAACATTTTGATAGCTATCTTAAGTAGAGGATCGGATTTAGTTGACATACTTTCTCAGAGAAACATTTTCTAAGATATTACCATTAGGTTGCCATCTATTGTCTAAACGTTGAACTATATCCCTTTAGTGAATAACCAGTGATTATTAAAAGAATAGTCAACAACAAAAATTATAACAATAACAATGTTGTTGATAGGGAACAATAATTAATTAAATATTTTCTGTCTATTGAAAAGAATGTTCTCTTCTGCTTTCTTCTCTTTTTTTCTGTTCACTTCTGTTCTCTTCTGTTTTTATTCTCTTGTTCCTCTGATCTACAAAATTCCGCTCTATTCTGCTCTATCCTGCTCTGTTCTGCTATGCCCCACTGGATTCTTCTCTGTTCTGCTCTCTTCTGCTCTCTCCTTCTTTGTCTTGTTCTGTTCTGCTTCGTTCTAATCTTTTTGGCTCTATCTTGCTCTATTCTGCTCTATCTTGCTCTTTCCAGCCCTCTCATACTCCATTATTCCCTCTTCTAATTTCTTATGGTCTTTTCTATGTTCCTCTGTCTCTTTTTCCAGGACATAAGTTATACGAACAGTTTTAATGTTCTTAAACACAATTAAACGGTTTTAGCATTTGTTTTAATGAACTACTGAAAATAATATTTTTGCTGCTTGAAAGAAAAAAAATAATAGAAATTTTCTAAAATTTGTTGAACTTAAATATTTGGGTAAAAATGGTTGGTTTTAGATTTAAAATAAAACAATTGCATCTTAGAGGCAAATTTTCTGTTTGAAAAGAATATTTTTAGCAAATTTTAGAACTTTATAAAAAAAATCTTCGCAGCTACAAAAACAAGTTAATAAAAATCACGAAGAAAAATATCTGGACAATTTTAGAAAAAAAGATACAAGTAAAATCCGGTAAGACAAAGAGCAAGGTTTAAAAAAATTAAAAGTAAACTACTAAAAATACTTAAATATCTTGAGTAAAAACTGCTGGATGTTTTCAGAACTCTAGAAGAAAAACATCTGTATAGTTTAAAAGGCAAATTAATCAAATGTAAAAGATAAATTTCTAAAATGTGTTTTAGAATTTCTAAAAAGTAAAAACAGAAATTTCTAATGACTTTAAAATATTTAAAAAAATCCATTTAAAATTGTGAAATGTAGAAAAATCAATTCTTTATTGCAAAAATTCAGATAAGGCTAAGCAAGAAAATATAGAAAATTAAAAAAAAAAATTCTAAAGTTAGTGGATACTTTTTGAATATAAAATTAAAATATTTGCTATATGGAAAAATTTAAACGAAATAACTTTAGAAATCTGTATGAAAATATGCTGAAAATTCTAGAACATTGGAAGAAGATATTATTTATAGCTCAGAAGATAAATTCCTAGAAATTTGGCGAAAAAATTCTAAAAGTAAATTCCGTGAAAATTATCTCAATTTTTTAAATACAATATAACATATGTGACAGAACAAACCAAATTCATTTAATTATTAAGTAATGGAAAATTTCTTTTCTTTAATAATATTTGTTTCTCGATTCATTATTAATTTTATATAATAGTATTCGATATTTGTAGCAATTGTTTAAACTGTATTATTTGAAAATTAATTTCAGATGAAGGGATGCTTATTATTATTATGTTGCTAGATTATGAGGCATAGGAATGATTTAAAGTACATTGTGATGTCTATGGGGTAGGTTTGTTCTTTTTGTGTGATTTATGAAATTGGTGGCTTTTTAACGCCAAAAACCAATGTGAATTCTGTATTAAAATGTAATTAGTCACAAATACATGCAATCGTCTAGGTGTTCCATCAAAACATAATAACATGGGATCAACATATTTTACCCAATATAAATGAATAAAAACATTATTTTGACTACTGAAATAATAATTTCTTGTCGTTATTTCAGTTAATATTTTAATTTTTGCAATATTTATCAAAATTAAAAATATCGTTTGTATATTTATTTATTTTCACTTTATTTACTAAGCCTAGTTCATTTTTATCGGCGTATGGTGAAAGTAAATAAATGTTTAACAATTTGCTAAGGTTGTATGTTGCATAATATACTATTCTATCGTGTTATTAAATATTATTGCGCGTATCCCCATAATTATTGTATCTAAGTATGTATATCATATTTATATTTGCTTATAATATGACATATTTTAACGTGTTATATTCACTAATAGCCATCAAAGCATCAAGTATCTAAAACAGAATTGCAGGTGTAATATTAAACACGCCCGAATCCGTAATATGGACGTAAAATGCATCCACCGGGTCTAATTAAAAGAGCAATTGGAGTATGAAATTGGTTTCAGTGTCAATGACAATGAAATTGGTCGCAATGACGACACGGATGTAAATTATATTAACAGCTAATCGTGTATATTGTGGAATTAAATGGACTACACACGGCACTATTTCCCCATGAAGTAGAGAGAGCACAGAGGACGACGGTACACTGTACGTACAGCTTCCTATTATATATCCGGAGACTTGGTAGTTGTCCGAGTGAGATCGGCAATTCAATTAGCCCTAAATCAGATATAAAGTTGGAAGTTCCCCACGCTTCCACCCGACAATGAACCGGCTTTCCCCAATATCAAGTCATAAACCGTGATGAATTTATTACTATTAAAAATAACGCCGCCGCTGGCTTGATAGTGCGATGGGGACCGTTAAAAACCGCACAGTGCTAAATTCTAATCGTACACGGGGGGTTCCCACCCTTTTTTGCGCATCGCGTGTCAGATTTATTTGTCAAATGTGGAAGGCGAAAAATCTCGGCGGTGAATTTACTGAGGAAAAAAAGTAGAAAATTCCACAAATCGCTTCTTTTCCTGCAGTATGCTAATCGAGGAAGGCTTTTGACTTATGTTTTCTTTGCCTCCCACGGGCCAGACCCAAACGAATTAGCCGGTGCCGCTCCAACTTACTGTCTAGACACTAAACCGTTTTATTTAATATTTAATTAATGTTCCGTAATCGTTCTTTAATAAAATATTGCCGGGCTGTAAACACCTCGCGTGTGTTCCTGTAAATCAATTATGTGTTATCATTCTTTTAAATTATGCGCTGGAATATTTATAACGCCTGGTGTAATTATCTTGATGTAATATTTTTTAATACATCATACTATTGTACGTACAATATTATACATATTAAAATATACAAATTGAAAAACTAGTATACCAAATTTTAAATAAACTTGAATTTATTTGGTTTACCAAATTCCATCCATAATACAACTTAACCTAATTATGAAACATAATAATACGCAATATAAGTGTATAATTAAAATATATTGTTAATTGCACTCCATTTTTGGATGAATTAAGTCATTTGCAAAAAGATACAAAAAGTGACAGTGCCGAGTTGCTGAGTTCGAATCCCAACTGTACAGTCATTTTTTTAAGTAAGAATTGATCATGCGGATCCATGGATGTTACCTCCATTACAAATATGTACATAAAAAATACCAATATTTGGTGGGACTGAATGACACATGCCTAAATCAAAAAACCGCTTTTATTCAGCAATTCCAACAAGAAAATCTCGTCCTTAAAATATTCATATATTCATATTCATATTTACTGATGCAATAACAAAGTACATTTTTTACACAAGTCAATTTTAGCTAATTAATAATAAATATAGTTAATTCCATATAAAAAATTAAAATAAAAAGAGCTTCTTAAAATTGGACTGCTGTATTGAAATTAAACTCGAGATAATCCTTCCAGCAAATTAAAAAAATTAAATTAAACGTTCCGCTGACCGCGCTTTAGTCACTTTTGTAGCTTTTAAATACAGCTTCGAGTGCTGTCGAGTATGATATTTGTTGATATCACTGCATGTCAAATAATCTTCGATGTTTAGTGGGAAAGGCAAACAAGTATATTTAGTGATGGGAACGTCAATATGTTCAGACCAATAAATGCTTGCTTGCAGTCGTCGGTGTAGTTAACCCCAGCGATGACTCTGACTGCACTTCTTTGGAGACCAAATATCTGGTGCCGGATGGTGAAGTGACCCCATGCAATAACCCCATAGGTTATTTTACTCTGAAAAAGAGACTAATATGTCGTCCGTGGAACATCCTTGGACACTAAAGGCGTTAGGCTCCGTATAAGGAAAATACTGAAACACAATTTGCAGCAAGTGTGTCCCCGTGGATACTCCAAGATAGAGAAGAGTCAGTATAAACTCCCAAAAACATTATAGAGGCATTCTGCTGTCATCTACTCTTTAGAGAGAAAGTGAGCGTAGCGGCTATTTAGTTTGAGACGGTTATTTAGGAACCACTTTGAGCATTATTAATTATGGTTGCGTCGTCGGCATATAAATTGGTTTTGGTTGGTGACATCGCACAGGGTAGGTCGCTAATGTATAAAATAAATACTAGTGGTCCTAATACCGAGCCCTGCAGTTCCCCATGTACTATAACTAAGGCTTGAAATATAGTTCCGTTGGATACAATTCTCTGTGTTCTTCTCGAACGATAAGATAGCAAAAGTCGACAGCTAATGGGATGTAGGTGAGAGTTGCCGAATTTGGATTATTTACACATTTTCGAATATATGAGCTCGTAAGAGCATTTTTAATAAAGATCTTTAGGTGGAAAAAAATTGTACTACTGTTACCTTGAAACTAACATAAATATTTTATTACATACGAAATAGGTTTAAGAAATAATAACACTTTGCTAGTATCACGAATTTTTACACTTTTTATTGTGACTAGTTTCGTCCTATTCAAACAAACAGAAGGCCTGGCAATGGGATCACCACTTAGCCCCCTTTTAGCAGAAATTTTCATGGAAAACCTCACGAAATTAATTTTAGATTCACCGCTAGGCAATAAACATTTAAAATTTTGGTATAGATATGTCGATGACATTCTAGTTTGTTTCGATGGCACCGATAGACAAATTCATTCCTTTTTAAACTTCCTAAATTCCCTACATCCAAAAATAAAGTTTACAGTAGAAATAGAACAAAACAAAAGCATCAATTTCTTAGATCTCACCATTAGCAATAAAAAAGATACTAAGAAAATAGTCACCATTCCATATTACGGTAAAATCAGCAAACAAATTAAAAAACACCTTCAAAAACACAATGTTAAAGTAGTTTTCAAAATAGAGAATAAATTAAACAACTTGATATTTAATCATAAACAAAAAATTGATAGAATGAAAATATCAGGGGTGTATAAATAAAAGTGCGGCTCATGTCCTTCAGTTTATATAGGCCAGTCTGGTCGGAATTTTGATATTCGTCTTAAAGAACATCTCAACTCATATGTCAACAAAAAACCAAATTCAACATACGCGAATCACATGCTCGACAATAACCACGTTCCAGATCTAAATCCGTTAGAAATATTACACTTCACTGAAAAAGGCCTAAGACTCGACTACCTGGAATCGTTGGAAATCCATAACAACAAATCTAATCCGGAAAACCCCCTAATGAACGACCAAACAGATTTAATATACACGCCATTATTTAATGCGATTTTGTAAAAGTGTTTACCTGCGCCACCTTAATATATAAGTACTGAATTGTAAATGTAATTTATTGTATTCGTTTGATAATGTCCGAATAGGACGAAACTAGTCACAATAAAAAGTGTAAAAATTCGTGATCAAGATGTATCACAAAGTCATGGCTTCAACAATCAATCATTTTATTACATATTACATATTATAATAATAAAATATTAATTTGAAAAAAATGAGTGTTTGGTCCAATCAGGGATACCGGTTTCTTAGAATGGACCACTGGTTTCTTAGAATGGACCATTAAACGCAATCACAACAAAAATACTTAATTTTTGGACTCACTCCTGCACAGATTGTATGGACCCAAGTGTGGCATTTAAGACATTGTATCATCTCTTCTTCCTTTTTTTCATCACATATCATACGAAACCATGTAGTTTTCGCTTGTATTCTCAGCCCTTTCTTTTCTCTCTGTTTTGTCTTTTTAAGCTTTTCTTCGGCGTTTCGTTTTAATTTCAGAACGTTTTCAGTACTTGATAGTAATTCTGCTTTGTGAGCAATACCACTTCGTGCTCGAGATGACGATGTGCCTGGCTGTGGATTCGTGTAGGTGGAGGTGATATTTCTTGAAGAATATCCTCAAAATTTTTCCTTTTTTTCTCCGGAGGAATATAAAAAATAGCGGAATCATTGTCGCTTTCACCGTCACTATGTGCTGCTGAATTCCCAGTAGTTACTTCTGTTTTAGTAGCTTCGCCGCAATGCTGAGGTTGTAACATATCTGATGCTGCAAACTGGTTATCTTGAAAGTTAACTGGCCAAATTCCAGCGGCGCGAAAGCATTTTCGGCTATTGCCACAGTTGCCGCTCTGCCATATGCTTCATTTAATAATCGAGATATTTGCGTTTGATATATCTTATCCCCTTTATATTGGCGAAGAAACGTTTCTTGCGCCTGAACAAAATATTTCTGCAGTGGCCCAAAAAAACTTGGCGTTTACCCTTACGAGCAACCACTTTTTGTAGAGTTTTTTGTACAGTTGTAAACCCTGATTCATCGACATTAAATATCGATTCTGCAGTAAAATTAAATTTGTCCACAGTTTTTTCAAAAACATCAAAAAAATTATCTACGTTCTCTCTATTGAAGCCTCGTGCTCTTGCCATTGAAGTGCCTTCAGGTTTTCGTAGTGATAGCTGTGGATTTCGACGTAAAAATGAGTAAAACCACTTTTTCCCTGCTATTTTTTTTCTTTATTAAATGTGTGTGGTAATGAATATTTTTCAGCGACTTTTCGCACTTCTCGAATTGTCAATCCAAAAAAGCATTCTTCAAGTTGCAGTATATGATTGGTTAGAATTGTTTCCATATCTTTAGTAAATGTGGGTTGTCTACCAAATACTTTTATTTCATTTGCAGTAGCATTTTTTCTGTCCGCATGTCTTTTTATAGTTGCTTTAGGAACATTGTAAATGCGACTACATTCGTTCAAGCCAGTCTCTCCATTTCTATAAGCTGCAACCGCCTTTAATAAATCACTTTCAGACCAACGTCCGTAATGTCCTCTTTTAGCCATGTGATCCCTAAAATTATAAAAATTTAAATCGGAATTGTAATTTTCACGGTTGCGTAAATTGGACCGGTCCATTTTGGGAAACTACAATGTGGTCCAATCTGAGCAACTCTACTCATAATGCAAAAATATACTTCATAACCTAACTTTTAACTTGTAGCTAATAAAACTATATAGTAAATTCTACCTGAATAAATTTGCTTTCTAAATATGTACTACAATTTACTGTTATTTACTTTAACAATAGCCAAGAGGGTTTCGTTGTTTGTTGAAATATTTAGTTCACAAATGCCAAAACAATAAATTTCTTTTAGAACCAATGTCATGCGACGTAATGCGTAACTACTTTTTGGAGTAGTTTAGTTTAGGGTAATGTATATTATGTTGCCTAAATTGGAACATATATGTTTTTGAGAACTGTGGGGGTCCAATCTAGGCGGCGCGGCGGTCCAAATTCGGCAACTCTCCCCTATATTATAAAAATTTAGTTTGCGTAATAATATTTCATGCGAAACACAGTCGAAGGCTTTAGACAAGTCCAGAAAAGAAGCCATTGATACTGAGCTTTCCTCAAATGCATCCGTAATTGATTCGGCAAAGTTAGATATCGCACCACTGTAGATCGAACCTTTCTAAAGCCAGATAGTTCATTTTCTAGGATGTTCGTATCTTCCAGATAGGTAACTAATTGGTTTAGCATAATTTTTTCGAATATTTTACCAAATTGGGGGAAAAGTGAAATTGGACGATAGTTGTCGGGATCGTCTACCTCCCCTTTCTTGAAAATAGGTATCACAATGGCTTTCTTCAAGTCAGCTGGAAACACGTTGTTTCTTATGCATTTGTTAAAGATTTTCGTAAGTAGGGGTACTGTCTTAATTACATCAATTCGGAGCTCATAAATGTCTTTAGAATAGCTGTTACGAAACTTCAACACCACATCTCTCATTTAAATTATGCAGTTTAAAATTATTTTTTTATTAGGACAAGTGATGTATGAACGGTACATTTAAAATTATTTTCAAAAATTCATAAATTCAAACATTCAAAAATTCAAAACTTCGAAAATTAAAAATTTCAAAAATTCAGGTTTTGAAAATTGAATTAAAATATTCATATATTTTATTATTTTTTCTTTTTAACACATACTGCATTATATCGCCATTAGGATTCTTTGAAGAGATATAGAATTATTTAATTAATATTCATCACTTCATATAATTCGATGTTCGTAGTATTTCTGAAATAAAAATATGAATTCATTAACAGGTTTTTATTATTAATTCTACTAAAACTTATTTCACTCCTTGATTTTGCCAAAACACAAGACCTATTAAAAACAACAGAAACATGTATACATAAAACTAAATCGCTTTTAAATTTGGAGTTCATGGTTTATCATTTTCTTCCACTCGAGCCGTTACTCTTGTTAGCTGGTAATAATATATATCAATCATTTTTTACCATTTAGTTTTTTATAGATCATTAAGTAAATAAGTAATTTACTCTTGTCAGACCCAATAGGTTTACAAACGTGTTAAAAAAAATATCCACCAAGGGCGCCAAACAGTATGATACACATATTGTATTTAATTATTTAAAAATATGAATACAGCTATATATAAATTAAAATAATATTGTTAAAATCCAGTTTAACTTAGTGTCCAGTGTAATCCCGATAAACTTGTGCGAATAATTTTTTTGATTATCGAAATTTAGAGAAAACTAAAGTTTGTTGGAGGTCAACCAATTTAAAACGTCGGTTTTACTCATTCCCTATGTTGTAATACATAACAATTTGGCCATTTGCAATGTGGGTTGATAGATTTTTTACTTATATTAAATATAGTAAGAGTCCTAGGATAGACCCTTGGGGCACACCACACGATATGGTTTCAAAATTTGACACAATGATTTATAAATATTATTTGTTGGGTTCTATTTTGGAGGTAGCGACAACTTTTTGGGCTGAAATTATAGAAATATAATTTTCGCAGGAGAACGTCATGCCTTGCTGAGGTCGAAGAAAGATGCTGTTTATAATGGCAGGCTTCAAAACCGCTGATAACTTTCTCAACGAAATTGGTTATCGCTTAATATAAGATTGAAATCTAGAAAGAATAATGTTTGACTAAATAATAATCTCTAATATCTTATTTTCTGTGCTTGTTAGTCATTTGTTTTTTTAACTATCTAAAATAAAATTAATATTGTTAATATATCGAGTTTGCAAAATAATTGTAATTATTTAAAACGGTCAAAATACTATACAATTACCCAGACGTTTGAGGCAAGTGTAAATGTTCTCGTGAATTGCTTTACAAAATAATGTGAATCAAGGGGAGCAAGTGTATACTTTTGATTCAACTATGCTTTTAAGAAAATTTCTTCAAAACTGCTGATAATTTTCTTAACAAAACCAAGAGGGTCCCCTGCAAAGCCAAATTGGTTATTTTTTAAAACCATCAAAATACTGTACAATTATCCAAAAAGTTGGGGCAAGTGTAAATATTCTCGCGAAATGCTATATAAACTAATCTGAAGCGAGCAAGTGTATACTTTTGATTTAACTATGCTTTTGAAAAATTTTCAAGCAATATATTGAAACAAAGAGGAGCTACAAACTTTTTTTTGCTTATATTGTATTGCAATATACTAACAAAAAATAAATCTGCATGGATTACTAATTCCACTTTAATGCTAGTTGTAGGAAGCAATCAGGCCCTAAAAATGTCATAAATGCCATAGCAGTTTTCGTAGAAATTTCACTTCTAAATCATCGCCAGCAGAGGTTATTACTTAACCAATTAATAGCATGCGACTTCCTAGAATTTCAGGTGAATTTCACAAAAACCCAGTCTTCTGAATTGACATCTGTAGTAAATTTTCTTTTTTATCGACTCCAAAATCATAATTAGTGTATCAAATCTCCTGGCACTTACACATCGCCTTTCGCCTTATTAATAAATTTATGTTGTTGCCTTTTTTGAGCTTTGGAGTCCTTTTGACTTTCTTTGTCGATTTCTCATTGAGATATGTCAGAACTTCATCGCAAATTGTCTGTATTATTTTTCTTCCTCGTAGCATATGCTGTTGATAAACCTCAATTCACATCTTTAATTGCCTGAGCAAGAGCTGCTTTTGAGTATTTGGTAGCAAAGTACAATTTTCTTATGTATATCCGCAGCAAATTTGACAAAGAAAACCTTAATAATATTTTAATACAACTGCAAACGAAAGCAATAAGAAAATTTAAATGAAAGAAAATCTGAAACGGAAACTAAAAATATTTTTTCTTGAAAAAACAACTGAATATTTTTAAAAGACCGTTTAAAACCGTTAGACATTAATTGAAAATTAAAAAAAATTAAAGTAATAAAAGAAAAGAAGGAGACATGTTCAATAAAACGGGTGACAAACATTGAATATTTTAAAAGTTCAAAACAATCTAAATATTTATTTGTTGAAAAAGAGAAACAATTGAATATATCGGAAATAATAAATAAAAACAAAAAACAAATATTTCAAGTGCGTAACATTTATCATTTGTCATTCGTCATTTCTCGTCTATCATATGTCATCTGCCATTTATCATGTGTCATGAAAAATGAATTGGAAACAAAAGAAACAATTTCTAAAAATAAAGACCTGAAACTGTTAAATTATTCTATATAACGGTTAAAAATAACGGGTGTCCAACAATTATTGCAGTCCCGGGTGGCGTTGGAATCAAAAACGTAGGTCGATTCTTGCATGTGCCAAATAAATGAACTGACATTTTAATTGTCAAACATAACCTAAACGTGCATTTAACAACACTTTAAATGCACGTTTAGGTTATGTTTGACAATTAAAATGTCAGTTCATTTATTTGGCACATGTAAGAATCGACCTACGTTTTTGATTCCAACGCCACCCGGGACTGCAATAATTGTTGGACACCCGTTATAATTGAAAAAAAGGAAACATATATTTTAAAAGTATTGAAAACCTATTGAACATTTTATAAATCAAGCAAGAATCTTAATATTTAGCTAAAATTTCAACTGTCTACTGCCATTTGTCATCTGTCATTATCCATTTATCATTTAATATCCATTAATGTAATATGTCATCTGCCCTTTATCATAAGTCATTCATCATTTATCTTTTGTCATTTGTCAACATACGTGCAAATATTTTTAATAAAGAAAAACAAACAATGGTAAATATTAAAAAAAAATATGGAAAGCTTATATTTCAACTGTCGGCCACTTGTCATTGCTTGTCATCTGCATTTTTGTCATCTATCACTTGCCATCTATCAAAATGTGCCATAAAAATGAAAGTAATGAAAAATGAAAATGAATGAAAAAAAAATAACTTACAAATGAGCAACTGTAAAAATACAATAAAAGGTAAATAACAATATGTATTTAATTATTCTGATACATATCTTGGCCGCATGGTGGCGCTTTACAGAATAATAAAAAATCAGTACTAAACTGAAACAATAAACAATTAACAATTAATTTTTAAGTTTTCATTTAAATATTATGTTCATTGTCATTAGTTTTATCAAAAAGAATTAACTCCAACAATTTCGATTCAAAACCTCTCCTATGTGGGTTATATGGAATGTTACTTTACATAAATTGAATTTTTTCGTCGTGTCGCAACCCCTCGCATTAAAATGAGGGATTCAAGGTCTTCAGTTAAACTTGTGAATGCAATGCTCTAAATACCCGAAAGTATCTTTTTCAAAGCTGATTTGATCATAAGGTTGTTTATTTCAGCTGATAATTGGTTTTCTTTGACAATGTATTGATTCTCCATCTGTTTTACTGACTAAATGTATACTGGTTTGCATATCAAAGGTCTGTCTTCCTATTGTGATAAAGTTGCCTATATTTTTATTTGTTATGATGGCAAAGTTTTGTTAACTTCTAGTGGATGATCTGCGTTCTCGCTCTATAGGTTTCGCCTAGTCTTTCCTGGCTCAGAAAGAGGTTACCAGAATTAAGTGTGGTTTGAGTTTTCTCCCAACTACTAACCAGTTGTAGTTTGTACATTTTCACGCAGTATATCGATAATTATCTGTTAATCTTAGTTGATAACCTGAAGCTGCATCATGAATGATTTTATAATCTTATTTCTTCTTTCGGTTTTCTCTCCGTTTTCTCGGAGGGAATAATCTGTGGAGTGTAGACAATTAAAATCTATCTGTGAGGAATTACTAAGTTACTAAGATTTTAATTGTCTACACTCCACAGATTATAGTAACCCATGGGAAAGTTTTGTTTACAATTGTGTCTATTATAGATAACTTTTATTTTATATATAAGTGTCATCTCAATTAGGAGATAAATTTCGGGACTAGTTTTTGTCATATAAATTTCAAGCGCTTTCAGTAAATCTATTATTCGGCCTTTGTACGTTAAGTGGATCACCGCAAGAGTATCTATACTCACAATATATTGTTTTTCCAATAAGTCATTTGAGATAACTGATTTACATTATTCAAAAGCCTTAAATATTTTATTAAAATTTCTATAAAATTAACTAATGTAAATATTTAAAATATTTAGACATATAAAACTTCATAAACTAGACTTATCCATAGCTTTCAAAGAGATCCTTTAGCCATTTGATTTCTTTTAATCTTGACATATCCATAAAATTTATTCTCGTCTTTAAAATGGTACAATAAATTACTAAATTCACAGCCTAGTTCTAATATCATATTAAATTTGTATTATGGGTAACTGTTTTAACTGATATTATACTTGTCTAATTGAAAATAAGACTCCTTTAATAATAACCTGAAGGACAAGAAACGTATATAGGAAAATTGATGCATTTATGAATGAATTCTGGAAATATAGTACCTATATAACGATTCCGGTAATAATTAAATAAATCATAATAAATGAGAATATGCATACAAAAATAATTTTTTATCCTTTTCTACTGAGCGAAGTAATTCGTTATATTTTATTGTCGCAGACAAAATAAAATTAAGTCATAAATGTCAAGAAAACCTTTAAAAAATTGGAAATATAATAGCATAAAAATGAGTGATAGACATGAGGGGTGCATGGAAATAACGTAAATGTTAAACATAACAGATCGTTCCCGGGATTTAAATTAAAGATGTAACGATTCAGGAAATAAATGAGGTGCATTACTAACAACACGTTCCTTAAATGGCATTTCACGGAAAGCTTCCTCTCTTCTCGCCCACCCTCCCACGAAACGAAAACGTCCCGGCAGATATCACCCCTCCCCCGCCACGCCGCTGCACTCGACGCCGCCGCTGCAGAAACCTGCAATTATGCACAATTCCCCAATTATTTTCGGCGATAATTCATCTTGCGCACCAAATTAACGAACATAACATCGGTGATAAAAAACCGGAAATATATGGCCAGCCACTTTCTACCCTCGTCTGCTAAAAACACACCCCATTAAAAGCCAGCGGGGAGGCTTCCTCCCTCGCGATGTATTTTAAAGAAAAGGAATTTCTACAAGAGATTTCCAGCGTGGGTGTAATAGAATAGGAGATTACGTGAAGAGTGGTTTGGAGGGCGGGGGTGTAATTAATTGTTGGATATTACCTTGATGGCAGCACTTTTTTTTTAATATTTCCAACTTGAGGTATTGTTCATATTGTATGAAATTGATTGCAGAATTAAATTAATTATATACGCTTTCTTCATCGCTTTATGAAATTATTCTCTTTTATTTTGTCTTTAACTTTCCTTTTAGGGTTCCATATGGCAACACTTAAATTTTAAAGAATTTATGTTAGAGAAATAAATAATCGTATAGGAACAGTGAAGGGAATCTGTAGAAACAAAAGTAAAGTCTGTACAGAATAAAAAGAATTACATTGCATTATATAAACAAAACGTTTAACCTTGTAACTTTACTCGTTCTAATAATCTATTAATGTTCATTCTGAATTGCCAGTATTATATTTTATTCCCTGTTTTAGAGTGTAACCTTGGAAAATAATTCTCGCCTATTAAGCAACAAGAAACTAGCTCTGCAGACACGAACATATTTCGTAAATCTACAGAAATGAGTCTTGCTAAGACTGCTAAACAAATCAAGGTACATAAAAATATCCTAGGAATGAATATTTTAGTAAAATATATAAGTCCTTTACGTTGTAGAAAATTAACTAATAAAAACACGAAATATTTCGTAAAATCTACAACAAATGAGTCTTATTAAGACTACAAGAACAAACCACTTTTTGTTCTTGTAGTCTTAATAACACTCATTTGTTGTAGATTTTACGAAATATTTTCGTGTTTTTTCTAATTATTGAACATTTTAGGACAAACAGGAAATACGCACGATTAAGACCAGAAGACCTGCAGATATTGTGTAGAATAATATTCAACGGGGCTAAACATCGAAAATCAATAAACATGTTTGCAAATTTTACCTATAGAGAGAAACTCATTATGAAATAATTCTTTAATAAATTAATAGAAGAAAACTAAAGACATTCTACATTAATATTGAGTTACACGTCCCGATTAGAATGAATTGACCTGATGTCACTTTCGAAAAGAAGAAGTTACAGTAACCAATCAGACATCTCGCGGAGGATAACACCATGTAGTTTTCAATAATATTTTCTGGTAATTGTGCCCAAAAAGGACGGTCCGCAAAATTGATCTGTGGGTAAATATTTTTTCACACAGCTGGCATTGTTAGATTCCTGAAACTGTTTTTAATATGGTAAAACGATATTTTTTCGTCCACATCGATGCAGTTCGTACAACGCTTCCAATAATCACCAAATGTTCGGATAATTATATGACACAATTTGCCTGCTAGACAATTACAAGCATCACCTACATAGCTTCAAAGATATTCTCAATTTTAAGAGAAGTCCGTCGCCTTCAATAGAAATAAATAGAATATTTGGCACAGAACATATAAATTTTTGGCACGAAACCAGAACGAGTGCAAATAATCACTTTCGGCAGGGCTCAAGAGGATTTTTTTTATACCGACGATTTATACCAAGTGTTAAGTCTTATTTAAAAATTTAGGTAGTTTCGGAAGGCTCAGTATAACAACCAAAAATCGCTATACTAGAAAAGTCATTTCTCATTAGGATCGACGTAACCTACTATGCTTTAAGGGCTTTTTGTTAGTTGATTGACCACCTAATGAGATAAATAATACAAGCTGATGAAACTAAAGATATTTGTCAAAAGCAGTGTCAAATATTTAAAGAAAATAAACTAAACCAAAAACAAAAGGCGCAGTACTTTAGAGTTAGCCGCCAATTTTGCTTCTAAAAGGGGAAGTCGAAAGATATCGGTATGAGGTCCGCAGGCTTCAATGCCTTCAACTTAATCCTGCAGAAGCGTTCGATTCACTTCGTAGGGAATAGTGGCGTGCAAAAGATATGGGAGGTAAAGAAAGGGTTTCCGGAGGGCTCCGTCCTCACATATCATGGTAGTGGTCAGGAGCAGGGAGATTGTGGAGGACGAGAGACTAGCGAGAGAGGGGACCAGGAGGATCTCTGAGTGGATGGCGGAAGCAGGGCTAAACGTAGCCCTTCGGTTTCCGGCACTACGCACGGGCAGACAAAGGCTAAACTTCAAGGTCTAGATCCTCGGCCAAGTCGTGGTAGTGGGCAGGACGACTACGTACCTCTTGATCATAATTGAAACGAACATCTTGTGCAGCAGAGACAGGCACCTGAGGCGGCGTTCAGAGCGTCTCAAACATCCAGGGCTCCAGGTTTCCACCTCGAGCCTACTGGCGAACATCGATGGTTCATCGGAGAGCAAGAGGAAACTGCTGCTGTACACCGCACCAGCATGGGCGAAACGCATCGAGGCACAGAGGAACAGGGGCAGGCTACTTGGAGCCCTGAGGCTGCCGAAATACTGGCCTCGTCAGTCTCTCTAGACTTGGGGATGGTAGTGAAAGAATAGGTGTTCGTAGAGACGTAGAATGGAACCGCGAAGAGAAAGAGCTAATCCCCTCATTGGAGCCTTAGACGATCAGGAGGCATGGCGAGCTGCCATAGCATCTGACTGAAATCTAGTAAGGTCACGGTTGCTTCGTTAAGTACCATTAAAAAATCGGGAAAGCCTCCTGACAGAAGTGCCTTTGGTGCAAAATCGGGAAAGCCTCCTTCTACACATACTCGAAAGTGCAGAGAAATGGGTCGCGGCAGATCGGGCCACCAGAGAAATTCTGGAAAGGTAGGAGCTTTTCTCTAAAGGAGCTGGGGCAGGCGGAGCTGGATAGGCAGCCGGGGTAAGGATTACAAGCGAGGATGAGGCACAAGTGTCTGAGGAAGAAGACGTATAGTAGGGCGGAGATAAAGAGAAGAAGATGGAGGCCACCAGGTAAAGAATGTAACGATGCGACTGGTGGCCCTCTGTAGACGACCAGATGATGGGGCGACAGCATAGTTGGGTCTCACGATGATGGCGGCGCAGCAGAATATTATTAAACATCTAAGCACTCACGCAATAATGCGGGATCGATGAATACACCCCAGTGGCAACACTGAAGGTCGCATATCATGGGATATCCATTAAAAAAGTACTTTAGAATAATAAAGGGTACTTATTAAAAAGAGGGTATCTTAGATGATAATGCATCCGAATTTTTAGATCTTTTACTAAAATCCCACAGCACATCATTCTAGCTCACCTATTTCCCTCATAATGCCTTTACTCTGCAAGAGTTGAATATTAAAGATACAAATTTATTTTCTGTCAACGTGAGTGTTTTAATTGCCAATACTGCCTAGAATTAGTAAAATGCGGTAATTTATCTAAGGCTAAAGCCCTTGGATTGCAACCTATGATATTTTCTCTAACACAACTTAAAGAAGGAAGACCTCTTTGGTACTAAGAAAGAGAGCATTGGTTGAATAAATAGAATCACTTTAAAAAGTTTTTAAACGCTTTGATACACGCATCCAGATTAAATTATTTTTTGCACCTTGCACGTACTTAAAACAGTCAGATCTTGAATTGATTTTCTAGAAAAAGAAAATATCACGCTTGATCTAGAATAGATGACCTGGACATGTTCTAGAAGATTACACGCAGAACCAGATTTTTATTCTAAGTCAATAAATGTTCCCATTTTCCCTTTAGTAAGATTTATCATTTAAACAACTGAATACAACGTGCCCAGTTGATCAAATTATAGTACATAATTTCGACATTTTTTATAAATCCAATATGTAAGCAAAACTTACATCTGTAGAAGGCAACAATTCAGAGTTACAATAAAGGATAATGCAGAACAAACCTTAAGCTGGTGCCAACGACAAGGTAAACAAGAATGAATGCAAATTAGTATCATATAATTAATGAAGGAACATAGGAAGCATACGAAATATCCGAGGGAAAGAAGATTTTGAATAGAAGAATAAGAAACGAAATAAGAACAGCAAAAGAGACACAACGAAAAATATTCAGAAATAGAAAAATTTTCAACCTGCACAAAAGAATAAAATAATTGACACACACGAATAAAAAGAAACTATACGGAAAATTAATAAATACCAAAAAGAAACTAATGGTAGAAAATTACTAGAAGAAAGGAATATGCAGAGAAACTGTTTTCAGATGATAAGCCACCCAACATTGAAGGAAAAGATAGGTCCTTAGAAGAACCAAAAATTTTAAACGAAGAACTCCAGAAGGCAATCAAAGACACAAAAAGCAGGAACGCTGCAGGAGTAGTCGAACTTAATGCAGAATTATTGAAAGTAATAAACGAAGAAACTTTAAAGTGGATGCTATATAACAAAATCTATGATACAGGTCACATTTCTAAGGACTGACTGAAATCCACATTCATAACCTTCCCAAAAGATGAAGTAAATACTGACTGATTAACCTCATGAAAATATTTCTGAGAATTATACACAGCCGCATCTGTCTTAAATATTTTTATTTCCATGTAGTCTGTATTATTTTCATATAAGACAGTACGATGTTTCGAGATACTTAGTGACTCAGAATTTCGCATATTTACATTACTAAGAGATTTGTTTGTTTTAAAATTTTTAATATTATCAAACATATACATTGCTATTTTATATAGGTATAGTGAAATAACCGTCATAATTTTTAAATGGATAAAATGAGGTTTGCAATGTTCTGTGGTCGATGCATTTGCCATTAGCCGCACAATGTTCTGTGTAATTAGGAGTTTATTAGAGTGTACTGGGCTTCTCCATACTATGATGCCATACTCAAGTTGTGATTTGATATGTGAATTATAAAAAGTAATTCATTAAGCTTAACGATTATTCGTAGGGTCTACATGCCGCTCTAGTTTCATTTACGACCGATCACAGGAACTAGATCAGGTTGATGCGAGGTCACAATCTCTCCTAGTAGTCAGGAGAGCATAGCCAGTCACAGCTGTCATCTGCGTACTGGTCTAATTTAATATGCGAATCGATTACACATGCTTCATATAAATCATTACTATTAGGAATACTAAATGTGACAAGATTCCCGACATTTGTTGTTCGTTTTTGTGAGGTATATCGCACTAACATTTCATCTACGATATTTTGCTTCATTTCTACATATTGTACCCGTTCTGTAAGAGAGCTTTTGAAACACGATATGCTTATCTCACTAAAGCCACATAATTTGAGTTTGCTAAGAAATCGTTTGTGATCAACTGTGTCAAAAGCCTTACTAAAATCATAAAATATTTCTATAACCTTTTTATTTTATTCTATATGGTCAGTTATATATTGAACTACTTCATGTAAAGCTGTTATCGTATATCTTCCCGGCAATAACTTTTTTGCATACATTTGTCTATTACTTTGGCAAATACCGACAGGATTGCTATGCTCCTGTAATTTTTTGGTGACTTCCTATCTCCTTTCTTTTAAATAGGAATCATTTTTGCAACCTTAAGTGTGCTTGGATATTTTCCCTCATTTGAGCAATTCATTATGTTAGTTAGTGGGTATACTGCTGGGGGACTGGACAGGACACTTAGAAATACTGCAGCAAATCGACCCGGCCCTTCTGTCCAAACCGACGGACATTATGTCCAGGAAGCTCGAATTCGAATTACCGTTTAAGGTGTCGATCGAGGACCCCAAAACGGCTTTGATGAGAATCAAGGAGTTTGGACGAGGGATATCAGCCTGGTACACGGATGGTGCCAAGAATACCAGAGGTACTGGAATAGGCATTTATGGGCCTAACCAAAACTACAGGAGCTTCATGGCTCGGGCACGACGCCCACGATTTTGTAAGCGGAAACGGTTGCAATTGGTATGTGCGCCAGAGAATGCTTGGATAGGCACCTAAATGGCACGCATATATACATCTGCTGAGACAGCCAAGCAGCATTAAAGGCCGTTCGAGCCTATAGTCACGGCTCACGGACTGTCTGGGAATGTCGAAGATCCCTCTCGCAACTGGCGAAGAACAACTTGTTGACCCTCATGTGTGTCCCAGGGCACGGGGATATTAAAGGCAACAAAGTGGCCGATGAACTCGCAAAAAGAGGTGCAAATGCCACTCCTATAGGACCAGAGCCGTTTTGTGGACTCCCAATGGCGCATAGAAGAGAGGTGGTGAAAAAATGGGAAGAGGACAGAAGACGTAAGTATTGGAACAATGTACAAGGTCTACGTCAATCAAAACTACTCCTGAAACTCGATCACAGCCACAAGGTGCTTGAACTCACAAGGAACGAGCTAAGAACTTTCACCGGACTCATGACAAGGCATTGTGCCCTCCGATACCATTTGTAGAAAATGGGAAAAGAGGAAAGTGGAAACTGCAGATTGTGTGATTCGGCAGATGAAACTAACGAGCACATACTCGGCACTTGTGTCGCGATTGCTCACAAGCGTCTTTTACACTTCGGCAGGGACCGATTATCCCCCGAAGAAGTGAGCATTATCACCCCCAAGATAGTTACCAGGTTCATGGTGGACGTGGGACTGCTTGGGAAGTGATTGGTTAAGGGTAGAACAATAGATCTGTTAGGTCGTAGTTCACGAGAGGCTAACACACCTCACTAAGGCCCTACCTAACCTATAACCTATATATATATATATATATATATATATATATATATATATATATATATATATATAGTGGGTATACTACCAAATCGACTACATCATATATTAAATTACAAGAAATATTAAAGCAGGACAAGAACAAGCGGAAGAAATTTAAATTCTAAAAGGGCTCCGACAAGAGTGCATTTTGTTACCATTACTGTTCAACCTATACTCCCAGAATATATTCAGAAATTCGTTAGATGAATGCACACAAGGAATAAAAGTAAATGGAGAAGCAATAAATAACATCCGACACGCAAAAGACTACTAGCCAACACGATCGAAGACTTGCGATACCGCATTGACCAAGTGTATCGAGCTAGCTCTGAATACGGACAAACAATCACTAATCGCTAATAGTGAATCAATCGAGTGAATTCAACGATAGTATTTAGATAGCTGACTCGACGAACGATGGGATCCCGAGCACGTATAGATACAGCCAGAAACCCATTCCAAAAACTATGAGACTTTTGTATTTAATTAATTTAATCAAGATATTTCAAAAATGTTTCACCATGGGTTAGAAACATTTTTGAAATATCTTGATTAGAAACTAAAAACACTTAGTTTGTTTCACAGAAAATTTATTATTTCTTCTCCGACTAGTTTCGACAATATGTCATTATCAAGCAGTAATTACTAATAAACCAAGTGTTTTTAATTTCTAATTAAGACTATGAGACCTAGTCTGTAACAAAAACTACTCAAGGGACATCAGATAGAGAATAGTCCAGTGTTATGTTTCCTCAGTGATATTGTACGGAGTGGAAGTTTGGACATTGAAAGTAGTATCAATGAATAAACTTTAAGCTTTCGAAATTTGAACGTACAGGAGGATGCTCAAAATCCCATGGACTGATAAAGAAACTCGGAATAGCTGGATATTTCGGTCACATTTTCCGAAATAAAAAATACGAATTCCTACAACTATAATGGAAGGGAAAATAGACGGAAAGTTTGGAAGAAAGAAGTTGTCCTGGCTGTGAAACCTCCGCAATGGTTCGGAATCAGGGATGCTTCCACACTGATACGACTTGAGCAAGATTGGGACGAGTTAAACACATGGTCACATGGTTGCCAACCTCCTCTGAGGGGAGGGCACTCAAAGAAGAAGACGAAATGAAACTATTTAACAAATAATTCCATTAATGTATTATTTTTTATACAAAGAATGCCATTAAAGTATTCAAAAAATTGATTTCACATTGAAAGACAAAAGTGCACATAATCTACAATATCGTCCAATTCTACCCTGTTGCCTCTGCTATCAGTAATTGCAGTAAATATCTTTTTGATTAATTTTCATCAGTTTACTTGCCTCGTATAATTTATTTTTTTCTAGAAAGGAAACTGTCTTCTTTCAAGTACCATGTTACTTTGACATAATAATATAAGCCATAATGACACCAACATTGAAACGATTCAGGTTGATACGCAGATATATAAAACACTAATACCTGATGAAAATAATCCATGCTTTAGAGGTATACTTGCGTTACATACCTAGTGACTAACGTAATATTTGTGTTGTATTGTAACAATTGATTTCCATGCCTAATAGGATGGGAATGGCCTTGGTTAATACTAGTGAATTTATCTCTTATTTAAAATAACTTATACATGGCTCAGAGAACAGTAGTTTAGAGATTATTCTAACTGCCTTTTTCTGCAATATAAAAATACGTTTTTCCACAGTAGAATTTTTCCATAGTCTTAAGCCATATAAGACATGACTAACAATTAAAGCATGGTATGCCTTCATGTATGTAGTAGTAGCAAATAAGGGAGCCAGTCTTCTCAAAATAAAAAAAATCCAATTATCAATGTTGTGACTTGAAGTTTTCCGTACGTCTGGACTAAAAGTTATTTTTGTGTTATGTTCCCATTTAGTTTTAATTTATGATCATTGAACCATAATAAAGCCATTTCCTCTGTGTCTAGAGATAATCTTTGTAGAGTGATTAAGTCTTTATGTGCACTGATGTAAGTTGTGTCATCAGCAAACGGAATAACTTCAGCCGGTTATAAAAAGTTAGGTAAATTGTTTATGTAGATAATACAGAGAACCGGTCCCAGAATTGAGCCCTGTGGCACATCATGGTTTATGGGTTTATGGACTTGACGAAATATTTCCGATGGATAGATATAGTTCTCTACCTGATTTAAAAAACGGTAGTGGTATGCCTCTTATATTAATTCGTTCCAGTTTTTGTAGTAAAATATTATTATATATGATTCAATGTTAACAAGTCGTTTAGAATGGGCGGATGTATCGGTAGTGTTTCAGATGTTTTTTTAGTACCTCTTTCAGTATTTATTAACGGCCAAGATATTTTGATCTATCAGCTGTATCAATGGTATTATTATAGCAAGCTGTATGTATGATATTATTATCACTATCTAGATGTAATTTATATTTTTCTTTAAAAGACATATATAGTTTCTTTGACTCATAAGTATTTGTCATTTTATAATAGTCATAGATAAGATCCAAATTGTCTCGTAGTTTTCTGAGTTCAGGCGTGAACCATTTTAAATTAACATCCTTCTTATTTTTGTATATCTTTTTAGTGGACTTTGCAATTGATCTCAATAACTTTAAAAAATATTGGAACGTGTCCTGAAGGAACAAATTGTAGCCTACATAAATTCTCATCAACTTCTGCCTTCTACACAGTCAGGATTCAGACCTAACCATAGTTGTTCAACTGCCTTGCTAAATGTCTTAGATGATATAATTTCTGCCTCTGATATAGGCCGTATAACTTCTCTGATATTACTAGACTATAGCAAGGCTTTTAATACTATTAATCATGAAACATTAATTGCCATGTTAAATTATGTAGGTTTTAGCAAACATGCTGTGAAAATAATTTCTAGTTTTCTTGCAGATCGTTTGCAAATGGTAAGGGTTGATGAAGAATTTTCTGATATTACCAAAGTTACTGCAGGTGTTCCTCAGGGCTCTATTCTGGGTCCAATATTATTCTCCATTTATACATCCTGTCTTAATAGCTGTCTAAAATATTGTAGTGCAAATTTTTATGCAGATGATACCCAGCTACTTTACTCATTAATTGCGACCTAATTGAGCTGGTTAAAATATCCCAACACCACTCGTTAACAATAAATGCTACTAAATCATCTGCCATGTTATTTGGTCCTCGTAAAATTATCGATGAAGCTAAAGATCTACTAAACATCAAAATAAATAATAATACTTTACCCTTTGTAGATGAGGTGCGTAATTTAGGACTGGTCATTGATAATAACCTAAGGTTCAAAACGCACATCAGCAAATGTATAACTCGGGCATACCAGGGATTGAAAATAATCTACTCACAAAAGTATATCTTATCAATACATACCAAAAGAACCCTCTGCGACTCGTTAGTTTTGTGTCACTTTAACTTTGCTGATGTTGTATATAATTCTTGTTTAGATCTAGTGACAAAAAATCGAATTCAAAAAATTCAAAACTCTTGTATTCGACTAATTTTTGGAATCCGCAAATTCGACCATATCTCTGGTAAGCTAACCGCATTAAACTGGCTTAACATGTCTGATCGACGTTACTTGCATTGTTGTGTTCTCTATAATAACATTATCCATATGCACTCCCCTCCTTACCTTTACAATAGGATAGTATTTCGTACTGACGTGCACAATGTTAATGTGAGGTTCCGGGGACTTATCTCACCGCCTAAACACAAAACAACCCTTTTTGAAAGATGTTTTACATACAATGTTTACAAAATTTATAACAATATACCATTACACCTCAAAACACTTACATTAATCAGCTTTAAGAAAACTATCCGGAAGAATTTGTTACAAAAATATATTTCCTAGACGTAGAAATTTGCTATAGTTTCAGCTACATTCATTTAAATTTTACTTCACTACCTTTCTTAAATGTTACTATCTTTGTAAGAGTTTTAGAGCTATTTTATATTAAGTTACACCACGTAGTTTTAATTTTCTTTTTAGTCGTAATTTTAAAGTAGGTTAAGTGGAAGAGCAGTAATAGTTGGATATCAACTACCTGAACTTCGCCTACCCTGTTATGTATTATTTTGTAACAGCATTTATTTTTATCAATAAAGTCAATTTATTATTATATTATTATTATATACATGTTCCTCCATGTGAATAGTCAGTTCTGCAATAGAAAGCTGCCATTTTATAGCCAGTTAGATATTGACAGTCCATCAAATCTTCTCTGAGCCAGTGTTTAGAATTACAAAGAATGTGCATAGTGTTTTCTATTAAGTAGTCTGATAATTTGTTTAACTTATTAACTATGCATTGTAGGTTTAGAAGAAATTAAAATAAATCATATAATTCGCTTGTAAATTTATTTGAATTTGTTTTCTGTAGACTTACTTGTGAGGAGTTGATTCCTTGGTTCTGAGAAAATTTGAGGGCTGTTTAGAAAACTAAAATATATTTATGTAAATGACCTTTAGCCAGAATTTAGGGTCATTAATAGATTTGAAGTGATCTGTTGGTACTCCAATTTTGAATTAATAATAAAATTCATCGATAAAGTTTGCAGATTCATTTGATCCCTTTTTCAAAAATATCATCATGTCTTCTTTCGTTGTATTTTTTTGCAGTCTCGATACGAATAACCATTTTCTTCTAGAACTTGATGATGCCTTGAGTGTACTGTCTAGATTGACCACTAAAACTGTTATTTTGTTTACCTTTTCTTTCTCAGTGTTGTTTTGTATGCCACATATAATTATATCGTGAGAAATTGGGCCACTATATCATCACTATAGTTAGCATTTTGTGATTTATCTAGCATACTTGAATTAGTATCATCGTTGTTTGATTGGCGGCTGTTATAAGAAATAACCATTTTAGGAGAACAATATGTTTTCTCCGCAGACGATTTTTGAACAGATTCAAATTCTTGAATCCTTAATGCTAAACAATTATTTAATGTTTCTTCGAATTGTATCTTAGTGTTCAAATAAGTTGGAAATTACTTGTTCTAAATCATAATTAGTTTTCTTTTTTAGTTCATAAATTTCTTGTTTGAGCAATAGGTTTTCGTTTGTCAGATGCGATATCTAGGTAAAGAAACTTCTAGTGAGTTTTTAAAACAGTTAGGGCAATCCTGAAGTTGAGTATCATTTGTAAACGTAATTTTTTTCTTATAGCAGCTCAAACAGCTGCGGTCAAAAACACATTTACATTTGAGACAGTCAAATGGATTATGAAATTTTTCTTGAATTTATAGTTAGAAGACATTTTCTATTTTATTAAATTTTATTAATTTATGTTATTAATATATTTTAGTTTTGTGGAATATAAAACAAAAAGTGAACAGGGACACCCTTTTCACCTCATAGGGCCGATTGTGAAGACTTTTATGACAAGACAGGTAGACCACGGATAAAGGATAAAGTTAGTGAGAAAATAAATTTAAAAAAACATAGAATAGAAAGTAAGTTAAGTTAATTTAAAATTGACAGTATTTGTAATAAAAAAGTCATTTAATAAAAGTTTTAATTACCATAAGTAATAGTCTGTAAATTCCATGAATTAATCTCGGTCGTTCACCGGGACCCAAAACATGATAAAAAGCAAGGGGCAAAACATAGTAGAAATTCCAGGCGTATCGATATATTAAAATTCATTGGAGATGTGTAAATTTACTTACATCGCTCGATCTCGCATTATAATAGATAGATCAATGTCAAGTTTTTACACTGCAACTATTACATCAGTCGTCAGCTGCATGTGAAATTTGAAGAAAGTAGCACAAAAACTACCCACTTAAAACACAGAATTTTGCCAGAACGAAATGAACCCAGCGATCACTCAACTCAAGTCTTTTCATTGTACTGAAATTTTAATAATATGTAAATGTGATACCAAAACCATCTTATTTGCATGTAGGATTTAATTGATCAAAGAATTGAAGTAATAAACTTTGATTACATAAATATGAAGTTTCTATGACAGAAACGATCTAAATAACTATAGGCACACAAACTAGTTTTTTGTAGGATTATCTACTTAAAATAATTAAATCTTTGTTTTAGCTTCAATTTGTTTTTAAGGAAGTGAAGTTGACTGATGCTGATGATACATTTCTTGATTTTCATCAATATCTTGCAAATGTATCTGTTCTTTGTAATATATATTTAAAGGAATCATAAATGCCTAGTACTAATGATATTAATTTATATATATACCTATATATATATATATATATATATATATATATATATATATATATATATATATATATATATATATACAATAATCTTTATTTGGACAAAACTTAATACATAGAAACAATAAATATGGATACAATACAAATATATGGTGTTAGTCCATCTGGGCTATCGACCATCGGTCTTTCTGCCCATAATAATTTAATATCGTTATTATTTCTAATGACTGATGGTGATGAAGGTTTTTTGAAAATTTTGTTTTCAACTTGTTACTGTATACAGATCTGTTTTGTAAACTTCTATCATGACATTTATAAACTAGTGATTGAGTAATAATTCAATAAAAGTTAATTAAGAATCCTAGTGTACCGTAAGGATCTACTTAAGGCACCTTGTCTACAAAATCAATATGTAATAAAATTTATGTATCCTTTACTGTCATAATGTTTTTAATTTATTATCATCGGTAAAATACTCCATTATTTGATGTAATTATATAATTTATATTGTAATTAAATTTGTTCAATATCAATATAGTTTTTACGTTGACAAATATATTTGCACTTAATATCTTTTTAGTATACTTTAAAATTTATAAATAGAATGGTTTGATCGTTAATATTATACACGTATAGTAGAACCCTTTTAATAAATATTAACTCCTCGCCTAATTACATTTCATAAATAATTTGTAACGTATTTTGTATAAATTTGTTGTAGAGAAAGTGGAGAAAATTGTTCATTATCTTCTCGCACATGTTCGCACATTTTTGTATGGACGCAAATTAATTATTCTCCGAAACTAAATTGTTTAATTATATGGAAAACAAAGTTAACGTTCATTTAATTTTGTTCGCAATTACGTCATCGCAAATTAGTGCAGGCAGTCGTAAAATAAGCGGCGCCCATTATCATTATAGGTTAATTGTGTATTATATGTTTATTGAAATTTATGCTCACGTAAATTCGTTTTAATAAGTGGGGAAAGGAATGTGAATGTATTAGTATGTCGCAAGAAAGGTCCTCGAAGGAGCTGAAGTGCGCCTCGTCCCTGGACCTTTTCCGTAAGGACGAGTGGTCCTGACAGAAAACGCTATCTCTTCCTCCCTTTTCCCTTCTATTTTCCCTCGGCATCTCCACTCGAGCCCATTACCGCCCCTCGACAATGGTCCATCGTTAGACACCCCCTGCCTTCTCGTACAAGCCCTCCTCCTCACGGAACAGGTGTCACTGTCACAAAAACGGGACACACGGGCGTTAATGAAGCCAAGGGTTCAAAATGATACAGTTTATGTACGTTGCCAGACATTCATATTACAAACGTTTAATTGCAGTTTTAGAGTGTCGTTAATACACCCCTACGCCCTAGTAATGTATGCCTTACACGCTGACCCCACCGACCTCCAAATTATGAACTGAAATATTACACAACTATTTACCCTATAAGTGTCCATTGTTTATAATTATGTAATCTATACAATAATTATATATACATGCATAATTATATAATCTATACAATAGTAATTATTGTTAAAACGGTGAATAATAATTTGTCATTAATGGATTTTTTGCTTCAATTAATATTCCAGTTAATTAATTGTTGGTTAAAGTTAAAAAATTCGTTCACCAATTTTCCAAGCATTAGACATTATCTCGTCGATCTTATGAATAAACAAAATGTAATCCTTATACTATCGTAAAAGTAGAAGGCCGTAACGATTTAATATTGTTATGAAATTTTACACAGATTGCTTTTTTAGGACATTCCGTCGTATATTTTTAAGAGGTCTAACTGGAATTACTTGCACAGCACACCGGAGACTAGTATGTATTTACACATTTATTTATTTATATTTTCATTTGCATATATATTTGCACAACTCCCTCGGATGATACTGTATGGATTAGGATAAGTGGCGCTTGAAATTTAAATGGAAAAAAAAGTTAACTGTTCGTTCGAATTTAAAACGGCCGCGCGCGTATTTTTTTATGCTAATTACGATGGGGTTGTGAATTTATGCGTGGGAATAAATAATAATCATTGCTTTTTCTACTTGTTAATAATTTACGCTGTATATTATTAATATTCATTATTTGTATTCCGATAATTTTTGTAAAATATATTATTTTGTAAACATGTCAAATATAATTCCTCGAAAATAATTTGATTTATAATTAATAAAGTAGAATCATTTAAAATTTCTGTATACCACTATATCAAATTATTTTTTGTTGGTCATAATTATACCTTCAACTTGTTATCTATTAATAATTTGCTTATTAGACCATCTCTTATCTTGCTTTGCTACATTTTGATTGTTTTTAATTTAAAACTTATATTTGCCACTTCTTTCTTTAGTTTAGTTGTAATTTTTGTTTTATTTAGATTCTGCATGATTCGAAATTTTGTTTCAAAATCAAATCGTGAGAATTATACGAAAGATACATTATACTTCAGAAGCAATTAAATCTCGACGCATAAATGTTTATACAAGAAGTTAAAGCTATAACATTCTCTTAAAACAATATTGAGTTGATTAAAAGGAACACGCGGACTAAAGTGTACAACATTTGTAGAAGTACTGCTATTATCAACGTGAAAAACGGCGGCTTGCAAGTGCAGATTATCGAGAAAGGATGTGCTGAAGATGATTGGCTAATTTATTAATTTTAATAAAATAAAAACACCCTTCAAAATCGGCGTTTCGGGTAAAGATTGGTTTCTTGGGTTTAAGAAAAGAAAATTTATTCTTGAAAAACCTCAAAGTCTTGAAGTCCCTAATAGTAGAAATTGCTCTAAAAATGTATGGAATTTTAATGAAACCAGTTTTTGTACCGATCCTATTAAAACCAAGATAGTTGGAGAAAAAATGAGCCTTCCACTCAGAGGGTCAGTGCTCCAGGAAGAGTGATATTAGTGATTGATTTGCAACCTCTGGAAATAAAGTAGCACCCCTTATTATATTTAGGGGTAAAAATATCGGCGAACAGTGGAATGCATCTGAAAATACTGGTTTTCCGGGAATTACATATGCTGCAATGGATAATGGCAACATTTTTTGAAAATTACTTTTGAAAAATGTATCCTAAAATCAGTGGATTCGAGCTTTCACTTTTACTAGTATACTATTGTTTCCACACATTCGACAATAAAATTACTAAAAATTACGGTAGCAACCAATGTTACAATTCTGAAATTACCTCCACACACAAGTCATTTACTGCAGCCTCTTAACCCATGTGTATTTAAATCCCTAAAACTACATAGGACCAAGAATTTGTAAAATGGCAAAGAACGAATGTTGGCACCAAGCTTCCAAAAAGAGAATAAATTAGAATGGTTGGGGAAATTCGGCAAAATTTAGCCCTAATTATAATAGTGACTGGATTTAACAAAGCTGGGATACATCGATTTTCAAGAAATACGGCCCCCGATTAAATGTTTAGTCTCTTTGGCTTTAAAAATCGAATGAGAATAATAATAATATCTCGAACTTCTCAGTATCTTCAGCAGAAGCTGTGTCGTGCCATTATTTATTTCTAGAAATGCCTGACAGCTAAGCTACCTTAGAATTGGTGATTAATCTGGATAAATAATCAAAATGTTTAACAGATGATTCCCTGCTTGCTACTTCAACTCGATCTGTTGAGCAAAAGAGTTTTGAAGATTTTCTTAGAGAAATAGTCAAATTAAATATCTCATCAAATGAAGGTAGCAACGGGAGCGGAAGTAATAACTGGCGAGGAGGCAAAACAAAGGATAGTTAGAGAAAATCAGCCAAAAAAACGAAGTCGCAGTTTGATAACGCTGATAACGACAATAACTTGTGCACCATCTGCAAACGCGATTTCCAATTTTATGTCAACAAGAAAGAATAGATTCAGTGCGTTAATTGCAATGACGGGTGTTTTGATAATGTTGCATATTTATTTTATATTATATTTATTTAACCTAACCACATATGCATTAAAATGATTACTAAATTATTTAGTTAACATATTTCCTATTTTTCTATCACTAAACGTCTGTATCTTCTAAAATAAACCGGTTTTTTGAAAGCAATGAAAAGCACTCAATAGCTCATTTATTACTAATTCTTCTGTTGCCCCTTTATCTATGATGAATGACCTCAAAGCAGTTTAAATAGATGTTTATACACTTGGCCTAACTTTAGTGTAAGTGCAGAGCAGTTGATATTTTTTACAATTTCCTATAGCACTGAAAACTATGGTGGAACTTTGAGTTTTTTGACTATCTAAATTCAAAAGCAATAACCTGGCAGCCACTATAACAACAAATTACTATATTTTTGTGTAAGTTTGATTTAGAATAAATAGCAATGAAAATAAGAATGTGGATTTATCCTAGTTTGTAGGAGACTATCAGCTGGTATAATAACAAATTCAATAAGGACAAATAAAATAAAAACATATCTGAAAATCTGTTATAGCGATACGCCAAAGAAATACAATACGAGAACTTACTAGTGTCAGAAAGTGCAATAAGCTGAAAGATTCGTAAATCCGCCTACTCAATGATAGCCAAAAATATTACTTATTGCAACATCTTGAAAACAGAGTACTAGAAAATAGGTAATGTTCGCAATTCTTGTCACTTTTTTAGCATCTGATAGGGGTTTATTGAAACATCGTTAGACGATACTATTAGTAATGCTGAACTAGATTTCAATAGTTACATAATTTACAGGTCGTTTCACCAACTAATTATACAAATATGAAATCTAGGGCCTCTCGTGTTCTAAACGCAATTAAAAAATATATCCGGTCTCATATAATAACGTTAGACTCAATATGCCCTGAAGAACTTTATGTAAGAGTAAGCAGCTCATTAATAATTAGCGCAGTTTACATTCCTCCTTCATTCAATCGCGTTATTTATGAAAACCATTGTTCCACGATTGACACCCTTCTTTGAACTTTTCCTAATGACAGTGTTCTAGTCTGATGTAATTATAATCTAAACGGTGCTCTATGGTCTATCAACATGAATAATTCTTTAAGTGAATCATTTATATATCACAACTTATTTCAAACACACGATTACACTTCGATCAATAACTTCCTTGCCAGTATCAACTGGTCCTTGTAACAGAATAATATTAATGTAAATGCAAAATCTATGATTTATTAAATTATTTACTTCGTCATTGATTATAACAAAAACAGCATCTATTCACCTTGGTTTAACTCTGAACTGATCCGTTTAATTCGTAAGAATCTGGCACACATTCAATATAAACGTACTTTAAGTCCATTGGATCCATTAAGATCTGAATGTTATAAGTTAAGCAAGAGAGTAAGCAAAGTATATTTAATTAAGTTGAAGGAAACATTAATCTCAATCCGAAACGATTTTCTCTTCTTCATTCTTTTGTGAACAATTCGCGAAAAACTAATAAATTTCCCAAATGGATCTTCCTTAATGGAAACAAATCTTATGATATAGAACATATCACCAACTTATTTTCAAAATTTTAGTTATAATGACTAGCTTATAGTTGAAACTATAGTCACTGTAATTGTTTAAAATATAGTGGTAAAAAAAAGTTATTGTGCCTCATTTACAAATCATTCAAGGTAGGTGCCGCAGGCAAATTTTCATTTATGTAAACTTTTGAAAATAATTTGATACAAATTTGCTACAAGTAAACGCCTCTGCCATCAAATTATTTTCAAAAGTTTACATAAATGAAAATTTGCCTGCGACATCTATTACATACAAAAATGTATCGGATGACTGTAAACTTTTATCAGCGTCTACGATCGATATGCTTAATTTGAAGAAGGACTATTCCCACTTCGTGAAAGTTAAGCTACATTGCACCTCTATTCAAATCAAGTACAGCGGTGATATCAGAAACTACAGAGGCATATCTATTCAATCAATCAGTGCGAAACTATTAGATAATCTTTTTGTTTCACAGTTAAAACAGACATTTGAGAACTTACTAATCTTCCAACAGCATTGATTTTGTAGTGGGCGCTATATTCTAATTAACTTGTTAGTACACTGAATTGAAAACTTCACTATGTTTTAACCACAACAATTTTTCAATTCAGTGTAAGTATGAATTACCACGTAGTAACGGTCTCAACCATTCTCTTTATTAACTTGTTAGTGTTCAATTAATGATTGACCAATGCATTGGAAGGTTGTTAACAGACACATTGCATTTATACGGACTTCTCCAAGGATTTCAACCGTGTGCATCGTGACTTGTTACTTGAGAAACTTTCTAACGGAGGTCTGAGTGGTAATACGACTAAGAGGATTCGATGTTTTACCAGGTCACAATTTTCTAAAGTGGATAATTGTCTTTCTAAGTGTATAAACGTTTTATCAGGTGTGCCCCAAAGCTCACACTGTGGACCACTATTATTTTATTTCTTTATTAATATTATTGCCCTTTATTTACGTACCTCTAATTGTCTTATGTATGCCGGCAATCTAAAAATATTTAGAATAATTTCAAAAATGAATTATTGTAAAGCATTACAAGAAGACCTATTGTCCTTAGAATAATAGTGTTTTGCTAATAAGTTATATTTGAATATTAAAACATGTTGCAAAATCACGTGTTCTCTTAAAAAGAACAATGTTCCATATTACTTAGGTGTATTATTTGATAATAAATTGTCTTTTAAACAGCAAATAGCTTCAGTAGTTTGTAAAACAAAAAAGGATTTGGGTTCGTCAATCGTTTTTCTTTAAATTTCTCTTCAAATACATTAAGAAGCCTTTATTTAATTTTGGTTCGTGCAGTATTAGAATGCGCATCTCGAGTATGGTCATATTTTGTGTATTGTGATGTGGCTACGATTGAAAGTGTACAGTTGAAATTTAAAAAAAATATTCTTACCGTATGGGTTTAAATAGTCATGACAAAAGAATTATCAGTACAATGTTAAATGTTCCATATTTACGAATACATAGGTTAGTAGCAGATTTGTGTGTTATATATAATTTGACGAATGGATTTCTTAATTTATATGATTATTAGTTTAAACTTAAATTTTATCACCTTTCCACCACAACTACCTAAAAATCACCAGTTACTTCGACTAATTACCGTTACAATAATCCAATTTCTTGAGCAATTCGCACATACAACTCATTGCCAAATTACATTAATTTATTTAATTCATCGCGTAATGTATTTTATAAACATTGCTTTTTGGCAGCGTGTAATTTGTAATATTTTATATTTAAATATTTAGTTTTGTTATTTTAATTAGTGTAAATTTATAATTTATCACGCAGACATTATATGAATGATATGTATCTAGTAGTTTTTTTAATTTTGTAAATTTGTAAAAAGTTTATACGTTTATTCAATAAATAAATAAATTATATTTCCGCGTGTCATTTTTATGCAGAAAACGGACCATAATATGATAATTTATACCAGCCGATATGCAGAAGACGATTTTTTTGTCATATTATAAATTATTACCAGATATCTGAAACGAAAGACTGTACAATGTGAGCACCGAGGAAGAGATAAATAAAAACAATGCACGAAAAAAGTGTTAGTAATAATACTAAAGAAATCTCAAACGTTTATAAGGGTTAGCTTAAATTGAATAATAAAAAACTAGTGCACGATAGGGACAAAAACATATTCATCCTTAGATGTCAAGTAACAAAACTGTTAAATAAATAAAGGAAATGAGATACGAAACGGTAAACATTACAAGGTGTACTAGGCATGAATCTATCTTAGAAATAGCAAGCATTTAAGCACCATTGGATATCTTGCTAATAACGGAGAATGAAAGTTAACTAATCATGGAAGCACAATGAAGAATCGCAAAAGAAAAACATCAATATATGCAAAGTGCAGTTTGAAAAAGTAGCACTTCTTGTAAATTCAAAACCCAAAAAAACATTAACATAATGCATCTGATAACCCAATAAAAGGAGTAACGGGCAGGAACATAAAAACATAAATGCTAAGATATGTCACCAAAAACAAAAATAGAGAAGGCCTAGAGGTTTACGATACAATAAAAAAAACAGCACCATTTTAAGAGGTAAGCTATTATCATTTTTCTTAATCATAAGCCATAATAAAAATATCGGAAATGCTTTGGAGTGTATATTTTTGGGTAGTCGAACAGAAATTCTCAACTACATATGACAATTTTTCATGGACACTCGATGCATAGAAGGTAATACGTAACAGAAGGGATTTTCTTTGCAGCCCTAGAAGCCATCCAGACTGTAAGTAACCAGCACAAAACCATCCTGCACTAGACACGAGCCTCTAATAAAGAAAGACAACATTTTCCTGAATAATAAATAAATAAGCTATATTTATTGCAAATAAACAAATATAATTTGATAACGTATAATAAGCAAATTCAGAAACAAACATCAATATATAACACATACAGTCTTAGCTAATCCTGTCCAGAAAATCTATCTTATGTGATAGTCTTCTGGTTCAACTCACTTTTATATACGTGTATTAAAAACTTAAATGTGAGTAAAATTAAGAAGTAAGCCAAACAAATAAATTGAAGATGCTGAAAAATCATAAATATGTAAAAAGAAGTAGTTGCAGGAAAACTAGAAACTTTTCAACTTTTGGAAATAAGAAAACTCAGTACAAGGATGGGAAATCAGGAAAAGGAGGAAGCGAAACAAAATTCATTGGCTAAGTGAAAAAGTAAGTGAGATTAATAGTTTCATCCCATACACACTCATGCTGAACTTAACGAAGAAAAATTAGTTAATTATCTAAAAAACGAAACATTTTGAAGACATAAAATGTACAAAAATGGAGTCAATTTGTCCAGAATATTGACAATTTTTATTCAATATCAAGAAAGGGCAGACCCAACATTATCCGTCAAGCCAACAAAACAACAACAAGCAAAATATTGTAAATTGAGCGGATGATACAAATTTATTAATATCCGCCAAAAATATTGAAATGGCAATAGAAGAGGCCTCTAACATTCGATTAAATTAAATCTTTTTTTGTAAAGAACAAATTAATTAACAAGGAAAACTAAATATAATGTTATTCAACAAGCACTAAACCCAGAAAATCAAATCGAATCAGGGGATATTGGTGGAAAATCCATAAATATCAATCAAAACGTTAAATTCCTTATTCTATGTATGGATAAAAAAATTACTTGGAATTAACAGATTAATTCAATAAGAAACCAATTAAACTCTGTCATATTCATGTTAAGGAAACTATCGAAATTGCTATAGAGAACGGTTGTAAAGACAGCTTACACAGCAAATTTCGATAGCATCATGCGCTACGGAATAGTTTTTGGGGAAATAAATCGAAAATTGCAGTTAGTATATGTATATGACACATCCATGCCTTTTGACAGCCTAATGTACAAATTTAGACCATTAAGCCAGAAGCCATCATTATGAAATTGAGAAAATTTTAAACATTTATTTAATAGTTTTGACAAAATGCTTACAGTTCTAATTCAAGTCACAGTTATTGGAGGATATCGCAGGTTGTTTAAGGCTAAGAATATTATATCACACACAAGCGCAAGATTTTACGGACACTAAAAGGCTGCCTTAATGACAAAAAGTTAAAGACTGATGCACTGCAAGCCGTTTTACTAGGGTTCTGGATTGCTTGGAAAAGTAATTGCAGTAAATAAAATATACGGATAGCCACAACGACAACCAGAAGAGAGTTAGAGGTACAGTCGGAAAATATCAACTACTTAAAATTCAACATTTACAATGAATGATATAAAAATTACTAAATCGCCACCAGTTTGGCGTTGCATTGAAAAGAAGCAGGAAATACATTGAGATCCTATGATGCTATCAACCGATGAAGTGTAAAGCATCCACCGGGCGTCCAATTGCAGAACAGGCACTTTTAGCAAGGACAAACCGAGTAACATGCCTATAGATTAGAATCGTCTCTGATCAAGATTTTGAAAGAAAAGCACCGCCAAAAAGATCATGCAATAGATCACCAAGGTAAGAATAGTAGTCTCTACCATGATACACAGGCTTCGACCTCCTTTTGCACCACAGAAAATATCATGCAGTAGACTACCGATGTGAGAATAGTAGCCTCTACCACGGTATGCATTCTTGGGCAATATTTTTAGGCAATCCAATAGTTACATGCTGTTACAAAGCCACTCATGGTCAGCCGACAGCGGGGATTGTCTAATATCACTATAAGTGTATACTATATATGTATAAGGTGTTAAGAACCTCTTGAGATAATAATATTTTGACCGTGCAAAAAAGGCTCTTTATATCAAAATATTTATATTTATAACAATAAAACTATATAAGCGTTCCTATTTATAATTTAGTAAACGTTATTTTAATTTTGCTTAAATCAATTTTAATATCTTACACAGTCATAATTATTCAATTAAAATATTGTCAAAAATAACTAATATTATGTTTTGGTATGATATGTAACAAGCGCATTTCTAACTTCTAAATGATGCGCAAAATTGAGTAAGGCCAAGCAAAAACTCAATAGCCAATTAAAACCAAATCGATTCAAACAATTCAATGATTTATGTTTTATACGGCAAAGAGTAATAAAGCGGGCCTAATTGTTCGGCTGTTTAATTGTGTAGAAATTATTTGCATGGATTCCGCTAAAGTATGTTACGGTCACACTATTATTTTTAATTCAATGAAAATGGCGCAGCGAAATAAACGGCAAACAGCACTGCCGGCCGGAATCAAATCGAAAAAAAAGGGACATTAAAAAATAGGGGGGCCGCGATCCGCATTCGAAAAGATTTGTTTGAAAGCAGCAACGTTGGTTGGTAAATTTTTAATGGTAAAACGGCACCGCCAGTTAATTCCGTGTTGTGTACTGAAAACGGTGGGATGTGCGGTGAAGACTACTGTTAATGTGATGCAACACTAATACCGGCTGCATTCGTTCATTTACTACTTATTATGCTGAGTATCGTGCAAAATTTATTTGAATTTAGTAAAATCTGTTCGGTTTTATGCTCTCATCTGTTTTTTTTTATAGGACACCGTCCATCCTTTTCAGACTATCTTTTCTCCGTAAATATTTTATATCGTGAAATTGTTTTCAAAGATCTTGGAGGAATAACTTAGTATTGAGATTGGTCTCTGGTTATCTATGTCTGCTGTTGTTCCTTTTTTTGAAAATCGGGATCACTTGGAAATACATTTTCATCATAGGCCTGCTGCTTAGAGGATATTATACATCTTTTATATTTGAACCTACATTATTTTAAAAGTGGTCGAGAATTTGTTAAACGATGATATTCTTCAACAAGGTGCAAAGTTTCCTGCATATTCCTAACATCTGAATTAAACGACTTTCTATTTTTCTTACGAACTTTAATTGGAAAAGCCCTATTTAATGCATTTGTTAGCATGTTATAGAGATCATCCCATATTTTGTTTTTTGGTAAAGCTGGATTATCAATAAAACTGCAATCCACATTTTCTAGAGTATTATAATAAATGAGCTTACCTTATAAAGAAAATGGTCTACAGAAGAACTCTGTATTCGTTTTTTATTCGTGAATGTTAACGCGTAGTGATAATAACAAGCCTTGATGATTAGTTAGGCAAGTGTTATAACATTAAATTTATATATTTAAAAATTAAAGAATACACATATAAAAAACATTTTAAAAGAGGGAATATACACCATTGACAATTCACAATCTTTATCAACACTAATTTGATCACTGAATGCATTGTATTCGCCGAAGGTTAAAGTATCATTAACATAAATTATAGTCCCAAAGTAATTGCTATCTTTTCCTGAATAATATGCCCTAGCTGACATGTTGTTAATTTTGGAAGTTTCGCATTCTTCGTGCGAGAGCCAATGCTCACAGATTCCTATTAAACTAAGATTTTCGTTAATAGTTAGGGCCTCAAATTCATTCAGTTTGTTTTAATAGATTGGACGTTGAAAAACGGCATTTTTATTTCAACTTGGTTTTCCTCTGTATTCTTCATAAAAAATTGTATATTTTAACGTTCTGTGGCCAAATATCTGTTTTTTTTAATTCTTCCAGTTTATCTATTAGAACTCCCACTTTAAAAGACGAATATTCCTCAGGATATGTTGATTCCATTTGGCTACATTTAATATCCTGAAAATGTAGATATTCCAAATATCTCGTCATTTCCTCGGCTGTCATATTTGGGTCCAGATTGTATACGTACAGATGCCCATAGCGCATAGCCCCCTTTACTGAGTTATTTTGCGAGTTTGCAGTACCCAAAATTGTTTTCTGTCTAAGCCGTATACTTTTGCGGGCTCTTACTTCGGTCCATTCCATGGTTTGATCGAATTTATCCAAATCAATTGTTGTAGTTAGGGTTGAAGATATCGCTGCCATTCTCTGATTTTCGGACGAATTTTCAGGTGTTTTGGTTTCGAGTGTTATAGGGACCTGTAATTTATCTCTATTTTTAGATGGTTTAGATTCCGCTCGGTTAGTTGGCGTATTAGACTGGATTGGGCTTACAGGATTCTTCAATGTGTCTTTTACGTTTGTTTAAATAGGAATAGATTTATTTTTAAAGGAAACTGTAGATATCAACTGTTTCGTTGATTGATTATTTACAGTTTTCTTTAACATTTTTATTATGTTAAACCTTTTCGACAAGCAATTTTACAACTAATACATACTTATCTTCTTTTTCCTTAATAAGTTATTTCAGCTGTCGTATCTCAGCCCTTAGAAAATCCGTGGTTAGTTCTGGATCAGCAGTAGGTGTTGAGATTTCTGCATTTTCATCTTGCCGTCTTGAACCATTGGATTTGTTGGTTATATCCTCGGTTACACAGTAGTTGGTGATTTCGTTGCGAATTGAGATGTATTTTACTTTTTTACTTGCTGTTTATTTTACTTTCGCTTTCAAATTTCTAGAAATTTAACCATTTTCCTTCTACCTTCTAAGAAATTTCTAGAATTTTCTTGAATTTATTTCATAAACATAATTTCCTTCGAAGGAGCTTCCATTTATTGCTCGATCTTATCGAGACTACTCAGGTTTTTTTTTATTTCTAGTGAATTTTAAGCATTTTCTGTCCTAGATTTCTAGAATTTTACATATTTTTTTGCATTATTTTACTAGTTTTGTGAAATTTTTCTGTTAAGTTTTTAGATATTTCTAGATTTCTTCTTATAATTTATTTTGCTGATCCTATTATATTACAGAAATTTCTATTATTTCTTGCTTCGTCTTTTCGAAATTTTCCAGTAAGTATTTTCAGGTTTCTATCATAAAATTCTCCACCAATTTCGTGGTTGAGTTTTTCTAACCATTTTTCTTCCTGATTTTAAGGATTTATAGAAAATTTGATATTCTATTTCTAAAATTTTCTAAGGTTTTTTCTTTAAAATTACGGAATTTTTCTTCAAGGCATCCAGAAACTCTACTAACAAACTCTAATAATATAAAGTAAGAAACAATGAAAAATTTTGTAACAATGGAAAATAAATTACTTGAATATTCTAGAATCGCAATTGTTAGAAGATATTGTAGAAAAGTTGTAGAATTTTCTACTAATTACTCTTCTATTATTCCAGACAATTTTACTAGTTTCTTGTTTTATCTAATTAAGTTTTTACGCATTTTTAGTGTTCTAGAATTTTCCAGCAATTTATGTTCCAGACTTGAAATTTTCAGTAAATTTCTTCCATTTCTTAGGAAGTTTATTTTACTTTCACTTTCAACTTTCTATAAATTTCAATCATTTTCCTTGTACCTTTAAAGAAATTCTCACCATTGCCAGAAATTTGTATTCTAGGTTTCTAAATTTTCTTGAATTTCTTTTATAAACATAATTTTCTTCGAAATAACTTCCACTTCTTGCTCAATCTTATCGGGACTATCCAGATTTTTTTTTAAATTTCTATAGAATTTTACACTTTATTATTATGTATTTTTCTAAGAAAGAAGACTAAAGATGTAAATAAATAAATAAATATATAAATATTTGCATTATATTACTATTTTTCAGTAATTTATCTATAAATTTAGAAATTTCTAGACTTCTTCTTATAATTTATTTTGAAAATATTACAGAAATTTCTGTTATTTCTTGTTTCGTTTTATCGAAATTGTTTAGTAAGAATTTTCAGGTTTCTATAATTCTCCAGCCATTTCGAGTTGAGATTTTCTAACAGTTTTTCCTCCTAATTTTAAGGATTTGCAGAAAATTTTCTAAAAAAATGGAAATTTTCTTCAAGGCATCCAGAAAATCTTCTGGAAAACTCGAATAAGATAAAGTAAGAAACAATGAAAAAATCTATGACAATAGAAAATAATTATTAGAAGATACTTCAGAAAATTTTATTAATTTGGAAGAAAAATTACAAGGATATTGAAAGGTTCTAGAATTTACCAATTTAGTTATTTTTTATTAACTTGACAAGATCTATTAAAACATAAACAGAAACATACATATATAAAAACTAAATCACTTCAAAATTTGGTGCATAGATCCATTTCTGGTATAGTTAGCTTTAATTTTTCAAGACCTTATTTTATGTGCTTACGTCAGTGTGACATTTCATAGCAATTACTCTTCCATTATTCGAGACAATTTTATTAGTTTCTTGTTATATCTTATTATTTTTTCCAGCAATTTTTAGTGTTTTAGAATTTTCTAGCAATTAATGTTTAAAACTTTTAAAAAATTTCCAATAATGTTTTGCTATTTCCTATGAAATTTAATTTATTTCAATTTTCGGGTTATTTTTATTCCATATTTCCAAACATCAATCAATTTAACTCACAAATATAAAAACCTTTGAGGGCATTTGATTCAATTTCTTATTTAAACTGTCTAGTGGTTTTTCCCAGGATTCTAGAGAATTTCAAGTAATTTCCTTTAACCCTATGACCTACTTTGTCTCGTCCGATTGCGAGTGATAGTCGTGAAGCAAGTGCACAAATTCACTTTGCTTGCGGTGCGAGTCGCGCTCGTTCTGGATGTGGATGCCCTAAATTTTTAGACACGAGCCACACTCGTGGTTGTGGGTTAAAGGGTTAAACATTCCTAAAATTGTTCAGATTTCTTTTTTAATTATACGAGAAGTTTTTACAATTGTTTGCTTTACATTACTATTATTTGGGAATTTTTTTCTCAGGTTTCTGGAATTTTTCGGATTTCCTTTTATAATTTTATTTTGTTGTCAAAATTTTTTCCAACACATTGGATGATCTATGTAATAATGTATGCGAAATCAATTATTAACCTATTCCAAATTTAACAATAGCATCTGTGTTCTACTCCAGAAATTTTTAGCAATTTTTTCGTCCAAATTTCTAGAATCCCTAATCATTTTCTTTAATATTTGTTAATTTGCTACAATTTGTTTCTTACATAATGTTTTCTTTCTTTATGGTTCTGGAGTATTCTAGCACCTCCCTTCCAGTTTTTTATGATTTCTTGCTTTGTTTTATTAAAATCTTTCAACATTTTATTCTTCAGTGGAAAATTTTAGATTCCAGCAATTAATTTTAATTTTCTAGAAATTTCTAGTATTTATTAATATGCCACAATTTCTTTTTTTACATATTTTTTGTTTCTTTATGGTTCTGTATTTTTCTAGTACTTCCCCTTCCAGTTTTTAGCATTTGTTACCTTATTAGAATCTTTCAGCATTTCTATCTTCAGTGGAAATTTGTTTAGATTCCAGCAATTAATTTCAGTTTTTCTGCAAATTTCTAGTATTTATTAATTTGCTACAATTTCTTTCTTTTACATATTTTTTATGGTTCAGAAGTCTTCTAGCACTTCCCCTACCATTTTTTATCATTTCTTGCTTTATCTTATTAAAATCTTTCAGCATTTTTTTCTTATTCTTTTAGAAATGTTTAGTATTTACTACTTCGCTACAATTTCTGTTTTTTTTTGCATATTTTTTTCTTTCTTTGTGGTTCTAGAGTTTTCTAGTACTTACCCTTCCAGTTAATAATATTTCTTACTTTATCTTATTAGAATTTTTCAGAATTGTTTTTTCAGCGGAAAATTTTAGATTCCAGCAATACATTTCAGATTCCTAGAAATTTTCTAGTTTTTATTCATCCAGTTTTTAAGAAATTCCTATCTTTTTTTTATTCAATCGAAATTTTGTAGTAATTTTTAGTTTTCTCCAAAATATATATATATATTTTCTTTGTTATTATCAAATTTTCCACCAGATTTCTAAAATAAAAATCAAGCAATTTCTGTTCTAGGTTTTTAGAATTAAGCAGACAATTTTCGAGAAATTATCATAAATATTTATTTTATATTACTAGTCTCTCTGAGATGAAAGTGGAAGAATATTCCTCAAGAGTGATCATCGCCTTTAGGCTTGCTGGCGAAATTATTTGTATAGTGTGATTTACTGTTTTATGAATTTTGAATTATATTTGTAAAGCAAGTATGATAAATATTTGTTTTATTTTTCTAGATTTCTTTGTTGGTTCTAAAATTTTCCAACAATTTATCCAGATTTTTATAATTCTCTACCAATATCAGTTTAAAATTTTTTAGCAGCTTCTCTTCTTGACTTTTAGAATTTTCCGGAAAATTCTCATCCATGTTTCTATTTTTTTTTCTTCTTCATAATTATAACTTCTTCAAGGGATTCGGATAAAAGTGCAAAAAATTATGGAAATTTCTGGAAAAATGTAAATGAAACTGCTGGAGTGAAGTTCTAACTACTATTAAAATTGTAGTTAAATGCAAAAATTGTTGAATATTATCGAAAAATATATTTTATCATTTTTTGCAAAATCTTGCTAGAATTTTGTCTTCTAGATTTTTAGAATTATGCAGAAAATTTTCGAGAAATTTTCATAAATATTTATTTTATATTACTAGCCTCTCTCAGATGAAAGTGGAAGAATATTTCTCAAGAGTGATCATCGCCTTTAGGCTTGCTGGTGAATTTATTTGTATGATTTGGTTTACTGCTTTATGAATTTAGAATTAATAATAATATAATAATAATTTTTGATTTTCTCCAAAATATATATATTTTCGTTGTTATTATCAAATATTACACCAGATTTCTAAATGGTTTGTCCTTCCAAATAGAAAAATCAGTGGAATGTTTGGACAATAGATGTCACCTTAATCGTGCCTCGATTCTTAAGTATAGTAAAACTTATTGATGTAAATTATATGAGCAATCTATGTTACATGCGCATACGCAGACACCAACAGTTTGTTTATTTTCGCAGAACACATTCACCGCTATTAATTTTCCACCAAATGCATTCATAAATTTCATCTAATGAACACTCTAGATTTCCAGCTGTAAAGCAATAGTACTCCCAACCGGCGGAGAAATGAATGCACCCGCGAATAATAAACGCACTGCCATATATACATTCGAGTTCTTCTTTCATTGCTTTTTCTCTATGTTGTTTTTCTCCATTTCCGCGAAACTTTAGAGAGCAATTAAAGTTGGTAACGAGGCGTGTGGTTTCAGTTCATTACTGAAATCAATTCCATTAATTAAATATGCGCGTTATTACAAAAATAATTACGACACGTATAGTAACGCACGCCCCAATCAACAGTTATTGTTGTAGTTATATTGGGGTAAACACTGGTTTTAGTAAATTATGTAATACGAGACCAATTAATGTTTGTTTTATTTAGTGGCGCCCGGTACAACAAAATGACTCCTCAATTATGTATTTTCATAATTAACATTCCAATAAATGTGTACCAATATAATTTATTATTATAAATAACGAGCTCGTAGAATTTGTAATAGAATAAATATACATATATTTTCAAACAATTTAATAACGTATTCATACCTTTAAACAGAAATAGTTAAGATAGATTTCCGATAAGCTTCAAGTTGCAAGCTTGCATTCATCTCTTAGTTACTCTATAATTCTATAGAGAAATCAAGAGATGGAAGGCAACATTCTTTTATATTGCAGTATGATACAAACTGAAAAGACGTGTATTTTATGCAGACGACAAGTAATTGGCGAAAACTCAATTACAAAGTCTACAAATTGTGACAATAGTGGTCATAAAAGTTGTATTAATAATAATCTATTTTAACTTTCAGTGAATATTGGCTCCATCTGGATCAAGCAAAGTGCATTTCATTGACGAATTACACCTTGGGATCTCATGTTACTAGAACTGCTAATAAACATGGAGGGAGTATAATCTATGTACATAATTCTGACAAATTTATACCACACCCAGATGTAGTGAAGTTTTCGGTAGAGATGCATAGTGAGTTTTCATCTGTGTTTTTGACTAACCACAACTGTTTAATTATTTCGTTGTATACCCTTTCGGGTGACATCGTTATATTTCTACCGAGTCTGAATAATTTACTTTGTAAAGCAAATCTGAATAACCAAAAAAACATAGTCACTGGTGATTTCAATACAGATTTCAACTCAAATAATAATAATAAGACTGAAAAAGTCAAGCTATTTTTAGAAACATTTAATTTAATTCTGACTATCCAAATAAATACGAAAATGAATCAATGTATTGATAATATAATAATTAAGAATAACCTTAATTATGTATTAAATGTCCTCTCAGACCTTAGGTCACTCTCAATTTCTTTAGAAATGCAAAATTGTAATATTTTAATTTGTATTTATATTTTTTGCCTATAAGAATATTTTATCTTTAAATTTTTGTCCGTGTACTTGTATATCATGTCAAATTATTAATATTTTGTGTATTGTATACTTTTAATCGTAAATATTTTCCTAATAGTTTATTTATTTATTTATTTATTTATTTATTAATTAATTAATTAATTAATTAATTAATTAATTAATTAATTTATTTATTTATTTCAAACCCAACAGACTGAAGTCCAGTTACAGGGCAATTATACAACCTATATTTTACAAATTATAACAAGGTTTACTCATAAATAATTAATAAACTAAAATACAACTTATTTAACTAAATTCTATTAATCATTAAAAAGAAAAAAAATATTGTAAAGCAATTAACAATTCGTTTCTAAAACATTTAAAAGATGGTTGAAATATGTCAGTAGCAATAATTACTGTTAGGTATTGGATATATAAATGTTCTGCCATTCCGTGATGTTACTCTAGGAACTCTAAAATTAAACAACTTCAAAAACTTAAATTGTAAATTGTATAATGTATTAGCTTGCTGTCTGCTTTGAATTGATATACAAGAGAATTCAATTAACAAATCGTTATACGATATGTCGAAGCGATACATATTATATTTAACATAGTATAATTATCTTAAAAATCGCTTTTGAATTCTTTCAAGTAGACTGACATATTTAACATACATAGGCGACCATGCAATTGAACAATAAGTCAATATACTTAAAATATATGTAGAGAATAAAGTTTTTAATACATCAATATTTTTAAATGCTCGGCAGTTACGCATTATAAATCCCCACATTGCTAATGGTTTAATCATAAAAAATAGTATTTACTTTCCTAGTAAATGAGAGTACATTACATTTGGCAATGTTCATCGATACATCATTGTTACTGCACCATTGACAAATATTACTCAGATCTTTCTGTAACTTCAAGCAATCAGCATCCGTTTGTATAACATTATAAATTTTTAAGTCATCTGCGTACATTAAGACTTCACATTCTAAGTTATCGCAGATTGAATTAAAGTAAAGAAGAAATAATAGAGTCCCTAGGTTTGAACCCTGAGGGACTACACTGGTTGCCGTATACATGTTAGATCGAAAGCCGTTAATTTCAACCAGTAACTGTCGATTGGTTAAATATGAGATAATAGTTAGGATTATATTATTATTAATTCCATATTCATAAAGCCGACTAATTAACAAATTATGATTTAGTCTGCCAAAGGCTTTAGTTAAGTCGGTATACACAACATCAACTTGTTTACCCTTGTCCATAGCTTCCGAGACTAGCTGAGTTAAATTGCACAAATTGGTAGTTGTGGATCTTCTTTTAAAAAAGCCGTGTTTTTGAATAGCCAGTTTCTCACAGACATTATAGTAAATATGATCACTTAACACCGATTCAAACACTTTTGAGAAACAACACAAGATGGATATAGGCCTACAGTTCTCTATATTCGTTGTGGCGCCGGTCTTCGTAACGGGACAAATACGAATCTCCTTCCAGATTTGCGGGAATAAACCAGTACGAAGAATCAGGTTAAATATATAAGTTAGTGGGTCACATAGCACTTCTGAACAGTCACGTACAATAATTTCAGGAATCATATCCAGACCTGTAGTAAATTTTGCCTTCATATTACGCAAGTGTTTTCTCACATCGGTTGAAATAATTGTAAAATTTCCAAGTTTGCGCTGGTTCCCAAAAACATTCTGATTTACACTACTTGGAGAAGAGAATGTCTTACTGAAGTAATCAGCAAAACAATCTACAATTTTGACTGGATCTCTAAAAATAACATCTTGATATGTCATTGTTCCCGGTATTCTAGTGGAATTATTTTTGTTGTTAATATAATTAAATAGGAGATTAGGTTCTTGTCCAATTCGTTCTTCGGTATTTTTAATGTAATCTGAATGTGCAGCAGATATTTTGTTTTTGCATGATCTTCGTAGTTCCTCATATCTTGATTTATGTTGGGGCAAATGGTATTTAAAATACAATTTTCTAAACTTTTGTTTTAAAGTTAGTTGTTTGCGTATTTCTTGGTTTATCCATGGTGCATATACCCATGACGAAAATTTTTTGATTGTTTTAGGAAAATGGCGATCAAGCAGAAGATGCAAATGGTGATATAAAATATCACAAGCTTGGTTGGCATCAGTGCTTTGGTACAAACTAGACCAGTCAATCAAACCTATATCTCTATAGAGACTTAAAAAATTTGTTTTGCGAAAGTTATAACTTGGTAGATTATTTAAAAACTTAGATGGTTCAGGTTTTGTGTATGTAGAAATGTTGAATGTTATTATAGGGTGGTAGCTATCTTCATTAACTATAGAAAATTACATCTTTCAACATTAGAAATAAAATTTGAAGAGATAATGAGATCTAATATTCTTTCGTTTGAGTTATATATTTTATTATATTGAGTTAAATTATTAATTTCTAAATAAGTATTTAATGCATCACCCGCTATAATTATATTTTCATTAATAAATTGTTGTTCAATTTGTTTAAAAAATAAACAATAAGTTTCATATGGTGTCATAGGTTTTACATAAACACATATAAGTATATAGTAATCAGTGTTAATCTTTATTTTAGTTGCTATTACTTCAATTGTGTCACACTGAGACAGATTAAGTGTTTCATGAATGATTTTCTCATTTACCTCGTGATGAAACATTGTGGAATAATAGGTAATTAATTAAAACACTTGGTTTGTTTCACTAAATTTGATATTCACTCGACTAGTTTCGCTTTTTACAGCATTTTCAAGAGTTCACAAACCAAGTGTTTTAATTAATTACAGATTAAGTGTTATTTCTGAGAATAACATATTGTTTATTGCCAACAGTACACCACCACCGGATTTTAATTTGGTTTGTTCAGTTTTAATATTAACCATATCTGAGATTAAAGTTTTCAATTCTTTATTTTCTGTTGATAAATTATCACATTTTAGTGTCAAAACATTGATTGACTGTTGCTTTAACACATTTGCAAAGATTTTGTATTATAGAATCATTACCGGTATATACAACATCAGTGGCACAAGGGTGATTTTTCCTGCATCCTGGATGACAGTACTGTTTGCATTTAACACAAGTTGTTTTATTTGCCACAGAATTGCCGCACAAACCAGCGCATTTAAGATCAGGCATGATACTCTAAAAATATTTCTAGCTGAATTAATGAAAAGACAAAACGAGAAATTTTCACATTGCATGGCCTTTCACAACGAATTATTTTACACATACAAAGGAAAGTAGACCACGGTAAGGATTACACAAGAAAACAAAGGGTGATATGGAAGAACTAAATAAAATAATACAGTAAATTAATTTTAAATTAATCAGGTAAAAAAAATAATCGATTCAATTCACGGTGAGATAAATCCGAAATAATTCTAGTCACGGCCACACAAATCAGCAAAAAAAGAACTATGCGATATAAAACATGCTTGGATATATGAGGTTATTAATTATTAGAAAGCAAATTATAACACATGCACCATACGCATTGCTCTGTAATTTACGTATAATATAATAATAATGTTAATTGGTGCTATTAACATTTTACATGTTTTTCACAGGTCTTAGTAATTGATTATTTTATAATCATCATCAAGGTAATAGCAGATGTATACATTAATATTATAATAAATATGCAAAACAGTTAAATACAATTTAAAATGACATTAAAATACAATTTAAAATGACATTACAATTATTAAAAACACAACAAGTTTTGTTATTAATGATAAATAAAATATATATACAAATAATAAATTGAGAAATATATGTTACAATTATAGCTGACTGTATGCCAAAAATGAATTTTTTTTGCTGATTATTTACCTTCTTTTTCAGTAAAAATGTATGGCCACTCACTCACTTGAACCGCACACGTTATAGAAAATAATTGTTTTACTTGTGTAAAAATGATTACAATTTCTAGCACTAATAAATTATTATTATTGTTACTATTATTCTATATCTTATAGTATAGCCTTTTGGAGCTTATCGGAAATTTGACTTACGTACAACCACAGGACAGAGATTTAATTATTTGCATAATTTCAGAAAACTGGAATTATTTTCAAAAATTTACTCTTACAACATTTTGGAAAAAACTTTAAAAACATCAGTTATATCTTGCTTAAAGACCAATGTATTTTTGCCAATAACTTCTTAACAAGAATAATTGCTTTTTTGTGATAATTTTTACTTTATAACATGGAGAATTGTGGCTTTAATAACATTTTAAAATTTAAATACATAAAGCAAGAAAATAAATATCAGGAGTTGTGATGCTAGAATTAAAAGTAAAATTCAGCATCTCTGTCAGTCTGCAACATTTTTGCTATTAATTTTTTTTTCGCAAATATATTGTACTTCATAAAGAATGTAGATGTTTATCAAATTGTTTCACCATTGTTTAAGTGAAAATTCTATTCATCGTATGAATATAGCAAGGATGTTAAGGAGGCAATATCATCAACTGCTTTGAAGCAACGAACAAACAAAAGCAGAATAAATTCATGTTTTACGAAACATCTTGCCGATTTTGACTTTAGAGTAAGCGCGTAAATTTTTCAATGGGCGACTTTATAAAGAATTTGGCGAAATTAACCACTCTATCCTTATCAGTGATAAACACTCAGGAGATTTGGCCAGTTATGCTATGGTGTATTATAATCTATTATCTGGATGCCAGATTTCCTTGCCGTAACTAAAAAATTCGAAGTACTTTTATTACCAACGCTTCCACACATTATTTCTGAGGCACGTAGCGCTAAAAAGAATAGGTTAAAAATGCTTTACAGTGTTAAAAAAGGCAGAATCAGTACGTAAATACTCCGAATTAAGACCAAATGGACAATAGAAGTTACAATAGGAATTTACATGCCAACGGCATGGCGAAGATGATTTCACAATGGCTTCCTGAACCATCAACCGGATAAAGAAGTGGCGTAAAATGAAACCGAGCTAATTCGCTAATTTTTTATTCAACACCTATGAAGGCCGTACCAATGTCGTTATAATAATGAAATTTAAAGTCTAGAACTCAATTTACTTGATAGTAAAAATATATAGACAATGTTTCTTTGGTGGTTGAGATATTGTTTTTAATGCCAGCACTTCTGATACGGGTGGTAATTTTGAATGATCTGGTATAATCATGATGAAATAGAGCAGCGGCGGGACCCTCATTGGCTAGATTGCAGATGAAGCACCTATATTAGGGGTCATATGACGTTCCTCTTATTGAGATTAAAACTGAAGTGGAAGTTACACGTATATCTATCATTAGTGCGCGAGTTTGAAGCAGCATAACAGAATAACGCTGTACGTAGGTGAGGTTGAAAACACAGAGACAGCATTGTTGATTATCATCCTTTTCCACGAAAAGGAAGAATCGTTGTACAACTTGATGGGTTCGCAGTTTCGGTACCTAAGTCATCAATTCTGATAAAAATACAAAGTGAAGTACCACTCAAGACTCGAAACTAGTGAAAGTTGATATAAAGGACGATCGTTTATCATTGTTGAGGTGATTTCAAAGCAGTATCTAACGAATTGATGAAGGCTACACATGGTTATTTATTTTATTATTTATTTATTATTTTTTAACATCTTTGTATTGCTTTCTAACAAAATAACACAAATTTTATACTATAAAGTATGAAAATATCCTCAAAATTTTAGTCTAAAGAAGGACAGTCGGATTTCTCTTCATAGAAGGATCTTTCACTCAAACCCATGATTATAAACCATTAATACTGCTTCATAATACTATCTGTAGAATCCTTTTATATTTTTAATACTTGAATAAAGTATATTTTAGTCATTTATAAACATATTTTGACATATGTTGTCACTGTAAACGCACATTACCATCAAAAACACATTTTTACACTGTAATTCAGCTGGTATCAACCAGTGGGGGGAACTAGCCGATTCTAAAACCTCCTCTAACTTTGAGGGTCGTAACGAGGTTTTAGAATCCGTCTAGTTCAAGGTCAGAGGAAGTTTTTGACCTTGACCTTCAAATGATCTTGACATTCAGTATGTTTGACTTTGAAATGACCTTGACTTTTAAATGACCTTCAAATAGTCTTGACCTTTAAGTCACCTTGACTTTTAAAAACATTTGATATCTTTTGCAATTGGGAGATAGGGGAACGCTAGAATGAAATCAATTCAATTAGTTTTTTAAAGTGTGTTACCCTTTTTAATTTTTTGGTTTTATCGATTAATTTGCAACCCGCAAAAAATTAATCCAGTGATGATACGAAAAGCAGGTAAAAGAGAGCCAAACAGCATGCTAGTTATAGTGCTGAACTATGTCTCCGGATTCTGGAAAATAGGTTCCAAGTTAAGGAACTTGTGGTGTATTTCATTGGAATACAGGATGGAGCAGTGGTAGAGACACCTGAACTTGGTGTATTATGAGACCACTAAAGTTTTGTGGGAAACACCACCGTCGATAGCTCTATTTGCCGAAAATTTCGAAAGGCTTATTATGTATTTATTATGATGCTTTGGATTTCCTGTTAAGAAAATATACCAATAGAGACATAGGTAAAAAATACACTTAATTTTGGGCACAGGAATCACAGGCGGGCTTCATTCTTCAGCATAGAAAAGTTGCAGTGGTGAATTACTTTAGTGGATGATTATGGTAATGATGGTCCATCATGGTAAGAGCGTGAGTGACGTGTAGAGATAAGCGTCATTATAATAAGTTAGGACTTGTAGCAGAGTAGACATAGGGTTAACGAGAATAGTTTATTTCACGCATATGATATAGTAGATTTTTACAGTATTTGTTGAATTTGGTTCTTGTTTATCACGTAGTGAAACATTTATAATATTAAGAGTTGTTTTTAATGAGTCACTTTCGCAATTTTTTACAATTTATTCGGACTTGTTTTGATTTTACATTCATACTAGTTTTGATTTTTACATTCCTAGATAATGACGTAAAAAATCGAAACTAGTCGGAATAAAATGTAAAAAAATTGTCAAACCAACCAAATTTTGTATAACAAACACGATTACGTTATGAATAATATTATTATTGAACTACAATTTCTCCGAAAAATAAATAGAAAGAGTCTTTTTTAACAATTCTTAACTGACTTAATTATTACAAGCTTTATGTTTTTGGCATATTTTTATGCACCCAAACTAGTTTATTATTAATTTTTAGGTCACATTTGGTATCTCTTCATGTATTACTTTGTATGGTCTGCTATAGAGTGCGTTTAACTTATTACCAGTTTAATTCTTTTATCAATACTCTATCATTTTTTTAACAATACTCTATCATCAAACAAGTGAATATTTCTATCTAATGTACATTTCTTCATAGTTTTAGATTGGATTAGGTGCCTCCTCGCATATCTCTACGCTATTTGTAACCTGAACTTAAGTTCCTAAGGATAATCATTTTAATTATACAGGGTGTCCCGTTAATGCGGGGAAATGGCTGGACCATAGATTCCTGGGGTCAAAATATGATGATTTAACGCAACTTATCTATATCCAAAAATTTACGGTTAAGCCGGAATTTGGCTTCAAAGTTTCAAAAAATTTTATTTCTTTTGTTTATAACAATTAAACGCTTTATTTGATTTGAATGAAATTTATTATTAATAAGTACCATAATATTATACATCATTTCAGTTATTATGACTATTATTGGTTAACAAGAAGTATAAGAAACAGTAGTACCACCACTTAAAAACTCAAATATTTTTTTATTGGTGGATCTAATAAAAACTAAAAAAATACTACTTGAAAGACAATTTAATTTAAAAACTTTTTTATCTCTTAATAATATTTTATATCTTTTACAGTTTTCCCACAAAAAAATAAAATAAATATTTTTTTATCTAGTAAAAACAAAATCAAGTTTTTCATTGAATCGAAAAAAAATGTTTTTCGTGGCCGTCTTTGTTTAAAAAATATAAATTATGTATAATAATAATTATTTAGTGTCTTTTAACAATTAATTTTCAACTTTATTATAGTTCATAAATATTCATATTTGGAACAAACAGATATCTTGTTTGTATTAGGATTTTGCAAAGAAAATTTTTGAAAAGTGTTAGATGTTGTTTTGATTTATTTTATTAATTGATATTATTTAATGTTTATTCAATAGAGTAAGTTTATTTACTTATTAATGAGTGCATAATGAGTATACTATATTCATATTTTATTTTTTTATGCAAAAACCGTACAAGATATCAAAAACTGGTAAGAGTCAAAAAAGTTTTTAAATCCAATGCCCTTTCAAGTAGATTTTTTTGGATTTTATTGGATGCACCAATATAAAAATATTTTAGTTTTAAAGTGGTGGTACTACTGTTTTTTATATTTCCTGTCAATCACTAATGCCAACAATTACTGAAATGATGTATGATATTATGGTACTTATTAATAATAAGTTTCATTCAAATCAAATAAAGCGTTCAATTGTTATAAACAAAAGAAATAAAAAAATTTGAAACTTTGAAGCCAAATTCCGGCTTAACCGTAAATTTTTGGATATAGATAAGTTGCGTTAAACCGTCATATTTTGACCCCAGGAATCTATGGTCTAGCCATTTCCCCGCATTAACGGGACACCCTGTATATTGGGTCTATATATCTAGTATATTATTTGGAAAACTACAACTTCTCTCGAAAACTAGTTCGAATAGAATGTATTTAGTTTTGGTGTGTAGCGAATTATTAAATGAAAAACATTAAAATTTTGTTCATAAACTTCACGTTAATAGTGTTAATGGAAAGTTATTTACGTAGATATACGTCTCAATGTTTATGTGTATTTTCTAATGTACTTTTTTTGGTGATGATGTGCTGTAGATTTAAACTAATCTTTTCTAAAATTCTTGCCGACTCCTTGAAAACGTGTTCTGAAAACTCTATACTCCCGTCCGGGGCGCAAGCGAGAAAAGGGGTGGCAGGTAGCCAACCTTCTTCTAGGAACGATCACAGATACGGGATGACAAAAAATATGTAAAACTGAGTCGGTTACCTCCCATGGTAATGTACAGCACCCTCCAAAATGTTCGCAACTCCTAACACACCGCCCCCGTTGCAAGGAACTAGATCCTCCAAACCTCAGCAGCTTTAAGATTGATAGCCGGACTGTTATAATACTGTCCGTAGTCTTCACTTCCATTACTTTTGCGACACCAGCTTCTCCTAGGAAAGTTTGATGAACTCGTCTTACGATCTACTTCATAGGAGGTTCATTGACGTTTGATTTCTTCTATGTGAAAATCGCCTTAAAGCCCTCATAACTTTACAATACTCGTGTTGTTCTTAAAAGTCAAACACAACAAACATGGAAAAAATTGAGGCCGCCTCGGTGATCACAAACAATAGCAGCCCGACGAAATGACATCCAAAAAAGCATCTCTACAGTCTTCTCTGTAGCCCAAACCTGCAATAATTCGAACTACTTTTCTCTGCAGCCCAAATATACGATGTCTTGGAGCCGCATGCCCCCAAACAATAAAACCGTAACGAATTCCTGTCTCTATTAGTCCAAAATAAGCTGCCCTGAGTGCTTCCAAAGGCAAATTCTTAGCCATACTTCTCAAATGGAACATATTTTTGGACATAACTTTTCATAAATTGGTTCCATGTTCATCACAATTCAACGTACTATCAATTGTTATACCGAGGAATTTTATACAGTCCTTATTTTTAATTGTTATTTAAAATGATTTCAATATCAGGCGAAAAAACGTGGATAAAAGATGAAGTTAAGTCTTGGTTCTACAAACGAGATATCCTGTTCTCATATATCAAAATTTTGCATTGCGAACTTACATTCCATTTACACCCAGTGGAATTTGATCTCCTGGATGATTACGTTAGAGAAAAAGTGAGCCGTATTTGCCACAAAAAATTTCTAGTTCAGAGGAAAAAACTCCGCGCCCTACTACAAGAAAAAATGAAGAAAACGGACACCAAAAAGAACCAGTCCACCCATATTCAAACTGAGGCAAGTTTTTATCCGAGTTTCGTGAACCATTCCGAAGTACAATTTGAAAACCAGGAAATAGAATTTTTGAAATTAGGCCCAAACTATTCCCCACACGTATCACATAAAAAAAAAAACAAAGATACCTTGATAGTAGAATCAGAACTAGCTCTAAAAGATGTCCCTGACTGTGAGTATACAAAATATAAAATAGCTAACTTAATTAGAAAAACAACTTTTAATAATTCAGATAGTTATATCATTAAATCAATTAAGAAGAAAATTAAAGATAACAATTTGATTGTCACCAAAGCAGATAAGGGGAATTCAGTAGTTGTACTAGAAAAATCATCCTATATATCTAAAATCAACGATTTCATACAGGCTTCGGATGTCATAGAATTAAACACAGACCCAACACCTAAATTCCAAAAAACCCTTAAATCCGTAGTTAATGAATCAAATGCAGTTTTCACTAATATAAATAAATCTTGGCTATTTCCTATGAATCCCATTTGTCCCAGGTTATATGGACTATTAAAAATCCATAAAACTAACTTACCTATTAGACCCGTTGTTTCGTTTATTAACTCTCCTGCCCATAAAATTGCATGCCATCTTAACACACTTTATAAAGAATTAACCGATTTTAGAGACCCTAGATCAATTAAAAACTCAAAAGACTTATGTAACAAATTAACAAATTACCAATTCCCTCCTAACCACAAACTAGTATCATTCGACGTATCTAACATGTTCGCTAAAATTCCACCCACAGATTGCTTAAATTTAATAAAAACATCATTTGATACACTCAATATTAATATTTCAATTAAAACAGAACTTATTTTTAATTGTTTTAGATAAAGAATATAACATATTCTTTGATTTAGTAGTGTAAAGTAGTAATCCGTTGTTGTTACACTATTAACACTATCAATATGTTTAAGTGTGATCTCTTCCAAGCAGTTATCTTCATCAATAATATTACTGTCATCCGCAAACAGTGTCATTCACATTTTTTTTTTGCAGAAAAATTATTTGTGAATATCAGAAACAAGATAGGTCCTAATATTCCCCCTGCGGTATACCCCTGGTTATCGGTTCAAATTCGGATTTTAGCCCTTTTAAGTATACAGACTGACATCTATCCATCAAATAAGATTTCATTAATTGAACACTTATTTCCTCGAACTTGTAAAATTTAAATTTTTTGAGTAGCAGGTCATGCACACAATCGAACGCTTTACTTAAGTCTAAGAATATGGCAGTTGAGACGACTTTGTTTTTAAAACATTCTAAGATATAGTCTATTAACTCTATCGTGTCGACTGTTGACCGTTTTTTCATGAAAGCAAACTGAGTGTTTGAGGATAAATTATTAGACTCAAAGTAGTTTTCAATCTGTACTTTAAATATATATTTTGTCTATTATCTTTGAAATAATTGGAAGAATTACTATCGGCCTGTAGTTTTCGGTAACATCAACATCCCATTTCTTATTTATTGGAGTAATTTTAGCTCATTTTAAAATATTGGAAAATGTACCAGATTTTATGATTTCGTTAATAAGTTTTGTAAAAGGTGGGATCAATATATCCTTTACACATTTTATATGTTCGATCCTTAACTCAAATACATCTATTACTAATGAAGGTTTAAATTAAAGAGTCAAGACTTTTGATAATGCGGTAAAAAGCGAAACTAGTCGAGTAAATATAGAAAAATTGTGAAACAAACCAAGTGTAATTTAATTTAAACCTTCATTAGTAATAGTTCAAAATATTTCACCAAGTGATAAATGAGAAAGTGATTCAAGGAATACAAATACATCTGTGCATTTACTGTTTTATTGATCGAGGACAACTATTTTAATGATATATTGACCTCCAAACGGAAATATTGAGTATTTTTTTATGAATTTCTTTCCATTATACATAAGATTTCCTTTTGTTCATAGTTTTAGGACTTATTGTTTCTGTAGTTATTTTTGTGGTCCATTATGAAATAATCTTTTTATGTACCAAATGATCAAACAATGTTACTATGGTTTTTAAATAATGAACTAATGTCGAATATATCACAATATATTTCAGAAGCAAATCAATAGCTTGTTGAATTTAATAGGTTTTATATAGTTTTTGCTCAATTAGCGACCGTAAATTAACAACCTTAGCTCTTCACATAGATGGACATTCATAAAAAATGTGAAATGCACATATTTTTGGTTAATACGTTAAGCCATTTTGCTTAATCTTAATCTTAATTATTATTTTTAGCAAATTTTAAATAACTAATCCAAGACTTAGTAATTGCATTGCCTCAGTAATTTGCGGTAATCTGTAAAGAGAATTCCAAAAAATATTTCATATAAGCATTTGGAAAGAAGAAATCATATTTTTTCGAGCTTCAAATGGTTCAAATCCTATTTAAAAAAAATGTTTAAAGTCTTCTTTGAGTTTAAATGTGAATATACCTTACAACTATCAAAGCAACACTAATTTGAATGAAATTATTTCTGTTGAATAAACTAATAAATGATAAAATGTATTTTAGATTGTTTAAATATGACTATAACATGAAAAAATATGCACAAATGAATTTAAACTGATTTCATTAAATTAAATTAGCTAAAGCAATTAAAAAATCTAGCATTCAAGTTTATAATCATCTGCAGACACGTGTTTCGAACTTTCGTTCTCTTCAGTACAGTTTTATTATAAAATTGATTTTAAATACAAATAAAAACACTTACTAAAATAAATATAATGAAATATGATAATAAATATAATGAAATATAAATAACTTACTTAGATATGTACGGCAACTGACACAAGAATGAAATATAATCGACTGAAAGTCGATTATTGGATACAAAATAGCTCACTGATCCAGTTGCCTAGAACTTTTTCAAAAATGTTTGATATAATAAGGAGCATAGCTATGGGTGGTAGTTATTAAAATCAAAGTTACTGCTTTTTTTATTAATAGGTATAATTGAAGACTTCTTGAGGATAACAGGAAAATCCAGAAGGATTTAATGCATTAATAATAATACCTGCAACTCCTTGATGAGTTTCATGGTAATCCCATGTATATCCCTACATTTCGTGTTCTTTAAATGTTTTATGCTATTTCCTACTTTGTAAGTCAAGTTTAATGGGATCATTAAATGGTAAATTGGCAATAAGAGTTTCCACAATTTTACTAAAAATAATTGAACATATTAGCGTTAATATCACATGTTGCGCAAGGTACGTCTTCATAAACGACTCGCATGGAAGTAGCACTGCGGTACTCTAGAACCAATGTGTAAATTAAACATGGGGCCAGAAGAAGATGAAGATATATTACAAAAGAAAGACAGAGTTATATACAATATATGCAGGTTATGTTTAAGGGCAAGATTCTTGAATTGGCTTAACCGACCAGGCTGACTGTGGCTGCTGATGGCAGACAGCTGGTGAAGAGCGTTAATCTGGGCCTGGCATTATACCGAGATATTCGGTAACACGGCATTCTTCAGGTAAACTGAAAGCTTGTTACAAAACCCTAAATTAAATGTAACTATATAGAGTACAATAAGTGTTACCATCTTAGGCAAAAAGATGCAAAAGTAAAATCGAATAATAATTACCTCAAGAATTAGTAAGAATTTAAAAATTAAATTATAAATTCTAGTCAAAATCAAACAAAATATAACACTTGCATATATGGCTTATTTGTTTCTAGAATGAAAATTTTGTTATTATGAGTAGTAGGTAAATACATAGAGACTGGTAGTTATTTTTAATATTTACATAAAATACAATTATGATCTTATGTGTAACATAAAAGATAAATTAAAGTTATTTGTAGTGTTTAGCTAATTTTAGTAATTTCTAAATAACTAGATACATAATCTATTATTCCTCGCATTCAAGTTTAATTCTAATTAAATATTACTTAATCAATATTGTAATTTGTATTAAAGTAGTATTTTGCTTAGGCAGAATAATACCTTTGAGATGAGCATTAAACTATATCTTTGGGAATATAGTTAGAGGTGAATATCTGTTGGGAATGGTTGCAGAGGTTTTGTTAAATGAAGCTGCCAATCGCAAACCGGTCTCGAATTAGTCCTCCGCGTCTGGATAAGATCCGGGACCAAAAGTGGCACATTGCGGTCTCGCCCTACTACATAAATAACGTCGCGGTTCACTACAACTTTTGCCATTCCGTTGCCTAAACTTTCGACGATCCCTTCGCATTGTACAATACGAACTTGCACTCAAATCTACTTATTATGGCAGCAGACAGTGCCTGCTGCCGCTGCTACAATTTCTTCCTCTTGATTTTCCTGGCGAACGTATGATGATCGTCTCCTGTTCCATTATCTTACGACCGTATAAATTAAAACTTTGCCCAGCAAACAAGTAATAAAATATACAATAAATTCCCGCGATGGATACAAAAGATAGGGGGAGACATCGGACTGGATTAATAAGAAAAAAGTTTCGGACATTACTTTTTTCAGCAATTATTACGTTTTATAGGCCAAGTTTCTAGACTGTATGGACTGTGGATAGTAAACACGTTGTACGCTAGAAAATCTGTAGATGATATAATCACAGATCTACCCATTCATTTCTATTACAATAACTTGAAAAACCTATTTAAATATAAATTATTATAAACATTGATTATAATATAAGTATTTGAGTAGAATTATCTAAATGATCATCATGCGTCGTTGAGTCTACGCTAATTAAAGGCGATTTAGAAGTACGTACTCTAATTCGCCTTTAATTAGTAAAACCCAGATGGCGCAAAGTACCGCATGCCCATCCAATTACGGACCGCAGCCAACGTTGCTTAACTGAAATGCTCGCAGATCGGACAGATAATTGCACGTGAATTTGCAATCGAGAACGTTTCATTTAGGAGCGAATAAAACGAATTTTTAAGTCGGTTCGTAAATGGTGAATGCGCCGGGCGCTCAATCATGCTCGACCGCGTCCGCGAGCCGGCCAGACACGAATTGCGTAACACAATAAACGCAGCCTCGGCATCAAAGTGATTGCAAAACTGGCACGATTATCGTTTAATAATATAAATTGGTGCCGTCAAAGCGGCAAAACAGTCAATAGTGCTGCACTAATGACCCAAAATGACCCAACAAGCGACCCCAGAGGTGGCCAAGTCCCCTGGGGGACCTCCGCAATTTGAATGCCGATGACCACGCGGTTTAAATCGAATCTGGGTACGATCTCTGGTGGATGCCACGCTTGCAAATTCAATTATTGCATCGGCATTCGATTTTGACCAGCCGATTGACAGGTGTACGTATTTGTACTATGCAATTAACTCCCTCCCCTTTTATCACACACACACTCGCACACGTACATCGTCCTTCTGTGCTGTCCTCTATGCCCGAACGACACTGGATCCGGAACTTTTATTTTTGTTCCGAATTTAATTCACGTGAAAATCCATTCGGCCAATTTTGACCGTTCATTAGTGGCTCCATTCAAGAAAATTCTGCCGCTCTTCTAACAAAATCGTTGATTAATTACTTAACGAATGTTCTTTAATTAAAACATATACCGAATAATTTTCAATATTTTTATTAATATTACCGAGACTAAATATAAATATTATCAATAGAATAAATACTTTCATATATTTAAAATTTTCTTTATTAATATATTTCAGGAAGAATTGTAGGTTGGGGTCAATCGGCAATTTTAGCCGTTAAATAGTTAATGAGGTTAATTCGCGGGACGTCACAGGCAATAAGTTCGGTCATTGGGCGGGCAAAGTCCTTCTAACAGCATAAAGGGCGTCCGTGATCACGTGACTTGTAATCAGAGAGTGGCCACTAATTACCCTTAGGCTCGGATACCGGAAAATAACAGACGACCTAACACTTCTGCCCTGCTCCTCTTCACTATTCCACTCTGCCTGCTCATTATTTCTTCTTCTATTTATAAGGGATGCCGCCGACATACTTATTACACTTAAAACGGTATTCATTTACATATGAAGTCTGCGGAGCCGGGGTAGCTGCGTGTCATTAAACATGAATGCAAAATATCGCACATGAAAAATCATCTGATCATCAACGGTGACCAGAATGTAGGGTGAAATATAGAATATAAAATAACGCAATAATTCTGAGAACTAATGAATTTGTGATTCAAATTCACTTAATTCATTTTACTAATATTTATAATAAATTTGGTATTATAATATCTTGAAGTGTGATGTATAAATAGAGAAAAACTTAAAAACATTTAATTAAATGATGTTTTAATAAACGATAAGCTATTTAACTCACTTGTTTCTTGCACTTTCGTTTTCCGTGGGAAGTGAATAAAATAAATGTAAACGCCGCTAATTTCGATATATGTTCACTTGGTTTATTCTAAAGTCGAATTCGTTCATATTTACAAATTGTACAAGTATTTAAAACATACAGAAATATTTCCCTCTACAATCGAGGGTTGGGGGTAATTACAGTGATTGGTTAGAAATTAGGGGGAGGTGTTAAAACTAACAAGGACAGTTTATGAAACAGAACTTACAAATACTATTGGCAACATAGGTACATTTCTGGGAATTACAGGCACTGCCCTGGGTTGGGGCACATACTTAATCTACATATTTACAAAGAATTATTTACAGTTTTCGAAATGTACCTAAAACGGACGACAATATGGCCATAACGTAATTTATCAGTCCTTGACGGGCTCATCCGGGCCGCACAAGAAGTAACCCCCTGGAGTGAGGGTTGTTAAGGGTACTTCCTTCCAGACAAGTCCGAGAAATCGCGAATTACATCGCGACATCACTCGAGGTCAGTATGTGCAACCTATGACGAAAAATGCCTACATTTAGACATCAAAATCACCGATACGCTGACAGAATTACCACAAGCAAAGAACTTCAAATTATCTTAGCAAGGTAAGCTATCATTAACAATACTTAGACAATATACCTTCTATTTTTAGTCGTATATTATTGCCTCTACAATCAGAGAAGTTCATATGTTGTAAAAAATGTATCTAATTATTGATCAACATAAAACATAAAATAATAGGTAAAAAAGAATTTTATATTGTTACTTGTCTAGTTTCGCATGTTACAGCATTATCTTGTGAACCCGTTTTCTTCACTGAACGATCATAGAAGGTTAAGTTTGAGATTAAAATATTTTGGGTATTTTGAAACCTATTTATCCTACTTTTAATTAGTTTATAAAATATGTCAACTTTTATATGTTTGATAGATTGCTTAAGTAGCTTTCCACGCAATATCACAAAATGCATTAGGCTCAAATTATAAACAATTGGTAGAAATTTCTAAAATCACCAAAGGAAATTTTACAAATCTGGATAAACACTAGCATTTTAAAGAAAAGACATTGGAAAGCTCTGACATTTTCTTTTTTTTGGTAATAAGTGTCTTTCCAAAAAGATTATTGTTTTGAAAAGAAATTTATAAAATCCGGAATAATAATTTCTATAAAATTCTACGATCCTCAAAATAACTTTAAATAAAATAAAATAAACTTTGTTTATATCACAAAAGTGTGTGATATAAACAAAGTTTATTTTATTTTATTTAAAGTTATAAAATATGTATCACAAAGTGAAAGCTTCTACAATCAAATATTTAATCCTCAAAATAGTTCTTGAAATTTGAAAGAAAAAATACTATTATTGTAAAAAAGACACTGGGTAACTAAAAAAAATCAAAATTTTTATAAATAGTTAATGTAAGAAGCTTCTACTTCATTATACATGTTTGAATAAATAATAATAATAATAAGTGTTTATTTAATTAATTAATTAAAAAAATTAAAATTGATGAAAATATTTGAATGAAATTCTAGGTGTCTGGAAGAATCCCTTCCGGAAACTTCTACAATTTCTAAAAAAAATCTTGGAATTTGAAAGTGAAATTGCTATCAAAATTTGGACTTGAACTTAGAAAACAAACTTCGTGGATTTTACTTGCAAATTTCAATAATTTGGTTTAACGCTATCTTATCTTGCCTTGTTATAAAATTCAAGGTAGTTTCATTGGAAAACAAAAAAAGTTGCTGATATATAAACTGGCTCAAAGTTAAGAAATGGTTTGGTTACTTAATTGTATTCAGTGAGTTTATTATAAGTCCATGTTAAAAATTGAATTCAACTAACCTTTTCAATAAGCAATTTTATAACAGATTATTAAAATTTTAAACAAAGAGAAAAATTGTAAAACGATCAAGAAACTAATAATTGAAAATTCACGATAACTATATGCAAAATATTTGAAAGTGAAAGAATACTAAAATAATAAATTCGATACTTGTTTTGCTACATTCTTGATGGAACCAAATTTTCATATTGGGAGAAGTAATATACTTGTTATGTTCCATTTGTTTATTATCAGGTAACTGACACGTGTTTCGATCTTTACGGATCATTCTCAATTCATTTTTAATTTAGTTTTAACTTTGTGAATGATCCGTAAGGACCGAAACACGTGTCAGTTACCTGATAATAAACAAATGGAACATAACAAGTGTATTACTTCTCCCTATACTAAAATATTTTTTGAACTTTCAAATAAAATTCTATAAATTAATTTAAAACACTGAAACAAGGGAGAAATTTTCAAAATTAAAAAAATGAAAATATAGAAATCTTGAAAAGAAATTTATGAAGACACGAATGAAACTAAAAGAAAATGAGAAAACAAATTTTCAGAGAATATTCCATAAATTAGGAAAAAATTGGTAGATATTTCTAAAATATAGTTTTAAAGACACTAACATTTTTAAAAGGAGATACTGAAAAATATTGGCACAATCAATTTTTTTTTAAAGGTGACTAGAATTTTCTAGAAAAATATAGAAAACTCAAAGAAATTCATTAAACCACTTGAACAGTATACCAAAAATCTGAAAGAATAATTTTTAGAAAATTCTACGGTCGTCAAAAAAGTTGTAATTTGATAAAGAAAAATGAAAATTTTTGAGGAAAAAGGCGTCTTTCCATTTTCTAATATAGAAATAATAAAGGAAAATTGCTAAAAACATCAGAACAAAATTCTAAAAATCTGTAAGAATTATTTTTAAAAAATCATCAAAAAAGTTTAATCTTAAAATATGGAAGAAAATTTTCTAGAAAATATAAGAAAACAGGTGAAAACACTCCAAGGCAGTTCTGGAAATCTGGAATAAAAATTTCTAGAAAATTCTAAAATGCTGAAAAAAAGTCTTTTGAAATTAAAAAAAAATTGTTGTTATAATTTCGAAATTTGGAATAAAAAATTCTGAAATCTGAAAATCGATATTCTATAAATTAGGACAAAATTAGTGGGAATTTTTACAATCCCTTAAAAATATCCCAGAAATCTAAAAAAATAAACGAAGACACTGAAAATTCAGACAAAATCAAAATTTTAAAAACAGATTTCTATATTTTAAATTTTTTATTTTGAGCATTTTTGTTTCAAATTTTTTGATTTTGTCAGTGTCGTCTCTTATTTTTAATTCATTTTTACTGCAAGAATCATTTCTGAAAATTTCAACGATCCTTAATAGAAGTTGTAATTTAAAAGAATTTCTGAAAAAGAATTTCTGAAAAAGAATTTCTGAAAAAGAATTTCTATAAATTAGAGAAAACAGATATTCACTCTAGAATCCTTAAAGAAAATTCTACTAATTTAGCACTAGCACTTTTAAGAGAAGATGCTAAAAAACTGACCAAATTTAAATTTACGTAAATATGAGTGAAGAGAAATTTATCAAAGCACATGAACAAAATTCTAGAAATCTGTAAAAATCTCTTTGGAAAATTTTACAATCGTCAGACAAATTTGAAAATTTGAATAAAATCTCGAGAATAAAAAAAAACCACTAAAAATATGCGTTTAAATTGCTTTTATCTACGATCGTACAGAAAGTAGACGCTTTTTGCATCATTTTTTATTGTAAAAGTGACTTTTTGAAGCACTAGTGCGTTTTTACGTTTTTATTGCACGGTAATGTCAAACTGTTTTTATTGCACAGAAATGTCAAATTTGACAGATGAATATATTATAGCAGAATTTTTCGACGAAAAACTTATTTTTGTATTAATTGATACAAGTAACTAATAAACTATAAATAAAATATATAATATAAACCAAATGGCAGATTTAAGAACTCATTTCATTTAATGCAAGTCGAAGCGATTACAATAAAGCGAACATATTTTCCATAAATAATAATGGCGGCCGACATTTGTGCAACTTGTTTACTGGTTCCTAAGTAACGCTTTCATTAGTGCACTGCGGGTAAAATATGTTTTCATTAATTGAATTATTAAAATGATATTAAAATATATCTCATAAGAATATATTCTTTGAAATCCTTTACGATCGAAGATAAAATTTTGTAAGGCACACGTGTAAAAAGTTTCTTTATTGCACTCCTGACTTTAAAAAACTCGCTCGTTCTTCGCCAGTTCGTGCAATAAAGCATCACTTTTTACACTTGTACCTTAAATAACTATTAATTTTCGATAATTTGGTTTAACGTGATTTTATTACACATTGATTCTTTAAAAAAAAACTTTAATCGCTGATGAAACCAATGACTAAAAGTTAAGAAATGGGTTTGTTAATTAATTATCTCTACTGAGTTTATTATAAGTTTATGCTCCAAAGAAAAACTTAGATTTTCTCAAGTTTTTGATGAAAACAAAAGTTAAATGCTAAGAAGTATCAAGATACAGCCTTATTAGCTAATGAGTCATTCTCTTAAGTTATTAATGTATATATTGCATAGTAGAATCAATATCAAAAACATCAAAACCGAAGATTCTCTGGGTCAAGAACAGTTCGATTTCTGCAAATGCCTCAGAACAAAGGAAGCACTATTCTCGATGCTAACGCCACTCCAATGTTGCCGGGAGGTTAAAAGGCCGGTGCGCATATGCTTTATTGAATTTGGGAAAGCTTATGACCGGTTCAGTGCAAATCAGTGGCAGTCGCCAACGTTCATTGGGGAGCACGGCACTTAAAAGGAAGAATAATACAAGGCATTTTAAAATTTTTGAAATTGTCACAAAAAATCCGAAAAGATACAACAAGAAATAGTGAAAATAATTCACGGAAACTAAGAGAAAAATGTTTGAAAATACTGAAAAAAATTTGAATCAAAGAATATTCTATAAATTATGAAAAAATTGGTTTAAACATCTAAAAGAACCGAAGCAAATTTTAGAAGTCCAGAAAATTACTAGCAATTTTAAGAGAAGCTAGTGAAAAATACTGACAAAATATTTTTTTTAAATGACTAAAAATTTCAAGGAAAATTCATGAAAGCACTTTAATAAAATTTCTAGAAATTTCTACAATCGTCAAATAATTTTCTTGTAGTTTGAAGCAGCAAATGCTAGGATTGTAAAGTTACTTGGCAACTCTAACAAAATCAAAACTTTTGGAAAAAACGGCGACTTTACAAACAAAATTTAAAAAAATAATTCAATGATCCTCAAAGAAGGTTTTGCAATTTGATAGAGGAATTGCTGTAAAAATCTTAAAATATTATAGAAAATTTCTAAAGAAGATTTTTTTAATAAATTTGCTGAAGATCTCTAGAAATTAGAAATTAAGTAAACTAAAATGTGTAAGTAAAAAATCATTTATGTTGAAAGGAACTGTTTTATACAACGTTTATATTCATTGAAACTTGATGAATCGATGAATGTCTGATCCGGGTTGGAAGATAGTTGTAATATTTCAATCCAAAATAATTGATACTGCATCGAGTCTTTTTAATTCGACTGAAAGGAATATATAAATTGTCAGTTGATCTCGTTTTATGATTGTGAACCTCATTTACAGCTTCGTATTTTGTTATATTTTGCTTAATATATAATAATGATTGATACATATATTGTGCTGGAAAAGTTAATAAATTATATTTAATAAAAATATGTTCTGTATTTTGCCTATCTATCACAATGTTCAAACCAGGTCAATGTTGGTTTAAAATAAATACGTAGAAGTTTACCTTTTTTGCTTTAAATTGTTCATCTAAATATCGAGTTCCAAGAATAATTGTCTGGGCTTTTGTTTCATTTAATGTTAATTCGTTTGCTGAAAACCAATACTTTAATTGGTTTTTAATATTAGTTGTTCAGGGTAATAATAACTCCGATTTTTTTGAACTCTTTAACACCGACGTAGCATCTGCAAAAATAATTAAGTTCGTTTCATTTACATGTTGATCTATATCACGTAAATAATGAATAGTAGGGGTCCCAGTAAAGATCCTTGAAAAACCCCTGGATTTAAAGGTAAATCTTTTGACGATAGGCCCTTTGATTCAATATATTGCAGTCGTTCAGAAAAATATGAACTAAAAAATAGAATTGCATTGTCATCAATTTTGTATTGTTTATCTTTATGCAAAAGAATGTTGTGAGAAATACAAGCAAAGGCCTTCATTAGGTCACAAAGTAAAGCATTTGCATATTTTCAATCTTCAATATTAACTTATTTTCGTGAAAACCATATTGAGCACTTGTTAAAAGGTTATTTTTTGAGAAATATTGAATTAATTTAGTCTTTATTGCAATTTAAAATATTTTGCTAATGATTTTAACGATAATTACTAACAATTAATTTGTTTTAAAAATAGAAACTATTCTAGACATTTTTAGCGACCGCGAAAATAATTGGTCTGTTTTGTTAAGTGAGGTATAATTATACTTTTAGTCCTTTCTGTTTTTCAGCCTTATATGTTTTTTTGAGTTTTTGATTCAGTTAAATTTAGATGTGGGTGATTTTTATTTATGTCAATAAGCAAAAGTAATGTGTCGCGCATTTATTTTAATTTGTTATTAAACCAGTTTTGTTTACTAGACGGTTTATAAATATTATGTGATTTTAAAGAAAATTTTGCTGCCTCTTGAAGTATTAATATAAATCTATCAAAATATACATCTATATCACTATTTTCATGAAGAGTATCCCAATCTGCAGTGTCAAGTATCTGATATAGTAAAAGTAAACCATTTTGGTCTATAAATATTGTAAAATTTGGGCTGGTTTCAAAGTCGTTAAATAAATTCAGTTCTATTTTTGTCCATTGTGGTCAGACAATTCTGTATTAATGACATTACTTGTATAAGTGATATTTTCATTAATATAATTATTGATTCATATTATTATATTATCCAAACAATGTAAGTTTATAGTGAAATCGCTAATAGTGATTTTGTAGCCAAAAGGATTAACTAAATCATTGAATTTTTTCGTTTGAATATCAGTTGTATAAAACTTAACTTTGAAGTCACCTTTGCTTTAACAGTTCAAGCGCCTTGGATATGATAAACAAGAAATTATAAAAGTCTGAATTTGGTATTCTATATACGCAACACACACTCACTTTTAATGATTTTCGGTAGAAAGTTTCTGGACAGTGTCAATCACTTTAGAAGATATATTTTGCTGTAATAGAATCGTAGATCCTCCATAAGGTCGCTTCCTGCAGAAACTTGAGGCAGTAGCGTAATTTTCTAGTGAAAAATATTTAATTTCTTCTGATAGTAACCAGTGTGCATATAATATCCAGGACTTCCGGCTGGGTTTAAAAAAAAATGGAATTCGGTCAGTTTATTTCTGGCCGATTTATGTGGAAAAGTGTTACAAGCGACTTTTTAGATTTTATTTTTGTTATTTGTTGCTTATTTGATTCCAATTTCTCAACCGTATATTGTCTTGATGGAAACCTTGTTCTTAGAAAATTGGTTATATTCTCAACAGTTGCATCTGCATTTTTGAAAATAAAACAGTTCCTTAAATCTGGAAGAATGATATCTAGAAAATTCTACGATCTTAAAAAAAGGTCTTTTAATTTGAAGGAGAAGTTGTTGTAAAAATCTTGAAATTTGGAATAAAAAAATCTAAAAAATTAATAATTACCTCGACAAAAAACTAAAAATCTCACCTTTATGATAAAAAATGTTTCAAATGCTTTCGTTTTAGAATTTGAAATTAAAAATCAATTTAATCTCTAGTACAAAACTTTTTAAAGATCGTCAATTTTTACCTAAATATATATATTTACATAAAAGTTGACGCTTTTTAAAAGTTCTATACTACAGATTAAATTGGTAATTAATTAAAATTACGTGCGTTTAATAACGATGATGGTGACGGCAGTTAAAACGTAGTGACGTAGTATTTTTATGGAAAAAGTACGACCATTTCAATGTTTTTTACTACTATTGTGCGTATTTATTGTATATTTTACAATAATAACCTTAGAATAATCCTTTTTGTTGAATAAATTGTAAATGTGAAAACGTTAATTCTAACAAGTAATGATATCTTCTATAATCAAATACTACACCAACAATGTGTGTAAACATTAAAATTTCGATACCAACACTAAGGAGACGCTTCGTACAATTTTTTCTCATTCATTACACAGCATTATGCGTGCACTAAATATGATTTCATACCTAAAATAACCGCCTTTAATTTTCTCCACCCTCCACTCCTTGCCGTTAATGCCGCTTCTCGCCCCCTGGCTATAAATTACAATGCCTAGTAAATTCAAATGAATCACTGACGGTGCAGCAATGCAGCCTATAGTCGGCCATTTTTTATGATAATCTGATTAGAAATTTATTTACGACCGAAAAATCAAGCATAAGAAATCACCTCGTGCATTGAATATGAAATGTGGTTATTATCATTGATGCACTCGCATATACAATTTATTAGAGAATAACTGAATTTATCATCGTTTAGGTGTATTAGGTCCTATTGTCAGAGGGGATGTTTGTGTATGTCCGGATGCACGTTAAAAATATTTATGTAAATATGAAATTGCTATCAATATATATTTTACTTAATTTAAAAATACGAAAACGTTTTGTGAATCTACAACAGTGAGTCTTACTAAGACTACAAAACAAATTAATTTTGAAACAACTCCTCTGGCTAAAACCTCGACAGACATTGAATAAAATAAAATTAATTTGCGTGTTACTAATAGTACAACTATCAAAGCAACACTAATTTGAATGAAATCATTTCTGTTGAATAAACTAATAAATTAATTAATAACTAATTAATTTTCTACAACGAACTAAAGGATTTTAATACATTTTATTATATTTTACTTGTTTGACTGTGTGCATCAGGAAACTGAACAATATAGAAATAACTTAATAATAGAAATATAATTATTGCCTTTCAATAGTTTAACACTAAAAGCATAAATAAATATATTTATTAGTTCATTTCTTAATATGAATTTAAAAATTTGAGAGTAGTTAATATTTTTCTTGAGCATTATCTTTCTACGGTCTCAATATATTTTTTTAATATATTGAATAACCATTCAATATTATTTTTAATATTTTGTCTTTCCATGTGCTATCAAAATTTTTGTAAGAAAGTATTGTTATATATGTATTTTGAAATTTATTATGTAAGTATAGTGGATAAATAAATACTAACTATCTAAACTACCTAAATACTCCTATTGAATAATCAAAGACGATTACTTATAGATATAATAATATGAATGATTAGTCATAATATTTATATATTTTTTTGAAAATTCAATATAATAATAAATAACGTGTGGATTTGTACAAATAAATTGGATGATTGGTATCGAAATTTTCAATTTGGTCCTTGTAGTCGTCCCTTATTACGTAATCCAGACACACGCACTTCCGTCAATATCGCCAATATCACCGTATTCCTTTCTCACGTAGGAGCCTATTCACGCATAAATGCACCTCGCAATTGGGTGTAGATCCCCTTAAGCGATTTGCCCTCCGCAAATGCCCTATATATCCCCGCGATTAAGGACGATTTTATGGTGAACACTTCTCAGAATCTAATTAGATAGTTGCGCAAATATTACAATGGGCAGGCGAAAACTTTGCTCGGCAAATGTTTGCGATTAATATGGAGATTAAACGAAATTAATTGTTTAATGGGATTGGATTATAAAGTAATCGCGACTTATTTTAAATAATGACTATCAACATACTAATATTAAGGTATTAAATAACATATATTAGTGTTATAATAATTAACAAATAATTAATTATAATTGTAGAACATAATTGTCAAATTTAATTTCATCATATTCTAATGTAAATATTTGACAAGAAAATTATACGTATATTATTTGGCTTACTAACACAATATATTTTTTAAATCATCGGCATAAGTTATAACATTAGATTGCGGTTCTAAAAGTTTTTCATTAGAGTATATTAAAAATAACAAAGGTCCGGGGTAAGAGCATTGAAAAACTCTAATGCTTAAATAAATACACATATTCCACACAATCTTTGACAAGACAATTTGGAATCGGATCCAACCCATATACCAAATTATTCTTAATTCTGTAATTATAAATATCTGATGTTTGTACAATACATTTTTAATAAAACTTTTATTTTGTGCTGTAATTATTTGAGGGTGTTATAAGATGCACCCTACATATACATTCAAATTTAAGGTAATAAAAAATTGTATCAATCATTACACTTTTGTTTTTTAACTCGCATGGAAATATAAAAATTAATAAGTTGGTAAATAACTATTTTCCAGTGAAAAAACTTTTTCAACATCATAAAAAGCACTTTATATTTAAATCTTCTGAAATAGAGTAGTCAAAATATAAATTGCACATTTATGAAACTATTTTAAAATATTGCCCGAATATAAAGCGGCTTTAAAACAAGAAATAAAAAGATAGTAGCATTTGTTAAACAAAGAACAACGTTCATACTATGAAATTAAATTTAAAAACTCCAATAACAAATCCTATGCAGCCTAGCAAATTATTCACTCCTATTTATTATTTATTTAAGAAACATATTAAATATAACAACTATAAGCAGTCAAATTATTTGCTATGCCTATGTTACAAATATATCTTTTTTTTGCTGGCTTCGTCAGGTAGATGATGAAAAACTTTAGTAATATGAAATAAATGCTCTTTGAACTATCACATAACATTAAACCATATAATACGGAAGAGTTTTAATTAAACTTAATAATATGTAATGTGCAATGTAACCTAAATTGTTTGTTTTGTGATGTGTTTCCATATTTATTCATTATTACATTTGATGTACTAATTATTTAATTAAATTTTAATGTATTTACATTACAAATAAACTATATTATTATTATTATTATTGAAACTCGAACTGATAAAATCTAAAATTTAATTAAGTGTTTGAAAAATTTTAAAATATTAATTTTCAGTGGTTCAAATAATTACTAAGTATTTGATCTATTAAAAATTGTTTATACGATATTTTTCAAATGTCAAAAATAAATTACCATAGTTTAAAACTTGCATTCGACGGTTTGAAAAATTGTAAAAAAAAAATTTTGAATAGAATAAATTTTGAAATTACTTAATTCATGAATAATTGTCTATATTTTAATATTATCAAAAATAAATAAAAGTTTATTCTAGGCCTTAAAACATTTTAAATTACATCAGTTTTATTAACTTAAAAATATCTCTTAAAAATCCTTTATACTTGATCTCTAGAAATCCAAAACTGAATTCAATGGTTTGAAAAAATGTGAAAAATTAATTTTCAGTAGTTAAAAGTTAAAAATTATTTAATCTATTAAAAATCGTTTATCTTCTATTATTGTCAAAAATAAATTACCTTAATTAAACAGGAAACAAAATGGCGACATTTAAAACTTGAACAGCAAAAATTACGTTCGATGGTTTGAAATCTTAAAAAAATTAATTTTGCATAAAAATTTATTCATATATGAAGAGTTGTTCCTATTTTGATATCATGGAAAATTAATTAACCTAGTAGAATACAAAATGGCTACACTCAAAACTTGAACTGCAGAAATCCAAAATTGTACTCGAGGGTTTGAAAACATGTAAAAACATAATTTTCAGAGGTATAAACTCACCAATCACTTAATCTTTTAAAAATTCTTTATATTTTATAATAGTCAAATATAAATTACAATACTTCAGCAGGAAATAAAATGGCGACATTCAGAATTTGAACAGCAAAAATTCAATATTGCACTGGACGGTATGAAAAATTGTAAAATATCAATTTTGAGTGGTATAATCGTATAAATTAGTATATTAAAAATCGTCTATATTTTATAACTGTCAAAAATAAGTTACCATATTTCAGCAGGAAATTAATTGCAACATTTAAAATTTGAACAGCAAAAATTCATTTGCATAGAATGAATTAAAAAATTTCTTAATGCCAAACGAATCGTTCATATTTTAATGTCATCAAAAGTAAATTAACCAATTTCAGCAGACACTCAAAACTTGAACTGCAGAAATCCAAAATTATATTCGATGGTTTCAAGAATGGTAAAAAAATATTTTTTTTTTGTAGCAGAAACTTAGAAATTACTTAATCTATTAAAAAAACATTAATATTTTGATACTATCAAAAATAAATTACCATATTTTAGTACAAAACAAAATGGCGACAATCAAAACTTGAACAGCAAAAATTCAAAATTGCATGCGACCCTTGGAAAAATAATGAGTAGATGCATGAAATGATGAGATGAAATCAAAAGTTTCTAGGGAAACAATAAAGGGATAATATGTGGAAGTTAAAAGGATTTTTGGAATTTTTTTCTGATAGGAATCGAAGACCTTCTTGAATGGGGATAACTAGGGTTGAATCATAGAGGAGTTGGTTGGAAGGATTATGTGAAGGATTTGGAGGATGTCGAAGTTTTGTTAGGGTACGAAGGGATGTTCGCTCTCTAACTTGAATATTACGGGAGGTTGAATTGCTGGGATTGGGATAGAGGACACAACCATAGTCCAGTAATGGGCAACAAATTATTTTATATATTTTTATTGCTGCAAAAATTAATATTATATAGGATTAATTTAGAACTTACTTAATACATAAGAAGTCGTTCATATTAGAATATGTTTTAAAATAAAATAACCTATTCCAGGACAATAAAAATTCACCACCCTAAAACCTTGAACTACAGAAATCCACAAAGGTATTCGAGGATTTGAAATATTGTAAATAAATAATTTTCAGTAGTTTAAACTAAGAAATTAGTTAATTACCAATAATCGTTTATGTTTTAATATTATCAAAAACAAATTACCATATTCCAACAGGAAACAAAATGGCTACAGTTTTAACTGCAGAAATTTTAAATTGCGTTTGATTGTTTGGACAAATGTAAAAAAATAATTTTGTGTAGGATAAACTTTAAAGTTACATGATCCAAGATTTTAAATTGTTAAAAATTAAAACACCCATTCCAGTAGAAAACATACATTAGAAACCTAAAACTTAAACTGCAGAAATCTAAAATTGCATTCGATTGTTGGAAAACTTGTAAAAAAATAATTTTGTATAGGATACATTTAAAAATAACTTAATTATATTTTAATATCGTCAAAAATAAATTACATATCCCGGCAAGAAACAAAATGACAATATTGAAAACTTGCAAAAATTCTAGATTACACTCGATGTTTTGAAAATTTTTAATATAATAATTTTCATAAGGATAATCTTAAAATGTACTTAATCTATTATTAATGCTTTTTAACTTAGTTACATTATTATTTTTTTAAAATAAATTCTGAACAATTTAGTTCAACTTTATTACTTTCCCTATATATTATATATAGGGGAAGTATTGTTTTCGTGATTTTAATTTGAAATATTTTTGTGGAAATATCCGATTTGAGGTCTCCTGATTCCATTTTACTGATTTCTCAAAAAAAAAACATTTAGTTGTTGTTTGTTCCTTGTAATTTTTCCTATTTGTGGTCCTTCCTTCCCTCCGCCTCCTCGTCATTTCTGGGTTGGACCCTACCTCTGGCTAACAGTATTGAAGGAAACTTGTGGTTTCTTCTGGTTTGCACTATTCCTTTAGAGTATTTCGTTGTTTATTAGTTTATTTTTTACTTTCAATTTAAAGGGAATATTTTAATGTTTTTATATATGAAGGTAGTTTGTTGTAGGTGTTTATTGTGTCCGTCTTGTTTTATAGTTGTGTAGTTGTTTATTGGGCTTGATTATAATTCGTGTTTTTATTAAATTGTGTTATAATTTGTATAGCATTAACAAACTGTTAAATGATATTAGTTTTTTTTATATCTAGTTCTTTAGTTATCTCATACAGTTTTTTGTGCTGGTTCTTTTTTGTCTAACATATACAGTATCTTTAGTATTTTATTTTGTTGTCGTTGTAGTACTTGTAAATTTTTTGGTGTTTCCCCAAATAGTCGATAAGTAATTGATATTAGATGTAAATATATTCAATATCGCTAACTTGTTTTATTGTTTTCCCATTTATTTTTTTGTTAAGTTTTATTTGTTGCGACTTTGTAATAAATATTATGTATGTAGTTTTTTCGTCGATTATTGTTAATAAATTGTTAAAGAACCATTTTTGAAGTTTCATTAAATCTACTTCGATCATTTTTTGTATTTCGGTTTGGTTATTTCCTGTGTAAAGTAGACAAGTATCATCTGCGTAAATATATGGTGTTCCTAATATCTAATTAGAAGTAAAACTCTAGTTATGTTCCATTTCTTTATTTTCAGATAACTGACACGTGTTTCGGTCCTTGCGGATCATTATCAAAGTTTTAACTAATAATGATCCGCAAGGACCGAAACACGTGTCAGTTATCTGAAAATAAAGACATGGAACATAACAAGAGTTTTACTTCTAGTCGTTTGTGGTCTGTTGTTAAGGTACGTTTGTAAAATGGTCAATTCTTTGTCTTTTATTCCAATGGCATTTAGTTTTTCAGTTAACATACTTTTCGTTATTGTATTGAAAGCCACCTTCTTCATATCTATGAAGATGGCTACGACTATTTTTTTCTTGTCAAGGTTGTTCTTTATGTCGTCGATTAATTCATTTGCTGCTGAGAGTGTCCCGGAATTTTGTTGGAATGCATATTGTTGGTGGTGGATTATTTTTTTTTTGTTCAGGTGGTCACATATTTGATTTTGGATTTCCTTTTCCATAATTTTATTCAAAAAGGACAGTAAAGATATCGGTCTGTAGTTTTCAGGTTTAATTCTATGTCCTTTTTTATATAGTGGTAGTATTATTGTGTTTTTCATATAGTCTGGATATATTCCATTAGTGAGTACTTTCTTTGCTATTTTAATTATTACTGGTGTTAGTTGATCTTTATTTTCTTTTGGGATATCGTTTGTTATGTGATCAAATCCATGAGCTTTTCGGTCTTTTAAATTATTTAGTATTAGCATTATTTCTTTATTAGTAGTTTTATTGAATTTCATTATTGGTGTCAGTTGCGTTGTAATGGTTGTAGTTGTGTTGTAGCATTTTTTATTTGTTTTTCCGCCAATACTTTGCCAATATTTGCAAAGTAATCATTTCATTTCATTTGTTATGAGGGTGTTAATTTTTACTATGAGTTTCCGGATGCAATTCTTGCTTTTATGTTTATTTGTCTGTTAATACAATTCCATAACCTCTTTGGGCTATTACTATGTTTTTGGAAGTTATTTTTAAAATATTGTGTTTTTGTATTTTTTTTAATCAAATTCAGTAGTGTTCTTTTTTGGTTGGTGTATCTATCCTTGATTACTTCGTTTGTAGGGTTTTTCTGGTGTCGTTTATATAATTTGTTTCTTTTGCGTATTTCTGATAATATTTCTTCGGTTATACATGCGCTTTCTTTCATTTCTTTAAATTTTTTGTTATTTTTAATTAATTTTTGAAGAATTAATCAAAATAATCTATTTCTTGTATGTCGATGTTTCTTATATCTTTGGATATTTGTGTATGATTTGTTTTTATTTTGTGGAAGTATTCGTAGTGTCCTTTTTCTCGGTAATATATTCAGTTCGGTAATTATAGGGCTGTGGTCTGATACGGATGTGATAAGTATTTTAATTATCTTTGTCTCATTGTTTGTAATAATATGGTCTAGAATTAAAGGTTTTCCGTTATAGTTTCTTCGAGTATGAGAAGTTTTACACATTTTGTTTATTATAGTATAGTTGTTTTCTAACAGTGTGGTTTTATAAAGTCCAGTCGTATTTGTCAGTCTTTTCTAGTAAATTAATGTTAATATCTCCAATGATTATGTGGCCTTTTTTACTTTCCCTATATAGTATATATAGGGGAAGTATTGTTTTCGTGCATGAAAATGTCTGTGGGCGCTGTATTTCAAAAACGAATGATCCGATTGAGATGAAACTTTAAACTTAAGGTTTAATCGTGAAACATTGGAACTGAAAAGATTTTGGTGAACATTCAAAAAACGGTAGTGGATGTTTACTCCAGGCCGTTTTTTGTTTTTTTTTCTAAAAATTCTTTAATATGAAAAATATTACAAAACTTTTCAAACAAAAGTTAAAGGGAACGAGAAACTGGATAAGTTTTATTAAAACATTTTTTTCATAAAATACTTATCTATAAATAAATAATAATAAATCTTTGACGTTTTTAGCCAATTACTAATAAACGATACGAGTTACATGAAACTTATATTACAACTAATTGCAGAGAATTTAAAAATGGACAAATTATTAAGAATAGCTTTTTTGCGTAAACCTCATAGTTTTCTAGTAAAATAAACTTTTTGTTGCCGCCACTCGCGGCGGAACGAACTGCTAGAACCGTTCGTGGCCCGCGTTTTTCTGTGGCGTGGCTACGTGTCAATACCACCATTTACTTACAGCCTTTGTCACCTGCAGCGCGTCTCCGTCGCGCCACGCAGCCGCAGTGGCCCAATGTGAATGGGTCCTAAAGGATTAAGCAGTGCAGGGGTACTAGATTCGACCCTTGTGGAACACCCGAAGTCTAAATTAACGTTAATCTTTAAAAATTACTTCTAAGTTTTTTATGTACTATGCACTGGAAGGCCAATTGTCGAAAATATCGATAAAATCATGGATATTTTTAAGTCAGAACGTCATGTAAGTCCAAAAACTAAAGATTGCACAATAAACCGTTTCGAATTATTTAAATAAGGGTGGATACAAAAATAATTCAAAATTTTTAGAAAAAACTTTTGTTGAAGAAAATTATTGATTTTAATTCTGCAAAAACCTTATAATATTTTAATTTACTTCCATTAAAACCCTCTTGTATATTTTACTGATTGGAGGGTGGTTAGACGCCACCCACCCACCCTACATATCCGTTTACATCTAAACCACAATAGTTGGTTTGGTTTTTGTGCAATAGGTCAGTAAATTTAGTTTTAATAGCAAGAAATTTATAAGTAAATTTTGGTTTAAGTTTAGGTGTATATGTAGGGTGGGTGGGTGTCCACTATTGGACCCTCCAATTATTATAATATAAGCGAAGGATAACAATTGAAAAAAACAATTTTAACGAAGAAAATTATTGATTTTAATTATACAAAAAAACCTTTAATATTTTAATGTCTTCCCATTAAAATTTTGTCGTATGTTTTACAGATTCAAGGGTGGTTAGAGTTTTAATAGCAAGAAATTTATAAGTAAATTCTGGTTTATGTTTACGTGCATATGTACTGTGGGTGGGTGGCCACTATTCCACCCTCTAATTATTATAACATAAGCGAGGGTTTTCAATTGAAAAAAAACTGTTTTAATGTAGAAAATTATTGATTTTAATTGTGCAAAAACCTTTTAATATTCAGTTTCATTTAATCAAAATTCTGTCGTATGTTTTACTCAATGGAGGGTTTTTAGAGGCCACCCACCCACCCTACACATACGTTTGTATCTAATCCACAATAGTTGGTTTTGTTTTTGGAAATAAGTCAGTAATATTAGTTTTAATAGCAAGAAATGTATTATTTAAGTAAATTCTGGTTTAAGTTTAAGTACATATGTAGGGTGGGTGGGTGGCCACTATCCCACCCTTCAATTACTATAACATAAGCGAATGTTTTTAATTTGAAAAAAAAGTTTTATAAAGAAAATTATTGATTTTAATTGTGCAAAAAACTAATATTTTAATTTTCTTCCATTAAAACTCTGTCCTATGTTTTACTGATTAGATTGTGAATTATACGTTTACATCTAATACATATGGTTTTGTTTTTTTAAATAGGTCAGTCATTTTAGTTTTAATAGCAAGAAATTTGTAAGTATATTCTGGTTTAAATTTATGTGTATATGTAGGGTGGGTGGGTGGCCACTATCCCATCCTCCAAATACTATAACATAAGCGATGGTTTTCAATTGAAAAAAGACTGTTTTAACGAAAAATATTATTGATTTTAATTGTGCAAAAACTTTTTATTATTTTAATTTCCTTCCGTTAAAACTATGTCGTATGTTTTACTGATTGGAGGGTGGGTTAGAGGCCACCCACCCACCCTACATATACGTTTCCTCCTAATCCACAATTTTTTGTTTTGTTTTTATGAAATAAGTCAGTAATTTTAGTTTTAATAGCAAAAAAAATATAAGTAAATTCCGGTTTTAGTTTACGCGTATATGTAGGGTGGGTGGGTGTTCACTATTTCACCCTCCAATTACTATAACATAAACGAGGGTTTTTAATTTAAAAAAAAAGTTTAAACGAAGAAAATTATTGATTTTAATTTTGCAAAAACCGTTTAATATGTTAATTTCCTTCCATTAAAACTTTCTCGTATGTTTTACTGATTGGAGGGTGGTTAAGAAAATTTCTATAACCCTTTTATTAAAAAAAAATAAAAAAATAATAATACTAATTCCACAAACCAAAAAAATAAAGAAGACCTATTAAGATTATTAAAATCTAGAAGAACTATTGTTGATTATTCCCATGTGATTAAGAAATTAATGACAATTTAGAAGAGAAATCTTTAATTGTAAAGAATGATAAGGTTGGTATATGTATATGTATACAATAAATTCCATTAAAATCCTAGAAATTTAGGAGAGAAATTCTAGAAAGACTTGAAAATTCTAGTCATCATAAAAATACCTTCCAGTAAAATAGGTGGAAAAATCTTGTAATTTGGAGAAGAAATTCCTAGAAAACTATTTAAAAAATTTAGAAGAGAAGTTCTAAAATGGCTTACAATTCTAATTACCAAAAAATTACGTCCTAAAAGCTTCTGGTAAAGTAGACGGGAAAATCTTGCAATTTGAAGAAGAAATTACTAGAAAACTTTGGTTGTAAGACACCTGAAAAATATTTTAGAAATTTATAAGAGGATTTCTAGTCATCAAAAAACTTCCTAAAAGCTTCTAGTAAAATAGATGGGAAAATCTTGCAAATCTTAAAATTCTTGAAGAAAATTTTTAAAAATAAGAAGATTAATTCTTAAAAATTTCTACACCCCTAGAAAATATTTCAGAAATGTAAAGGAGCAAATTTTGGCAACGTAATTGTAAATAATACAAAATTTAGCAAATTATTAAGAATAACTATTTCGAGTAAACCTCATAGTTTTCGTGAAAAATATAGGGAAAGTACTCTGATGACCACATCACCATTTATTTCTATTTATTAGATGTTGTTTAAGTATAGATTTCAGTTCAGTATATGTAACATCGGGTGGTTTATATATTAGGGATATCATGTATTTGTTACTTTTTATTTCAACCGTAATTATTTGAATGTTATACTTTGTGATGTAACTAACATCACAATTTTGTGAGTCAAGCACGAAATGTACATAACGTTAAGAAAGAATGACCACTCTGGGAAATACTTGTACAGGGACAAAAAAAAGGTGCTGCATGATCCATTAGTTGACCCAAAATTAGTTCTTTTGACTCCCCTTCACATAAGGCTAGGATTGATGAAGCAGTTGGTCAAAGCTTTAAATAAATAAGGTGACTGCTCTAAATACATGTGCGAGAAATGTCCTGCACTTTCTGAAGCTAAACTTAAAAAAGAAATTTTTGTAGACCCTGAAATTTGAACTTTAAAATCGAACAGATTGTTCCAGAATTCATCCTGGGTTAGAATATGAAGCATGGAGTTCTCTCGTAGAAGTCATAGACGGTTTCCTTGGAAACAAAAAGTTTCCAAACTACAATTATATTTTATTTTATTTTAATTTTATTTTCTAAATAAATTCCCATGTTCACTCTTTTGGAGCTGTCAGCGTGGAACAGGGAGAGAGGTTCGATCAAGACATAAAAGAGATGGAGAGACGCTACCAAGGAAGATGAGATATTAGAATGATGGCTGATTACTGCTGGACCTTGAAGAGGGACTCGCTCACAAAAGTCCACAAAAAGAAAACTACAAAACGCAGGGAAAAAGAGAACGATTTTAATTAAAAAAAATATATACTGCATTGTTTTTTTAATGAACAACTCAATTTTTCAGTGTAAATTTCTATTAAATATAGTTTCAAAAAATATTTTCTCAATATTTTTGGCAGATACTATGAAAAATTTCAAATACGCTTTTCCTGAAAACCTGACGTGCTAGATAAAACTGAGCACAAATTCGTGATCAGCACACCCCATTTACTATAGGACACCTATTAAACTTGAAACTTTTTTTCATGAAAAAAAAATGTAGGCCTGTGTTATTATAATTAATTATCAAATAATTTTCCATTAAAACAGAGTATTTCAGAAGGAAACGAAAATTCATAATATATAAAGTTATAAAAGCATGCAAAAGCTATATTTTAAAAACCTCTTTAATAATGGTTTTTGCCATCAAGGTTAAACAAACACTGCACAGTCTTTGTAAATATAAATGTAGATTTTTAATAGACGTGTTTTATTTTAAGAAACATTTCGCACATTTTTAACAAGGATATTAGACTACAATATAAATTACTTATTGAAATAACTACTTTTCCTGGCTAATATAACATAAAATAATTAATTACATAACAGTGATTTGTGTTATACAAATAGCGTAATTTTTAAGCAATATTTACTTCTTATTTATATGTTGGTTAAACATTATAGAATAATACATATAAATTTAAATTAAACATGTTTTAATTATTTTTAACTGTTTTGTGATAATAAACTTTTTTGATGATTAATAACTTATGCATATACTAAAGACAATTATCTGAAAGCAAGTTGAGAACTTAAATAGAATCATGAATAATCGCATAAGAAATGCACTTTATCAAATGCAAGGTGCACGATTTTAGTTAAAGCAAAAGCAGTGCGGTGCAGTGTGGAGCGCAAGTCCTCTCCATCCTGCAGCCGACACTGCGGTATATTTGTCGAATCCTGGCCGTCGCAGGATACTGCCTGCCTACTGCCTGGCTGCTACTGTTCAATAACTTCCATTACAATTACTCTCCTTACTTCAAAATAAAAATCAATTTCCGAACTATTTCCACCGTTCCGACTGTGTACGTACACATAACCCCATCGAAAGGGGATGAAGGGCCGAAGGCAGCAGCGAGCAGGTTGCGCTGAAAACTAGAATATCGGCTATTGAGCTGTCAGGAATTAATAGATTTTTATCAAGTAGGAAAGTCCATTATGAGATTTAATTCCTATATGAAATTACTTCTTAACTTGTCACTGCTGAAAATAGAAATAAAATCGCACATAGATTCACGAATGGAGGAGGGAAGCATGTGAATGACGTGAAAATCTTATTTCCGGTACCTCGCGATATTAATCTTCTCGATTTTTACTTTTTTCTGACACCAATATATAAACATATTTATAAATAACATTTCTTTCCAAATAAAATTACACAATAAATGTATTTTAACATTAATTGTTTCACATATTTATACACATACAAAACATTGTTTTATGACGAAATTATTAAAGTATTAATATATTTATTAAAAATATTTTTTGTATACAACGTGTCCACGTAAGTATGCAACAAATGGGAAACTTTCTTATTATTAATTTCTCAGAAAATTGTATTCTTTATAAAAGTTGGTGCATGATCTTAAACTTACAAAAAAAACAAAACAAATGACATTCGAAGCTATATTAGCAAGATATTGAACAATTTTTATAACTTTTGCACTTTTTAAGCGAATTTTATCAAGTATTCTCAGTTTTGAGGTATCTGTCATTAATATTTATCATTAACAAATAATTTATTAAGAGTTATTGTCTCCTCAATTATGACAGAGCGATTAACTTCACAAGACAGAGCTGAGTTGGTGCTAATATAATAACTATAAAACCTGCAGAGAACTTTAATGCTTTTTATTCCTTTCTAGAAAGGATGTCTATCAATCTTTCTCTAAAATTTCAAAGAAATATGTCTTCCAAAGAACTGTATGGTTTCTAGATTTTTCGATATATACAAACATCTTTATTGCACATAGTAAAGCAACATTATTAGGAAACAAATTAAAAAAAGAAAATTTCTGCTAAATGGATATCGACCTAGGGTCTTTCAGTCTAGAATTTTCCATTTTCCATTTTTTAGATTTGTAAAAAAAAATTAAAATACGAAAGTTTTATAAAATTTCAGAAATTTATTACGAAAGTAAAGTGGTTTTGATTTTTTCACGTATTCACTACACAAAAACAAAATGGCAACAAATGAAACTTGAAACTTTTTGAAAAAAATTGCTTTTGATGATTTGACATATTTTAAAAAAGTAATCTCAAATGAAATCTACTTGAAATTTTTCGAAATTGTTTAGAAATAATGTAGTTTTATTTTTTTTACTCTTTATTGTTGTAAAAAACACAAAAATAAAATTACGACCATTTAAAGTCGAAACTTGGAAAAGAAAACTGGTTTCAATGTTTTAAAAAATTGTAAAAAATAATAATTTAAAATGTTTCAACATTGTTAGAAAATTATTTAATTATTTAAGCCTTTTTCAACCTAAAAGCAAAGTTTCAAACCATGAAAAGGAAAAGTGATTAATTAAAGTCGAAATTTGTAGAAGAAAATTGCTTTTAATGATTTAAAATTTTGTAGAAGAATCATCTCAAACTGAAAATTTTCTAAAAAAAAATTCTAAAGGTAAAAAATCTTTATCAATTGCAGTTTGCTGAAATTATGGACTTGAGCTCTAAGACATTTTAAATTATCTAATAATTCTAAAGTTGTCTTAAATTTTACATTTCCAAATTTCCTATTTTTTCTGATACTTTGGCTTCTGTAATTCATAATAATTTCAAATTTAATTTAAAATCTATAACCTCTTAATTTTTTAATAAGTCATTTTAGACTTATTAAAAAATTTCAATCTAAATTTGTAATTTCTACACGTAAAAGACTTTCTGGAGTTTCTAATTACAGATTTCAAAAATGTTTGTGTTTCGTTATAATTTCAAATTTTCTAAAACCGAAAACCCTTGACGTCTGTAACTTTTAACAACTCTAAATTTATTTTAATTCTTCTAAAACTTTCTAGATTTTCAAAATTCACAATCTAATGTTTTTCTACAATTTCAAATTTTGTAATAATTCCGAAAGTTTTAATTTTACAATTTTTAAGTCTCTAGAGTATGAAAATTTTCTGTATTTTTTATTTTAGTTTTTGAGTTCTGAGTTTTCTTTTTCTAAAATAAAATCTCTAAAGGTGAAAAATTATTATTAAATCCAGTTTGCTGAAAAACTTCTAGAGTTCTAGGACGTTATAAATTCCCTAATAAATCTAAAGTTTTCTCAAATTTTACATTTCCTAAAAATTCCTTGACTTGGCAATATTTTTTATACTTACGGCTTCTTTAATTATTAATATATTTTTTTTAATGTACATAATTCTTATTAATTAAATTTTATTTTAATTAAAATTAATAATAAAATTTTGCATTTTATTTAAATTCCTAATCTAAAGTTTTAGAATTTTTTAAATATCCATAATTTCAACACTTTCAGAAGTTATAAAACTCTTACTCGTTTTAGAGTTCTCTGCATTTCTTAAACTTTCTGGAGTTTTAATTTGCAGAATTAATTTTCCTACTATTTTAAATTTGTAAAAAATTTTGTTAAAATTGTGTTTTAATTTTTCGTTATAATTTTAATCGCTCCGAAGACATAAAATCTAAAAATGTTGACGTCTACAATTCTCAACAAAACCAAATTATAGATTACTAAGACTTCCTTGAATTCTAAAATCTATAACCTCTTAATTTTTTTATAAAGTTTTAAGACTCATAATCTAAAGATTTTACACAATTTTTGATTGCATAATAATTTTTAAATTTTTTTTAACAATTTTGGATTTTTAAATTTCTAATTTTTTCTCAAAGTTTCTAAAGTTCCCATAGTTCTTAATTTCCATAATTTAAAACAATTCCAATTATAAAGAAATCGAAAATTCTTGCTTTTCTCAAGTCTTCAGGATTTTCTGGTACTTTTGATTTGGATAATTCTAAGATATAAAATTATTATTATTAAATGTTCTAAATTTTGACGTCTATAATTCTGAACAATAGTAAATTGCTTAGACTTCGAAATTTTAAACAATATGACGTTTTAAAATTCACAAACTTTTAATTTTTAACTTCTAGATATTCTAGAGTTTTAGAATTCATAATCAAAAATTTTGACGTCTATAATTCTGAACAATAGTAAATTGCTTAGACTTCGAAATTTTAAACAATATGACGTTTTAGAATTCACAAACTTTTAATTTTTAACTTCTAAGATATTCTAGAGTTTTAGAATTCATAATCAAAAGTTTTTCTAGAATTTCAGATTTTGCAATAATTATTTAAAATTTTTAATGGTTTAATGGTTTTAGATTTTTAAGACTTTCCAGAGTATTAAAATACTTAAACATTTTAAAGATTTCTCCAGATATTTTTAAAATTTCAATAATTTCTAAAAACTGCTTTTCTAAATCCTTTAAGGTATAACATCTTTATTAATTATAGTTGGCCTTTCAAGAGTTTTAAGACGTTTAAATTTCCCTAATAATTCTAAAATTTTCTCATATTTTACATTTATTTAAATATTTTCTGATATTTTTGGCTTCTATAACTATTCATTTCAAATTTCTTTGTTGGTTCATAATTTTTATTAATTTTAGTTATTTTGTTGTAATTCTAGACTTTCTAGATTTTTTCAAATTCCCAATATAAAAGTTCCTTCAAATTTTAGAATTGTTATTTTTAGTCTAAGACTTTCGGGAGTTTTAATTTTAAATCTGATTTTTTCCTACAATTTAGATTTCTTAGAAGTTTCTAAAATGTTTTGTGGTTTAATTTTTTGTTATAATTCCAAATGTTTTAAAATTTCGGAAAAACCTTGACGTCTGTAAGTCTTAGTAATACTAAATTTTTCTAGATTTCTAAAATGCTAAAATCTTCAACAGCTCTAGTGTTTTCTGAATTTAATAACTTCTAAGGTTTTCTAGAGTTTTAGAATTCAAAATGTAAAGTTATTTCACAATTTCATATTTTATTGCTAATTCTATAATTGTATTGTTAATAATTTCAAGACTTCCTAGAGTTTTAAAGTATTTAAACATTCTAAAGTTTTCTGTAAATCTTTTTTTTTTAATTTCTAGAATTTTCAAATTCTTTATTTCAGTAATTTGCTAAAAACTGCAGTTTTCCTTTTCCAAAAAATCTCAAAAAATGTAAAATCTTTATTAATTACATATTACTGACATTCTAGACTTCTAGATTTATTATGTCGTTTTAAATTCTCTAGTAATTCTAAAGTTTTTCTGTATTTTCCTAAAAGTTCTTAAATTTCTAATATTGTCTAATATATTTGGCTATGTCTCTTAATAATTCCAATATCTATTAGAAAATGCGCCAGAAGTTTAAGATTGGAAAAGTTAACAGTATATGAAGTACTAGCGGCGAACAAATTTAAAGCATTTAAACCAAGATGTGTTCAAACTTTGCAAGAACATGATTACGAAAATCGTTCTGAATTTTGTTTCATGGTACGAGGTGAAATAAAAATTGATAGTACATTTCCTAAGAAGATTCTGTTTACGGATGAATCTACATTTACTACAAATGGTGTAGTTTCATCACAAAACTGTCGTTGGTGGTCAACAAAAAGTCCAGCATTCTGAATTATCTGCAAAAATCAATATTCTCGAAAAATAAATGTTTGGTGTGAAATATTATAGGGCCCTACATATTTCGGCAGAGTTTAAATTCAGAAAGATATTTAGAATTTTTAAATATGAAATTGCACAATGAATTTGACATGTTACCATTGGCAAGAAGAAATTCTATTTGGTTTATGCAGGATGGGTACCTGCACATAGTGCTCGTGTCGAAGTTGAATATTTAAATGAACAATTTAATGAGAAATGGATTGGAAGACATTCAAGATTTCCATGGCCTGCTCGCTCACCCGATCTAAATCCACTTGATTACTTTTTATGGGGGTGGTTATAAACATAGTTTATTCCGAAAGGCCTTTTTGAAATTCAGATGATTTGGAAAATAAAATTAGAAATGGTATAAGATATTTAAATAATAATCCCAATTTTCTTGAAAATGTAATCAGAGATTTTAACTGAAGAACAAAAATCCGTATTTTATTTGTTTTGTCTTTTTTGTATGTTTAAGATCAAGCACCAACTTTTATAAAGAATAAAATTTTCTGAGAAATTAATAATAAAAAAGTTTCCCATTTGTTGCATACTTACGTGGACACGTTGTATATATATATTTAAAATATATTATTGTTATATATTTCAATAATATAAAACATGAAATAAAATCACAAAAAAAATTAATTGTAAATATACATTACATCAACAGGTGAAATTTCCATAAAAATAGTTTCATTTACAAAATATTCCAGTGTTAGATAAAATAAATTAATTTAATTCGCGTTTATATTTGAATAGCATATACGGCACCGCCGTAATCTATATTGAATAAATATTAATGGCGCCGGGTTAAAAAAAAATAAATATAAAGCCCGGCAAAAATGAAACAACGCGAGGGCGGCAAAAAGGGCACGCACTAGACCGGTTATCATTCCGCGATGATTTCTCCCCATTTAAAAACAATTCATCGGTGAAAATTGGTATGAATTTAATTGCGCCAAATTTTCGGCTACGCGGCACATTGAAAAGTTAAAATTTGATAATAAAATAGCTGAATCCGCCAACTGGAATGGCGTCCTTTGTCGGGCCGCTGTTCTGCAGCCCAAATGACATTGTATAATTAATTACTACATATCAATTAGTGCGCTGGAAAGCATGTTTTAAATTGGCCCCGTGCAACACAACTGCAATTAATTATGCCACCATTCCAATCAATTATTTACGGGCGATTTTATTTTTCGTCGATGCCTGATGGCCGGGCCGCATTTAATTTTTAAGAATGAATGGTTTTCGTTTTACGTCCATTAAAATTAATTTGAATAAAAGCAATCATGCTGCACCAAATAACTTGTTTAGGAATATACAAATAATTCGATGAGATAATATAGATCCATTTTTATATGCGACAAAAGTTGAATACCCAAAGTGTTTTCAAAAGTTTTATAACAACTTAATTAATGGATTAATGAGATTAAATCGGTCTGCTCGTTAAGTAGATTCGTGTTAATATTCTTATATTGTCGGTATATCTCTAATGATTCTGCGAATAATACAATGACCTTACCAAGGAAATTTATTTCGTAGGAACATACTAGTAGTAGGGTACTAGTAAAAACGATCTAAGTATAAATTTATCGAATTAGCAAAGTTATTTAAACCATCATTAATTACTTTTATTACAGATGGAAATATCATAAATTCATGAAATCATATTTATAAATATATAAATTAGGTATTAATTTTTAATATGCGATTAATTTTAAATTTAAATTAATTATTAGGAAATTTCTAGATATGTTAAATAATTTCCGTATTCTCCGTAAGTGTATTTCGTGTTTGTCAGCATTACTCGAACATTTATCTGTGCTACTCGCTTGTGCCCGACGTAATGCAACGGAAGCATGCAAGAATCAAATAATACACGGACTCATAGTGTTGGGAAAGTTTTTCAATTCTACCTGAAAAATTGAATCGAATGAAGTGAATTGATTTCATTAAATAATGCTCGGGTGTTTGTTTGAGGAGCAACAATTATCACTATGCACATATTGCTCGTAATTCGGACTACTCAACTAAAAATAATTACTAATTTTTTAAATACTGCAACACTATTCTCTATTATTTTAAATAGTATGTAAATATTACCTCTCAGTGAAACTTCAAATCTCCTACTTACTCTTCTTCTAGTAGCAACTTTTATTAAAATTAAATGGCTATTGACCTAATATCTGAGAAAACAAAGAATTAAAAAATTATTGAATATATTTCAAACAAAACCTTAAAATAATATATGTCTGAAAAACTTCAATAAATTAGTTAATTTAACCACGTTATAAACTGTTTAATTTACCATCTGAAAACAAGGTTTCCATGTCAGTACGGAAAAATTGTTTTCCATTACTTTTTTGCCTACATCGGGCAATCTTTGAAGGGAATATCGATTTAAGTTCTGCTTTAGATGTAATAATCTTTAGAAGTATTTGTGCCAGTTGATTAACTTTATTTTCAGAATATCTGGGTTAGGTTTTTTTAAACAGAAGTCTTAAATTTTGCAAGAAGATTGAACACTCATTTCTGACCTTTTATCGATTCAAATGAACGAAAGGAATTCAACGTTGATATATTTGGCAAGGGGCGCATTTGGCGGGAGTGTCGTTCAAATAAAGCACTTCTATGTGATAACTGATAATTACACTGGAAGTGTTTAAGTTTTTGGCAACGGTGGCACTGATTACCTTTCACTAATGATTCTAATGATGAAGAGTTGCTTCCCTGCATAGGAGTTTTCTACTTTAACCTAAACGAGTCCATATTTAACATTAAGGTATCCTAAAGAATGATATAAGTTTTATATTTTGTAAGAAATACAATATCAGTTTTCTATGTTTTTTGGGTTTCGTGAACTGTTTTGCTATCTAAACACATCCCAAGGTCTAATTAAGACTGGACATTGAATGTGTTATGGTACTGGAGACGGCATCTACAGATAACAGCCTTATCGTTGGTCAAACCACACTCAAATACAGGATCAAACGATAGGGCGGATGCTGCAGCAAAATATGGAACATATTTAAAAACCGACAAAAGGCCTGTGTTAATATCCAGAAGCAACTCAAACACAAAACAATGTGGTAGAACGTCTCCACTGTGCTCATTCTAGAAACACAATACGAACAACTATCCCTAAAATTGCCCAATATTATGTTAATCTATCCAATTAAAATCTAAAATCCCTAACTGGTGTCCTAACTGAACAGTTAAAGAATCACCTCTAGGTATTAGAAGTCGCTTAAGGTACCAACTGCATATGTTGTGCTATAGTTCCAATTGGAAGGCCTCTTTTCCATCAAAATCTTTACAAACGCGTAGGGTAGCTACTAATGAAGGGACCTTTCAAACAATATATCAGAAGCCTATACTTCCCATAAAAAAATGGAGTTGTAATTGTCTGAAGGTAGGGATCACATTTTTACGTTGAATAATGTCAAATTATAATTAAAATTTGATGTGTTACGGAATTTTCTATAAATATGTGTACTAATCGAAATAATGAATTTGTTCTATTTGGCCTATCCATACTGTATATATAATAATTGGGAGAAGTAAAACTCTTGTTATGTTGAAAATAAAGAAATGGAACATTTTTTACTCCTCCCAATTTGAAAATTTGGTTCCATCAATAGAGTAGCAAAACAAGTATCGATTATATATAACAAACATGCGTGTCATAAATCCTTGATATAAAAAATTCTTTAAAGAAAAGCATTAGTATTAGATTGTGCATTATAATGAAGAAACAAAAGGTACACAAATAAATTAAATTAAATAGTTCAATCAAAGTATTCGCCGTTGCTTTCTGCAACATTACTTTATCTTTTAGGTAGCTGAGAAATTCTATTTGAAATATCTTTGAACACGACAAAGATTCAAGCTAATTTCGGATCTCATCCCTTGATTGACAAAGCGCATTGCATCCAACGGAAGAAGTTGTAATATGTTAGAGCAATGTCTAGTAAATAAGCTGGATGCTGCAAGGCGCCCTAGCTAAAACTCATTTTGATGTCTTGTATATTGAAGAGGTCTGACGTTGTCAAGCAATAATTTAACAGGACGTTCAGTGTTGCCAGTATATGACCATTTTCGTTTTAATTCTTGAGTCAAGTGAATTAATTGATGGTGGTAACTGTCCGCAACAACATCTCATAAAAAAGCACGCCACCAATTGCAGAAAAGCACCTTCTTTACGATGCAATTAGGTTTTTGCAATTGTTAGAGTATCCAATTCTCAAGAAATACTTTAGATGCTCTTTATTGAGCAGAGAAAAACACATTTTCCTTCTTTCTGGATCATTACCATCTCATGTAGACGTGTGGAAATCAATTCCTTCCAACTGCTCTAATAATTCCTTCTGATTTTCTGCTTTTTAGTGAACATCTTCACCAACACTAAGATCTGGCATTGTCATGCACAAATTCACCGGACGGTTTCCTCAGCCAGTATACAGCTTTTATGGTTCCAATTATTGACATAAGCTGATGCAGTCCGCAATAGCTGTTTTAACCGCTTGAACCATCTTTTAAATTCCGCTAAAATCAGAGAAGAACCTTCATTCGGCAACAATTAGGATTTAAAACCTATTGTGATGATTCGCCTAGATTTAACAATGACTTTTATGTTTCGTATTGTCATAGTGTATCCATTTCTCATTACCTGTAATAATTTTTCAAGAAAGACTTTCGAGGCTCTTTATTGATCAAAGAACACACTGTCACTCGATGATTTAGTTGGATTGAAACCAAAAAGGAACCAAGAAGGATATTCTTTCTGGATCATTACCATCTCGTATAGACATGAGGAACTTATTTTCTCCTAGCTGCTCTGCAAGTTCTTTTTGCTTTTTGTCTTACATCTTTTTTAATACTAAACCGTGTAATAATAATAATAAAGAGCTTTATTTATCTAAGAACACATAATACATTATTGGAATACGCTTAGATCACTGATAACAGTGACTATTCTTCCGCTTGCCCCTAACAGACAAAATATGTATTGTTAATGGCATATATAAAAGTAAACATATTAAAAACATATACAAAGACAATAAAAAAAAATATATAATGAAATATCAGAATTATAATTAATTATTTGTTTTAAGGAAGCAATGAATTTATTATTATTATTATTATTTATTATGATTCTTTGGATTTTTTTTGAAATTAGTATATGACATGGATTTTAGTGACATACCAAGACTGTTATATATGATAACTATGTTATAAGGATCTTTGGAGTATTGCTGATCAGTAAATTGTCATAGAGAGCAGCCTTTTATTTCTTAAATTTATGTTTGACTGTACTGAACTAAATTAAATATGTTTAAGGGTCATGTTAGGCAATCTGGCATACCAAATGTAATATTTAATTACTATATGTCAACACTATACAATAGCAAAAGAACAAATAAATCGATTGATTTTCAAATCCACTTCTTGACTGCTTAAAATAATTTGCATTATTTATTAATACACACCATTATTATATTAAGTAGCTTATGACATAATAGGTTTTAAAAATTAATTTTGACTGATTGTTATTGAAGGTAGTTACTAGTACGATGTGCTAATTCTAGAAGTTGAAAATGTTTTAAATGTTGTGAGTGTATTAGATATTAAGTATGGTATATTAGAGCCACATATAAAGAAAAACAAACGGAATTTGTAGAAAGTATTCCTATATTCTTTTTCTAATACAACTTTTATATTATTTAAAGTATACTCTATTCATAATTGTGCATCTTTCTTAATTCCTTTCACATCTTCGACATCGGTAAAACGCTATTCTGTCAAATCTAATTTTATATTTGAGAACAAGTTCAAGCATGCTAAATCTGGAGAATAATGTGAGTCAAGGTAATCATCTTCTATGAGGGCAAAAAGTGGCCAACACTACAGAAACAACCGAAATTCCACGTCTAAATAGAAATGTTATATTAGTGTCAGATTTTAATTGACCTATATTTAGTGACTAATCTCTTTGTCATAAAAAAATATATCAACATAATATTCAGTACTATTTCACCTGCAAAACTATTTTGGATGAGGTGAGTCACTTGACTATATTGTTGCTTACTTTCTAGATCGTAACCATAGTACCATGACTCGTTAGCTGTGATAATTTTGTTAAAAAAAAGTAATTCTCTTTGATTGCGCCCTATATTTTGTGACAGATTTTATAAACTGTAAATATACAGTTTGGTTTTTTTGCAAGCTGTTTGAATCATTACAACAGTTTTCATAAAAAAATACATTTTCTGGTATCCTATCTGCGCTGTACCCACACTCAGAAAAACCGCATACCAGATTGTGCCGTCAGACTAGGGCCATCTGACACATTTTACTCTTACTTCACTAATGTTCCGTGGTGCCGGGCAGGCACCTAGGTTTAAAGTCTGTTGTAGACTTGAGCGTCTGCAGACGTGGATTGGCCTATGGAAGAAACATAACTGATGCGAGTTAAGTGTGACATGTGATGCGAGGTCGGCGCTGGTCCTGAATCCTAGGGCGTGGTACGTGCTGGCTGAGGATGGAAGATGTCGAGAGGAGAGGTGGTGTGTGTCGGTACTATTCTTGATTAGTAGAATTTAGTGCTGAGGTAGGCGAGCGGCGAGTTTTCTTGTCTTTTCTTTTTAAATTCCCAGTTATTTTTATAAATAATTAAGGATTAAGGATGGGAGTGACAAGATAGTCGGGAATTAGGTCGTGTTCCCAATCGAGGCGTAAATTCACGTTAGGTGTAAGATTGTCTTAACAATGTTCTTGACAGGCGAGGGGAAGATTTTTCGGGAGTGATTGAGTGGGTACGGGATTGTATCAAATAGTGGTTTGTTTATGGGGTTAGAGGTAGATGAGCAAGTGGCAAAATTACTGATTAGTTTGGTTATTCTGTTTTCCATAGGGGGGTGGCAGAGTGTTTGAAAACCGTTTCATTAGGTGTGACATGTGGCGAGCAGATAGTATTTCCTGAAAAGGTAACGATCAACAAAGAAGAGGAAGGCGAGCTGGAAGGAAGTGGGGGAGGTTAAGAAGATGTATGGGAATTCGAGGACGGGTCTGATGAAGGCTTTGTAGGTGCGGAGTTGAATATTGGAGGTGTGGTCTGGTAGGCAGGATTATAGGGAAGCGAGGAGGCAGTGCCTTGGCTTTTTCCGGATAGGTTTAATGGTGGCAAAGGGATTGAGATTATATTGGAAATTTTGTTTTTGTTTTAAGGACATAGAGGGTGGTTGTGACTGAGGGAAATAGACGAAAGCGTTAAGTGTAGTAGAGGGTAGTATATTGGGATTTTGAGCGGTTGATAGTGAGGTGCCCAATTAGTAAAAGAGTTGACATATTTTTGGACGTTAACCGCAGGCAATGCCGGAGCGGAAGGTTATGGAAAGGAAGGAAATGAGGTGCGCACAGATCATACGATAAAACCCTTTCGCCAAAAAAGGAAGAAGTCGATTCGCACGCTCTTGCAGCATTCGTTCCTTATTGGAATTTGTAAAGAATGCATTATCGTATACGCAACTTCTCTGTGGATATGTTTGACTGTACTGAACTAAATTAAATATCTTTAAGGGTCATGTTAGGCAGTCTGGCAAACCAACTGTAATATTTAATTACTATATGTCAACACTATATAATAGCAAAAGAACAAATATTAATCAATTGATTTTCAAATCCATTTCTTAATTACTTAAAATAATTTAGATTATATATCAATACCTTTTAAAAATTCATTTTGTCTCATAGTTCCACATTTATTGAGGGTAGTTACTCCTATGACGTGCTATTTATAGAAGCTTGAAGATTTTTTCAAATATTGTATTATACATTAAGTATATTACAGCCGCATATGAATAAAAACAAACGGAATTTGTAGAAAGAATTCCTTTATTCTTTTTCTAATACAATTTTTATATCCTTTAAAGTATTCTCTATTCATAATAATGCACCTTCCTTAATTCGTTTTCTTTCACATCTTCTTCAAACTTGAGAACAAGTCTTGACCCTTGTTTTCGATAACTGCCATCTTTCAGATAACATCATTATGCCACCAATCAAAGACTTTTGCAAAGATAAAAACAAATACCAGTGGAATGGCAGAAGTTCTGTTAAGTATTGTTGATAATCCAGAAAATCCCATTCAAGCTCTAGCAACTTCTGACGGGTCACTCAACTTGTGTATGGTCTCGCGTTGTTATGGTGGAACAAAATACCCTTACGATTTGCCATTTAGGGTCACTTTTTTGATAGCTTCATTCAATTTCTCTAATTGATGATTGTGATGATGGATTTTGTGGTAGCAGCTTAATATAAACGACGCCTCCCAACAAATTTAGAGCATAACCTTCTTTTAATAAATTATTGCTTTTAATGTGGTTGCAGCTTGTTCACCGGGATTATACCATAATTCTTTTCACACGACGTAGTCGACAACTATCCATTTCTCATCTTTAATTCGATTAATGCCTTAGCGTCCTTGGCTTCGACTGGCCTTCCTGGACGTGGCTCATCTTTGATATTGAAATTTCCACATGTGAAAAACTGCAAAGAAGTACTATACCTAACCATCTGTATCAGGAAAGTGAGTGATAGTATAGCGAATTAGCATTGTGTCAAAAGGTGAGTCCAATTAGTAAAAGAGTTGACATCCTTTAGGGGTTAGAGACAGCTGATCTGATCTTCCAAGACGACTGTGTCGTCTGCGTTTATTTGGATTATAGAGTATTTTGTGAAAGGAATTTCGGATGTGAAGAAAGTGTAGAGGGAGCGTGATGATTCTAGGAGTTGAGAGAGGATGATGCGATCTTGGAGTTTGCTTATGTTGAAAAGACGGTATCGGGATGGGTTAGAGGGTTTATTAGACTTTTTACGAAGTATGATAATTTTGTCAGTTGTTCAGGGTATGGGAAAGTAACCGGAGGTGATACAGGAACGGAAAATTATGCAACGAAAGGATATAAGGTTGGCTGAAAGGTATTTAAGTATGCAGTAGGGGATGCTATCGGGCCACGTGAGGAGTTTTTGGAGAGTTTAAGTAGAGAAGTAATCCATTAAGGTGTGATGTCAATGTCGTTGGATTATGAGTTGAATTCAGTCAAGAGAATTTGGTTGTGATTGAAGTAGTAATTGGCCTCAAGACCCGTGGGAGATGGAATCAATTTTAATGAGATGAGATGTCAAGCATTCGACAATATCGATGGGGTCAGTAGTGGGGAAGCCAGAGGAGGATATTAAGGCGTTCCGTCTATTCCATTCGGGGATTGTGTTATTTGATCTGCCTATAGAGTTGTCTTTTTGAATGGATAAGGAGCATTGTGTGGGAGGGGAAGAGGAAAGGAGTGGTTGGGAGGGGTAATATCTTGGACGGCTGTCTCGATGCCGTCAGGCGATGATTGTGTCAGGGGTGGTTGAATGGTTTTTAAGAAGAATTGAGAAGCGTTCCAGTTGGTACGGGAGGATGGAGTTGCACCAGGCTATTCTTTCAGATGACTATAATAAGACCTCTTCTGTGAAATTTCACCAGGAAATTTACAATGCGCAAAATGACTATTCCTGTTCTTTTTAGGGGCTTTTCGTATATACGAAATAATATTTAATTTAAAGGAACTGATAGTAGTGGAACTTAACTAAAAATTAAAAAAAAATCATATTTTCTTGCTTGTGATGTTAAAAGAAAAAGAAAATTTTGAGTAAAGACTGTGTCATATTGTTTAAATAGATTTTTGGGTACATGTTACGTTTCTTTCGTCGCTTAATAATAAAATTATTTAACATGCAGCATTTTTAATGTAATTATTCTACAAATATTAAATTAATTTTCATTTCAATTCTTTCATGGTAAAATATTATTTTATCAATTGTATCAATTAAAATAGTACATTAAATAAAAGAAATTATTAATGACAATTCTAGGTGAAAAATGCTGCAGTAAATATTTCACGTCATCACTCAGCTTAATGTACGGTATTAATCTTGAACAACAATCCCCGAGTAAATTTTTACACGTGAAATGTTCATGAATTTTTAAAAATTATATCACGGTATTACGCAATGGTACATACAGAATACATATATATGTGGCACACGTAAATCTGCATGAACGCAAATGTGCGGAGTATTAGCAGAATACGCAAGTCTATTTTTGTGTACATATTCAACATTATTATTGTTGCACTAATGCCGCGCTTGTTTATGTGCATAGTACGGCCGAAGTAATTGGATTACTATTATATTTAGTGTACTAATTACAATTACATTTTAATGCCCGCTCGTGAATGATACCTTTTAATTTATTGTAATGGTGTGGACGGATATATAAAATTATGTGTTATTGAATCATACACTGTTCATGGGTGAAATTGGGCTTTGTACAATAATGGTCGCATATCTGTCTGGTGGATTTAATTTAAATTTTTATTTAAATTTCATTTCGATAACATACTATTTAACAGTTAATAACAAAAGTAATAGATAATTGTTCTAATTCTTGAATGGATCACAATTATAAAATATAGTATAGGTCACATGACGATCATACAATATCAGTTCACACACAGCATCAATGTTTTCTGCAACAACAACGAATTTTAGACAACATTCACGAAATTAATGGCTTATCAAATTACGTCTACATTTAAGTTTCGTATATCATCGATATATAATGTTTTTGATAGTGCTTTGTCATCAAAATTAAATCGATGCCCTCTTGTTGGGATAATCTACGTCTTAATGTATGTATGCCTAGCAGATACCAATGATATCAAATCACTAGTTAATTATAATAGTAACAAAAAAATTATTTATTTTATAGTTTTTACATATATTATATTATATCTCCAAAAAAATGAAGAGGAGGACCTTAAAAGTTTCTAGAAGGCAAGCAGCATTAAAATCTAGCATAATTATCTGAAAACGAATAGAAGCTTTCAAGATCGAAACTACTAGTAATTTAAATAAAACGATAAAGGAATTGAGAAATATTTAATTAAAAATCTAAATAATTTCTATTTAATTCAGTACGGAATTTAATTAACCGTAATAGAAAACGCATTGCATTGATACACATTTACTATTACACGGTACTATAACAGCAATGACCGATTAGCGTAATTGCACACAATCAAAATACCCACATCACGATCTTGATATTTGCTTTGCAAATCTGTTATCAGGCGCAGCCAGTTAACAAAGCTATGCACGGTCGATAGAAATCGCTCTATGCCAGGTAATAGGTATATATCTTCAAAACGGGTTGTTTTACGCAGGCACACACATGCGAGGTAATTCCAGGTTGAAGTTAGTCGGGAGTGGAAAGCACGCAGGCCCCCCACTGGGCGCCCCCCTCTTGTGTCGTGCCCTCATCAAGCTCGCTCCCCCAGCGCTGTAAATTAACTGAAATCCTATCGATTCTTGTAAGCAATGAAAGAACATGATCATTATACCTAATGAATATTCAAAACGCTGACGTGAATGGAAACATTACTGTTAATTAATAGTTCCATTTTGCTTGGCGCGGACTGCGTGCAAACTTGACAACATTCATTCCAACTGACGCTCGTATATATGTACCTACCTTCAAGCCGAAATCGTTAGTCTTCCAACCCCATTACGGGAGATAATACCGAAAGAGTTATCATACGCCTACAATCAAAGTGCACGACATTAATTTATTACCGGAATACTTTTACTTCCGAACGCTGTTATTCATATTCATCATGGAGATCAAGATTTAATTTCCTTAATTTTTTCGAAGATTAATTAGTCTAGTGTGATTAATTAAATCTGCTGTTGTGAAAAAATATACGAATGTTGAAAGTGGAACACATCAACAAAATTCTGATAATATAAATTGTGGAATAATGAAAATTCTAATTTATGGAATAAAGGAAAACGAATGTTGAAGGTAACTTTACAAACAATAGAATATAAATATCATATAGAAAGTATTAAGTTTACTTTTTATTAATGTTAAAATATTTTAATCCCATTAAAAATACTATACAGGGTGAGTTTTTTTCGATGTTCTCTATGGAGATCTCGGAAACTATAAGAGATAGAGAAACGGTTAAATGGGGAAAGGGATTTACGAGACGAATAAAATTCCATATTCAAAGTTTTTAAAAAAGTCAAGGGTAACTAGATATTTTGAAAAAAGTAAAAAGTGTCAATTTTTTCAAATCAATATATCTCGGTTATTATAACAGATAGAAAAAAAACTGTCAAGGACAAAGTTTTAGATAATTTTATGTTGATTAATAAAAAATAATCAAAACATTTTTATCGCCTTTATTTTCCGAGATATGACGCAAACTTATATTGTTTTTAATGGAAACCATAGTTGGCTATGGCCTCATTCAAAAGGTATTTTTTTTCTCTTTAATCCAATATCACATACGACATAGTTATTTCTAAAAATAAGTAAGTTATAGTCATTTTAAATTTTATTATAAATAAAAAATGGGTAGCCATGAAAAAGATGAAAGTAAAACAATTGCAGTTGTTTATAATAATAGCAATTTGTAATTATTAGTTCTACAAAGTTAAACAAAAATGAAAAACCAGCATAAGAATAATAATTTTGTAATTATCAAATGGCCTTCTGTATGTGGTATAAACCCATTTGTCAAGAGGATAATACGTTTCTTACAAAAATATTACAGATGAATCGCGACTCATTAATTGTGGTATATTTAATCGCCACAATGAACATAGATGAATTCAAGAGAATCCACGAGTTTTCTCTGTAAAACAAAACTACGAATTAAATTTGGGTTTAATCCATGGTGTGTTTGGATTAATAATTCTCGGTCCATATATTTTTGAAAGTTCACTAAGTGAAAATGATTACTTTCATTTTCTTCAGATAACATTTGAAGATACGCTCGATTGTTTAAATTTATCATTATAAGCAAGATTAAAATGGTTCCAATATGACGGTGCTCCACCTCATAACATGTTGGCTTTACAAATTATTTAAATGATGCTTTTCCTAACTCATAAGTGGGAAGAAATAAACCAATCCCAGGGCCACCTAGATCTCCCGATCTGCGCGTTTTAGATTTTTTTATGTGGAGTTATCTAAAAAACAAAGTATATTAAAAACCATATCAATCCGTGGAGGATCATAAACTAATTGTTATTGAAATATTTAATTCAATTTACATGAGAATAGTCAAAAAAGCCATATATTCAATTTTAAAAAGATATAATTTATGTCATAATAATATTAATAGTGGACGCTTGGCCATATTTTTTTAATATTAAAATTTCTCTCCTATTGATATATTGATAATTACAGAATTACTTTATGCTGTTGTTTCATTTTGGTGTATCTCTGTAAAACTAATAATTACAATATTGCTATTATTATAAACAACTGCAATTGTTTTACCTTCATCTTTTTCATGGCTACCCATTTTTTTGTTATAACAAAACTTAAAATGACTATAACTCACTTATTTTTAGAAATAACTATTACGTATGTGATATTGGATTAAAGAGAAAAAAATTACATTTTGAATGAGGCCACAGCCAACTATGGTTTCCATTTAAAAAAATGTAAGTTTGCGTCATATCTCGGAAAATAATGGCGATAAAAATTTTCTGATTATTTTTTATTAATCTGCATAAAATTATCTAAAACTTTGTCCTTTACAGTTTCTTTCTATCTGTTATAATAACCGAGATATATTGATTTGAAAAAATTGACACTTTTTACTTTTTTTTTAAATATCTAGTTACCCTTGACTTTTTTGAAAACTTTGAAAGTGAAATTTTATTCGCCTCGTAAATCTACACTTCTTTCCCCATTTAACCGTTTCTCTATCTCTTATAGTTTTCGAGATCCCCGTAGAGAACATCGAAAAAAACTCACCCTGTATTAGTGAAGAGTAAGAGAGTTAAAATATTTTGCTTTCAATATAAAATTAACACTTCCTACCAAAATATTATTGATGTGAGACTAATCACAGTAGTGAAGGCTCTGTAAAGGTTTCATCAAAATGTCTACAAATGATTTTCCCTGGCCACATGTTGTATTTCACCTTTGGACTACTTCTATCGGATGAAGTGGAATCTGATTTCGATGTGTTTTGATCTCTTGTGGAACTTTGGGTTCTTTCTAAGCTTGATCGCACTAGCATTGTTAACTTGGTGTGACGGTACAACTGATGGCTACATTATCATATTTCTCGAACGTCTCGTGGATATGTCGCTTGCATAGTATGCGTCACTGTAGGCCTCCATGTCGCCTACGTTATAGTTTGATTGGTAGTGTAAACCATAATCCAATGTTCCCTTCAGGTATTGCTTGCCAACTTGATACTTGACGACGTATTAGGGATTCCGACACCTGGTTCACAGCGAATGTGATGTCGGGTCTGGTGGCGACTGCTAGGTATATCAAGCAGCTCACAGCTTCGCAGAACGGGACCTAAACATCCAAATCAACATCGGATTCGTCTTGTTCCATGTGCCCACTGAAAGGCGTGGCCACAGCATGGGAGCCGTTTATGTTGAACAGGATCTGCTGACCTATATAAATTGAGCCATTAGTCAATTGCAAAAACTATATGCCTAATAAACAATCTAACACATTCAAAATCATTTTAAACTCTGTTTTTAACTTGTTCATAAAACATTTTATTACGTCAATGTCACTTCCTGCTACTAATCCGTCGTCAACTAGGATTTTACGGTTGCCAGTTTTCGCAGTAATCAACACGAATCAGCTTTACTCTGCTAGAAATGCTACAATTCAATCATAAACTGTACTAAGCGTGGGTTCCAACATCGAGGAGATTATTTTTGTCAATATAAGGTTCTGTATAACTTGCACACTTTGCCAGTTCCGTTCTCGAAACCATATAGAAACGATGTCTTCACATCTAATTGTATAAGCTGAAATTTTTCGGAAGCTGTCACACTCAAAACTGTCTTGACAGTGTCACAAGACCCAACGATTTCCTATTATTTTCTTGTCATATGCAAATCAACCAAGGCCCAGGTGTTGTTTTCGTTAAATGATTCCAACTCTTGTGAATTGCAAAATTATCAAAATGGATCAAATTTACAAATCTGTATTAGTTGACTTGCAGAATTAATATGTTTTCTTAGATCAGCAATAATTCTACTCTAATAAAATGTATTAAAATCCTTTAGTTCGTTGTAGAGAATTAAATAATAAATTTCTTTTTTATATTTAAAAATACGAAAACATTTCGTGAATCTACAACAGTGAGTCTTACTAAGACTACAAAACAAATTAATTTGAAACAACAACTTCTCTGGCTAAGACCTCGACAGACGTTGAATAAAACAAAGTTAATTTGCGTGTTACGAATAGTACAACTATCAAAGCAACACTAATTTGAATGAAATTATAGGATAGAAAACTGTTTACTAGCTACCTATCCAAACACCTGTAAGAAGATTTCTTCAGGCAGAATCCTGTACATAGGGAGGCGATCGAATGGCTCTGAATCTCTTAAATTACAGATCAGTCTCACAAGGCTTGCCTTACCAGGAAGGTTGGCACATCTGCAAAACCTCCCCCTGACTGAAAAAGGTCAATTTTTCGGAAAGCCCTTAAAAAACAAGAACTCCCAACTTGAGGAGGACTGGTTCACATACAAAAGAATCCAAAGGGATTTTAAAATGACCCTCAGAAGGAATCAAAGAGCCTCATCGCGCAAATTTTATAAAGGCATAAATTACGTATCAAAAACCGCACTATGAAAATACTATTTGGGCATCGCAATCTACTTCTGGAGTCACATTTTTCTGATTCCAAAAGCGGATCTGGGGCGAACTATCAAATTGATCTGGAATACTTACCCCCAGTTGAGGACTTTTTGTGATACTAGAAGGTACTCGGAAATTACTGGAACTGACAGTCTCGAACAAAATCATTTTGTTTTTTACTGACAGTAAATCATCGTAGTTGCGCTATCTAGAGCAAGGGTGGGTAACAGTATAGTACTGGAGTGCAAGCAAGCTCTAGAAAAACATGCCGCAACGAACGAATATTCTGGATTAAGGGGCATTAAGACTATAAATGGACTAGCCACGAGGAAAGGCATCGAGTCTCTGCCACTGGCACCACTTATTATTACCAAATACTGAAAGCTTGAGTAACACAAAAAGTAATATACAAGCTAATAAGTATGCGGTCGCCAAAAAATTAATCCACTCACCAACACCAACTAACTAAACAAGCACCCCCATAATATTGAGAAGACAAAAGATCCCTTATATTGAAAATGCGAGCAAGTAAAAGAAACCATAAGACATATCATGTGTGAATTAGTCACTCAATCATCTCAGGAAGTCCGTATTCAGAGAAGAGATGCCAGATTGGGCAACACTCTACACGACCAACTACTCAACTTCACAGGAAGATTAGGCTGGTTTAAAGAGTCACGATCAGGAGGTGGCATAAAGGACCAACAAATGATCTAAGTGTTACGATCACCTAAAGATAAAATATGTCAGTTAAAAAAATTTGGTGGATACCCGTCACTCTAAAAAATGAAAAGTCAAATGACAGAAGCAATTGTTTTGATATCACAAATAAGCAAAGGGGACTTAAAACGAATTTAATATTGTTTATCATTCATCATATTTATTAAGAAATAATGAAAAGACTCGAAAAATTTAAGACAAGTTCTAGAATTATAACTCCTGGAGAATAAATTCTGTAAACACTGAAGAAAGTTTACGCCAAAATGAAGCAAGAGATGAAAAAAAGGTTCCTGTAAAATAATATAATTTATGAAACAAGACTGAATGAAGCAAGAAGCAGTGGGAATAGTTGTCTCGAAAAATTAAAGTTCCTGCAAAGAGAATTTGTTATGAAATTCTAGAATTCCTAGAAAACAAATTCTAAAAACATCGAAAAAAATTCACACCGACGGAAATGAAAAATGTAGAAAATGTGCTAAAAAATGTTAGAACAATTCAATAATAAAATGTATTAAAATCCTTTAGTTCGTTGTAGAAAATTAAATAATAAATTTAAAAATACGAAAACATTTCGTGAATCTACAACAGTGAGTCTTACTAAGACTACAAAACAAATTAACTACTTCTCTGGCTAGTAGCTTCAGTACGATTCATTTTCTTGATAGCAGTTTCGAAGAGAAATTTCTGGTTATACACTAGCAATAATTGTTAAATACTAAAATTTATAATGAAGACAAAATGAAGGAAGAAAAAAGAGAGAATCTGCTGGAAAATTCTAGAAATCTTGAAATAAAAAATCTAGAGAATTCTAAACAACGTAGAAAATGTACGTCATCTGGAACAAAAAGGCTTCTGTTCAATCGTAGAAAACAAACAAAAAAACTGTACAAAAATAATTGAAGAAATCCTAGCGGTTTGGAAAGGAAATGAATTAATAAAAATTGGAGAAAAATTCTCAATGAATGAAGTTAAAGTTCTTGGAAAATACTAAAATTTATTAATAAGATAAAATTAAAAATGAAATGGTGCAAAATTGTACAAATATGAAAAAGAAGTTTCGAGAAAATTCTAGAAATATTGAAGAAAATTGTATAGAGAATTCCACTTTAACAAAAGAATTACTTTAACAAAAAAACATTGAAGTAGTGTAAAATTCTAGAAAATTTTACTCACAGTTTGAACGAAAAATTGATGGAAATGAACTAGCAAGAATAGATGGAAAATTCACAAATAATTTAAAAAAAGAAAATAAAAAATTCTAGAATTCTACAAGAGAAAATTCGAGAGAATTTTATAAACAAAAAAAAGAACAAGAAAATTTAAGCCACCTGTAAAGAAAAATTTTAAAAGAAATAAAAAAAATACTAAAAAAAATTATAAAAATGAAAAAAAATGCTCGCAGTTTGGAAGAGAAATCGTTTTAAATGCACTACAAGACTTCTTCTGAAATTTTCTAAGAACGAAAAAGTAATATTTATAAAAGAGGCAAAATGAAGCAAGAAATGATGGAAACTCAAGAAAAATGTAAGAGAAGTTCCTAGGAAATTAAAGAAATATTGAAAAAATTCAAGGAAATTCGAAAAATGTTGAAAAATATCACATAATCTTACGAAAAATGTTTGAAGTAATGTAAAATTCTAGAAAATTTTACTCGCAGTTTGGAAGAGAAATTATTGGAAAATAGCTAACAAGAATTTGCTGAAAATTCACGAAAAATTTAAGAAAAAAAAAAAATTCAAGAACCCTTGAAGAGAAAATTCTAGAGAATTCTAAAAACGTGAAAGAAAATTTACACCATCTGAAAAGAAAAATTCTGACAGTAGTAAAAAATGCTGGAAATTTTTTCTTGCAATATGAAAGATAAATTGTTTTAAATGAATTAAATAGATTTCTGAAATTTCTTCAAAAATTAAAAACAGATTTCTGAAAAATATTTAGATTTCTAAAAGAGGCAAAATGAACCAAGAAATGAATGAAAAGTGCAAGAGGAGAAAATTTTAGATATATTAAAATAAAATTTCTAGAAAATTTTAAAATCGTGGAAGAAAATCATAACATAGAAAAAGTACAGTGTCATATTAATAAAGTAAGCGTCTTTGTTTAAACATAGAAAAATTAATATATTACAGAAGTCTTGAAGCAAAATTTCTAAAAATGTCGAAAAAAAAATAAAGAAAGTAATAAAAAATTCTGGAAAATTTTAGAACAATTGATAAAATAACTCGCAATTTGGAAGAGAAATTTTTCCAAATGAAATAACAAAAATTAATGAAAATTCTCCAAAGATTAAAGAAAAGTTACTGGAAATTATTAGAATTTATAAAGAAGACAAAATAAAGCATAAAAATGGTAGAAAAATGTAGAAACATAAAGGAAAAGTAGCAAATAAATTCTTGAAATCCTAAAATAAAGTTCCTTTATGTCATCTCGAACTAAATATTATGAATGTACTAAAAAATGTAGAAAATTTTGCTCAAAAATTTTAATTTCATCGAAGGAAATTCTTATAGTTTGGAAGAGAAATGGGTGGAAAATTCTTGAAATCACAAAAATACTAGAATTTATGAAAAAGTGTCCCATAAATTGGAAATAAATATACTAGACAATTTTAGAAATCTGAAAGAGAAAGTTGCGATAAAATAAAGCAAAACTATACGAAAACACGAACGAAAGAACAAAAATAACTGAAATTCAATTAATATACATGTTGGCTTGAGCGACTGTGCCGAAAAAAACTACAGTTAGGAGCTAATGCCAAATTTAAAACATTTAATAATAATAATAATAATATATTTATTGCCCATACAGGAAACGAATCCCAATTACAAGACAAATCATAAATAAATATACAAAATAAACAAATATTCATAATACAAAAAAGTAAATATTAAGACAATACAAATTACTGTGTACAGTCAAGATATGAAATAATTGAACTTAAAGTATCGAAAAAAATGTCACAATGTGGCGCTATATGAATAAAATTATTACAAATAATGTTTAAAGGAGATTTCAGCCCATAATTTGTTCGATGGCACACGATATTAAAAGTTGGCTTCTGTCTCCTGCTGAAAGATGGTAAATGCAGCCGAACTTTGCCTAATATGTCGGATGAGTCAACAAAACTATGCAATAACTGCCTGTTGTCGTCGGTACTCAAGCGAATTAAAATTAAATAATTTAAGTAATTCATTGTGATCAAAACCTCTTATTTGATAATGACCTACTAACTTGAAATGTCAAAATTTTAAGAATTTTCGTTGGACACTCTCTAGAAGTTGGGACTCTTGCTGATTTTGGGGAGACCATATCAATGCCGCATACTCCAACTTGGAACGTACATACGCAAAATAAATTGTTTTAAATATTATTGGGTGTTGAAAATTTGTTGAATTCCGACAAATAAAGCCAAGAGATTTAGAAGCATCATTAACAATAGCTCCAACGAAATAGGAAAACGTAAAATATGTTTCCGGGAATTAAAATGTTTTGGCAAACAAAAAATATTTAGAGGAAGAAAAATGTGGAAAATTTGACGTCGAAGAATTGCAATAATTAAAGTGAAAAAGAAGTTGCCAAAATATTCTAGAAATCTTTAAGCAAAATCTCTAGATAATTCTAAAAGTGCCGAAGAAAAGTCACACCATCTAGAACGAAAACTGCTGGGAGTAGTAAATAATTCTGGAAATGTTTGTTAGAAAATTTTTGAACGATTGATGAAAATACAGGCGAGATATTAATAATTACAGACTGGTATCTCTAGTCTCAGTATTTTACAAAATATTTGAACTCTGTATGTAAAAATTCATTAAAAAAAACATAACATACTTAATGAAAATCAACACGGATTTTTAAGAGGAAGATCGATGATGACTGCAATTCATTATTTTTATGACACAGTAATTAAGTATCTGGATAGTGGTGATTGCCCGATTGGAGTTTTTTTGGACCTTAGCCGGGCATTCGATTGCATTGATATCGACACTCTACTGAAAAATTTGAGCCAATATGGCTTAAGGGGAGTTGCTCAGTGTTGGTTCTGCGAATATTTAGAAAGCAGAAGTCAGAGTGTCCGAATATTACAAAATTTAAAATTCACACACTCGAAGCCATTCCCTGTTCACGTGGATGTTCCACAGGGATCTATTTTAGGACCCATTTTTATTTATTATCTTCATTAATGAAATTATCATTGTAGTATCTTATAATATATTTATTTGTGCAAACGACACATCAACCATTGTTAGTGATCGAGACGAGCAGCTGTTAATTAGAAAATGTAATGCTACTTTGCTTCGTGTATGTAACTGGTTCTCAAACAATAAACTTTTGCTTAACTTGAGACCTCTTATATAAGATTTGGAACTAAACAGTGTAAAGTTCATCTAAATATTAATATTAATATCAACAATGTCGCAATTAGCTGCAGCAATATTCTTGGGCTTGAAAATCGATCACTGTAATGACTGGAAACAGCAGTGTAACAGCGTTATTAAATGTTTAAACAAAACTTCATATCTAACATTGTACGGCCAAAACTTTTCAAAAAGCTGACATAAAAACTATTAAATCACAAGCAATTTTTAAGAAAAAATTTAAAAAAATTTTTAGAAAATTTATTGTATGATTTGAAGGAAATCATTGAGTAATGGATATTAACATTTGTTATAGTTTTGTATATTTTTAAGACGCATCCAATACTGTAACTTTATTCTTTTAATACTATGTATAGTCTATGGCAGGCATGTGCAACGTACGGCCCGCGGGCCGGATCCGGCCCCTGACTTCATTTTATCCGGCCCGCAGCATAATTTTCAAATCTCACTAAATCTGGCCCTTGACAGTAAAAAATGTATATGTATCCTTAATAATTTTCATATAATCTAAGGATCATAAAGTTTTATAGGTATCATAAAGTGTTGTTCTGTATTTAGTCAACTCAGCATTCAGTGTATGCAATAAACAGGGAATATCCAGTGCCAGTGCAAATAAGACGTATTTGCACTGGCTGTAAGTATGTTGATTAGTGAAGGAAGAAACAGCAGAGAAAAAGCACGTAGTTATTTGTAGTGAGGCACATCAGTTTCTAAATTCCTACTTAATTTACAATTTAACATAATCTTTAAAATGACATCAGAGAAGAGAAGAAAAGTTGATATTGAAAATCGTGTTTTTCTAGATAAGTGGACTAACGATTACTGTTTTGTTATGCAAAAAAAAAAAAACAAGCCCGTTTGTTTACTTTGCCTCGAAATTATATCAGTGGTAATAGAATTGAGTTTGAAACGCCACTTTACATCAAAACATTCTAGTTATAGTAATCTCAATGGGCAACAAAGAAAAGATAAATTAATAAATTTGAAAAAAATGTTTATCTACGCAACAGACAAACAAAGTGATTTATGCAATAGTATTGTACGAGCAAGTTTTATAATTAGTGAAAAAAATGCAAAGCATTCTAAACATTGTTCTGAAGGTGATTTTGTTATAGAGTATCTTAGTGCTGTCGTTAAAGAACTGTGTCCTGAAAAGAGCGACGATATAGAAAAAATAAGTCTGTCTCGCTGGACTATAACAAGACATATCGATGATATCCTACCATATCAAATAAAACCTGTTACGTGCGTCACAGAAGTTTGAGGCATTTTCAATTGCTCTCGGTGAGAGCAGAGATACTACCAATACCGCACAATTAGCTATTTTTATTCGTGGAGTTGATATCAAATTTAATTACATGGAAGAATTGCTGTCTCTTCGACCTATGGTGTTTGAAACTATTTGTAAAAGTAATTATTTATGCTCATATTTTTTTCGTTTTGGAATGTTACATCGAAGGAACAAGCCTCAAATATTTTACACATCTGGGGCTCAGATAATCCTTACGGGATACAATTGCTACAAGACTCTCCTAAATTGAATGGTATTTTTATCTCGGCGTAATGCGTTTGTCCATATTTTAGTCTTCACCGTTTCAAAATTTTGCTCGTTGTTTGGATACTCAGTGTAATGTTTCATAATCTTTGTAACTATTTGTAAAAGTCATTAATTTTGGTTTTATTTTTTGGTTTTGGGATGTTACATCTAAGGAATAAGTCCTCAAATATTTCAAGATATTTAAGAATTGAATTGCAAAACCAGCGAGAAGTAAAAATTAAGATTCTACGATCTGATAGAGGAAACGAATTTTGTAATAAAATATTCTAGAAGTTTTTGCATAATACACCAAACAACAGCACCATACACATCAGAGAGAATCAACAGAACAAAAACAAATGTCCGTAGTTTGATCATTCGGTACAAAGTCTTAGAACCTTTTCAACCATCAGTGAAAGTCATGAATTCTGTCCAAATTTGTTTGGAATGTTTTAAAACCATCAGCAAAAGTAAATAACTTTGTTATTATTTAAGCCATTCAGAATATAGAAATAAACGTAATAAGTTTTGGAATCTAAACGTTTAAAACTATCAGAAGAAATAACAAATTTTGATCATGTTAAACGTCGATGCGGAAGACGCCCTGGTAATGGACTGGCAAGGAAGTATCACTGCGGTACTATCTGGAACCAACACTCACTGGAGGCGGCACAGGGGTCCCTGGCGAGGCTCACCATCGATTGACAGCCGCAGGTTTCGATTAAACAGTTTCCCGCAAGTGCTACATGATTGAGCTTCCACGCCAGGAGCAATGGGTAGCTCATAAAATGTATTAAAATATAATTATGCATTTGTTACGACGTTCAGATAAACTGAACGCCGGTAACATTCATAACTCATTCTCAAAACTATCAGACAAAAATACTTACGTATATTTTAAGCATTTAACATAACATCTCAGAACCTTTAAAGCTATAATTAAAAGTAACGAATGAATCGGAAAAGTCACTTTTCAGTTACGGTCCGTCTAATGATTTTCTGAGCCCTGAGTGGAGTAGTAAACTTGCAAATCGCAATAGTAGAACTCTTCAACAGTTCATCAACAACTGTAACCGAATATTAAAGCGGTTAACTCTGAATGCCCAATATTCTACCACTTCAAATTTCCGACCTGATATCATAGATAACGCCGTTTTCTCGACTAGACCAGCTAGAGAAATTAAATCTACCATCTGGCCTCAACATAAGTTGAAGGTGGAAAATTTAAAATTTAATCATTCCCCTTATTGTCATCAATTCGACGATCGAACTTAAAGCAGCTATCTCTAAAGTCTTCATGGCCATGCTCTTAGCTTTCAAAGAGTAAACGATTTGAAGGATTTCCTTCTCCGAGCCCCGCAAAATATTTTAGATTCATTCCTCCGCACGGAAGCTAATCGATTCGTTTGTTGGGCGGGAGAAAAATTACGCATCCTGTGCAATTGGATCGATGGCTTGGGTCATTACTGTGTAGAAGTTTTTCAAAATGCTCAAGAAAGAAGACCTAATAACCACGCATTAATTGGCGAGAGGGCACTCACCTTTTTTATAGCAATTCGTCGACAGCCTAGAGTGACAATTTACTTTAAACCCTAAATTGTGAGTGGTCCTGCGAAGCAACTATTCTGGACGAGCTCAAAAATCGCAAAGCTTCTGGCCACGACGGCATTTCCACGTTAATGGTGAAAAATCTTGCCCAAGAGGATAGAATCGCTCTGCTTAATATAGCAAATGTGGCTATATGACTGGGCTCTTTTACATCTGTTTAAAAGTTGGCCGCAGTGGTCAACATCTTCAAGGCGGGAAAATCGCCAACATTTCCTTAAAACTGTCGCCTAATTAGCTTAGTATTCCTCAGGGGTCTGCTCTATCCCCAGCCTTGTATAATATCTATATCAGCGAGAAACCGAATTCAGTTCCGGCCATGATCGTACTGTAGATACTAGTCTTCTCTACAGAAGAGTAACTGAAACCCGCTTAGAAAAAATTCTTCAGAAAGCCCTGAAATCCTTCGAGGAGTGGCGTCTGGCGATTAATGCTGAAAGAAGTGCCACACGAGGAGAAAACATTTTCAAAGAAGTAAAAGCAGTTTTTGATCAATTTGAGCTTAAATAGGAGAATCTAAGTAGAATTTCTACTGATGGTGCTCCAGCTATGGTTGGTTCTAATTTAGGAGTTGCCAATAGAATTAAATTGAAACTTTGTAGTAAGAATATTGACACTGAAGATTTGAGTGTATTTCACTGCATTTTACATCAACAAAATTTCTGTGCAAAATTTACACATGTAATGAAAACAGTAGTTTCTTGCATTAATTTCATTAAATCAAGAGCAATTCACCACCGCAGTTCCAAACATTTTTGGAAGAACTGCAGTTTGAATTTGAAGATCTGACATTTTATTGCGAAGTACGCTGGTTAAGTAAAGCAAAAATGTTAAAACGATTTTATGATTTGAAAGATGAGGTATTTGTTTTTATGGATATGAAAGAAAAACCTGTATAAGAGCTAAAGAACACAAATTAGGTCTTCGAACTTTCGTTTCTCGTTGATGTAACAAGTCATATGAATGAATTAAATACAAAGTTGCAAACCCAAGAACAACTTGTTAATGAACTGTATGGTCACGTCAAGTCATTCCAAAATAAATTAAGACTTTGGGAAAATCAGCTCCGATCAAGGAATATCTACCATCTTCTTACTATTGCAAATCATAAAGCTAACTTCGAAACGTTTGTAAACGAGTTACAATTTTTAAGTCAAGAAGCAAGTCTGAAATTTCTTTTCTCCCGATTTGAAGTGGAAATAGAAGCTTCATTTTCATTGCAAATGGAACTCATTGAATTGCAAGAAAAATCCGATTTTAAGGCGATATTTAGAGACACGCCGTTATAATATAAAATATTTATAAAAAATATTTACCAATCGATAAATTTCCAAATCCCGCATCTTTGGCTCAGAAAAAAAAATGTACATTAAAATATGAGCAGCTATTTTTGATCTCTTAAAACGTAATAAATATAATATCATTTCCTTAAATAAAACTACCAATCTCTCTGTCCCTTATAAATTTAAATAAAAGGTCCGGCCCGCGATTTTAGGTTAAATTAGTTTTCCGGCCCGCGGTCTTGATGAATTTGCACATGCCTGGTCTATGGAATAAAGAGAGTTATTATTATTATTATTATTATGACCAGTACTTGTTCAAAAGGTATATATAATTGCAGTCTTTCGAAAGTTTATATATTCACTATCTATTGTGCTTCGTAGGTTGTCGTGGTAGTTGCTGTTGCTGGTGGGTGCCGAGCAAATGAATCGTACCGATTGTTGATTTCTGATTTTGAAGTTCATAAAGATGTTATTATTGGAACACATCGAGACACGAAGAGTTATAGTGACCGGATTATCACTATTCTGAATATGTCTGACTGGCTGGCATTCGATATTTTCCTACAATATTCAACATTAAGACCAAATAATGTTCCTCACCAGAGTTTTTTTCATGAATTATCAAAAAAAATGTGCACAAAGGAGAGTGTTGGGATTCATAAATTGGAAGATGTTTATAGATGTATTGCTAATTTCTTAAAACTTCCTGAAATTCACTTGTATACCGGCCATTCTTTTAGACGTACATCTATCACTATGTATGCCAATAATAGTGCAAGCAAGTATGTCACAAGAAACATGGTGGTTGGAAAATAGATTCAATAGTCGGTATATTGCCGACTCTGTCAATAATAAAATAACAATTGCCAAACAAATTCATGGCGAGGCTGCTGTTGGATCCGCTTCAAATTCTGCCCGTCCAATTTCCTCCATAGTGGAATATACCTATGGCAATGACAATAGATTTGGCGAGTGTGCATTTACACAAAATGGAAAATTATAATATAACAATCAATGTATCAGAAAAAAACTAGCAATTAATAAAATCTTTACAAGCTTATAATATAACTTTGTAATATTTTGTATATGCTTTTATCATGTAGTAATATAATCTAATAAAATTAGAAAGAGAAATGCAATTAGGTAGGCAATTAAATATTTCAGGTTAGCCAATTAAAATTAAAAAGATAATTCCGTAAGTTAGGCAGATTAATTTAGTTAAATTAGGGTAATGCGCGCCGATTTTCCGCTGGATTGGATAATTGGGTTGTAGTGTAATAGTTTAGGGAAGTTGACTTACGCTTACTTCTATTAAGGTAAGTAATGTTGATGAGGAGCCCTAGTATATGCTTGTGAAGATGCAATATATTCCCAATTTGTAGCTTCGCTCATTAGAGTCCTCGCAAATTAATCTTATAATTTTTCAATCTGAAATTTAAATGATATGATTTAGTATTATCAAGAATAATTTAATTGTTTATTGTAATTAATCCATTTAGTTTAATAATAAATAATAAAAACATAAATAACCGTAGAAACTTAAGTCGTGTGTTTTTGTAATATTTGTATATATATTACATAATTTTTTAGTGGTTAAAACGTAGTAAGTGTGTTAGTTAAGTGTTTATAAATAAATTAATTAAATATAATAAAAATATTATTTAAATTTATTATTATTATAATAATCAAAGGATTATTTATGAAATCATTAAATATAAATATTTCATTAATCAAGATATTATCTATTAGCTAGTGTGAAATTTTCAATTTACTTTACATACCCATACAATTAAACACTAACTTAAGATGTTCTAATTTATAATTATTAATTTGTTTAAAATATTAACTTTAACTACAAATTTTATAATACATACATAAGGAAAATACTAAAAAGTTATATTCGGAAATAGAATATGAAACATTTCAATGATAAACGTAAATTTAAAATTAAATCTATAAATAATTAAAAGTTAACCATATTTTCTTTATATAAATATCTGTATGTACGTTTGCATTCGTACCTTAAAATAAATATTTATTAAAATCCGTTACACAGATGTAATTTTGAAACGCATGAATAAAAGCTCATGACGTCAAAACACCGCAATCTCGGAATCTGAACGACCTCATAATAACTTCATCCCGAAGTCGCCACCCCGTAGTTAGTTTGTGTTTATGAAATTCCACTCGCTGAAAGCATATTTTAGTAGGTTAAACACAGTCTGGCCGGATACGATTGGCGCAATCTGCGCTAATCAGCAGACGGCGATGGTAATTGTTGAGGATAGTTAGTAATAATGCAACTTTTCAGCCGGCTAACAAACGGCGTGATATGAATAAGGTTGCACTGACCTAAAAACTTGTTTTATTTAATTAACTCAATATTGGGAAACTTGGGAGCTTAACGCCGAACTAATCCCGCCCTTAATATTCTATTCCGATATTAAAACTTGGCGAAATATTTTAATTAATTGCTTTAGAGTTCCCGGTAATAGAATTAGCAGCAATAAACAGAGTGCAGTCCATAAATTATAATTTTCATAATCTAACGCATTTTGGGGTCTTATCTGGCTGAGTTACGTTTAAATTGCGACAGATATACACCGTGGGGTAGCAGCAGGGTGGCCACAAGCCATGCGTCTTGTGTATCCACAAGCGTATTGTTGCTTAATTTATTGATATTTACAGTGTGGTTGGCAACTCCTTTCCAAGAATGTCGTCACATTTAACCCTCCCTGACTGTTTCCTATTCTACTCTAACCCGCCGTTATCAACATTTACTTGTCTCCAGAAGTATTCCGTGTTATCTCGCCCAGATAAATGTTTAATCGATGCGGCCGAGATGATGTATTGTCTTAATTATTAATGTGACAATTTGTCGCTCGACGCAACTGCGAGGAATAAAAGAAAACAAAGAACATGCAAATCATCATTTTTATTTGTGAGAACGTAAATTATTTACACAGAAAGGCGAATATTTTAAAATAATTTATTCCAAAATAAAAACTCAACCATAAAAACTAATTGTTATATATAAATTTAACCTTCTATAAGTATCAAGTAAATTCATAATATAAATTAATAATAACAAAAATTTAACTCACAGGACTTGCGGGTAGATTCTGTGTTTTTCATGCTTCTTGCCTTTTCCTTTCTGCAGTTGGTTATTTTAGCATTTTCCTACTCTGTTAATAAATAAAATTATAAAAATAGTAATAGAAATTTGGTGAGAATTTATAAATTTCTTATGTAGGTAATACATAGGAAGAGTCGCGTCAATACTTTATGATTTGAGTTAAATCTAAAACTATATACCCTTCAGAAAACCCATTACACAAAGTACATATTTTAAATTTAATTATAATATTTTTTTTTCTTTTCAATATTTTTAAATATATACAATAAACAATTATTATCATATTAAAATTACATAAGATATGGGATGTTACTCTTAAAAACCAAGTATATAATTATTAACCATCTATGTTTTGTACTATATCGTTTAATAATATATATATTAATTTAATGTATTACATGTTGGTATTTTAACTTGAAAAAATATATAAAAGTGGGCTAGTATGTCGAGTTTATGCTTGCTGATGTTGTTTCGAATCCTAATAGGACTCAATAATTCAGAAAAATTTGATATAATAGGCAGTGATGGAATAGATCAATAGTTATTAGGATCGTCCTTATCTATATTTTTGAATATATGGATGACTTTTGCAATCTTCAGATAGTCAGGAGAAAGTGCTAATCTTGATGCATTCCTTTACTAGTTTGCAGTTGTGAGGCACAATTAAGTCCTTGATACAGAGTATTAGAGCCAGAGATAATTTATATATGGTAGATCCGTACCCTTAGACTTTTTAAATCATCTAAAACATTTCAACTAGTAATTTCAGAGACACAATTTAATTTAAAATCAGGGACAGACCTTGAAATAATAAAATTAATAAAATGTATTAAAATCCTTTAGTACGTTGTAGAAAATTAAATAATAATTTAAAAATACGAAAACATTTCGTGAATCTACAACAATGAGTCTTACTAAGACTACAAAACAAATTAATTTGAAACAACTACTTCCCTAGCTAATACTTCGACAGACATTGAATGATACAAATTAATTTGCGTGTTACGAATAGTACAACTATCAAAGCAACACTAATTTGAATGAAATTATTTCTGTTGAATAAACTAATAAATGATAACATGTACTTTAGATTGTTTAATTAATTTGTTTTGTAGTCTTAGTAAGACTCATTGTTGTAGATTCACGAAATGGTTTCGTATTTTTAAATTATTAATAATAAAATTGTTAAAATAGTTTATTGGATCGATATCACAGTCAGGAATAGTTGCTGTAACATTTTCAGCTGTTGAAGCAAAATCTTGTTGTATTAAAATCACAAGAATTGCAGAGTCTGCCATTGGTTTTGTAGTTGAACAAAAGAGGAAGCGGAAGACAACGACGCAAGCCCGCTGGCGAGCAACAAGGCACGATGCCTTCTCCCTCTCAGCCATAAAGCTCGACAACACTGACGGGAGCCACCCTGACACGACCGCAAACTCCGGACTGCCGTCGCCCACCGCAGCGGCAGCTAAACGTCGCATCACAATCGACACGACGGACGAGGACTACTAGGAGGTCCTGGGGGCACTCAAGACCGGCATTCTAGATGGCCCTCACGCCCAAGCCGTGGAGACTGCCAGGAGGACGAGGGAGGGCAGAATGACCATCGGACTAAAGGAGGGGGCTGACCACTCAGCCGTCTTACAGAGGATCCAAGAGATCGTGGGGCAGATAAGGCCAGAGCAGACAAGGGCCCATCGGCGGTGCTGGAATTAAAATTCCTCGAAGCCCACACCACCGAGGAAGAATTAATCGAGGCCCTAGACGCAGCGACTGTTCACCCCCGTGACACGGCGGTCAGGTGGATTCGGTCGTACACAAAAACCTTCAGTGTCGCGTTGATCGAGGGACCCAGGGAGATCATTGAAATGCTGCTAACGGTCAGGCTAGGCTGGACGGACTGCACCTTAGCCACGAGGCACCAGCCATGCACAAGATGCCGGCTACGGTCACAGCAGAGGGACATGTACGGGGCCCGTCGTCTCAGCCTGTTGCAGGAGATGCGGGACCCCAGGCCATCAAGAGCAGACCTGCGAGTCTCTACCGACATGCCTTCCCTGCAACAGAGCGTGAGCCGAGGACCAGCACTTCACAGGCTCACGACAGTGCAAGGCTCTAGCGGAGGCAACGGAGGCCCATACGAGGAGAGAAACCCACAGCAGGGCATGACGCCCCAGGCCATCCAACCCCAGAGGACCGGAGGAGCCAGGGACCAGGCTAGCGTTCCTCCAGGCCAACGCCAACAGGAGCCACGCTGCGCACGACGTACTGGTGAACGATGAGTACATTCCCGACGTTACCATAGTCAGCTGAGACCCGGCGCGCTTAGGATCGCCCGCGGATACCGCACCATATCGACCGAGGCGGCGGAAGTACTGGCATTGGCCACCTCCCCAGACCTCGAGATAACAGCCCGCCGGGAGGCCTACACATCGACCGCGGAGGGCCAGCCGAAAGAGGCAGCGAAGGCGAAAGCAAGGGGGCGCCTCATGGACCGCTGGCAGGAGAGATGGGCCGTCGGAAGCGAAGGAGCATGGACCCGGCGACTCATCCCCAACATAACACCTTGGATCAAGAGGAGGCACGGGGAGCTATCATACCACCTCACTCAGATACTCTCGGGGCACGGCTGCTTCCAAGCCTACTTCAAGAGGATTGGGAAGGCAGTCGAGGACAGGTGCCTGTGGTGCAACGGTGAGGTGGATGATGCGCTTCACATCTTCTTTTTCTGCTCGCAGTAGGAGGACGTGCCGGCAGCCCACCTGGGAAGCTGGGGCGGAATTCCAGCTCCCGACAATCTGGTCCCCGCAATGATGGCCTCGACGGAGAGGTGGAACGCCGTGGATACCACGGCGAACAGCATCCTCGAGATGAAAGAGGAATTCATCAAGGGGCTGCAGGTAGGGTAGTTGTAAATAAAATATAAAATATGTATATATGTAAATTGTAATTAATCCATGTATGTATGTATGCAATATGTTTAAATAAATAAATAAAGGCAAAGATACGACGAGGAGGCGCCAGTGAAGTATTGTTGCAGTTTCGCAGGTGTCCTCTTTTCAGGGGGGCCACTGTTGATCATGCGCGACCATCACGTTCCTATAAATATACAGGGTGAGTTTTTTTCGATGTTCTCTATGGGGATCTCGGAAACTATAAGAGATAGAGAAACGGTTAAATGGGCAAAGAAGTGTAGATTTACGAGACGAATAAAATTCCATTTTCAAAGTTTTCAAAAAAGTCAAGGGTAACTAGATATTTTGAAAAAAGTAAAAAGTGTCAATTTTTTCAAATCAATATATCTCGGTTATTATAACAGATAGAAAAAAAGGGTAAAGGACAAAGTTTTAGATAATTTTATATAGATTAATAAAAAATAATCCGAAATTTTTTATCGCCATTATTTTCGGAGATATGACTCAAACTTACATTTTTTTAAATGGGAACCATAGTTGGCTATGGCCTCATTAAAAAGGTAATTTTTTTCTCTTTAATCCAATATGACATATGACATAGTTAATTCTAAAAATAAGTAAGTTATAGTCATTTTAAGTTTTATTATAAATAAAAAATGGGTAGCCATGAAAAAGATGAAAATAAAACAATTTCAGTTGTTTATAATAATAGCAATATTGTAATTATTAGTTCTACAAAGTTAAATAAAAATGAAAAACCAGCATAAGATTAATAATTTTGTAATTATCAAATGGCCTTCTGTATGTGGTATAAACCCATTTGTCAAGAGGATAATACGTTTCTTACAAAAATATTATGAACAGATAAATCGCGATTCACTAATTGAGGTATTTTTAATCGCCACAATGAACATAGATGAACTTAAGAGAATCCACGAGAAGTTTCACAGAGAAAACTACAAATTAAATTTGGGTTTAATCCATGGTGTGTTTGGATTAATAATTCTCGGTCCATATATTTTTGAAAGCTCACTAAGTGAAACTAATTACTTTCATTTTCTTCAGAAAACATTTAAAGATACGCTCGATTGTTTAAATTTATCATTACAAGCAAGATTAAAATGGTTCTAATATGATGGTGCTCCACCTAATAACATGTTGGCTTTACAAATTATTTATATGATGCTTTTCCTAACTCATAAATGGGAGGAAATAAACCAATCCCAGGGCCACCTAGATCTCCCGATTTGCGCGTTTTAGATTTTTTTCTGTGGGGTTATGTAAAAAACAAAGTATATGAAAAATCATATCAATCTGTGGAGGATCAGAAACTAGTTGTTATTGAAACATTTAATTCAATTTACATGAGAATAGTCAAAAAGCCATAAATTCAATTTTGAAAATATATAATTTATGCCATAATAGTATTAATAGTGGACTCTTTGACTATATTTTTTTAATATTAAAATTTCTCTTCCATTGATATATTGATAATTACAGAATTATTTATGCATTGTTTCATTTTGATTTATCTCTGTAAAACTAATAATTACATTATTACTAATATTATAAACAACTGCAATTGTTTTACTTTCATCTTTTTCATGGCTACCCATTTTTTATTTATAATAAAATTTAAAATGACTATAACTCACTTATTTTTAGAAATAGCTATGTCGTATGCCATATTGGATTAAAGAGAAAAAAATACCTTTTGAATGAGGTCACAGCCAACTATGGTTTCCATTTAAAAAAATGTAAGTTTGCATCATATCTCGGAAAATAATGGCGATAAAAATTTTCTGATTATTTTTTATTAATTTACATAAAATTATCTAAAACTTTGTCCTTCACAGTTTTTTCTATCTGTTATAATAACCGAGATATATTGATTTGAAAAAATTGACACTTTTTACTTTTTTTAAAATATCTAGTTACCCTTGACTTTTTTGAAAACTTTGAAAGTGGAATTTTATTCGTCTCGTAAATCTACACTTCTTTCCCCATTTAACCGTTTCTCTATCTCTTATAGTTTCCGAGATCCCCATAGAGAACATCGAAAAAAACTCACCCTGTATATAAAAAAAGGTAATGCAGATACCAATAGCTTCTTTAGATGGTTTAAAAACATTTCACATTTTACATTGTAGGTTTGAGTTCTCCAAAAAATCCCAATTATAGTTTCCTATTATTTCGTAGTAATGAATTTTCTTAGGCGGGTAATGTGTCTGGCAACAGTTTTCTTGCAAATCTGTGACTGGTTTGTGATAACAGATATCTCTATTCCAAATCCAGAATGATTGGCTGGTCCCCAATGTACGGGAATCACAATTTTCCGAAAAAGGCCGCAAATTAAATCTCCTTGAAGGTCTGTAGATAGCAAAAGTAATTCTGAACGGTGATTATATATTTAATATCCATATTATTATTAACAAATTCAATTTTAATTTCAGTACTTTCCCATAATTAACTCCAATATATAATATTGTTACATGCTCATTTTTAGCCAGTCAAATTTTGTAATTCCTTTGAAAATCTTCGCTGATCGAAACATATGTCAGGACAATAAATACATTATGAAACATAACAAGTGTTCTAATCTAAAATTACCTAACATTAATAATAGAACTGTTGTTTGGTACTTGAGTTAACAGGTAAATTTTTATAATTCTAAGCAGTTTCCTGCAGTTTAGATGGATAGGTTATGTGTTCTTTATTTTCCTTTATTTTAATTTGATCTTTAAATAAGTTTATTTTGTTTTATGTTCCATTTCTAACCAGGCGACGTTGTGTATCCTTTAAGATAATAGATTTCACTCTCGGAAGATAATAAAAGTAAAATCTAAAATGGACTCACCAATGTCCTCTTTTTCTGGAAGCTTCCTGGAGATGCAATTCCCTTTCTTTTAGGTCTTTATATGGAGTATATGAAGACATGATGGGTAAAAACTGCAGTTACACGCATCACACTTACCATAACCCACCACTTTAGATCTACATTTATCACATTATATATCAAGCGAGACAGCCTCGCCATCTTCGAGACTCGCCATCTGATACATGTATTTATATATCAGCCAAAAAACATTCAATAGTGCAAATAAAACAAGCAACTAGACAGGCACTTTCGGAATAATGTAATAAGGAGTTAAGAAAATCGAAAAGGAAAACATGGAGAAAGTTTTGTGAGGAAGTTACTGGTACAACCCCAACAACCAGGCTTCGAAAAGTTTGATCAAAAGACCATTCCAACCTCCGATGTCCAACGGTCAACCTGAAGGAAGTTATGCAGAGTGTCTTAAGGAAAATCTCAGCTTCCAAAACGCACTGTAAACTCCTAAAACAACACTGCTCAATCTACAAAAGGAATATATTCCTACCTACCAGAGATAGCAAAAGCAAGACAGGTTAACACATCACCAGAAAAAAAAAAGAATGAACATTTGCAAGGCACCAGGCTCAGAAACAATTTTCCCTGCACTACTCCAGCCGAAAGCCCCCCGATGTTTCCAAATCCTACCGCCCATTTAGCCTTACCTCATTTCTCATGGAGAAAATTATAGACACCAATATAAGGAGCAGTGTCCTAAAGACAAATTAACTCCATTATCAGCAATTTGTTTATCGACCTTAATAATCCACTGGGGATGTACTTCATATATTCAGAAAAAGTTTCACTGTAGCACAAGGATATTGCATTAGGTATTTTTGTGAATATATTGAAGGTGCATTTGACAATACAATCTATAGAAGCGCAAAAAAAGACCATTCTAAAAGGATTTCGACATACACACAATAAAATGGATGAAAGCCGTACTCGAAAACCATAAAATCACCGCCAGTATAGTTAGCGAATCTGAAACGATAACCACAGCAAATGGTCGATGGAGCCTCTTGACATCCTTGGTCTATAATGGTTATTGTACGCAAAGCTATACAAAATAGAATTTAATAAAGTATATATCACGGTACTTCCTTAGTAATGTGTTTTATTTATATCGCGACCGGTTTTTAAATAGAAATTGTCATAGGGGATAAATAAGACAATATCATATCGCAAAACACTCTCATTACCATGGTAAAATGGTGGAGGGAAGGCCTCAATGACAACCCCGACAAAACTATGGTAGTACCTTTCACTAATCATAGGAAGAAAAAAATCAAAGGTTCCAAAGGACAAGAAATTAACGTGCACCTAGAAAAAACAATTTGTAAACAGCGGAACTATAGACATGCCACAGGCTCTTTGTCAGATCATGGGGACTGAAACCCAAAGTGATACAATGGCTGTACATTATGGTAGTAAAACCCATTATCACATTTGGCTCACTAGTATGGTATGTGAAGACTAAACAAGCAACTACACAAAAGAAGGATCACTGCCTATAATAATGCCCTTTTTTTTAAATAAACCAGGGTGAAAGTTTAATGGGTGCGATTAGACTGAACTGACATGATGCAGAACATAGTTTCGGGCACTTAGAAATTCTGAACCTAATTAAACATATAAACACCGTCAGACATAATGAAGACCAAATTTGATTTTATATCGAACTTTGAAGTTCAAAAATCACAGTCGCCAAGACATTCTGAACAGAATCAAAAAGCTGAAACATAACTTTGTAATCTGGTATACAGACATGGGCCTCAATAATGGGAATAAGTTACTCTCGGATGAGGCCTTTCAATCTTACAGACTGAACTAATAGCCTTGGAAAGATGTGCTCAGGTTTGTTAAAAAATATCTTACTAAGGGGCATACATATCTATGATCTCATACAGGATCTCAGAATCTCAGGATGTCTATAGTTACCTCAATTCCAAAACTAAATGGAACTGTAAATAAGCTCTGAACCAACTGCCAATCGCAACAAGATTACTCTGATGTGAACATGCCGATTAACTTGCCAGGATAAGATTTGCGACTACCATAATCGAGACCAAAGCTTAAACGTGCGCTATCCAAAGCAAATATGAAAATATATAATATCATATAAAATGGTGCAAAACAGAGCACTGCATAAATACTTTCTTACGATAATATGACACCAGAAAAAAATTCGAAAGGGGATCCACAAAATATAGACATAAATTAGATATAATCAATAATATAACAATATAATTGACTTCTTTTAAACTCAACAAACTACTATCTCATCTGAGGTTAGTAGACATCGATTAGTTTCGATCACAGAGTTGTATAGATTATCAATAACTTCGAAACAAATCGATATTTAATTTCAAAGTTTTCCATGATTGTTGTAGACTTCAATAAGCGAGATATAAGTTGTACAGATCATCAACAACTTCTTGTTTGTAATATATGAATTTAGCCAAGATTCAAAAACACATATAAAATCATATTTAATAGCCAAAAGCTGAATTATTTAAATTGAATAGTTTGATCATGATGATGGATGCGATAGTTACTATGTGGTAATCCATAATTTAATACCTTAAATAGTTTGGTTTTCAATACATTATTTTGATATACCACAGGCAGGTTGCATTTAATAAAATTTCTACATCTGATTTTTCTGAACTGCACTGTCTTCTTCTAATACGATATCTTCAGGTCATATTGATGGATCTATCAAAGTATCAGGACGACTTGATTGAATTTCTACTAATGAATTTATAAAACTAAAATGTTGTACAACGTTGTTAATGTAAAATTAAATTAAATTATAATTTGAAGCAAAAGTTCATTAATACTGTAAAATTCGTTTTCAGTGAGAAATAAATGCCTTAAAAAATTTTAAATTTTAAAAATAATTATTTCATTTGGTAAATGGTTAAAAATCATCGCTCCAAGTACTTTTTGTATACAGTCTCCTTGAAATCAAGCACTTTAATAAATATTCGAAACTATCATGGCATAATCATGATACGTCATTGCTAAAAACTTTGTAAATCATAATAAATGAAAAATACGAAAACATTTCGTAAATCTATAACGATGAATTTTATAATAATAATAATAATAATAATAATGTTTATTAGTGCATATAACACAGTTTTACACAGGTCAAAGAAAAAGCAAAAACACAGAACTAGCAAATAAGAGAATTTACAATTAACTGCGCAAAAAAGAAATACTTATGAGTAGAGAGCGGATTTCTAGCATTATGCTTATCCATAATATTAATAGCATCGAAAAAATTTCTTAATATCTATACGAATCTTGAAGAATGTGATTACTTAGCGCTAAGTTTTTTTGGGCTTTTTTGCTTATTTTGACTTTTTGTGCTTATTTTGACTTTTTATGCTTATTTTCATGCTTTTTTTAGATTTTCATGCTTATTTGGAGCATTTTCTTAAACATTTAAAAAACATTTAATAATAATTTCACGCTGATATTAAATTAATGTGCTAATATAGAGAATTTTCGTAAAAATCTGTATCCCATCATTTATAGATTATATTTGTATTACATATTTTCTTCGTGTCTTTTGACAACATAATTGTTAAAAATCTTCATAATATGATACAATAATTATAATGAATTTTATTATTAATAAATATTAGTATAAATTACCAATTTACAATGGATTCGTTTATAAATAAGTAGATATAATAGACCGTCTCATTATTCAGATAATACAGACGAACGCTTCATAGGAATCACACCTATGATATTCCGGATGTAAACGTCGTTAAAAAATAAATAGGGGCCCCAGTAAGTATTAAATGTAAACAAATTTAAGTGATAGCTAATAATCAGGTGTTCTGCAACCGTATCAATTTCCGCGACTATATCATTCCGTCCCGAGCGGCTTAATATAAAGAAGTTATTTTAACATCAATAAATCGTTATTAATGGGGTGCCGCGAAATTAACGATCGTCTTTCATCGGCGTCTATAAACACTGCTTAATTGTGCACGCGCGCAGGATATGGCGAAACTCATCATCGTGTGAATATGAATCAAATTTTTCTAGCATACGTGTACAAATAAGTGATAATTAGGAAGCGTTAACGGAAATTTATTTAAATTTTAACTACCAATTGATTAAATTTTCATGATAAAATAATTATTTTATTTTAATTTATAAAAAATCGGCCAAGAAAATTCAGATCGTAGAAGTAAGACTAATTTTTTTCTATTTCAAACATTCTTTCTTAATAATAAATGTTAATTATTTTGTATACATTTTAATTAAGTCATTCTGTTGAAAGTTCATCTAGAAATATTAATTAACCTAAACATATTAACAAATAAATTTTAAATATATTAATTATTATTATTAATACTCACATATGCTGATCTTATCTAATCTAATCTAACCTAACCTAAACCTAACCTAACCTAACCTGACCTGACCTAACCATAAAATAAATATATTATTATTAATATTCACATATGCTGATCTTTTCTAATCTAATCTCACCTAACCAAAACCTAACCTAACCTAACCTGACCTGATCTAACCATAAAATAAAGATTTTATTGTTATTATTATGAAATATGATCAAAATTCAACATTAAATTAATGTATTCAAACTAAAAAAGTAAGTTCACTTATTTGCACTACAATTTTTAATAATATTGTATTGTAATTCATTAAAATAAGGTAAGAAATATAATTTTAATTATATTTAATTTCTATTATTTTTAATTTATTAAGACGGCCTTTTAAACATTCCGGTAGATATAATACAATTAGTAGATTGAATCCAATATAAATGGATATTATTGTTTATGTCGCATTTCTCATGAAATAATTCCCCGTGCGTATATATTTCAAGAAACGGTAACTTGATACGCTCGATCATAAATTTGGCGGTTTGTCTATTTAATGATTCGTACACAACTAAAACAACATCTTTATATTATGCCGCTCGGGCCAGAATGATGAGGTCCATCAATTTCCTTCTCTCGGCAAAAGTACTGATGGGACGACTGGCGCATATTTACCGTTTTCGTTAATTTTCATATTCAAACTCGCATTCATAAACTATTGAATTGACATTCCAAAAACTTTGCTTATTTATCAAAAATTACTATATGCGTGAATCGTATTAACCTGGGGAATCACAGATAAATTATATTATATAATTCACATGTATATTTAACCCATAATGCAAAAGGTGAAAACCACAATACAAGAATTAATTAGAGGCTATCCAGAATTAATAAGTGAAAATTATATTATTTTGTAAGGCATGTTTAAAAATAGTAAGTTTTATTTTAGTTCACAACTGCATCCTAACTAGTCAAGACTTGTATGTAAAACATGTTATAACAACACTACATCAAGAACGTTTGAAAAAGTTCAAAGCTGAACTAACAAAACAGCACAATTTCACAATCTTTAGCATCATCTTCAATTAAATTCACATTTGTGCAAAATACTTTTACATTCTAATATCCCTTTAAGAAAATTACAAAATAATGCATTTAAATCTTTCTTGGGAAAATATTGTAAAATACGCATTCCCGAGAAAAAATTATGTAGCTCTTAGATACTATGAAACCATACAAAAAAATAAAGATATTATTAACAATAATTATATGTGGTTTGGTATGGATGAAACCACAGACTTGTTTAATTTAATAATATGAGTTTAACATGAAGACATCCGACCAACAGTATTTTGATATATACAAAAGAATTGAAGAAAACTGATAATAACATTATAGCAAAATTCATAAATGATGGACTGACAAGCTTATTTTTGCCGTAGACAATACCAAGTTACAAAATTTTACTAATAATGCATTTTGTGCATTGTACAAGTTTAGCACATGAATAGAAACGAATTTCTGAAACTATAAGAATGAAATTTCCATTTGTAGATTTAATTAAATATGGAAAAATAGTTCTTATATTCTTCTGTGAGTACAATTATTCAAGAAGTCATTATCTGATATCTCACTGCCCCATAAACCAGTGCTAACAAAATGGGGAATTTGGCTATATGCTACAACGTACTATGCGAACAATTTTGAAAAATTTAATAAGGTTATATACAACTTTCCCGAAACGACAAGCAAATCAGTTAAAGACTGTTAAACAGTTCTTAAGAAACAAGAGCTTCCTTCAAAACAATTGAGTTACATAAAATCGCGTTTAAATTTTGTGAGCAACACAATCAAATCTTTATAAAAGCAGATTCATTTTAGAAAACACCTGCATGCATTGGCCAAGAAATCAAAATAATATCGAAAGAAGTATTCGTTGAAAATGAAGGATTTTTAATATTAAATAAATTAAACTTGATTTTGAATGGCAATTTTCAAATGGATCCAGCTATAATTTAAAATAAAGAGAAGCTTTTCTACTTTCAAAAATTTATTGAGCGTCAGAAGTAATAATTTTTACAATTAAACCCTTAGAACAACATTTAATGATCTACTGCTTTTATGAATAGATTTTAGTTATTTTGAAACGTATACAAAATTACAATTTAATTTTTAAATACTTACATGATATTATATATTGCGTAAAGAAAGTATGTTTATTTTAGTTTTAAGCCAAATTTCTTTGTAAAATATGTTGATAAACGTGTAACATATCAAGAAAATATAGTTTTCTTTAGTGCTTTTTTCGTGTTTTTATGCTTTTTTCCTGTTTTTATGCTTTTTTAATGCTTTTTTTCTCTAAATTTTGTGCCTTTTAATGCTTTTTAGTGCTTTTTTCGTGTTTTTATGCTTTTTTCCTGTTTTTATGCTTTTTTAATGCTTTTTTTCTCTAAATTTTGTGCCTTTTTAAGTGCTTTTTTTCACATTTTTTAAGCTTTTTTATCCGCTCTCTACTTATGAGCATACTTAAATGGCAATATAATTGCCATTTACATACGATTTTTTAGTTGAGAGGAGATTTCAATGCTTTACTATCAAATTGATTGAAATTAAATTTAAAACTAAAATTAAAATTAAAATCGAAATTGGACTAAAAATTAGAAGAAAAATTAAAATTAAGATTAAGATAAAATTTTAAGATTAAAATTAAAATTAAAACTAATATTAAGGTTAATATTAAGATTAAAAATAAAATTAGGATTAACATCGAAATTAAAAGTAAAATTATAATTAAAATTAGGATTAAAATTTAAACTAAAATTAAAATTAAGGTTAAAATCAAAATTAAATTTAAAGTTAGGTAAAATACATAACAACATATATGACGTCTTTGCTGAAAGAATGAATACATAAAGATACAAATATATGGTAGTACAACATACATATACACACAGATGACATTTTGCAAAAACACATTTAAAATTGGATAAAAATGGTTTATTAAAAGGACTGAATGGCTTCTTGATATGTAAAAAAAGTCATGGATGTTGTAAAGAGCTTTTTTTAGTAAGTGTTCTTTAAGTTTTATTTTAAATTGATTAACCGATAGTCCTTTTGTTTCATATGACATTTGTTGAAAAAATTTATTCCATAATAGTTTGGACCTGTTTTTGATATTTCTAATCTTATTTTAGGTTGCAATATATTAAGTTTTTCCCTAGTATGATGATCATGATGTTCATGGGTCCTATACTTAGAGAAATGTGTTTTTACACAAAATAGACATTCCAATATATAAATTGTCAGAAATGTTAATATCTTTTTGATAATACATAAATTTTTACAATTAGCTTGTTAAGGTATTCTTGCTATAATTCTCACAATTTGTCGCTGTAGTGCAAAAATACGATGACGTGAAGATGAATGTCTCCACACAAATATTCCATACCGAATTCGAGATTCAAATAAAGCAATGTACGACATTAACAGTTGTGCGTGTCGTATTTTTTTGCCAATCCTCTTAGGCAAAAAATATTTTTGATATTTCCCATGATGATCCCATGTTAGTGATTCATCCAACTGAACTCCAAGAAAATGAGTTGTGTTATCATATTTAGTTTCACTATTTGTATTTTTTCGTTTTATCTTGATTTAGAATGAGATTATTTGCCTCACACCACTCGCTAACCTATTTTAGAGACTCGTTAGCCTTGTTTTCAACTAAGACTATTTCTAAATCAGCATTTATTATCGTGGTATTATCAGCAAATAATATAGTTTCTGTTTCACTAACTTGTGTTATGTCGTTTATGTAAATTTAAAAGAGTATCGGTCCCAAAGTTGGACCCTGTGGGACACCTATTTTTAATTTATTTATATTAGATTTCTGACCTTTATATGCTACTTTTTGTTCCCTACCTCAAGATATGAGCGCATAAGCGAAAAACTTTCATTTGACAAATCGTATAATTTTAATTTTATTATCGTAATAAAATGTTATGGGTAAACTTTGTTAAATCTACAAATGTGTCAATGCAGTGATTTTTATTTTCAAAATTTTTTGAAATTATATTTGTAATTAAAACAAGGGCATCTGTTGTCGAATGACCTGACCGAAAACCAAACTGGTTGTTGGAAAAAAGATTGTTTGTTTCGAAATACTCGATTATTTGATCCTTTAAGTTTGATTTTAGAGATAAATGGTAGAAGTGATGTTGGCCTACAATTAGTTTTAACTTCGGTATCTCCTTTTTTGTGGATAGGGATTACCTTTGCAAGAATCTGGAAATATACTCTAGTTAATTAAATGGGTAAGAGGTGCTACCAAGATTAATCTTAAACATTATTTAATTATATCAACACTGATTTCATAAATATTGCTACTGTTTGCGTTTTTCAGATTTTGTATAGTGTCTAAAGCGTTTATATACGTTACCTCTTTAAATGTAAATTGGCGATGGTGAATAGGATTTATGTTGATATTTGACAAATTGCATTTGCTTTTTAAAATAGTTGTTAATTGTTCTGCTATTGTTTGAAAAATAGTCATTATATTCTTGACACGTTATCATGCAATTTCTTATTGAACCAAAATATATTCTTTTTGCGATGAGATTTTTTTTTTTAATTTGATTGAAAAAGAATTTTTAATGCAATTACTTAATACACTATTTATAATGCACCACTATTCTTGAAAGTTTATTCAATTATCATGTACAAAATCCCAACTTACGGCTGACATAGAAGTAAATAAATTTAATTTACCTTCTTGAGTTATGGGTCTGTTTTGATAACTCGGTCTTTCATCCATGACTTCCGTCAGCTCTATTTTGAAAACAATACCTAAATGATCCGACAAAGCGGTATCTAAAAATTTAATTTTTTATGTATTCAGATCGGATATTTGTAAAAACATTATCGAGGCAAGTATTTTGTCTCGTATTCGCGTAGACACATTTGGAGAGTCCATAAGTTTGTATGCAGTCAGTCAGATATTGTTCACGAATATCGCTTCTATTAAAGTGAATATTAAAATATACACCCAACAAAGCCGTTGTTACATTAAAATTAATTTGATCTAATAATGCCATAAGACTGTTTAAAAAAATATATTAAAATCGACTGAAGGAGGTGTATAGATACATATTATATATATATATACTAATATTAGTAACAGAATATTTGGACTAGAACGCCGCGCAGTGAGGATTGCTTCCATGGGCTACTGAGATGTTTGTTGTGTTGCATTTTCAAAATGTTACCTGTGCCTTATATGGATAAAATATGTTCAAGTTTTTGAATTTGGGTGGGTTCTGTATCAATCGTCAATTCGTATATTGGCTCTTTGATAATAATTTTTTTTAGAAGAAACCTAATGCGTTAATAGATTGGAATTACAACTATAGTTTCATTAGGCAAATTATTGAATAAATTATAATGGATTGTGAGTGTGTTATTGGAATAAACAATACATTTTCGTAAGAATGTGGAGTTTTTAGTGATTTCAATAAAACTTGGGTAATTGAGTGTCTTCTAATTTCAGCAGAGGGAAACAAATCATTTTTGTTTGTACCTTGTTTAGACTTCGGAAGTATGAGGCTCGAGCTTTGACTTACGATTTCACGATCTTATCCATATCTAGTATTGATAGCAATCCAAGGTATCTACAAGATGGTTTAGCTTCCATTTGATTAAGATGTTCTATCTTATCTAATTCTAAAAAAGGCTGTTATGAGTGGAGACTAAATTGGGTTACTTTTGGAAAAAAATCAATACTAAACTATAAACTATGTGGTGATGATGCATAACCTTGAGGAACAACTTGTTGAAAGGTGGAGGATTGGAATAAGGACTGTCGAATTATGATTTTCGGGGATCTGTTTACAAGGTATTTTTTGATAAGGGTTAATAGAGGTTTAGAGATTTTGAGAAAATATCAGAAATACTACTGCCTGGACCCAAGGGCGGTTTTTGGAAAGAAGCCAAATAATACTGAGTATATTTGAATATAATCAGATACACATGTAAGGACTTTTTGTTTCAGAGTTTTAGTCAAAGCGTTTCCAAGGACGGATAAAAGCGTCATAGGTTTATAACTAATTATTAATAGATGCTCGTAATCAGGTTTTATTATACAAACAAGGACGCTATTTTGGTAGAAAATTTTGAGAGGAACAGTAAAATATTTTTAGGATATAGGAATGTATATTATAGCGGAAGAGGTTTAGTATGCACCAGTGAATTCCATCATATCCAAGAAATATACGTTTTTCTTCTGTTACGATTTCGATATAGTTTAATTAGTTTATTAATTGTATTAATAATTCTTGTGCAGATTAACATGTAAACAACAGTTTTCACAATGTATATTTAAAAATTCAATGATAACTTCTGTGCGAAATTTAATATTAAAACTTAAAAATTTGTAGGTATTGTAGCGATCCTGAATCCCGCGCAGCGCAATAAATATCTGAAAACATTTGGAAGTGAATACAGAGAATGTGCATTATCGCAGATCTTATATTTCACTGGATAAATTCAACTGAATCATAAGTAAGTGGTCTGTAAATTATATGCTATGATATATAACAAGGTAATCGAAAGTTAATTTAAACACGGTAGGGCAATAGCTAAAAACAAATAATTCATGACGGAATAGCTATTTATTTTTTTACATTTGACAATACTTTCTAATACAAAAACAAATACGGTACATTTAATTTTGTTCAAAAGGTGACAGGCTAAGTTCACTTATGTTACTCCACTCTAACCTATTAATCTTCTTTATCATATTCCTCATTTTACGAGAAAAAAATCGACATTGGCACATCTGAACTTTTTTTCAGAATTGACAGTCAAAATTATTTAATTTGCAGTCTTATATTTAATATATATCTCTTTTCATTATATGGTAATTGGGTCTAATAGACATTTTTAGAAAATCTATTAATTAATGTAATTATTTTATCATATGTATTATTGAAAATTTTAAACTGAAGTAATAAAAAGGATTATAATATCTGTGCCTTAAAAATATATGGATAACTATAGAGTTGATAAATTCGTGTTTTGTGCTTTTAATTTTAAAACTAGGTCAGTATGCCTCGACCCGTACAATAGTTGCATAAAGATGTAGAGAAATAACTTGCCCTGAAGTGTTTTTTTTTTTACCAGTTTATATAAACATAATCTAAATATTAACATTTTGCATGCTTATAAAGTGAGAAATTTCTAGCTGCATAACTTTTTAAGTACGCCCGAAAGGTTAATACTATACACAAACTTTAAACTTATTTAACACCGTGGTGTAAAGTCGTGTAAGTCGCTGGGCGGTAAAAAACTACCGGCAAGTTTTATTGTAGTTAAAGTTCATATTATATTCATCATTGAAAAGCCCGACGGACTTATGGAAATAAACCGAAAATTAATATTAAAACCGATGGATTTTTGGGCGCGCACAATAATGTGTGAAATTCGCGTGAGTGCACGCATTTAGCAAATTCTAATTGAATCGCGCAAGCCGAAACTTGCAACCTGATTTATAGTGCAATTTTAATTTCCTAACTGCACATTCAATTAATCGGATTTTGATCCGTTCGTCTGTACGAGTGTTTAAAACCGTCGCTCGATAAATATTTAATTAGGACACGAAACGTAAGCAGATATAGCTGAAAAATTAAAACAATCCTGAATTAATTTGCGCGAATTTCCAGCGATATATACAGGGGGCGTATAACGGGTATAATGTAATAGAGCACTTTGTCTGTCATTAAATTATTTATGAGCTGCCAATAGCTCTCTATATTCACACACAGGCTCACACCCACACACACACACACACATATACACCCGTACACGTTATATGCTAGAACGGATGTGACTGTTCACACCTGCTCTAAATCTAACTACCCCATGACCTGTGGAACTTCAGCTTCCCTCTTTCTGTTCAGAATTTCTGAATTTCAGAATTCTCCCCGTCTCACTTAAAGCATGCAGATCGCGCACAAGGGCGTACGTATTGAGGACTTTAAAAATAGGAGAGATTTCTCTCAGTCTCTCTCGGTCTCAGTCGCCCAGAGAATTTCATATCGCGAGGGGTATATACTATAGGTAATGTTATAGATTGTTTTTTGCTTAAGAACCGAATTGAATTTATGTCGGAAATATTTCTAGAAATGGACTCCCTTTATTCACCGCTATACGGACAATGGAACACTTCGGATGTGACAAAGTCTTCGATAATAAACTCCATTGTACAGTATTTACTGCCCACATTGCTACATTGATATTATTTCACTTTTATGTCTTTTAATACTTTGCATAAAGGTATAAAACGAGTTTAATATTAGATCAGGTTTATTATTATATAGAATACATTCATTTAACTTTACTCATAAAAGGCTGTACATTTCAACAAGACATTTCACATTTGGATCACATCTGTTTCCATAATTTAAAATAGATAATTATTGAATAATGTGCCGAGAAAAAAAAACCATTAAAATATGAGTTTATAATGGCAACCAACCGACAATATTCGCTTTAATTTTTATTATTTCTATAGTTATAGCTATATAGAGTTGCTCCTATAAATGTCTTAATTTTCAATTTTAATGAATACAAAATAAATTATAATTAGCATGCTATATATCCTCTTCGGTGTACCCATCTGGAAAATAATTCAGTTATGCGTTGGCCATGTGATTTTCAACTGTTTGTTGAAATTTAAATTCTAGTATAGAATTCCCCTGGTTTGAAAATGATCTAAATAAATTAACTAAATTAGTCAATGCGCTGATCAAAAAATATTTCAGGAAAGCAAATTAAACAATATAAAACATCGTTCTATTCTTGATATTATGGTATAAAGTTAGTATTGGTTCTGTCTTTGGTTTATTTTGTAAATGCTCTTTTTCGCTTACTCTTACTCTTTTTTGTTATCTCTTGCTCACGTTCGCTCTTCCTTGATCTCTTTTGCTCTCCCTGGTTCGCTTTCGTTATTTGTTGTGCACTTTTGCTCTCCCTTGCTCTTTCTCTCGCTCTCTTTATCTCCTCTCTTGCTCTCTTTCGCTCTCTCTTGCTCTGATTGGCTGTCTCTTGCTCTCCTTTGCTCTCACTTGCTCTCATTCGCACTCCATTGCCCATTTCCCTTTCGCTCGCTCCCTTTCTCTAGTCTTCGATTTAGCTCGCCTTATTCTCTTTGTTCTCTCTTGTTCAGTTTCGCTCTTCCTCACTATCTCTTGCTCTCTTCTGTCCCACTTGCTATCATGCGCTATTAGTATAGTATCAATAAGTCTATCTATAATTATATTAATTATTAAGCATTAGAATAAATATTAATATTAAGACCACTGACGCCAATTTAATTTTGTATTATGTATATTCTGAAAATAAAGATAAATTATTATTATTATTATTTCTTGATCTTAATTGTTTTCTCTTGCTCGCTCTCGCTCTCTCGTGCTCTATTCTGCTCTCCCGTGCTTGTATCTACTCCCCTTTGCTAGCTTCTGCTCTCGCTTTGTTCTCTTTTGCTCCCTATTGTTTCTTGTGCTCGCTCTCTTGCTCTTCTGTGCTCTCTTTTGCTCTCCCGTGCTCGCTTTTATTGCCCCTTGTTCTCTTCTGCCCCTATTTGCTCTGTTTTGCTCTCTTTGGTTCTCCTTTGCTCGTTCTCGCTCTCCTTTCCTCTCTCCCGTGCTCGTTTCTGCTTTCCCTTGCTCGTCTCTTCTCTCCCTTGCTCGCTTCTAATCTACTTTGCTCGCATTTATTTTTTCTTGCTCGCTTTTGCTCTCTCTTGCTGATTTCTGCTCTTCCCTGCTCGATTTTGCTATTCCATGTTCTCTTTCGCTCTATTTCCTTCTCCTTTTGCCTTCCTACGCTCTCTTTTGATCTTCCTTGCTCGCTTCTGCTCTCCGTTTCTCCCTTCTGCTCTCCCATGCTCGCTTCGGCTCCCCTTGCTCTCCCATGCTCGCTTCGGCTCCCCTTGCTCGCTTCGGCTCCCCTTGCTCGCTTCTGCTCTCCCTTGTTCGTTTCTGTTCTACCTTGCTCGCTCTCGCTTTCATTTGTTCTCTCTCGCTCTCCTATGCTCTCATTTGATCTTCCGTGCTCGCTTCCGCCCTCCGTTGTCCTTCTTCTGCTCTTCTTTGCTTGCTTCTGCTCTCCCTTGCGCGCTTCTGCTCTACCTAGCTCGCTTTTGTTCGCTGTCTCTGGTTTTCCTTTGCTCGCTATCGCTCTCCATTGCTTTCCCGTGCTCGCTTTTGCCCTCCCTTGCTCGCTTCTGCTCTCCCTTGCTCGCTTCTGCTCTCCCTTACTCTCTACCTTGCTCGCTTTGGTTCTCTCTTGCTCTCGTTCGTTTTCTCCTGCTTTTAGTTGATCGCTCCTATATGCTCTCTTCTGCTCTCCCGTGCTCTCTTCTGTTCTCATTTGCTCTTTTTTGCTCTCCCATGCTCGCTATTGCACTCCCACGTTCTCTTTCGCTTATGCTCTCTCATGCCCGCTTTTGCTCTCCCTTCTTTTCTTTTGCTCCCAGTTGCTCTCTATCGCTCTCTTTATTTCTCCTGTTCCCACTTCTGCTTTTCCTTGCCCGCTTCTGCTCTACCTTGCTCGCTTTTGTTGTCCCTTTCTCTCTTTTCTTCCCAATTGATTTCATTCGCTCTCTTTTGCTCTCTTTTGTTCTCTTGTGCTCGCTCTCGCTCTCCCATGTTCGTTTTTGCTCCCACTTGTTCTCTTCTACTCCCAGTTGTTCTCATTCGCTCTCTCTAGTTTTCCTTTGCTCGCTATCGCTCTCCATTGCTCTCCCTTGCTCGCTACTGCTCTTCCTTGCTCGCTTCTGCTCTTCCATGCTCGCTACTACTCTCCCATGCTCGCTTCTGCTCCACCTTGCTCACTTCTGCTCTCTCATGTTCGCTTTTGATCTTCTTTGCTCTCTTTTCTTCCCAGTTGATTTCATTCGTTCTATTTTGCTCTCTTTTCTTCTCTTGTGCTCGCTCTCGCTCTGCTGTGCTCTCTTTTGCTCTCCCATGTTGGCTCCTCCCCCTTGTTCTCTTATGCTTCCAGTTGTTCTTATTCGCTCTATCTGGTTTTCCTTTGCTTGCTCTCGCTCTCAATTGCTCTCCCATGCTCGCTTCTGCTCCACCTTGCTCGCATCTGCTCTAACTTGCTCGCTTCTGCTCTCCCTTGCTCGATTTTGTTCTACCATGGTCCCTTCTGCTCTCCCTTGCTTGCTTCTGCTCTCCCTTGCTCGCTTCTGCTCTCCCATGCCCGCTTCTGCTCTCCCTTGCTCGCTTCTGCTCTACCTTGCTCGCTTCTGCTCTCCCTTGTTCGCTTCTGCTCTACCTTGCTTGCTTCTGCTCTCCCATGCTCGGTTTTGCAGTATCATGTTCTCTCTCACTCTACGTTGTCTTTCAATGCTCTCTTTTGATCTTCCGTGCTCGCTTTTGCTCTCCGTTGCTCTCTTCTGCTCTCTCATGCTCGCTTCTACTCCCCTTGCTCGCTTATACTCTCCCTTGCTCTTTTCTTCTGTCAGTTGCTCTCCTTTCCTCTCTCTTGCTCTCTATTGTACTCTTCTGCTTGCTCTCGCTCTCATGTGCTCTCTTTTGCTCTTCCATATCCGCTTCTGCTCTCCCTTGTTCTCTTCTGTTCCCAGTTCCTTATTTTCGCTCTCTTAGGTTTTCGCTTTCTCTTGCTTTCAGTTATTCGCTCATATGTGCTTTCTTCTGCTCTTCCGTGCTCTCTTCTGCTCTTTATCTATCTATCATGTCCACTTTTGCTCTCCCTTGTTCTCTTCTGCTCCCAGTAGCTCTCTATCGTTCTCTTTAGTTCTTCATTGCTCCCCTCGCTTTCTTTAGTTCTCCTTTGCTCGCTATCGCTCTCTTTTGCTCTCCCGTGTTCGCTTCTGCTTTTCCTTGCCCGCTTTTACTCTCCCATGCTCGCGTTTGCTCACCTTGTTATCTTTCGCTCTCTTTTTTTCTCCTTTGCTTGCTCTCGCCCTCCTATGCTCTGTTTTGCTTTTCCGTGCTCGCTTCTGCTCTCCCTTGCTCGCATTAACTCTCACTTGCTCTTAATTTTGCGCTACTGCTCCCTCCCGCTCCCTTGTTCGATTCTGCTCTCCCTTGCTCGTTTCTGCTCTCAAATGCTCGTTTCTGCTCTCCCATGCTCGCTTCTGCTCTACCTTGTTCGCTTCTGCTCTCTCATGCTCGCTTTTGTTCTCCCTTGCTCTCTTTTCTTCCTAGTTGATTTTATTCGCTCTATTTTGCTCTATTTTGTTCTCTTGGGCTCGCTCTCGCTCTCGCTCTCTGTTGCTCTCCCATGTTCGCGTTTGCTCCCCCTTGTTCTCTTCTGCTCTTAGTTGTTCTTATTCGCTCTCTCTGATTTTCCTTTGCTCGCTCTCGCTCTCCATTGCTCTCCCGTGTTCGCTTCTGCTCTCCCTTGCTCGCTTCTGGTCTGCCTTGCTCGCTTCTGCTCTCCCTTTCTCGCTTCTTCTCTTTCATGCTCGCTTTTGTTCTCCCTTCCTCTATTTTCTTCCCAGTTGCTTTCATTCGCTCTCTTTTGCTCTCTTTTATTTTCTTGTACTCGCTCTCGCACTCCTGTGCTCTCTTTTGCTCTCCCATGTTCGCCCTTGTTCTCTTCTGCTCCCAGTTATTCTTATTCTCTCTCTTTGGTTTTCCTTTGCTTGCTCTCTCTTTCCATTACTCTCCCGTGCCGCTTCGGCTCTCCCTTCTCTCCCGTGCTCGATTTGCTGTATCATTTCTCTTTTGCTCTATTTTGTTCTCCTTTGCTCGCTTTTGCCTTCCAATGCCTTCCGTGCTCGCTTCTGCTTCCTTGCTCGCTTCTGCTCTCCTATGCTCGCTTCTGCTCCCCTTGCTCTCTTTTGCTCTCCCATGTTCTCTTTCGTCTATGCTCTCCCATGCCCGGCTTTGCTCTCCCTTGTTCTCATTAGCTCTCTCTTGTCTTCAATTTTTCGATATTGCTCGCTCTCGCTACCTTGTGCTCTTTTATGCTCTCCCATGCTGGCTTCTGCTCTCCCTGGTTCTATTTTCCTCTTATTTGCTCACATTAGCTCTCTCCGGCTCTACTTTTCTCTCCTTTGATCTCCTTTGCTTTCTTTTGCACTCCCGTGCTCGCATATGCTCTGTCTTGCTTCAATACCTCTTGCTCCCTTTTGTTCTCCCTTACTCGCAAAGAGAGCACAGGAGAGCTCCTGTGCTCTCTTTGTGCTCTGTTTTGCTCTCATCTGCTCCTACTTGCTGTCATTTGCTCTCTGTTCCTTTCTATTATTCTCTCTTGCTCACTCTCGCTCTCCTGTGCTCTCTTTTGTTCTCCCTTTCTCGCCCTCGCTCTCCGAGGCTTTATTTTGCTCTCATGCGTTCGCTTCTGCTCTCTCTTTCTCTCTTCTTGTCTCTTTGGATCGCTTCTGCTCTCTCTTGTTCTCTTCTGCTCTTAAGTGGTCTCTTTCGCTCTCTCCGGCTCTCTGATGCTCTTTTTTGGTTTCCTTTGCTCTACCATGCTCGCTTTCTCCCTTGCTGTCTTATACTCCCATTTTCCCTCATTCGCTCTCTTGCTCGTTAGTGTTCTCTCTTGCTTGCTATAACCTTCATGTGCTTTCTTCTGCTGTCCCGTGCTCGCTTCTGCTCTCAGTTTCTCTCTTTCGCTCTCTCTTGCTATCTTTTATTCTTCTATTCTCCTCTCGCTCTCCTGTGCTCTCTTTTCCTCTACGTATTAGGTATGATTTTCATCTATCCATCAAGGTTGTATTGATTTGCAAAATCATTCAGGCAAAATAAAAATACTATATTATTAACAAAGTTACCATTACTCATAATGTTATGAATATTTTATTAAATTATAAAGTGTGATTCTGAGTGATTTTTCTTTCAATTCGTTTTCATCTACAATTATGCGTTTTAGAAAATATTTTTTTACTCATTTAGACATAATCAAGAAATTAACTCGGAAATAAAATGAATACATTCTTAATGAAACATATATATCACAGGGGTGGATTTGTAAATTAAAGACTCCTTTCATTTCATAATTGTGACATGTATCATGACAATCAATTTTCGAAACATATGTCAGGAAACTGACTTTAATTTACAAATTAACTCGGGAATTCGAAGAGGAAATTATTAATAACCAATTCCAGAAAATATCATTCTTCTGGAACTGCAAATCTTACCCAAACTTTTTTAATTACCAGAAGATAATGAGAAAATCTGTTAGATCAAAGTCTATGGCTAATCAATTACCTGATCATTCTAATTACTTCTTTAAATACAAGGAGGAAGAAAAATTCGTTAGATTAAGCTTTATGGGAAGCATTAGCAGTTGGTCAGTCATTTTGATTGAACATCACACTCCATACATATATTGTCACTGCTACATACTTCAAAAACATTATCAAGATTTTGACATCTAACCACAGATAAATTATGTAAATCTTACCCACACTTCTGTAGTTATTAGAAGGAAAAATTAAATCTTTTAGGTCAAATATTGTGACTACTCAATTACCCAATCAATGCATCGCAGCATCTTCACAATGCGTTTTCAGTTACTAAGAGAAAAAAGTTTATATGATAGGTTAAGTTCTAAGGTTGGTGGATTAATTATCTGTACCGTAGTATCTCTAAATAGAATATTGGGTAAGCCAATAAGTTATAAATCAATGTGTGTATAAAAGCAATACCAAAGTCTAAACATTAACGGATTCTCTTGTTTGAAATATTTATTTGCAATTTTTAATTAATTACTGAAACTTCTATTCTATTTATCTTAACTATTTCTGAACACCCTCATTAGATTATATTTGAAGTGTCTGTTGGTCGTTTATTAGTTTTAGCTAATCCTTAAGATTATGTATACGCAGTATAACTATTATAAAATACGTTTGTATTGAGCGCCTAAAATTACCGGCAAATAAATTTCTTGATCTGTTGTGGTTAGATAATGCGAAGTATATAAATACCAATCCGCCCTCGGCATCCCTTATTAACCAAAGATTTGTTACATCCTCCTTAACTATCAATAGCGGGAATCGAATAATCTATCCTAATCTAAGTGCAGTAATTTATCTAAATTTCAATCTGTTTAAACTGCGAAATGTAGCAGGTCTGCATTTAGTAGTTAGTTTATATAGAGGAGAATGAATGGTGGGTCGCCCCCTCACCGGTTTGGAAGATACCTTGATTTAGCCGATTCTATAATTTCTGGAGCTAACAATGCAGCCCCGGATTAGCATTGAATCGCGATAAGGGGTAAGTAAAATCCCCCTTTAATCCGGAAATACACCCTCGCATTACACACTAATTAATTATACTTAAAGAGTGCTCGGAGCACAATTAAAAAATATATATACACATTAACGCAGGACTCGACGACCCGGAAACTTTTTTTAATTACTTTTTTTTAAAGCGCCGAGGAGGAAATCTTGAGTCGTTTATCAAGCTGTTTATCGCCAATCTTAAACATGTTTTCATCAAATGCAAAGATCAATTAGTATGTGTCAATTTCGTTGCCCCCGGGAAAATATTTGCGCTCCGTCGAAGAATCTCCATTCTCTAGAATATTATTAACCATAAATCACAATATTGGATTCATTAAAACTCGCTGCGAAATAGCTGGGGACAATTAAGTTTATACGCAACAGAGTTAAGTGCTTATCTTCACTTACGCGATAAATTATTTCGCAGGGCGGAATAGTTTTCTTTTTCATAAACGCCGGCATTTAAGCCTCTGACGTTCCTAAATATCTCCGGCTCCCCCTCGTTAATCTAATGAACAACCCCGGAGACAAAAGCGGACCGAAATTTAAGACCTTTCCATTTAGAACAACACATTCGGAAAACTGCGGCTAGTTAAATAAGGCTACACAGTAAAGGTCGTATTTAGGAGAGGAAGTAATGAATTGGAATGAATAAATGTTAAAATTCTAGCAATACAATAGAACCGTTTATCTCATCATTCTAAAAGAAATATTGTACTTAAATTAAAGAGTCAATATATACCTTACGTATTATGTTAAAAGTTACAATCGTATTAAAAATAAATTGAAATTTAATTAGTACATTACAAATATATAAATAAGAAAAAATATATAACAATTACATTATGTATTTACAGTTGTATGAATACATATTAAAAATAAAAATTTATAAATTGTCTCTTTTAAAATACCAGACTATTTCTTTAACAATTCTTAATACTTCCAAAAAAAATCTTATATTTTGGAGAATATTCAAACATTTTAGCAATTCTAGTTTTATTTTATTAAAATATTCCAGCAAATTTTCTTCCATTTTTATTTTTCGAAAATAGTGTTATTAAGGTTGTCTTCAATTTTCATTTAGATAATTCTAAAAATTCCCCCTTTTTGCCATCATCATCACGAGAAAAAGTATTTGGACGCCATTTTGTTTTTTAGTTTTATCCAATCATTTTAAAAATTTCACACTTTTACTTCTAAACTAGGTTTCTAATATCATTTTTAACAATTTCTCTTGGAAATTACGAGAATTATCTACGATTTTCATAATCTCTAATTTTAGATGTTTTATTATTCCGTTGACTTCTTTTTAGTAACTTGGCAACAGTTCAGGTTTCTTGATACAGTCTCCTTATCCTTTCTACCATTTGATATTTGATCACTCACTTCTTTCCTTCTCTAAACCTTCTCGCGCTTCTAATTGCAAACCATTTTCTTTTACCCTTTTATCTAGCTAATTCTCCACTATAGTTATACAAATTTTATACCTAATATACATTACTAATTTTCTCTTGTGTCTGTTTCATCCTTTGTGTAATGCATACATAATAACCACTCTTCATGAAGCCAATATGCTCATTTCTTCTCTTCACATTTGATATAGCAGTTTCTAAAAGATTATCTTTCTTCTTTATCCTATCTTTCTCAAAATCTAAAATTAAAACCACGAGTTCCTGGTAATTTTTCTTGTCTCATTTTCTCAAACGCCATGTTTACCTCATCTTGAATGAAATCCCTTTTAAAATTCGAACTTATCATCCATATGTCATTTCTTCCTCTACACTCCTTTGTTTCTTCTCGAAAGGTAATACTAATAGCCTTTTTAGATTCCCTTTTCATTCATTTCTACACATTACCAATTCTTCACCCATTTTGTAAGATTTGTATATTTATTAATACTAATAAACCTGATTCTAGAAACATACTTCTCTTATTGCCTTTGTCACTTCTCTATTTGGATGTCGAAATTTTATACCTTATTGTCCTTCAATTTTTATCCGCGATGATATCCTCAATACTTCCCCATTAACTGCTTTCAATTGAAACTTCGCAAACTTTTGCCCAAAATCTCTAATGGCATTTCTAATTTTCCACATTCTTATTTTTGTAAAATGTCTGTATCTTTACTTATTGGTATCTATACTTTTAGTGATAGATGGTTCCGTGCTACAATTTCTATCACTTAAATTCTTGCAAACTTTTTGATACTTACATGATCTACTACTGACGAACTCGGTGTATCAATTTAAAATTCAGTTTTTGATCTCTGGTAATGCCCAGTTATTTTATGGAAGCAGAATGAGAAATAGTGGTTTTGGAAATTAAAAAGTTGTGTGAAGAATTATTATTACGGTGATTAGAAATTAGACAGTGGGATTTATGAGAATTGATTTTAATTCGCCATTTTGCAATATTAGTTTTGCAGGAAGCCAATAAGTTGCCGAAGGGATTTTAAAACTTTAGGAATTGTGGGTACATGAGAAAATTATTGCCTTATTATCTGTAAATTGATGGAGATATTTATAAGGAGGCAAGTAGTATCAGGATATTAAATGTCGAAGCAGAAAATGTTGTAGAGTGGTCGCGATAGAAGGGATCCTTGAGATAAATCTTGTTCAAGAGTAAAATAAGGGGAAAAATAGTTATTGATGTGCTACCTAAGCACATTGACTGATATAACTACACAACTACAAGAATTAATAGTGACCACCGCATAGTACCAGAGCGCTTCGCTAATATCCTTTTTAGAGGAGGCCACACCAGCCACCCTGTTACGCAAGGGCGCACTACCGTTTCTCTTATCTACACCATCACTGGACAACTTGTTCAATTATATAAGTACCCGCTCTAAAACTCTAAATATTTCTACATAAGGAAAAAAAGTGTATAATGGGTCTCTCGGTATTTTCGGCATCGAAAAACCCGCAACAACTGGCTTCCCAATCTGTTGCTGAATAGAAGCAAAGTAGAAATGATGATATTTAAAATCACCGCCTAGGAGGCTCTAATCCGAAGAGTCAATGAAGGTACAAGCAAGAACTTCACCCAGTGCACAACCAGATTAAGTGGCAGGATTCTTAGGACTCCATATGAGGTTAACACCGATATAAGGAAGATCATTGAGTCCAAGACTTTCTTCTCTGAGATTACCCACAACTATTGAGACTCGCTGACTGTTTCTCCACAGTTGGAGAAACCCATGAAAAGCAGCAGAAGTAATGAAAGGTTTACGCGAAAAAAGATGAGCTGACCCAAATTACAGCCCCGTCGACCACTTAATAGGACAGACGGGAGAAACATCGTACGAAATCATCGATCCAGGTGTTAATACCAAGGTTCTAGAAGTGTACCATACTCTATAACCTTATTGTATGAGCATTTAAGTAAACTATGTTATTCCCCTTTCCTTTTGCCACAAAACACTATTTTTCAACATAATCTCCATTCAATGCTTCGTGCTTCCCTCGGATTGCGTCCCTCTTTGGGCCAAACAGATGAAAATCCGACGGTGCGAGATCGGGGCTGTAGGGTGAATGAGAAAGGACAATCCACTGAAATTTTGTGAGCACCTCTCGTGGTGCTTTTTGTGCCTACAAACACGCTGAAGACGTCCCTTCAATTATCAAAGAGTAGAACAATACACTTCAGAGTTGATCGTTAGACCATAGTGATGACTTTACCAGTTGAGGGTATGGTTTTAAACTTTTTCTTGGTATGAGAGTGGGTGTGGCGCCACTTGTGCCGTTTTGTTTCGAGTTTGAAGAGATGAAGCCATGTTTTATGACCAGCAACAACGTTTGACAAAAAATTGTCACGATCAGCCTCATGCCGAGCAAGCAAATCTACACAGATAGTTCTCCTTTGCTTTTTATTGTCTTGGGTTATTGTGAACAATTGTGACAGCACTACCAACAGAGATGTTTAGTTAAACAGCGAGATATTTGATGAATATCTGAGATACCCTTTTTTTTGCCAAAAGAAATTCAGTCACTGCTCGTTGTTTAGAACGCACCTCGTGCAGACGCCATTTTAACAGATACGTATATCGCTGTCACCTATCGGAAATCAATCCAACTAACGAAGGGTTATGGAAAACGAAATCGATGGTATTTTTCAAACCAAATTGTAGCAATTAAGTTGATGTTTATGGTTAAAAAGGGTTAACTCTTTAAATAAATAAAATTAGTCAATTAAACACTTGTTTGGTGGTGATTAATTTGTTAATTGGATCTTAGATCTCGCAAATTGATACAAAAGCAGCGAAACTTGTACCATCGGCATCAATATATGTTTGAATGAGTATTCTGATATATTCAGGTATTTTAGATTTTTATAATTTAAATTTATATTCCTGGCCATTTTTATTAATCAACTTTTAAAGCAAGTTTCACTTGGAACTTCAAAATCTACTGCTTCAATTTAATCGTTAGATGTTAATAAAAAAAAAACTTGGAAAAGCTGAAACATATAAGCTAACCTGCACAGATTGTCATAAAGTGTATATCGACCAGACTGGTTATAAATTCATTACAAGATTTAAGAAACACCAACGGACAAGAAAATAAATCTACCTTCGCCACGCATCTTCTAGAAGAGAAGCATTATCTTGGAAAGGATCTACTTTCAATAATCTATATTTCGAAGAAGATACCGAAAATTGACCTACTAGAATCCCTCGAAGTTCACAGAGCTCCTAATTTTAAACTATCAGCTTGATTTGATGTATCCCCAATCTTTAAAGCACTTGTATAATTTTCTCTTATATATACTTGTCGTACTCGGTTTGTAAATCACTTCTGGTTTGGTAATGGTACGTGTAGTTACCGAAATTTAAGTCAGAAAAATAAATTTAGTGTTATACCAAGGGGTAAAGTGTTTTTATCAATAGTCAACATATATAAAGAAATAGATGCCTTCAAAATAAATAACAAATAGTTTGCACCATATGCGATAAGTCGTTTTAAAATTTCACACTTAGTTTAGTTTATTGGCTTTAGAGCTCAGTTTAAAAAATATCAAAGATAATAAATGTATGCATTATTTAAAAGGTACCTGAGAATGCTATAGAAAATCGATTTTGAAAAAATTTAATCCACATGGAAGCGCCTATGGTACCGAATGCGTGCTTAGGCAGCTGCTTTAAGTTTTTTCAACATTATGCTTGTCTAACCTGAACTTTTATCATCGTGGATATCTGTTTCCAAACCATTTAAAAACTAGCATAATTTTCACAAATTTTCTTTATCCATCCTCTAAACATATTTATATGAGCTGCAGACAGATTCCAGTAGAATTAATATTTTTGTGTAATTAAAAACCGTAACAGAGCGTAAATTTTGCAATCTAAAGAATTAGTAATATACATAACTGAATTAAATTACTGCAAAATATTTTCTACATCCGCTAGAAAGTTAAGGTTAAATTAAAAAACATAGGTATGTTATATGATGGAAATTTTGATGTTTTAAATGCATTCAACTTCACTACGTTGATGAGATTCAAAATGTATTGAAGTAATAATAAAATATTTAATCATACCATTAAATATTAATAATTGTTTAATACTGTTGTTGTTTTTGTTATTGATACTCAACATAATTTCATCAGTATATTACCTAATAGGACATTGAATATATATGATAATGTACACTGTTTTGTAGAGGTATGTAAATACACTTAAAACTGGAAATAACATTGTTAAATGTTTTATATCGGCCAGGTATAATTCAATTATGAACCGATACCAGTCATAAATCAATATTTTACAATAAAATGGGAAACAATATATCATACTTATTTTTAATTCCTTTTGACATACAATTTGTGAACTTGACATATCCATATCGATACATATTCGGAGTGTGTTCGTTTTATTAGCTTTTACCCGAGCGAGAATTTTTATTAAATCTCTGTATTTCCCAATTTAATTCAATTTCATTGTTTGTTTGCGCTTTCTCTGTATTTCACATACAATATACAATATTCAATTGAATGATATATATATATATATATATATATATATATATATATATATATATAGATTTCCGATACAAAGGAGCCGTGCCTGGATGTTATCAAGATTTTAATTTATAAAAGAATTACAATTGCTCGTGCCTTATGACAATATCTGGTTATTTCTTTCCGCCAATAAACGTTATAATGTTAAGAAGTAAATATCTATTCATAGCAATGCAGAAAATACTATAAAAATTTACTTTTTGATTTATTATGACAAATTCATTGAAATTTGTAAATTATTATTCAACCATTCAGTTCCTTCCTTAGCTTACTTAGCTTAAATTGATTAGATTAAAAAATTTTACTCTAAAAATTATGGGCTAAAATTTTGTGATGAATTTTGAATTAGGTAGTTTTTTTATTTCTGCATTATAAGAATAAATTACGAGGTCAATATTTTTGAGAGATTTTTTGATCAGTCTTCAGGCTAACAATATTGCTAATTTCCTTACTAAGTTTGCTAAACTATTATTAATATCATTTAAATAATCGATTTCCATGAATTTTAAAAGTTCATAATTGTGACAACAAATGTAAATTAGATGGATGGATGGATGGATGGATACTCTTAAGGGTTTCATTAGTACAAGACTGAAATATGCTGCAAAATATGTCTTTCATGAGACATATGAATAATAACTTCATTTTGCGTCATGGAGCCACTGTACGGTAAATTATATATCTCCAAGCTTTAAGTTTATTCATTGATGCTATTTTCAATGTCCAACCGTCCATTCCGAACAATAACACCGAGAAAAACTAAACACTATACTATTCTTGAAATAATGCGGCAGTTTCAGTTATCAGTTTCTAATTAGTTAACCCATGCATATATTGAATAATATTAGGCACCTCCTTGCCTTAGTCCGTTATTTGTTTAAATTATGCTTAAATTCCATCCCTTGTATATTGTTGAATTACTGTTGTAATATGTTCTGTATGAGTTTGATCAAATTGTCATTTATTCCTCTCTCTTTGAGTATTATTTATAGTTATTTCTTGGTATCATGTCTAACGCCTTTTCTAGGTCTATGAATCCTAAGTATGTGATTGCACTTCTTTTAAATCATTTTTATTTGATTTCTTTTGTTGTGAATAGGTTATCATGTATAGATCCTTCTTTTCTAAAACCATTTTGTGCTTCACCGATGTCTGATCGATTAAAGTCAATTATAGAAGATAAGGAAGATATTAACCGACTACTGAAGGTGAATATTCAACTTTTGAAAGAAACACTTAACTTGCCTTAATAATATAAATCATACTGTTGTATCCTTTCTTCGCACTTTTTTTAATTTATATGCATAGAAATATAGTGTGAAGAAGATAACACAACAGTGTTATTTATATTGATACTTTCTTCACGGATCCCAAAAAACCAACAACGATTACCAAAACAAAAGAAGTCAAAACTAGCCCAAAGTGTAAATTAAGATCACTGTCAGTAAATAACTCCGAAATACAAACGAATACGGTTAGACCCCTACAAATCGCGAAAACTGCTAAAGTCACAGTTCCAACTGTCCTATTGTATTACCGAGTATTTTTGCTAAAATCTAAAAAAGTAATAGCGAATCGAATCCTAGACATTTTTATTAACAATAATTTATTAAATAAAGCAGAACATAGGTTCTTGAAACAGAGATCCACCATTACGGCCATCTTTGACTGCTTAGAATGTGTCTAGACCTATCCAAGACATTTGACAAAATAAATCATACTATCTTGTTAACGAAACTGGAATTATATGGTGTAAGAGGCACCCGCCTAAGATTAATTCAATCATTTGTACAAGACCGCCATCAACGAATTACGAATATCGATATTATGAATATCGGTGTACCGCAAGGAAGCATCCTGGTCCTATAACGTTATTATTCAAATGTACGAAGATGGCGCATATATTTTAACTGTTAGCACCAATATTGAGGAATTGATAACTGAAGCAAATAACATTTGCTCAATCACCCAAAAATGAATGTTGAAAAGTAGGCTAATAATAAATAACGATAAAACCAAAGCGCAATTTAATACGAATTTATCAATAATAAATTTTTCAAAAATATGTTTATGAAATGCATACATACATAGAACTAGAGCCAGAATGTAGAGTTCTAGGAATGGCCATGGACAGCAATCTAAATTGGAAATGATAATTCGAAGGGTTTAACTTAAAATTTAATTCAGTCTACTTCGCTTCGATTGTTTTGCTCTGCTGCTTTTTGTTTCCCAGAATGCTTTATTGTTTCTCGTATCGTCTTCATTTAGTCCATATAATATGATTATTGTTCTCTCTGTTTTCTTCTGCTTTAACATTATGGTTAATGTTCTTGGTGATATTTCTATATGTTTTATATTTTTGTGTATTATGCATCCTACTTCTTTAGCTGTCCACTTATTGAATTCCGCCGCTGAAAATTATTTTGTGCAAATTTTTGGTTCTATGTATACCTCTACTTTCATCCTTTCGACTTTTTTCCAGTTCTTCTTCTTATTCACCGTGTATACTCCTTATATTTACAAGTTGCTAGTCTCCATTTTCTCTCTTGTTTGTTATTTATAATATTTATTGTTGTACTTAATTTGAACTCAAGCGTAAAGTGTGTTATTTCTTCTTCTTTGCTTATGTCGCCTTCGTATTATCGTCTACTTGTGTATCTAAACTCATCCTCATTTATTTTGAGTTCTTGGTATAATATTTTTCATTTTTCCTCCTTTGCGATACTTCGAATTAACTTGATATTTTATAACTAGCTTTATACACCACTCGTTTTCTTAAGTTTAGCTATTTTTCTGTAGTTTCTGCAAATAGGTGAGTACAGTGCATAATTTTTATCTAGAATAGGAGTTTTTTAATGATTTTGAGTAAATATTTGATTTGTGCTTGAAATAGGTTATTCTTAAGGCAAACATAATTTTCTGAATTATATTGATCTGTTTCTAGAATTAGAGTAAAATTTGATTTCTCGGCTTCTGTTATAGGGAATTAAGTACAACTTTGGATTTCTTAGACTTGATGGATGATAAATCTAACGAGGAATTATTTTATTTCGTTTGACATTTGTCAAATGAATAAGAAGATCTTCAATTCTTGTACCTTTTTCTTGTCTTTCGTATAAGCCGATTTGATAATAAAGATGGCTGCGACTATTACTACTTGATAATACCCTAATAATTTTTAATAATGTTTTAATTTACACGTCATTTAATACTTTCCTTGTTTACCATATTGCCCAAAAATTTTAGATTGATAATAAAGTAGATGATAAATAAAACACTTGGGTTTTGAGAATTTACACAATTTAATGTCGATGCACTCCACCAATTGTTTCGCCACATAGTGGCTTCAACAAGCAGATCACCATGTAAAAGCCTCATCAGTCCAATATTTAATAAAGTAGACTTGAATGCGTAAAATGTTGTGGCCAGATGTGTAAAATATGTGAAAATGTGAAGCATATTGGCAGTGAATCAATCATTTGTTGTACGGAATCCCAAACAGAAGACGATGACGAGTCATTGATTAGGAGACACTGTCCACCCAAGTGAATAATCAGGTTATGAATATCAAAATTATATACTGAAAAAGCCTAGTTAAATCTAAAGATATTACGATTAATTGTCTAAATAATAATATTATGTTCCTATAAGCGCAGATCAAAACCCTAAAATATTAATATTACAGACTACCGTAAAGGCAATAATAAACAACCCTTCAAATGTACCGACTAACACAGTAATAAACTAATTTCCAAAAAAAAAGAAAAGGTCACCCCCCCCCCTTAAAAAAAATACTCCAACGAGACACTGGAAAAACCAAATAAGCAAAAAAATATAGTAGAAGAACCAAACCAGACCAAAACATATATAAATATGCAAATGAAAATAATGCTACTCAAGGGAGCAAAAGATATGATAATGAGGTTGTGTACAGAACTGAAAAAAATGAATGGTATGACAACGCTAATTTCAAATGGGGTTACGATGCAAAACTAAGAGAGCATCTAAAGTCAATCATGCCGGCTAGGAATTTTTCAGTTCAATCAATAGAGCATAATAATCTATTCATCTTGAAAAGTACAAATGTTTGAAAAATGGTTTCCCTACAGACTGTAATATAGAACATAGCAATTTAAAATTCTGGCCGGAGGGAATCAAAATCAGTAGATATAACTTTTTTTTGTGGCCCGTGGCCCACGCTAATTGTGAAAACAAAATAACCACAAAAACTTTAGAAGTCCACAAATTAAAAAAAAAACTGGGTAATGCACCAAAATTCCAGAAGCGTCGCTTATAAAACCAACGAAATTTAAAATGACTTGGTGAAGTACAAACCTAATGTATTATGCATCACAGAAATAAAAAATCGGTACAATGGCAAAAACATGCAATATGTGCATCTAGATAAAAACTCAAATATTTCATACTACGATCGAACAATGCGTAAAGGCGGTGGATCATGACTTTTGTAGACAATAACCACAAATATAAAGAATTTAATATTATAGACCACCTAATGGTACACTAAATGTATTCTTAAATACTACTACTACTAAACATCTTTACTTAGTAAGTACAATACTTGTAATAAATTAAATTAAACAAATTCTAATATGAGACACTGGCTTCTAGTTTTCTGTCCAACGGCTATCGACCCGCGGTCTTTTAGCCTGTAATTATCTCTCATACAAACGTCATGATTGCTAACGTCTTGTTGTGTTAACTGTCTGTTGTTCTTCAAACGTCATGATCGCTAATGTCATTGAGAAGTGAGGTGATGAATTGATAGATGGTGATTTCGGGGTGTTTAAGGATCTATTCTTAAATATTTGTGTGCAATATCGATGAAAACAGATTCTATTATTCTCTGTGGAGATCTCAACATATATTGAGATAGATGAACAACCGCAACCCAAATCGACTACATGGTCACAAATGTTTTTGGTTACCTACTGCTCTAACAAGTCGTTTCTGAATAGTAAATGCTTTCTTCCAATTTTACTCTGTCGTATTTGCCCAAAATATGATTCCATATGTAATTTGCGATTGACAGTAAGACATATATACCACACGCGCAGCTTCTTCATGTAAGTCTTTCCGTGTTGAATAAATGAGGTATGAGTATTTTGCTATTTTTGAACATAGATTATCAATATGATTATCCCATTTTAGATTGCTCTGGATAGTCATGCCTAGAAACTTTACCTGGTCTGATTCCTCTACCATTTCTCCGTTCAAAAGGATAGTTGTTTGGTCAGGTATTGATTTGTAATTAATGATATGAGTTTTTTCCACGTTTACGAGAAGATTGTTATTTTCCAACCAGATGCTTAGCTCATGTAAAACTTCGTTAGTGATATAATTTAAGTGAGATATTTCTTTATCACTGATGTTGATAGTAGTAGCATCCGCAAACATCGTAATGTGGCTATTAATGGAAAGTGGTATATCGTTTATGAATAAGAGAAATAGTAGAGGGCTTAAAATACTCCCTTGTGGTAGTCCTACTGCCAATTCTATTACACATGTGTACGTTATCATTTATATTGGCAGTTACTTCTATCCGATTGTTGAGATATGATGCAAGAAGGCGATGACAATTTCCTCTTATTCCATAGTTATAGAGTTTGCTCAACAATAACTCATGTGTCACGCAATCAAATGCTTTTGTAAGGTCTAAAAAGATCGAAAGTACTTTTAAGTTTTTGTCGATGTTGTCTAAGATATATTTTAGAAAATTCGCTATGGCATGTATTGTTGACCACCCTTTACGGAAGCCGAATTGTTCCTTACATATGATATTGTTGTGTTCAAAAAAATTATATAGTCTTTTACATACTATTTTTTCAAATATTTTCGAGAACGTCGGCAATATAGATATTGGTCGGTAGTTGTTTAGTAAATGTGGGTTTCCTTTTTTTAATATCGGTGTAATTTTGCCTGTTTTTAGTAGTGATGGAAATGTGCCTTCTGAAAGAGATAAGTTAATAGCGACGGTTAGTGGATTACTTATACTAGTTATTATTTTCCTAAGCACCAACGCTGTTACATTATCTATATCTAGAGAGTTACTGGGTTTCATTTTAAGTGTGGTTTTTATTATTTCATCTTCTGTCACTGGATAGAGAAATATGGAGTCTGCCACAAATGCGTTTAATGAATAATTTGAGTGAGTACTACTCATATGAATTTTGCTACCAACCGTACCAAAATACTGGTTCATCAGATTAACGATTTTAGGTGGATCTTCTACTTTCATATTATTTTCGTTGTCAATAATATTGCTCAGGGTTTCTGGTATATTATTTTGCGTTTTTTATTTTAAGATGTTCCATAACGTTTTACTTTTATTATTTGATTGATTTATTATCACTGAATTAAAGTTTATTTTTGCTTGCTGTAGTGAATGGCTGTATTGTTTTTTGAGATATTTGTATTTTATATGTAATTGGTTAGATTTTGTATATTTGTACAGTTGGTAACAAAATTCCATATCATTTTTCATTTGTCGAAGTGAATCAGTGTACCATGGCGTTTTTGATTTAAAATTGTTTATAATTTTTACTTTCCCTATATGAAATATATGGGAAGTATTGTGATCGTGATTTTTTTTTGAATTTTTTTTTGCGGAATTATCAGTTTTGGGGTTCCCTGAACCCATTACACTAATTTCTGGAAAAAATTTTTTTGTGTCTGTGTGTGTGTCTGTCTGTCTGTCTGTCTGTCGGTGGGCGCTGTATCTCAAAAACGAATAATCTGATTGAGATGAAACCGTAAACTTAAGGTTTTATCATTAAAAACTGGAACTGAAAAGCTTTTGGTAAACATTCATAGACCGGAAGTGGATGTTTACTCGAGACGTTTTTTTTGTTTTTTAGTGATATTTTTCTAAATATGAAAAATTTTAAAAAACGATTCAAACAAAAGTTAAAAAGTATAAAAACTGAACAAGTTTTATTTAAACGTATTTTTCATAAAATTTTTAACCTTCGAGAAAAAAATTAAATATGAAAATTTAGATATTTTTTGCCAATTGCTAATTAACTGTTGGAGTTACATGAAACTTATATAACAAATTAGTGTAGAGAATTAAAAAATGAATAAATTATTAAGAATAGCCTTTTTGCGTAAATCTCATAGTTTTCGAGAAAAATATTGGGAAAGTACTATGATGGCCACACCACCATTTTTTCTTTTGTTGGACAACATTGATTGTATATGTCTAAAACATTTTGTGAAATAGTCTTCGGAGTTTTTGCAACCCCTCTAATAGTAGTTCCCAGTTTTGTTGATGTAGAATTTTATTTAGTGTGTCAATGTTGTTTTGATTAAGATTTATTTTTTTTAATTGTTTTCTTCTTAAACTTTTCTTTTGTTTTAATTTGAATTAATTGACCGTTATGGTCGGAAATATGGGTATCAATTACTCTTGCGCTTATATGTGGTATGTTTGTTATAATGTGATCTATGCAGGTTTTATTTGCATGAGTAATTCTAGTGGGGTCATTTATGGCTAACTCCAGATTATAACTATATAGTAAATGTTTAAAGGCAGATGTTTTATTTTCATTTTAATTTAATATATCAATATTAAAATCACCACCGACCAATATATCAGTGTTTTCCTTTATTAGGACATTATATAAAACATTCTCGAATATGCGTAAGGACTCAGTGAAATTGCCCTGGGGTGGACGATTAATGCACAAAAAAAATAATTTTCGTATTGTTCTGAACATATGCGGCACCCGCAATTTCGATCGATCCTTCCAAAGAACATTGATTGATATCGAGTCTACAGTTGAATTTGTGTTTGCCTGATGATAATATTGCCGCTCCTCCACAACTACGTCCCAGGCGATTAAATGATGATACCACTTGGAAGCCATTAATTTTGGGGAAAACTTCATTGCTGGAGACCCAATGCTCTGTAGCTAAAAACAAATTAACATTTAGTTCATCCAACATTATTTATGTCTCATTAATTTTATTCCTAATTGATTGCATATTATGATGTAATATAGTAATTGATTCAAATAGATTTGATGTTTGTGTTAGTCTTTCTTTGTTTCTTTTTTGCTCCTGTGAAAAAATCGGGTTACATAAGCTCCGTTTGGCCATATTTTGGGGTCCATTGCCTTGTCGAAATGATACCTGCCGATTGTGACTTTGAATGATGCATAGTGTTGTGGAAATTTGGAAGGCAGAGGCTCGCATATAACTTCTGGGAACTTTTTTTCCAAGTATGTAATTATGTGTCCTTCTTGAGTTGTAGGGATTAGACGCGAGACGTATAAAAACGTTTTCTTCAGAATAGCTGTTATGTTGTGTTTGCTTAGTGATTCACCAATTATTTTTTATGATTTGTTATTTCTTTTCCGTTTTAATACAGTTTTCCATTCTTGGTTTGTAGTTTGTTCGTCTTCTGGTTTTTTTTCCGATTGTTTCCGGTGTAGTAGCATTGATTTTTATTTGTTTGTTAAGACTATTTTGGCTCTCCTCCTTTTGAGTTGTTAATGCAGATGTTTTGTTGTTGGGTTTGGTGAATGCCGCGGAGCTGTTTTGCGCGGTATTTGTCTTCGGTTTGTCTGCAGGTGTATTCTCTGCAAATATATTGTCTGTGATGAACGTTTTTTGTTGTTTATAGGTTTCTACGTTCACTTGGTTCATATCGCTAGTTGACCGTGGTCTTGATTTTTGCAGATTGTCACTAATCATTTTATTTTGTGCGCAATTATCTTCGTCTAGTGTTAGTGAGATGCCTCTTGTTGTTTTGTTGTTGATTACTGACTTCGATTCCAGATTGATAAATTTTGATTTTAATAACTCAATATTGTCTTTGAGGATCAAATTTTTGTCCTAAATTTCCATTATTATTTTATTCATGAGTTCTACTTGCCTTTTAAGTGAGATATTTTCGAGAGTTAGTTCCTCTTTCCTAACCTCATTTTGGGTTTCCGTTGTTTTGCAACATATTCTGGTAGCATCAATGACTCCTATGTTCTTCAGTTTACTGCTACAGCTGAGATGATAGGTGTTACCGCACTTTATACATATTACCACTTTACAAAGTGTGTTTGTACAACACGTTAAATAAGATAAATTATCAGACGTGCCGTCATCGCCTGCCATTTTACTAATACCTATGTCAATTACTCTTTTAATATAAATAGTTTTGAAAACAAAGAAAGGATAGGAAAATATGAAATCCCACTTACATAACGGTAAACCAACAATAAAACATAATATAGAACCACTGATGTATTTAATAAATTTATCACTGGATATACCTTTCCAGGGGCTTTCCAAGTGACCTGGATTTTAAAATGAGAACATAGATAACTATAGACAAATCTCTATACTAAGTTGTTTCTCCAAGATCTGTCGTGTAGTTTCTTAGTGATCGTAAATTATTTGTGAGAGTTAATCAGAGTTAATCCTAAGTCTACAACATTAACCAAGGGATTATGCGTGGTTTCACGCCAGGACCGCTCTACTTGTTTGTTTTTATTTCGCATCAATTTTTATACTTATATCCATATCTTTTTATTTCCTTTAATTTTAAATATTATACGTTCGCCTGTATATAGAAAACGTTATTGAACTTATTTGTTCCTTCCATTCGGATTTTATAGTTTAAATATAATAGATATTCGTATTCCGCGTCTGTCCCCATTTGCTGATTTTTTTTAACGAACAATCAAGACTCGCTGCGGTAATGGTAATTGAAATACTCTGTAGTATCCATCAAATTCAGATCGTTATTGCGGACGGGCGCAATTTATGATTTCGCCACTGTTAGTGCCTTGTCTCGGGCGACGTGATTGGACCCTGTAATTCCTCCCAATTACCAGATTGTCAATGTTAAAACGGCGTACTGATGCGTGCGTGCCGCCCTTTATACTAATCCCAGTTTCTGATCATGTGTGCATACTCAGCAATTGTATAAAATTAATGTTTCCCGCGCACCGCAATTCACGTCCACTGACTGGGGAGACCCCTACTAGAGTATACTATATATATATATATATAGCACCCACTGCATACTACATGCTGATTACTCATCAGCGACGCCCCTCTGATTAATGCTCGCAATTCTCCAGTTAATTAAAACCTTTATAATTTTCCACCATAAACGATGTGTAACAATCCGATTCAGATTTATGGCGATTATTTATCTGTGACGTTGCGAGGGTGGGTAAAGACGGCAGACACGTGCAAAAAAAACAAGTTTAATCGATTATAATTTGCTATCTTTTTTTTTGGATGATAAGAGCGGCGATTTTTTTATTCCCTTCGCGTGGGAATTATAATGAAATCAATCGTCGGTCCTATGTATAAGATGAGCTTTAAATGACAGCTCGTCGGGCTAGATGGTAAACACTTGACGGTTATCCTAGTTCATCCATCACTCGAGTGGCGCAGTGGGGGACTTTCCATTCGATGATTTATTGGCACCTGTTAACATGAAATACGCATTTTCGGGTTTTAAATATGAAAGTAAAGCCCATTATTTGGTTCACACGATGAGTTCAAATTTGATCCTTTGATTTACATGTAGTTTCCTTGTCGCTAATAAATCTGAACAGATTAAAGCTTTATAGTATTATTATTATATGTATCCAAGTAAATCAATGAATTATTTAAATTTAATAACACCTTGTAGATACTAGGCTTTACATATTTAGATTTGGCTTATCTTAAAGTTTGCTTCTTTAACCTTTATACTTATAATTTCTTCAGTCAAGATTCAACATAATCGACTAAATCAACTTATAAGATTCCTGCCGCCGTTGAAAAGTATTCCACTTATTTTCAGGAAACTGTAGGTCTTAATGCAAACAATGTGGTTAATTATCGGAGATTGATTTATTCTCCTAGAACCTGTTGATAATTATGAGAGTAACAGTTTGCTCAACCATTTATTTCTACAGAAAAATAATATCTTCAGTATTTAAAAAAAACTAGTTTGTATAGTCATTAAAGTTTAGGCCTTAGTAGCTTAAATTGTAAATATTGTAATCGGTATTTTTCAGTATTTTCGCTAATTCTAAATCATAACTGTCAGATTTTTAATAGTATTATAGTAGTTTTGTTCTGAATTACCATTATTAATCTCGAAGCAAAGTAAGTGATGAGCCCCCTCTGTTTGTATTATTATAGAATGAATTAATAAAACTGCAGATTTTATTTTAAAAACAAAATGTGGTTTTCAAGTACTCAAGTTTAAGTTTAATTGATAGTTATGTTAAATTAATATATTAATATATTAAGAATATCAAAGTACAGCAGGAAAAGTAGTAGGATGCTTACATTACAATTTTTATTTTACTTGCATCAATACTTCACCATTCCAGTCAATTTAATATTATTCCAACACCTTTTATACTTGGGACTTTTACTTCCTAGACTCTCAAAATCGTTCTCGTTTTCGCTAGTATACCAGTTGGCAAAAGTCATACCTATACCCAAAAAAGCAGATTTAAACGATATAAATAGCTTTAGACCAATAACTGTCTTACCAATAATATCGAAAATATTCGAAAAAATAATAGGTAATCAACTATACGAATATTTTGAGCAAAATCTGTTACATCCGTGTCAACACGGTTTTCGTAAAGAAAAATCGACTACAACTGCTGCCTCTGAGTTTCTGGAACTGTGTATGAAATCCTTCAATGCAAATGAATACTTACATGCAACGTTCATTGATCTGTCAAAGGCATTCGACTGTATTTCGCACGAGATCCTCATCCGCAAGCTTTATATGTGCAACTTATACCCCCAAGCCTGCAAACTTATATCCTCTTATTTACTTAACAGGGCACAATGTGTTCAAGCAGGCGGGGCAACGTCCTCCTTCCTGGATATCAAGAGCGTCATACCGCAGGGTTCTATACTCGGCCCTCTTATTGTTTCTTATATTCATAAATGATTTACCACCAATCTCAGGAGGGAGTGACCTTGTATTGTATGCTGATGACACAACTATAGTCAGTACAGGAGCCACTGAGGAAGACAGTTTGAGGATGAGAAATGAATCTTTCGTGCATGTCAATGAATGGTTTCAGCGAAATGGACTTAAATTAAACTCAAATAAAACAGTCAATATGGTTTTTACACTAAAAAACACGACAAAAGATGAAAATTATAGTGATTTCACGAAATTCCTCGGTATCTTCGTAGACACGAAGCTCACCTGGTACAAGCATGGCGATTTGCTAGTAATCTACGTTAGTTATTTTACGTACTTCTTTGTGCACTGTTCTGATATAATTTTATTTATTTTTAAGGCATCTACTTCGTTATACATGTTGAACACTAATTAAAACACTTTAACTTTGTTTGTATAACACTGTATTTATACTTTATGTTTGATAATGGTACGTTTAGTTACCGAAACTATAGTCACAAAATAAATACAGTGTTATACAAACAAAGTTAAAGTGTTTTAATTAGTTCTGATATACGTTCAAACTTATTATTTTCCTCAATAGCACGAACCTCTAATCTACCGCAATAAATAATATTTTAACTATTCGTACTTCTGATCTCTCAGAATAAATACAATAAATTATCTATCAATTCAATATAAACTACATAAACTAGCATACTCTGTACCTACCTCATATAACCATTGCTTCACAAGCTAGCGTTCTCCTGACCTAATAATAAACCATATATTAATGCAGCGTGCTCTTACCCACCTCAATAAAGTATGCATTAATCTCACTCAAGGTTTCTAGCCAAAGCAAACATTTGTACAGCAGGTCCTGCTGATCCAGTATATAGAACGTTATGGTAGGTCAAGAACACGCCAGGTTAATACATAGCTCATTATGGTAGATCAGGAGTACGTTAGTTTGAACAACTTTTTTAGTACAAATTTAATTTTCAATTTAAAATTCATTCAAGAGAATGTATTTAAAATAAAACACCTTTAAGAAAAGGTGAAATAAATATTTAAATTTAGTGTGTTAAGTTTTGTATTTAAAAAAGGTCAAAGCTTTTAAAAAGTGACAGAAAAATTTGACTAAGTTTTAGAAATGAAAAATGATTATAACCACAATTTCTTATTCTAATTTTAAAATCAACAGAATAAAGTTTAGAAAGATTGATTTTAAACGAAAACCTTAATGGTAAATCTAAAATTTGCTTTGAAAAAATTTGTCTAGGAGCTAGAAACACGATACTTAATATCAAATTTGTTCGATAAAATAAAACTTTTTGTCAAGAAACTTTCAAAGAATATAAGCAAATGTAACGTAATATACCTCAAAACCTCTTATTCAGAGACAAAAGAAATGATTTATTCCAAAAAATTCTTTGTTTAATCTGGTTATCTGATTTGGTAGAAGGAAAATATATTGTAGATAAAAAAATTCTTGCCTAATTAAACAGATGAAATTCTTATTTCTTTTTTCGATTGTTTGCTGCCAAATGGTGAATGCCTTTAGTTTTTGGATACAATTGTACTAGTGAATTTTTATAATAACTAGATCCCTAACACGAACATCTCTACTTAATAGAGGAGGTACCACAGTTCATCTTAGATCCCTAACACGTATGTTGCTGGAATGGCTTTTCCTCTTGGTACAAGGCTATTGGATTTGTGGCAATTTCTTAGTATACATATTATCTTTGCGATCTTTTCAAGCCACTCGAGAAGACTAACTGGTTTGACATGATCGGAAAAAGTATCGATGTGCTCGAATTATTTATTTGATCAAGTACACGATCTATTTTGATCTGCGTTCTAGAATTTTACGAAGGATTAACTATGATATCATGATAAACATTACCAGCTTAATAAACTAATAAACTGAGTAGTAAAACATGTTGCAGTGTTAAAAAGTGAAACCCTCCTAACTGTGTTGTTTTATTTCAATATAAGACTATTAAGGTACTATCTATTGCCTAAAGTGTTGTACTTAGATTTCCTAGTTGCGTGCATAATCACCGACCGTTTCTCTTCAACTGCTTTACGCTGATGAGATCCAGATTAAATCAAAACCGGTCCGCGGCTGTTGTTGGCGGGAAAACAATAAATCAATGTTTACACATCGAAAATATAAATATTTGCTCACTTTTACGCATAAATTAAAGTCGTCATTGAGAACTTTTTATCTAAGATATGTAATTATGTACGGAAAAATGCAATTATTTTCATCTGTTGTGTAAACAATATTTAACTCTAATTAGAAGGTTAATTAAACATTTTGTTTTACTAATTAAAATTTCTAATAACATAAAAATGTTGAGAATTTAATTCATCGTAAGATTTAACTAATTTATTAAAGTTTTTGCTGTCCATAACTATTGAAAATATTCTATGCATTATTGATCTGTAGACTGCAAGTTTATGTTTTAAGGTGTGGAATGATTTATTGTTTATTGTGCAGTAGGTGTATGCCAGTTTATAATAGAAAAATTGTGAATATTATTTTTTTGTTAGCACTGAATTATAACAAATAAATAAATAAATAAATACATTTTGGATAGCTGGGCCTAAAATATTTACTGAATTTCAAATGTAAATTTTATGTTTTTATAGATCTTGTTTAGGGCTTTTAAGAACGTTTTAAGTAAAACAAAATAAACTTTATTTATATCACACACTTTAGTGACTATAGATACGACACAATTTAGCTGGTCATTATCAAACTAATTTTTTTTTAGCTAAAATGCTAAAAAGCTAAATTGTGTCTACAGTTACTAAAAATAATAAAGTGTGTGATATAAACAAAGTTTATTTTGTGTTATTTAAAGTTATAAAATATGTATCACAAAGTAAAAGCCTCTACAATCATGTTTTTAAAAATGTATCTAATAATCGGCCTGTCCCTTTAAACAAAGCCAGTATGTCATCTACATAACTCCACCAATAAATGCACTTGTAGAATTGCCTTAGTTTGCATAATTTCTTTTCAAGAAGGGAACTAAATCTACTGGAAAACATGAAAATCAACAGATTTGAAAAAATATGTCTCCGGGTCTCCTTATCAATGAACAAAATGAACTAACAAACTGCCTACTACTTGAAATATTCACCCAACCATAGTGACAATATTTTATAGTCATAGTTCTAAGATTTAATTGTAAACTTTCATTTACCTGAAGAAGCAATAACAAATTTGCAAAATAAACAAACTTTTTTTTAAAACGACAGATTTATTCATAACCTTATTAAACAAATAAATATGGAATTTCAACATCTTAACGCCTTTTCAATTAACAAAATTATATTTAAAAGGGCATATTAAATAGTTTAAAAATAACAAAAACAGTATTGTTTGCTAAAAAGTATTGAATATTCGTTAAAAATTGTATTATTTTAGCTATAAGTAACTTTTCCGATTACAAAATCTTAAGTTTAGAGATCAAGTTAAAAACCTCTTGTTGATTTTAAGATACATTTAAATTGTAATAAAATATACTATAAACGTACAAAATCCTTAAAAATCGGAGAAATATCTTCATATTGAAGATTATTTCCTACTGTAAACATATTATTTTAATTGTTCTTAGACATTATTAAGTATTTGAAATTTTTTTCCATCTATTGAATTTGAATCGAAATGAGTAATCTTCCATAATTCTAAATAATCTTCATTTTATATTTGTATTCCATGCTTAATAATGAGATTAAAAAGCTCACGAATAAAATCAAGCAAGAAAATCGAAGTTTGAATTGTGAACTTGCACAAATTAAGTCAAATTCAACAGAAAAAATTATCTCGTCGATATAAACGTGACATTTACTGTTGTTGATGAAATTCAGGAACAGCAATCGCGGGCACGTAATATAATGATCTTCAATGCCCCCGAATCTGTTAAATAGACTTCCAGTGATAGGGTTGCAAATGATATCGTCTTTGTTAAATCACTTTTCGACACAATTGATAGGACCATTAAACCCATAAAAGTAATTATATTAGGAAAAAGAAACTTGAAACATCGTCCATTGAAGGTCATTTTAGAGAAAAAAGACATTGCTAAAAATATATTAAAGCATAGTGGTTCAATAAAAAATGGCGACATTATTATTAAAGGGGATTTAACGAAAAATCAACAATTGCATTTAAATTCTCTGCGCGCCGAACTCTCTCGGCGAAATGATGCAGGTGAAAAGGACTTAACAATTAAATATATGAACGGAATACCCAAAATAGTCAGATTAAAAAACTTAATACGTTAGAATGCAAACCCATCTCTTTCTACTACCAAAACGTTCGCGGCCTTAATACCAAAGTAGTTAATTTTGATGTTGTTTTATTAACTGAAACATGGTTAAAGGACGGAATTTTTGATACTGAACTTTTTAATGATAGTTACTCAGTTTTCAGATGTGATCGAACACAAAGTAGAGGTGGCGGTGTTTTTATAGCTGTTGATAATAAATATAATTGCCGCTCTTTGCCTATAAACTTTAACTTTCAACAGTATAATATCGACGTAATTGCTATTGAACTTACCTTTTCAAAAGTAACATACACTATTATGGCCGTGTATATTCCACCAAATACATCAACTAAACATTATGTTTTATTCTTTAACTATATCGACGAGATATTTTTTTCTGAAAATCTGCTTATTTGTGGTGATTTTAATCTTCCAAATTATAATGTCTAGAGCCTTTGGGGTGACCAATGTACCAGATTGACTCAATTTTTAAATTTTCTTACTTTGAAAGGCCTGCATCAATGTAATACGGTTTGCAATAAAAACAACAGAATATTGTATTTAATTTAAGCTTCTAATAATTGTAAGTGTACCGTTAATAAAGCTGATGAATTACTTACTGAAGGGGATAGTCATCACCCAGTTTTAATTTTTTAAATGAAACTTGTACTAAATATAAATTTCTCTGCAGAACATGATGTTGATGAAACTTTTAATTTCATGAGCGGACATATTTGTGAGCTATATAGTGATATGATAACAACTGAGTGGACTGACGTATATAATTCAAAAAATGTAGATGATGCATGTGACTCTTTGTATAAAATTATATATAATTTATTCGAGAAGCACTTTCCGAAAACGAAGAAAAAACTAAATAATTCCAAACAATACGCGGCATGGTTCAACAATGAAATCATCCGTCTGTTAAAAACTAAAAATAAGTTGCACAAACAAATGAAGAAATCTCCTAACGCTTCTACAATAAACGATTATAAGCAAGCTCGTAAATTGTTTGAAAATGAATCCGCTAAAGCTTTTGCTTGTTTTATGGAAAACACTGAAAATAATATATCGTCAGAACCTAAAACATTCTGGTCATATGTTAACACAAAAAGAAAAAAGTCAAGGATTCCTGGGGTTATGAAGTACGGCGGAACAACATTGAATTCATCTTCTGAGATCCTCCAAGGATTTGCAGAGTCATTTAGTAGTATCTACAGTGCAAATGTAAACATTAATACTAAAGTGTATAGTCATAATCGTGATGTGATGGGTAGTTTTAGGGTTGACGAAAGTGTAGTGCTGGCATATTTAAAGAAGATCAAACCAAATATGACGATGGACGCCGATCAAGTTCCTGGTTTCTTTCTTAAAGATTGTGCTTCTTATCTGGCAGAGCCACTTGCTCATATTTTTAATTTAATTTTAAGAGAGGTTGTCTTTCCCAGGCATTGGAAAATTGCACGTCTTTGTCCCGTTTTTAAATCTGGGGACAAATCAGATATTGGAAACTATAGACCTGTTGCTATTATTTCAAATTTTTCTAAATTATTTGAAAGTATTATTTGTGATTACATTCGTTCGCAGATTGAACAGTTAATATCACCCAATCAGCATAGATTTGTCCGGAAAAGAAATACACAAACTAACCTGTTATGCATCACGCAATTCATATCCAAGTACTTGAATCGCGGTGGCCAGGTCGACGTAATTTACACAAATATAAGCCAAGCATTCGACTGTATGCCACATGATAAGCTTTTATCATACTTGCAAAAATACAATTAAGCGTCGAATGTAGTCTCAGTATTACAATTATATCTCAAGGATAGACGTCTTTTTGTTAATTACATGGGCTCTAAGTCCAAGTCATTTATTGCAACGAGTGGTATACCTCAGGGGTCCAATCTGGGCCCGCTATTGTTTTTGGTATTTATAAATGAAGTCGCCAATGTTTTAGACTGCAATTTTTTAATGTATGCTGATGACATTAAGTTGTATCGTGCTATAAATAGTGCTTCAGATTGTGTTGTATTACAGAAGAACTTGGATAATATGTTTGAGTGGTATGTTGTAAATGGCCTAAAAATAAATATCGAGAAATGTCGTGTTTTGTCCTATACCAGATCGCATAATCCAATTAATTATAGCTATAAACTCGCTGATTTGTTTGTACAAAGAGGCACTCATTTTAAAAATCTTGGTGTATTTTATGACAATAAATTGTCTTTCAATGAACACATACTAAAAGTAGTAAGTGAATCATATAAAATGTTAGGATTTATAATTCGCAACTGCCGTGAGTTTAAGGGTACAAAAGCTGCATTAAAACTTTATGATTCATTTGTTATTAGTAAAATTAATTATTGTGCATGTGTTTGGACGCCTGGATATAAAAATTATGTTGATATGCTTGAAAGAATACAGAAGCGATTTGGGAGGTATTTATATTTTTGTATTTACAAAGTTTACCCTGATTATACCATATCATACGATTCTTTACTACGTCAATTTAATATGCACTCCATTTATAACCGTCACAGATATGTATTAATATATGATTTATATAAGTTAATTCATTATCACACCGACAACAGTGCTTTTTTAAATCTTATAGACATCTCTGTTCCGCGACTATCGTGTCGTAATAAACAAACTTTTAATTACGCTACTCCACGCACTACACACCATTCCTTTTCACCCTTGTTATCTATGTTAAGAAAATATCATGAATTAAAATATGCCCTTGATATTTTTTGTTCAAATAAAACTGAATTCTTGAAGTGTTTGAAATCCTGTTTAATATGATTTTAGTCACTTATAGCACACTGTAGTTAAATGTAAGTTAATGTTATACTTGTAATACTACTTACTCTAAACTTGTAATTTTCCTATGTAATTGGGTTCGTCCTGTGTGAAAATAAATTATTATTATTATTATTATTATTATTATATATTGCTATAGTTTTAAACAAAAACATAAATAAGCAAACGAATTTGTAATGGCATTACAAACCTACCGCTTGTCTTTAAAAACCCTACTCTTTTGAAAATATGTAAAATAATGAAGGCAACAACGACATCTATATAAAATGTAATAATTATAAGGTTACCTACACCTTCAGTGAAATCAACAGTTCATCACCGGACACTTTCACATACTACGTATTTCATTACTCGTACCTTACCATTAGCGCCAAAATGTATTGCTAGGACTTGACCAAGGCACCATTCGGTCGTTAAGGCGTTTTCTCCCTTCAGAAGTACTATTTTACTAATAAGGACAATTTTGGAGGAGCCTGCTGCAGTTTGGCTAAATACACCATTAACCATCTCTTCCAGAAATGTTTAGTAAGCTGCTTGATCCTCTGAAGCCTCGAACTTCGCTGAGAGTATGTTCACCACGTTTTTATAAGATAGGGCTAAATAATTACTGTCATTGGGCATGGCCCTGTAGTTCAATGTTGTTTTATGAATTGATCGAAATAATCTAAATTCTGAACAAAATTTAACCAGCGATCGATAGTGACTCATTCTAATCTCTTTTGAGTTGCGATATTAACCGCATAATCAATTTGGCAGTAATTATAAAAGACTGTAACAGCCCTAGTGAATCACATAGTTGACCAATAAATAAAAGGATTAATCACTTCCTTATGCCAGCGTTTTTAATGCTTTATTTTAATATCGAAGAGAGTCTGGTCTTAAATCCCAAAGCATAGTAAAGTTTTGATTGATCGAATTTTGAAAAAAAAAAAACGAGGAGAATAACTCCCAAAGGTTCTGGCGTCTAATGAATCTGAAACGGTTAATATTTCCAATTCATTAGAAGTCCTTATGAAGTTATTCGACTAATTTTTTTTTCTTAATTCGATTATTATTTGACAACCATTTGCGCATTTTAATACCCCCACCAGCTAAAATATTTATAACTGGATGACTTCCTTAATGAACAAGTCATCAACGTACAAGTCATATTTAATGACATAACTAGCATGCAGATAAGTTGATTTATAGTCAAGCACTGGTTGATTTAAGTAAAATATAGCTAGGAATGATGCTAATACTCTATTTAATTTGTACTTCTTAATTGTTTCAGCGTTCAATTGTCACCATAAGATGCACTGCAAGGAGTTTAGTACTAAACTACTTTCATCCATAAGCAGTGGAGGGTAAATAGATTACTAAGTTTGGTTGAGGATTCACTTGTATTAATTTTATTCACGTTAAGATACTGCTCATATTCTTGTATGAACTTAATACTGATTTATAGCAAATAGAATATCTTCTGAGTAAAATCTAGTCAATTCTATAAGTAAATTAAGTAAGTCATAAGTTTCCTAATTCATTTATGTTTTACACCTAGCTTTCTAATGGAATTATTTTCAAAAGTAATTTCTTTGCGGGTATAGAGTTAACAATTTTCTCGATTTTTTTTCCAGTAGAATCTGACCCATACAACACAGCTATTAATCTGTATCTAACCCAATGAGCATATCAATGTTGTCATTTGTATTAATAGTAGAAGTAGCGTGCCTTGTTTCTTAGAAATTAAAAAAAATATATAATTAAATAATGATTGATTTGACTTGTATTTAGTAATAATCACCTTTATTCCAGTAACTTACAATCATTTACAATAATACATATATATACATATATATATATATATATATATATATATATATATATATATATATATATATATATATATATATATATATTCGAGCGGTTCTGAAGCATACACGCATAAATACAAATTAGTTTTTATTAAGTTTTGCAAGGTACATAAATATAAATATTAGTCTTGTTATGTGAAAATTGCAGCGAAATCCAACCAGCGGATTGACCCCTAATGCCACTGAAATAGTAAGTGATATCTAAACACACACTACAATTTCTTTTTGACATGCTTGATTTGCACTTTTTTTTTCGTGGACAAAAATTCGTGCGGATAAAAACAAACACGTGAGCTGAGTCCATTGTAATTAAATATTTATTTTAAATTCATAATCCACAATAACCTATTTGTTCTCTTATGTTTTTTCTATCCGTTGTCTAACTTCTGTATGTGTTTTTTTTTGTTAGTCACTTAGTCACTACAACGGACACTGTTGTGTGAAGCGAGTGTCCACGTTTTTTCGTTTATTCCATTTCCCGTTCCAATATTAAATATACTCAATTTTTCTTGCGCCATAATAAATTTCTTTTCAACGATTTAAATTAAAAGTAAAATGCCTCCTAAAAAATATAAAGAATCAAGTGATAACGAACCGGAATACGATATAAAAAATATTAAAGAACTTATTGAAGAATTTAAAAAATTAAAGAGTAGCGTGCAATTCATGTCTGATAAGTTTGATGAAAACTTTAGACAAAATGAAGAACTGAAATGCATGTTAAATGATTTCAAAAAAGAAAATAAAATATTAAAAAGTAAACTAATAGAAATGGAAGGCCGCTGTGGGGAACTGGAGCAAGAAAATCTAAATAAATTTATAAATCTGAACGGCATCCCGAAACAAGATAAAGACGAAGATGTGGGAGAAATAGAAAAAAAAGTTCTAGAAGGCATCAATTAAAAAATAAAAAACGAAGATATTGTGGAGGTATTTAGGAAGAGAGGAGACGAAGGCCCAATTATTGTTTAATTTAAAACACCGCAAATTAGAGATAGTATTTTAGAAAAACGAAAGCAAATAAAATCCATAAAAGTAAAGGAATGCAAATTAAATGGCAACAACAATGTTATATATTTTAATGAACATCTTACAAGTTACCTAAGTAAATTGTTTTATGATTCAAGACGCTTTAAAAAGGAAGGTTACAAATTTGTCTGGGTAAGACAAGGCAAAATCTTTGTTTGAAAAGAGGAAAAAACAAAAATAATTCAAATCAAAAATCAAAATGACCTAAAAAAATTAACATAAATCACCAATTCATAACATCGCAATAAAAACCAAACCGCTAAAATGGATACACAAACATATTTTTTGCTCAATATTAGAAGCATTAGAAATAAATTCGATGAAATCAAAATTCTCCCTAATTTATACAACGATTTAAATATTATCGCACTCACAGAAACCTGGCTGCACCAAAACGAAACTGATTACTATCAAATAAAAGGTTATAATTCAATACATAATTGCAGACAATCAAGAGGTGGAGGTATCTCAATCTACATTAAAAGTAATTGAACTTTTAAAACTATTTCAAATAAAACCATCAATGAAGTAGAAGTTATTCAAAACAAAGCGACATATTACTCTAATTTATAAACTAACGCATGTCAAAGATAAACATCTTTACTCTTTGCTGGAGGAGTCAATTATGATCCGAACCAATGAGAAAATTATTATGGGCGACTTCAATATAAATATTCTTCAACAGAACAGGACAATACAAGCTTATACAAATCTTATCACTGAACATGGATACAATATTTTGAATAAAATCGGTATTAACAATACCACACGAGAATCTGCAATCCTTGATCATGTAATCACAAACAGTAGTGACTTATTTAATATATCTGTACACCCAGTATCGATTTCAGATCACTCGGCTATTACAGCAACATGTAAAACAGGACACGCGCCACGTGGCACATATGAAAATGTAAATAAAATCAAAATAAACTATGAAAACATCAAAAATAAATTTGATCGAGCGGACAAAACGCAAATAAATTCTTTTACCGATCTTATCATGTTAATTACACGTCTACTAGAAAGTGAATCCAGGATAATTACTTTTAAAAGAAAACAAAACAATGAATGAGTTAATATTGAAATCGTTAACAGTATTAAAAAAAGAAATAGCTATTACACAAGATATAAAAACAATCCACAAAATAACTATCTTAAAGAAAGATAGATATCTAAACCAAAAAAAATGCTATTTCTGCAGCAATAAGTATTAGGAAAAAACAATTTTATGACAAAAAATTTCAAAATGCAGAAGGAAATGTGAAAAAAACTTGGTATGAAATTAATAATATAATTAACAAAAACAAAAAAAAATCGACAAATTATATCACCCAAATTAAAGACAGAACTGGCAAAATCATACAAAATGAAAAACAAATCGCTGACAAAATTAATCTTTATTATGCGACTATTGGAAAGGACCTGGCACGCATACAAAGGCAAAAAATTCAAAACAAAATAACAAATGCCCTCATTAAAAATATAGACACAAATTTAACTTTTGACCCAGTCACAGACAAATAAATAAAACAAATAATAAAATATTTAAAAGAGTTTTCTGCACCTGGAAAGGATCGCATTACAAACAAATTGTTAAAGGAGCTTATGGAAGCAATAATTCCTATAATAACAAAACTAGCAAACGAAGTGATCTCTACTTCAACTTTTCCGAATATTTTAATGGAGGTTATTATTCTACCCATATTTAAAAAGGGTGACGACAACTTGCCTGAAAATTATAGACCAATAGCACTTTCTTCTTGCTTTGCTAAAATACTGGAAAAAATCATGCTCACTAGACTACAAAATCATATATTCAAAAACGGTATAATAAATAAACGACAATATGCGTACCAAAAGCAATCTGGCACTACCACAGCTTGTATGGATGTTGTCTGTCATATTCAACAAGAACTAGATAAACACAATTACGTCATATTAGTGTTAGTGGATATGAAAAACTCTTTTGATATAATATGTAAAGAAACTTTAATAGAAAATATAGAAAAACTAGGTGTCAGAGGAAAAGCAGGTAGTTTAATGTGCAGCTACTTAACTAATAGAAAGCAACAAACAAAAGTGAATAGTACATACAGCGACGATATTATAACTGAATTCGGCTTACCACAAGGGGGGGTTCTACCACCCACTCTGTTCATAACTTACATCAACGATGATTTAGAAATAGAGGGTAAACTATATATGTATGCAGATGATACCTGTATCCTTTACAGTGGAAAACATTTAAATGACCTCGAAAGTTCAATTAACATAGATCTCCAAAAACTATCTACTTGGTTTACAAACAATACCTTAACTATAAACGAAATAAAAACAAATTATATGATAATGTCGCAAAAAAAATAAAAACAAAATTGAAATTCAATTAAAAATCACTAACAAAATTATAAACAAAACCAGCGAAACTGTATATTGAGATTAACAATTACTGACAATTTTAAATGGGACAAACACATTGAAAAACTAAAACAAAAAACCAGTGCTGTCACTGGGGCTCTCTACAGATCCAGAGAATATCTCCCTGAACGAGTTAAAAAAAGCATATATAACACCCTATTCACTTTAAAAATAAATTACCTATGCGCAATTTGGAGGGGGGCATCTAACAAAAACACCAATACTATGTAAAGACAACAAAACAAGTGCATCAAACTAATATATAATTTGGACAAAAAACACCAACGAGCACTCTATATAAAATAATACCAGAACTAAATATTAGACAAAAAATTTACTTCGAAAGAATTAAGTTTATACATGAAATAATTATAGGTTCAAGTAAATCTAATGTAAAACTAGAAAAAAAAACAAACATGTACATAAATATTTAACTAGACGAAAAAGCGACATTCATGTCATTCAGAATGAAACAAATATTCTCAAATAAGGATTATTAGTAGATGGTGTTATACGATATAATGAACTGCCAGAAGGCCTGAGGAACATTGATGACATGATATTATTTAAAATGAAAGCCAAAGAACATATACGGAAAAACGTCGTGTTACTATAAAGAATTAATGTTGTGACCGTTACCTGTATTTGTATTTTTGTATTTGTGTAACTACTCTCATCACATTCTCACTCTTTATCATCTTAATTAATCATTTACATACATTAGAAAAAAAAACAAAAGATAGTCTCCATCACCATGTCAAGAATTAATTCTTGACATGTAGGAGGCAAATTGAAAAATTAAAATCGGTGGAAGGTGCTTCTTTGATTAGTTTTTATAGCTATTCAATTTCCTAATGCCGTACAAAAAAAACATATATAGTATGATTGGTGTTAGTCAGTTACTGTCTGGGCTATCAGCCGTAATTCTTTCTGTCCTGTCTAAAATTTAAAAAAATATAAAGAAATTGAAGCTAGTTGAATTTAATTGTCCGGATGATGCCAATGAATTGATGAATTGAATTGTTTATGGGAGGATATTGTGATTACGGAGAATAAAGTATTTTTAAAGAGGGTTAAATTGAAGGATTTAGTGGAAAATTTTGTGCGTAAGGGTTGGTTGATGATCTACTCTCATTGAAAGGATTATGAAGAGGATTATTTGGGTGTATCACTTGGTTATGAGTCGACGGACGGCATTGGGTGAAACGGATTGAGCGAAAATTAACGATTAATCAACTATTGATAATGGACACATAGTGTCCGAAATGTACATTTAGTGCCTAAATAAAAACAGTGAAGAAAGGAATTTAACCGCGTTTTTATGAATGTTGGGTAGAGTTAGAACGGGCAACTTTACTTTGGAAGGAAAATCACTAATTATCACTTCCACAAGCTAAAATATTTTGTTCTGAAGTTGTATCTTTGAAAAACGCTTCGTACTTTAAAATTTCCTTATTGCAAGCAATTTCAAAGTGTTCTAAATTATGGACTTCCGTGTTATCTTCATCAAGTGTTTCAACTACATCTATAAGTTTATGAAATAAATCCATGAATGGCTCGTATTCTTCAGTTATGGTATCGGTATTAGTATTGTTATCAAATATATTAGCCCTTAGAGTAGATTTTATTGTGCTACGTTTGCAAATAACATTATGTGTACAAGCGGTAGAATGATGTAGGAAGAAAGAATATAGGATTGAGTAACTACTGTATATAGTTGACTTAGACAGAGGTTACTAGGATATTGTCGATGGTCTACTATGTTGGCGATCTATGGATACGTTCACGTCATCGGTGATCTTCGATACTTAGTTTAAAATCTCTAGTATCGCAAATAAAAATTTAAAACTTAAAAATGTACGATGTACTTCTTTTTAATAACTTATACAGAAAATAATATGATGTTATATAGTTAAGTTAGCGAATTTTATTTCTTATTCATTGTTGACCACAAGGATGTAAAGTTCTTAAGAAAATTTTAAAAGCTATTCATTTGGTTCCTTAAACTACCCTTTTAAATTTAAAAGTGCTTGAAGACGATATTATACGAATTAAAAATATAAAGACTTTTTTGTGTAATTGGAATCATCTATTAGAATACTGCGTAATTGGTTATGAACTATTTGTTTTAGAGGAATTTTTAAATATCTCTCAAGTGATCTATTTTATTAAGCGTTGTATTTGATATAAAATTTCTGTACACATGATAAGCTTATAATTATTTAAGCTGATAAATGGAAAGATGCTCGGACTCGGATGCATCCGTCATTTAAAGTGAACATATGTTAATGGCATAATCGTGAATACTCGAGGAGTGTCAGACGCATCCAGCTTCAACTTTGAGTTCACAAGTAGTTGCGAGGATGGGCGGTTAAAATAGCCACAAGACAGACGCGAGCTAATGAGCATGATTAGCTCATTTGCCGACAAACTGTAAAGTTAGGGAGCACAATCAGTCTCGCCAGTTAAGAGGGAATATCTATCAGCATTGCTGCTGCGTCCCCGCCGAGCCGAGTTTTAATCCTCTATTCATATGCAAATAGGTTTTATTGCTAGTTCTGAGTTTATTAGGGTGCGCTATGTATGCTAATCTTTCACCACCCCACCACTATATATACCGGCGCTGTATCTTATATATTATAAAGTGTTTCTATTCTATGCGATAATCCCCAAAGGTGTCACCTCTATCTCCAGGGCGACCGCCATAACTACCGAAACACTACTTCCACCAGCAATTTGTCGGACTCGAAAATTAAAGCCGCGGGACTACAACCGACCAACAACACAAATCTTAGATTAAAATCTATGAATACTATCTCACTAGGACAGAATGATAAAGCGAACGCTAAATTTCTGCTTCGCTGCTTAGTGTTTAGTTCCGCAGACGTAACATGCAATTACATACCTGCACGTTATTCGTGTTTTAACTATTCCTATAATAAATATGTTATGATTTTTATATTACATGTCAACAGAAAATAATGCAATACTTGTTAAAAAAAATTTAAATATTTTTCTTACATCTTTATTTCTGCTTACATATATTTATTATTATACGTCGTATCTACATTATTTTTTTCTTTACTTAGCCATTTATTTATTTATTAATAATTAGTTAGTTATGGTTATATAATAAATATTTACCCGTAACTAAATAATTATAGCTTCTTTAAAATGAAATTGAATGTGAGTAATAAAATTAATTTTAAAAATATATTTAATATTCGATGACAAAAAAATAAATAAATTCTCGGCATTCCCAATTCCATCTTTCTATCGCTATAAATATAAGGAATTCGACAACGAATGTGGAAAAAGTGAACAAAGGTATAAAATCGCGCTTTTGGGAACATTCCGAAACAATATTTCAGGTAAAGCACGGAAACTTATAAGGATACAAGTTAGTTCGAATCGTTTCTTTACAAGAACATCAAAACAACATTAAATCCCGAATGCATTTTAAAACCGTCGCCATGGTATTCTCTTAACTTCGGCGAACAGCATTAGAATTCCCTCTATGCTGATTCGGATATAATCTTCGGCGGAAAAGGAAAGTATTCCGCGTACATTTTATAGACAATTTGTGTGTTTATTGCCGCGGAATGATTTAATTAATTTTCTTCGGTTGCAAAGGGCGTCCGTTGTAGTTCTAGTCGCGTTGATATGTTTGACGACAATATTAGCGCGGTTCTTGACTTAACCGCAATTATAGGCTCATAGCCAGGCAAAATTAATTTATCCCTTTGTGTAACAGCTGCTCCAACAAATATTATTTTACTGTAATTACCAAGCAAACTTGTAATAATATACGATCTAGTAATTAAATTATGGAGCAAAAAAAACTAAACTAAACATAAACTGATCTGAATAGATTCTGGTAACAAAGGCTTGATTCAGAAAATGTTAAAATTATATTACATGTATTCCAAAAAAAACATATTCAACAAATATTAATTTCGATGATCTAGTAACCTATATGTTTTAATTAATTCATAGCATAAAAACTATAGATAAATATTAGAAAATATTTAAAATTTGTAAAAATAGTAAAATATAAATTACAATCTCGAAGAGTTCTTATATTTATATAATTAAACTGACGTCAAATAAAAAATTACAAAACCTTAAAAGTGATTTATTTCAAATATGTATTAGTTAATAAAATTACATTTTAAATATATGCATTGATGTTTGTTAATTGAATGTAATATATTTCACTGATTAAATTAATAATAATATTTAATAGTAATCTAACGAGAGGCTAGTAATTATTAACGTTTAGTATAGATATAATTTAAACATCCATTAGATTAATCCTTGTTATTATTAGTGTAACTTTGTTAGATAATACCAACATAAGCAAGTCACGAAACTATAATAATTATTGAAATCGAGATTACGTTGGATCGTTTACATAAAATTCTCCAAATTAATCAATATCATTGTGTTTATCCTAATATTCGGCAGAAGTAATCAACAATACCATTTTTCAAAAAAAAATTGCTTTCTGTAATAATATAAAAGATATTTTATTAATTTTATTGATACATTTTCATGCATCATATTGATATTCTAAACTTATGTCTTCATTTAATCATTACTGGAATCCATATTGATGATTAAGACTACAATATTTTTATGGGTGATTTTAATATAGCTAAATATTACCATAATTCCCAAACTAATATTAATATCATCTCTATCATTGGTTTAAATAGTTTTTTTTTACAATTTCATGACAAAACAAATAAACTTAATTCAAATTTTATCTGAATACGTTATTAAAACACTATGACATTATAAAGAATTCCAAACCGCTGGATCTAAAGGGAATGATGGATGCCCTTTAGAACCAGCGGTTTGGAATTATTTATAATGTCATAGAGTTCTAATAACGTATTCAGATAAAATTTGAATTAAGTTCACTAGGTCTAGATCTCGCTTTTAAAACGGCTCAGATTTTAATTTTTCAGGTTTCTAAATAATATATGTATATCTTAAAAAAGCTAATTTTACAAACGTATATAAAGACTCAATAAATTAGGATAACCTAATTTATATGATGTAGATCAAATTATTCATGACGATATTAAAATTTAAACGAATATACAAACTTTTGGATTAGTATATAGTGATTCTATTCACATAAATACGTTAGAAAAGTGTGATTCAGGCTTATTATTTATTATACATTCTATTTAGCTGTAGGTTTCTAGAAGTTACACGTCTTCTAAACTAAAAGAATTATTGAAGTAAGACTTTGATTTTAATATATTCTTGATGTTCCAAAAAACACTAGATAAATTGCTCGATAATCGTGTATGTTAAAAGTTTGTCATTTACAGACTTTTTCCGTATTGTCGCGTATCTTTTCAAAATCAGCAATAAAAGGAAAACAAACTCTCACAATCTATGTCTCAAATGTCATGAGGTTATCTAGGTTCATTCTATCTAATCATTCGCCAATGGGATACGATCCGTCAAAGTAAGAAGCTCACCAACACACACACACATATATATAAATAATACGGCATAAGGGCCTTGTGACAGCCAAACACTACTACTCCTACTACTCTCCTTAATATTCTTAAATTTTAGTCATATTTTTTATATTTATTTTTTTATAATCAACCCCTTGCAATGTTACGACCAAGATTAAGTAGTCTTTCTAATGCTGCTGAAAAGGAGAATTGCTTTCTATGATAAATAACTTTTTAAATATTGGATTGATGAGGCGATTAAACTTTTGGGAATTTTTGGCATTATCAAACCGTTAAGATTTGACTTTAGTTTTTCTACAGTTTCTCCAGACTGTTTTCAATTTTCTGGTCAGAATTCGACTTTATCTTTACAGGACTAGTAGTGTAGGTTTTTGAGATCACCAAACCTTTTCTTGAGGGAATGTTTTCAAGAATAGATTTTCTCTGTCGTTCCTGTACTCTCTTTTGTCTCAAGCACACATTTTTTGTAGTCTTCAAGGGATATAAGGTAAGGTTTATCACTATATATAACCTGAACTAGGTCAGGTTTCTTCTCAGGTTTTTCTTTGTAATGGGGAATTTATTTTGTTGTGGTTGGGGATTCTTAACTATTGAAGCAGAAAGTCAATTCAGTTTCTGTGGGTAAAGGGACACTCAAAAATCCTGGGCAATGAGATCGCCGGTAAATTAGCAAAACAAGGAATATCATTAACAATTATGTTAAAGTTCTAACCCAGGATATATTTAACAATATCCTCAAGGACGAAAATATGGAGATCCATTTACAACAGCTATATCTATTTATAAGCTGATATATCCAACATATCCCAATACAACATATATCTTTAAACTTGATTTCCCACGTCGGTTATTCACTGTAATTACAAGAATTAAAGTGAACCATAGTCAATTCCCAAAACACCTTCATAGAATTGGCTTGAAAGAACATCCTCTCTGTGACTGTGGACAGGAAAGAGATTTGAATCATATTTTTTTTGAATTCGGTCTTACTGGAATAGGGATAATAGTTGCTAGGATTAATGCAGCCGGATTCGGCACTAGAAAACTAGAATTACTAACTTAAGAGATAGTCTTTGTTGTTACTATAGTTGTTGGTATTGTTGCTGGCTGTACTAGTTGTAGATTGGGTAGGTACTGCACTAACTGTAACAGTAGTCTTCTGTGGTTCTGAAGACGGAATTGGAATAGCAAGGAGTTGTTTCCTTGGTACTTGTAATAAACCTACTACCACTGACATTTTTATTTGACTTTTTATTGAATGGTGTGATGGTTAAAAGAAGACGGAATTGGAATAGCAAGGAGTTGTTTTCTTGGTACTTGTAATAAACCTACTACCACTGACATTTTTATTTGACTTTTTATTGAATGGTGTGATGGTTAAAGGCTGAATGGAACCCACTTTTCAAAGAATACTATCATATGCTCATAATCTATTCTGCACAGATTCTGTATAATTGACCGAATGATTACTAGCTGATGATGATAATATCAAATCACTATTCCTAAATTATTTTTCCAAGAGTATTAAATGCCTTAAAAAGCTGCTTTGATTCCCATAAAGTTTGTGAAGTTCGTTTCACAACGTCTTCACCTCAGGATCAAATTGTATGGTTGAAATACATTTTCCCAACCTTCTGGAGTTTGCTCTTTAACATTATGAAATTCTACATTTCCATTCAAAGACAGATCATCCTAACCGATATTGAAGGATTAGAATCCTATCGTTGCACAGCAGTATCACTTTCGTTCTTCAATTTCATCGACTTTTCGACAGCATCCTTTGCTTTCTCTACTTTTGTTAGACGCTTAATAGAAACTTACCTCTCTTCGTATTATCTCTATATCATAAAATACATTCAATTGCTACATTTGGAATTAAATTATTATAGTCAATCATATAATTTGAATGGCTCTCCTCACGAGAATTTATTGAAGGCACAGTACTTTTTCATCCTTATTACCTAAATTTACTTGGGGTTTCAGAACAGGAGGTTCTAAATTATTTTGTAATTTTGACAGTTCTTTTGTCTTTTTTTTTTCTTTTCTGATTAGTTTTTATTTGAGACAGGAATTGGTTCCTTAGCTTGAATCTATAATTTCACAATATTAAAATGTAATAGTCTGAAATAAGTACTAGTACACTATAGTCAATAATTCTAACTATTTTTAAATACTTCTGAATTGCAGAAACAAACTTACATTTTCAAAAAAAATGTTCTCTCTATTTAAAGTATTATTTGCAATAATTATAATCATTTCAAATTGTCTTTTTTAATTATTATTTCTTATTTTCGCTGCTCAACTTTGCAAATGCACTATCTACGGCAGGTAGTGCAAGTGACAGTGACTCACTGACCGGAAATGGCTGGCACAACAATGTAATTAATACGGATACTACATTCAGTTTTGGGATCGTTGATGAGGTCACTATTTATAAAACTATTAAATTCATTCCCAGGTACGCATTCTTTATGCATAGATTAAATAATATCCCTCAAAATAAAGAAAATTATTACAAAGAATTGTAATAAAAAGAATAGCCAGGAATAATGGCTACAATACAAATGTAATAGATAAATTACTATACAAGAAAAAACAGACACAGCTTTTAAGATATTTTTATGCACCACAATATGAACAAAAAAACAAAAACTGGATTAAATTAGAATATCTTAATGATCTATCAAATAAAATAAAAAATTTCGTAACTGGGAATGAAATTAACATTATATGTATAATTACACAGGAAAAAATGGTAACACTTTCTTTCACAAAATATTTTTTATTCGCTATATGTATATATTTCGAGTGCAAAGCACTCATTATCAATAAGCTATTGATAATGAGTGCTTTGCACTCGAAATATATACATATAGCGAATAAAAAATATTTTGTGAAAGAAACTGTTACCATTTTTTCGATAAGCTATTGATAATGAGTGCTTTGCACTCGAAATATATACATATAGCGAATAAAAAATATTTTGTGAAAGAAAGTGTTACCATTTTTTCCTGTGTAATTATCAAATATATCTTCAAGTAACTCTCAAAAAACCACGTTTCTATTATATGTATAAACTCAACGAATATCGCAAAAAATTAAAAAGTCACAGAGTGGACACAGCGTATGGTCGATGGATGCATGGCTAAGGGTAAGCTTAGTTTGACCTATACAGACTCTGGATACCAAGCGAACTCCAGTTTCAATAGCCTTATGATACCAAGCGGGGCTCTGCTATAATGGTTGCTTGGGATGAGCAATAGTAGCCCTAAAGGTCTATTAACTAACGACAAAATGCCCTACTCGATCAACAGGGACAGATACGAGGGAAACTCTAAAGTACCAGTGGAATATAAACCACACTAATGGTGAGCATACGCTGTATTTAGTCTAAAGCTGTGCTACGTGCTTTTCATCGAAGATTCAGAAAGGTTTAACTTGAAATAGGATTCCTGGAGGAGTCCTTGATTAATAAGAGATAAAGTAGGAGCCTACGTCAATACAATTGTACACCGGTGTATAAAACCCACTGTTTTACTCGAAGAATAGTTCTAATTCTTAGGAAAGACATTAATTACATATTTATTCCAGAATTCACCACAGGGGACCTAGCAGCAGTCTTAGTAGAAGTTCCTCAAAAGAAAGGCAAGAGGCAGGTGGAAATGGCCTTTGCCTACTTTACAGGAGATCAAAGCAGACCACCACTAGAGGAGGTAAGTCGACTCGTGGAGTGGTGCAGAAGAAGCAATAAATACCTCCTCCTGAGCTGTAATGCCAAAGACCACAACAAGGTATGGTGTAGCACGGACACCAATAACAGAAGTAAGGAACTACTTGCATTCAGTATCTCTAACAATTAAGATATTATTAATAGAGGTAGCAGTCTACCTTTGTAAATGCAATTAGGCAGAAGGTGTCCGACATCACTCTAGCTGATGCCTTCACGATAACTACAATTCAAAATTACCATGTTGTGGAAGAACACTGTTGGTCGGACCATCAGCAGATTGAGATAGACATAGAGGACACAAAGACGCATGCCTTTTTATACTTCTATGCTAGCTTGTGTTGGATTATTTCTTTTCCGGTTTCATTAGGTATACCGAAAGCTGGTTCAGGTCCTATGAATTTACCTGTTGCCCCTTGTTTGGCCAGCAAGTTGGCCCCCGAGTGTACCATAATTCCTTGGTTCTAGGAAAAATTCGTTGGTTTTGGGAACACAGACTTACGATGCAATACATCCAAAAAGCAATATTTTATTCACGTTTCAAGTCAAGAAGATCTGCAGTAATTAAAAATTAAATTAACCCTATCCTTGTGAAAAATCAGTAAATTAAGTTCGATATAGAGGACACGAAGAGGGACGCATGCCTGTTTGTACTCCTATGCTAGCTTGCATGGGATTATTTCTTTTCCGGTTTTATGGGGTATACCAAAAGCGGGTTCGGGTCCTATAAATTCACCTGCTGTCCCTTGTTTGGCCAGCAAGTTGGCCCCCAATAAAATGTTGCTTTTTGGATGCATTGCAGAATTTTCCCTAGGACCTATGAATTATGGGACCCAATTCATTGGTCCTAGGGAAAGTTCAGCAACGCATCCAAAAAGCAATATTTTATTTACATTACAAGACAAGATGATCTGCAGTAATTTAAAATTAAATTAACCCTGGTTGGTTTAGCCTCGACAGAAAAAAATTGGCCTTGTGAAAAATGTAGGTGGTGGTTTTTGATAAAAAATAAATCCATTTATCAAAAGTACATTCAGCAGATTTGATAATTTGCTCCCTAGGCTTGCTTAAGCCTGTCCTAACATGTTGAGCTAGTAGCACAGTAAGTGATCGGTTTAATTATTTTACGATTGTATAGAGAATGTATTTTTCTATAGTTGTGTAAGGAATCGTATTGCTGTTAATTCTATACGAATTAATATAAAGAATAAACAAATTTAGGTCGAGTCGCTCATCTTCGACAACATGGTGGTTGCTCAAATTTGACTGGTCCAATCTAAGTAATACAAATGCGCCACAGAGCGACGCTAGGCAAAAAAGATCACGTTCCCACGTATTCATATAGCTTTTGCTAAAATTTAATATTTATTAATAATTTCAGATATCGGATTCCTAGTTGTTTGTTTTCTGGAAGAGACATTTTAAATCATGTCAATTGTAGTTATGTCAAGAAGATATATTTATTACTAAGATGACATACTTGGATGTATGTTGCTTCCAGATAATGGAGAAGTATTATTGCAGTTGATTCAACTCTTAGACGTTGCTTCCTTTAGCCCATTACCAAATTATTGTACTCAGATACAAGTAACTTTTCTTTGTCAATATAATGGATCAAATTGAGCCAAATGCAAATTTGTAAATTGTTAAATAAAGCATACGGAAAGAAGCTACAGTTGCAACTGCCGAGTATGCTTAGCGTGCCTCGATATGTTTTTCAAGATGGCTAATTTGCAATCAGATATTTTATAACCTAAACCAAATATTAAGTCTGAACCAACATCGACGTCCTCTAGTGACAGCTAAGGAAATGCGGTTAATGAAAGTCAAACTAGAATATTCGAACAATTTGAGAACGTTCTCCTTGAAGTATCATCACCTCTAAATCTGAATCCACAGCCAGGATAAGTGTCCTGTTGTACAAAAAGCTACATCTATAACATGCAAGAAAAATCTTTAAAAACTGTAGCATAACAAGGAAAAACGAACAAAATTTGGAACAAAAAACAAAAGACAACGTGTTTTTGTTTTTTTATGAGTGGGGAAGGAAAAGAAGCAAATATGATCCAGCTCATAAAATATCACGTTTAGGTGCACACAAAATATGCTGAGGTGAGGAAATATGTTGAGAAAATATTACTGCAATAATTGTATGTAATGGTGTTCTCGGCTCGTTATTATTTTATTATTTCTTGATTCAACAGAAATTGAACCGCCGATTTTTTGTGATTGATGCGATATTGCATACTGTTTGTTTTAATAGTCTGTTTGCATCTAATTTAACTTTAATTTTTAACTACGCGAAAATGTTATGTAATAATAACACTTAACTTGGTGCAAGCCAAAAACGTGTTATTCCATTACAAGTAAAAATAGAGCTGCTTGACAAATATATAATATTTACAGGGAAAATACTAAATCTAGGAGGGTGATTATGATGACACCGCTCGCGCGGGTGGTATGCCGTACGGGCATCAAACATCTAATCCGCTTTGAAAGACTGAGATCTTTCAAAATAAACAATAATAACCTAAGATGACTTCACTTCACTGAGCGTCATTTTGGAGGATGCACAAAATTTTTACTGATCGCTTCAAAAGTACCACTCACAAGGTTCTCACAAGCACAACACGGATGACATCATCGCATCCTCCATGAGTTTCTGTGATTCAGTCTCCATCGAAGAAGAGGACAATTATCCTCACGAAGTAGCACCATATCGCTGACCTTTATACCCTTAGAGGTATCCTGATTTCATTTTGGTCTCTACTGAAACATAGTATTATACTCACTGAAATAAAATGTCCTGGTGTTAATGTTTCTAAGTCATTGCAATCACTAGATGAAGGGTATAAAAGAAGGAAAGTAAGTACATCTTCTACCTGTGTCAAGCAAGTGTACAATTCCTCATACGTAAACATTGTATTTCCAACACTCCGTTTTAAATGCGACTTCACCGCCTTAAACCCCGCTTCCCAGAGACCACCAAAGTGAGGTGAGGGTGGTGGTATGAAATCTCAGCTTATATCTGAGTAGATGGCTTCATCAATAATAGTACACTTATTGTCGCTGCATCTAATGAAATTTGGTAACTCCCGTAATTCTAAATTTGCTAAAATGAAATTAGTACTATTATCAGAGTAGATATGCAATGTTCATTCAGCAGTAAAATCGCAAACCAACTCAACAAGTATGGCCTTGGTTGGAAAAGCATACAAATAAACACAACTATGCCTTTGACCCCTTTTTATTCTTTATAAATAATGGTTTAGCATAATCCACCCCGCATGTATGAAATAGGGATGTAGGGATTACCCGAGCTGCAGGTAACTGACTTGTAATATATGCGCCAATATCTATTTCAAATTGATTGTAATAATGCTTCTGAACCACGGTATAAATGGGTAAAGTGTTCATGTTAAAATATTAAATATGCATATCCATAAGCATCTAGTAATGAAAATAAATGGCTCCAATTTATGGATCTAGTGTTAGTTAAATCATGAAATTTCTTATTAAACTGCTGGTTTCATAAGAGAAATAGTTGCTTTATTTAACTCACGAACCGTTATAGGACCAATCCGTTGCAATCCAGCAGAAATCTAAAGCAGTATGCGACAACACGTTGTAATTGACTAAACTTAAAATATCTTGAAAATACAGGGTGGACCAAAAGTTCTATTTCATTTCAAATTAATATCTAAAATAAACTAGTTATATGAGATACAAACTTTCTATTTATTATCAAAGTACACAAATAGGGATTTTATTTGTTTTAAATTATTTATTTTGACATAAAGCTGCCCATACAGTAACCTTGGGTGAATGCAGAGGTTTTTAATGCTTCAATTTAGGATTAGTGTCACTTCAATACCTGCAATTTTGCCTATTCGCATGTCCATTTAGATGGAAGTGTGCTTCATCTGAGAAAAAAATGTTGGTAAAGCTGGTGAACCTCTCTAACATTTCGTTTGCAAATTGGTGCCTGTGAGCGTGATCTTGAGACTTTAATTCCTGTACCATTTTGATTTTGTAGGGATGTAAATATTGGATTGATGCGGCTGTTACTCTTCGAAACTCCATAATAACACTTAAAGAAATACTGACACAGTATAGGGTTTCTGAATGTTTTTTAATATTGTACTACAACAATGTTTCACCACACAGTGGCTTCATCAGGTAGATGATATTTTCAGAAACCCTATACTGTGTCAGTATTTCTTTAAGGGATGTAAATGTAAATCTTTCTGAAAAATACGAATCTAAGATGTTCTGGGCACACCTAAGGCGTTAGACTGATTCCGAGTAGAGAGTCCAAGATTTTCACCAATAGATGCTCTTACACGCTCGACGTTTTCGGGATCTCTTCATATTCTAGGTCGACCGGATCGTGGTTGGTTCATAGTTGAACCTGTCTCCTCAAACTTCTGTACCCACTTTCGAATCAATTGAATCAATAGAGCTTCATTTTTACGCCGTATGTTGTGTTAGAGTAAAAGAATCGTTGTTGCGGTAGTATAATATTATACTCGCGTACACAGAATGCACGTTGTTTATCGCTGAACGACGCCATGGCACTGAATTTCCATTGGCCGCTCTTGTTCGGACTTTTGGACCACCCCGTAGTTCGAAAGAAATAATAGACTAACATTGGCTGAGCAGATTTCTAAATTTCAAGTTTTGGGAATATCTACTATATTAATAAAATTTACAATGACCCATTTAGATTCATTATAATTCAACTACTCTGGACCTGCTGTTATTAACGTGGATAACTTGAACTTTTCTGAATTAACTCCGCGAAATATTAAATGTTGTTGACGTATGTTTCCAACTGCATTTGCTAGATATTTCTTGGATTTCGCTTATACGTTTCGCAACTATGTAATGTTTTCGGTTTCTTACATGGAGTATCAATCCAATTTATAACTATGGTGGAATCACACTAAAGATATTCCCCATAAAATTGAGGGTCTAGAGTATTATGAACCTTCTGCAAACATCTAACTAGAAGCAATGCACCACAAAGTTGTATTGTATTGTATTGATAATTTTCGCAAAGGTGCTACTTTGGAATTGGCACACAAACGTTCAACATGAGAGTTACCTAAGTGATCAAAGGTTTTCAAGTAAATGCAGGCTCATAAGCGACATCAGACACATGGCTGAAACCAAGCAATTTAATTTTATCATAATTATCGTACAATACCCGTCAATTGAAATTAATACCATTTAAAGATTTTAAGTTTTTAATGAAATGAAGTCACTTTGTATGCACATCAATAGGTCCCAGTTGAGTTTATGTTGCCAAAGATTTTGCATGATGACATTAGCGACAATCACGATAGGTGCAACTAAACCTAAGGGGTCATAAATATTTGCAATGGGGGATAATATGACGAATCATGGGATTCATACCGAAACTGATTAGATTTTAGATTCCAAAAGATACCTAAATTTTTTATTTCAATTGAATCTAGTGAACAATGATAATTTGATGACCATTGTCTTAGAGAAAATTGGGCCGAGTCTAATATATCAGAAATTTGATCAAAATAGTTTATTCTACGGAGTTGCAACCTGTCAACAGATCGTCAACATAGAAATCCTGAATTTGACGAAGAAAGCACTAATCACCTTTCTTCACACTTGTGTGATGTGTGAAGAAAGGTTATTAGTGCTTTATTCGTCGAATTCAGGATTTGACAGGTTAAAAATCTTGAATTAGACGAATAAAGCACTAATAAGCTTTCTTCACACTTGTGTTATGTGTCAAGAAAGGTTATTCGCGCTTTATTCGTCAAATTAAAATTAATTTGATCTTCACGTAAGTCAATCAACCAATTTATAGAAATGCTCAATTATTGCGCTTAAAAGTAGAAATTTTGAAACAATATCTAGTGCTAATTGCTTTAGGCATCGAATAGCTAAGAATTACGCCGATGCTATACCTTATGTGACCGCATTTAGTTCAAAACAACTGATTTTTTTCAGTCCTCCAAAGAATACGTTGCAAGGAACGTTGTTAAGGTGTAATTAATACTTGGTGATACATTTTAGCAATATCCGCTGCTAATACAAACATATGACACCGAAATCCCAGTAAAATTGGAAACAAATTGCGTTGAAGGATATTTCCTACTTGAATACAATTCTTGGATATTGACGAGTCAATCTTGGCCGATCCAACAAACGCTACTCGAGACTTAGTTGTAATGATAGTGTCTTCACAGCTGGGTGATAATAATAATAATAATAACTTAGAGCTGACTGAGATTCAGACTCATCGACTTTAGTTGGGTGACCAAACTGTTCATGAAATTTGTGTATTTGGATTCTTTCTAAATTTTCTTTCTAAACTATATTTTTCCTAATTTAATTTGACCACAGCAAAGTAAGTCCCATTATATTTCAGCTCCTATTTATTTAATGATGATTTCTCAAATCACATTATTGACAATGGTTCAATGATTTTTGTAAGGATTAAGCAAAATAAATGTATTTTAAATTCGCTATTAATCGACCGTATAGTAGCATTGCTTTTACCTGAAATATTTTGGTTTTCACCTGAGATGGACAACCAATTTGTTTCAACCTCTGAGGCTGGTTGCCTAGATTGGACCAAAATTATATTTTTTTTGCAAAAGCATTCTCTTGGATTCTAAATTGATTTAGATATAATAATTATACTAACATTTAGGCAATACTTGTACTTTTTATATCCCAATATTTTTTTCATTAGTAATATGTGCATATTTGCATAAAATTAAAAAATGTCGAAACGGTTCGTCCTAGGCTACTCTCCCCTACCAACAGGCTGATAAGTGGCGTCACTCCTAAAGAAAATCGGTCGCCTTAAGAGTCTTCTTCAATTGGACAGTTATTTTTCCTTCGTACAAAAGGCTAGTATCATCTAGGAGTCGTGCTGAAATCTGTATCTTAGAGACTGCCAAGATTTTACATTTGGTAAATAACTTACTTATACTTTAGTAAAAGACATTCTACCATAAAGAAAATAAAAATATTCTGGATTATCTCATTCTTATCAGTTTTAAAAATAATGCTATTGTGCCAAATTCTGTCAAGCACTTTAGAAACGACAATAAATTCTACGACAGTATCTTTGTTATTATTAGTATATATCTAACAGTAATTTAAGAAAAAAATTGAACCGTTGTTTTACTTCTAAAAACCTCAGCATAACTAGTGAAGAGTAAAAAGAGCAGTTCTGAGATAATGTTCGAGATTTTAACTTTGAAAATGTTAACTAAAACTGCTAACTTCTAAAGATCTGCGATCATGTGTTACAAATCCCTTTTTTATTTCAAATTATCTGTTAAATATTTATTAACTAGTAGAGTAGAATAAAGAAATCGTTGGCTATAGTTATTCTGTATGTCTTTCAGTCTCATTTGCCTCTCAAATTATCCATATGGATACATGAGGAATTAATCTTAGATCCTATTATTCTGGAATACTTAATGTGGGATAAAAATAGATTTTCTTCGGTAACTCACATCTGTTTATGATATTCGATTATATATACATTTTGATTAATTTTGCGTGAACTGTATTATTTGAAAAATCTCTGCTCACAATAAAATTATCTGTAGACGTGGATAAAAGCCACTCAGACTGTTGAATTTTATGTTGATCTAGAGTTGGAAATGCTTCAAAACAGTTATGAATTGTTTAAAATTACAGGTATGTCTTACTTCAGTGGCTAGAGTGTTCAGCTAAAATAGTTAAAAGGTTCATGAAGATTGAGTTATCAAATATCAAATTTTTATTCAAACAACAAATCTCTATATCACATCGAGTCAAAAGCCTTCTGGATGTTTTAGAGAAGAAACTTTTGAGATCGCCATTTGGTTGTTAAAAGTGTTAAGATTAGTACAACTGTTTAATAGGAAAACTAACTACTGTTGGAATCATATTTTGTAACCTAACGCAAAATATATTTAGTTCATCTAAAAAAAATAATAATAACGAAATATATATTATTTTGCAAACAATGTCTTATGAAATAAAATTGATGTTCTTTCATTAAACCGATGCCTCAGGGAGGAGTTAAATACGTCGCAGATGCGAATAATTAAATCTTGCACATTTGAAAAATTGTCCTGCCTAGGAGATGTAATTAAATTACTTGACGGCAGGCCCCATTAAAGGACCCACTTGATTTATCAGGAATTAAATAGTGGGGCAAAATTAATTACTATAAGAGTGACGTAATATGAAAGTGATATCGCGATTAGGTATACAATCTTATATAATGCATTAATAATATTTCCACAAATAAAAATACAATTTTTGCATCAAAGTAAATTGATTAACCTTTTATAATATTATTGTTTATGTTTGATGTGTAAAATACAAATATCATGCACCGAGATTTATATTAACCATTATAATTATGTAATTCCGAGAGAAGTGCTCTTTAAATCGCAATACAATAAACATAGGTAATGCGCGGTTGCGTTTATACAATAATTGTACCTTTATTAGAATTGTAGGTAACAATTTATACGATACTGCATGTGATAGTTGCTATATTATACCAACTAATATCGCTACTAGGCCACAATAATTACAACGATAAACTGCGATATGATGAGATTAAACCCTGATGCAATCATTTCTATGGGCTCCATTTCGAGTTCGTTTATTTAACCGTTATTATTGTATTATCATAAATAATTCCATTACCTAATTGGGGCCGTTATTTATTTTTACATTAATTCCTAAAGCATCGTATTTCGCGCGCGCGGTATCTATTTCCCAGGGCGAAATGCATTATGGCCTAGAATGGCATCATAGTTTGTGGTTTTAAAAAAAGCCCGTTCCACATTCGTAATTTGTAATCAAATATTACCCTGTATATTTTATACACACATCCAGACTAGTGGTTTTATCTGTTTTGGGCATTCGCGTATGAAATATTCATGAGTGGGAAATATGTCGCATTAATTAATAACCGCAGAAAACTAAACGTCAGTTCGCGATTTGAATGCGAAGGGATAAAGGGCGTCCGCACACCTCCGCTTCAAATTCCTGCACTTGTGTCCCTTTATATTGCACTCGGCACCTTCCATTTTTCTCCCGCTAGGTATGTATAATTCATAGGGGGAGAAGTTGGATATTGAATCGTCCAACTGAATGACTAAAGGTGGAATCATTCCAGATATTAAATCAATGGGGTCGTCGTAGTTCTGAATCGGCGCTAAACTAACTGTAAATACCTTCGTATTGTTTGATTTATAAGTGCAATTCCATCTAATATGTAATCCTACAAATTGTCTACGAAACATTTTGGACGCGTATCTTTTTATTACATTGCAATGGCTGGCATCCAAATAGGTTTAACTAGTCGAGCAGATCTAACAACCCGTTATTTATGTCTCTGTTCAGTTTGTTAATAACTTTCTGTCGGCAAACATCTGCGATATACTGCCTTTACATACATTCATTTTAAAATATGGCGGAATAATAAAATGCACAGTTATTTTCGGCCAATTTAATATGTTATTCTGATATAACCAAGATATTTTTAATACAGCCTCATATACACAAACTAAACTACCAAACTTATTTTAATACCACAAACTTTATCAAAGTATGTACAAGAAGATTAATACCTAAAATTAATTTAGGAGGCTTAATCTTCGACATAAATATGTTTGTATTAGTCAAAGTATGTAGAAGGAAATTAATATTTTAATTAAATTAAAAGGCATAATCCGAGATATAATTATTTTTATATTGTCTCCATTAGTCACACGAATGCTAATTTTTCAGCAAAATCATCCTAAGCGATAAAGTATACTTTTTTATTAATTTTTTATTAACTGCCATGTTTGGTGGAAAGTTCACATCTGATTGATGAAAAAGAAATGCATCTACTACGCGTCACTGTTTGATGTTGATTTTGGACGAGGGGCATAATTGGAACACACTTTTTTTGAAATTGACGCTTGTCAAGCATTTACTGTTTCTGGTGCTCTATATCGCGCAATGTGTCTAACAATGTTAAGGTTATATTTGCCGAATTTAGATGATATTAATGTGGTTTCAACAAGGCGGTTCCACATGTCATACAGCCCGTGAAACAATTCCATTACTATGATCGTGTACTCTCTCATTTCAGTGATAAAAATTGACCCTCCTAGATAGTGTGATTTAACAAAATTAAATTTCTTTTTATAGCTTTTTACAATGACCAAAATGGTTATCGGGGCCGTGTTGTCTCTTCAATGTATTTTGATTTGCTGAGTTATTTTGCTTGTTCTTCCATGGAGCTTCTTGGGGTTGCTAAGGCGGGGGTGGTGATAATTATCTAGACCAAATGCCTAGCAGCCATTTTTTTTTCCATATTTCTTTCACGTACTTTCACAACTACCTATAAATATATATTTACGAGATGCATAAGAGATCCTCTCCTAATTGGTTTTTATATAAATGAGAAAGTGGAGAAGGTTGATGCCTGAAGTCATATAACCCTCTGTAGTAGGGATCAATGAAATAATCGAATAAATCAGAACTTCTTTCCTTAAATATACAGAAATAGTTATTTCACCAAATATAGTAGGAACAAAAGTTATGCCTATTAAGATATTTTAATGAAAATATACTTCTTTGATATCACACACAGGATTTATTACGTGACTGCAGTTTCAACCTTGAAAAGGCCATTGTCAAACGTTCAGTAAATTACAAACATAACTTAGGCGGTGTTTATACAAAAAGAAGAACAAAAAATATACACACCATCAAGCAGATAGCAATAAATAACGGTTATACAACAAAAATGATAGACAATATTTTAGATAATAAACAAAAATCAAAATTAAAGTCACATAATACAAAGAATTTTGGAAAAACATGAAAACATGATATTCAAGTTGCCTTAATAGCACATAAATAACTCAACAACATCTTATTCAATGCAAAACAGAAAACCACAAAAATAAAACGATCTGATGTATAGAATCTTAAATGTGGATATTCTAAGGGGAAATTTTGACATTCGCCTAAAAGAGCATATAATATCTTTTTATAATAATAAAACAAACTCCACTTTTGCAAATCACTTAATTGAAAACAATCACGTGCCAGAAACTAATCCCTTGGAATTATTACATTTTTCAGAAAAAGGTCCAAAAAACTTGATCTGCTTAAATAAATACAAACGTAATCCGGAAAACCCCATAATCACTGTACGTTCTGCCAATTATTAATAATAATAATTTTAATTATTCCAGGCAAAAATATGAAAGTGTTACCTGAACTCTTCCAATGTTCCAACTTTGAAGTAAGACTTATTTTTATTAACATTTAACATTCCATCCTTACTATTCAATGGAAATTCTTTGGTTAATTTTGGGGATTAATTTATTTTATATTTTAATACCATAAGTTAGTATTGAAGTTAAACATTAACGATGATAATTTTATTTCAGCATGAATGGTATCAGTTTTCTCGGTTTTAATTGGTAAACTGTTGCTCATATGGCAACATAAAATTTATTATGAGAATCAATAAAATAGGGCGTTTATCCCGTAAATATGATAGATTCCAATTTCCCTTAGACAAATATCCAAACCTTTCTTTAAATTTCTGTTTATTTTCAGCACACTTTATTTTATCTAGCCAAGTTTTTCTTCAAAAATTCTAATATGTTTTTGTAATTTTAATTTCAGATTTTTTTTCATTTATTCATCAAAAGAACAATCTTTTCAAGGTTTACAGAAATTTTTATGTTATTTTTTCATTTAGATATATAAGTTTTGGCAGCAAATTCTTTTTGATTTATCTAATCGTATGTTTGTAGTAAGTAAGTGATTATTGTTTTAGGTACTTGCAAATAACAAATCAAACTATACTTTATTAATAACGTGTGTAAGATTAAGCAGTTTTATTTATCATTTGATAAAGTTAATGATTCAAGATGAATAACAAAATTATGGCTTTGAACATCCAACAAATTATTGTTTTTCTTAATCATAATTCTTCAATAATTCCTCTTTAGGAATCTAACCTATAAAAACAACGGAATATCCATAAAAACAGCCGTTAAAATTTACAAAATAATTTGCCGCCCTTTACTTAAATAATGGTAATGTTCTTTTCCTAAACTCCTGCAATCCCACTATCCATAATATCCAAGTTAGCGAGCGATCCTCCCTAAGAGATTTAACCAAAATCCGCCATCCTAGCAATCCTTTACATAATCCTTCTAACCAACTCCTATATGGCACTATCTCTGTTATTCCCATCAATGAATGCCTTCTATACCTTAGCGAAAAATTTTCCAAAAACTCCTTCAACCAACACATCCTTTCCCTTTAATGCCTGCGCAGAAATCCTGACCTAATCCCTAAATATAAAACCCCTTCATTCACAACATTCGAATTCATCGAATCACATCATCCATTATCATCACCACCATCAGAGACAGACTGACGAGACATATAAAGACTGACAAATCCGGGCTGAAAGACCGCTGGTCGATAGCTATTTAACGGGCTAACGGACTAATCCACTAACATCATCTACCATACATGTATTATATATATATATATTTTTTTTGTTGTACGTTTGTTTGTTAATAAAAATGTTATATATAATATTTATAGTTAAATTATTTATTTATTTTTGTAATTAATTATTATTTTATATTATCATTTATTTTCCTATTATTTTATAATGTTTCACCAAGAAATAAGGGAGAAAATTATTCAAGAAATATTAACACCAACTTTTCCCCATTTTTTTGGAATTTATTTTGTTTTTTATATGTTTATTTCTTCATTTCTGTTATATAATTATATTTATGATTATTCATCAAATTATTTGCCAAATATGGCTTTTTGTCCTAAAATAGGATTATTTTACACTCTGTGTCATCGAACCTTGTGAAATATCTAAGTCCATAACTATGCCGTTGAAAGTTTACAAATATGGCCTTCTGAGTTGCGGAATGCCGGACAAACGTTTGAAAGGTTTTTGGACATAGTAATGCCTGGTCCTCCTTTTGTGTTTCGTCTATTTAGACGTTATCTTAATATTTGACCAGTAAACATTCAAACATATTGTCCATTTACGCACACTCTAATAAATTAAATTAGACTATTTTTACTTTCCCTATATACGAAGTATATATAGGGGAAGTATTGTGATCGTGATTTTTTAAATCAAAATCAATTCTTCTAAATGTGAATTTAGTGTTTTACACTTAGAGTTTCTTGGTTATGTTATTATTTCTTCCGATGTTAGAACCTTAATCAAATTCCCAAAAATCCCTTTTAAAATTCTCAGGTATAGCAAATTTTAATCATCGGTTTATTAAAAATTGTGCCACGATATCAGCATTACATGCATTTTATACAAGTAACAAGAATTGCAAAAGTTTAGAATTTAGTTTGGAATTCAGAAGCATATCGCCTACTTTGTATTAGTTAAATGCACTTTAAGCCAACAGACGTTATTTCTCTTCTCCAATTATAAAAATCCGGTAAATGCAATGGTTAATTATTCAATTATGCTGAAAATGCTGCTTTACAAAAATGTATTGACTTTTAGCCCATTCACGTATTTTTCTAAGACTTTTTTAAAAATAGAAGAGAAGTATAGTACCTTTAGTTGCGAGTTCTTAGCTAAATATTTAGCAGCAAAACGTTTTCTTTATTATTTATTTATGTATTAAGAACTTTACAATGTCTTGTTACAACTATATATATATATATATATATATATATATATATATATATATATATATATAACCATAAAAATTTTGCTCACAGGACTTGCAAGGGAAGTTCATATTCTACTCAGACTCAATAACTTCAGATTAAGGAAATTCATGTTGTTTATTTGCAATTTAGACAATATTTTAGCCATTACCGGCGTATTTATTTATAATTGGGACGCAATTTCTATATTACTACTAACTACAATCCCATCATCGCTGCTCTATCTAAAAATACGGATCAACAGAATACATACTATTTACTTCTGACATGGGACTTTTTAAAAGTTCTAAAAATCAAGCAGCAAACGCATTGTCCCGTGTTATAAAAGACGTAACGTAAATTTTATATGTCTCAAAGAACCCTGCAAGTCACAAGATATAGAATTATTGAACTCCTTCAAAAACAATAACACAAAACTGAAATTAGAACTAAGAGATCTTCCCAATTCTTCTCAACCAATACTAATTACTTAACCAAATTCTACCGTTAATTCCACAATAGCAAAGGCATCATATCATTTCTGGCTGTCATAACCTCACCCAGTCAGAAATATTATGTATGGCAATAATGAAGATGTTATTTTCGTTCGTCCTTGTTCAACGTGCTAAAAAGTAAAGGTAACCAGACACACGTTAACTCCATTACAACAATTTTACCAAGTGAGTGCTTTAAATTTATACCCATATACATTATAGGACTGCTTCCTTTTTGTCAAAGGTACGGCTACGGTTCAACGCTAAATCTTCTCGGTGGATCAGGATTAAGTAACACTGGTTTTATGTTGGAGTCACGGAATAGCTGGTATTGTCAATATATCAATATATAATTATTGACTGAACTTGCTTTAATTTTTATTAAATAAAAACAATGCTTATTTCTTGTCCCTTATCACACCAACTAACTTTGCAAACAAATTTTGCACGTTCTCCTTTACTGACAATCACGGAATATATTGACAATACCATCAGCTGTTCCGTAACGCCAACGTAAAACAAGTGATATTCAAATGTTAATAAAAATGTTACTAAATCCAGGATTCTTTACCGGATTCGCCGAAACTACCCGAAGCATTAAATATGACAATTAGTCTAGGATTCTACAATACCAGAATTAAACTCTGTCTATTATTACGGCTGTTAAAGTTTTGAATCGGCAAGCTAAATTTTACAATATTCTGTCTAGTACTTAATACAAGCTACACGGTTTCATTATATCAATTAAAACCATTTTTTCTTGAGAATATTAACACGTTACTAATATGACCATTTTTTAAACATATTTCTTACATCTAACCTCTGAGAACCCATTACAGTAGCCACGTTCGTTTTTTTATTGACTTTTATCAATCCAATTTTTTGGGTAGGGCTGGTGTAGTGTTTTTAAGTTTTAGATTGTTAATATGTTTAATATATTTATATTAACTGATGAGGCTGTTATATTTGAAAATTCATATTCACTTGTTTAGTTGTGGAAGTAAAACACTTAAATTTTCAAAACACTTTATTATTGCTTTTTTGAAAACGCAACAATTGTTTCGCCACACTGTGGCTTCTTCAGGCGAAGAAATGGTAACAATAAAAGTTTGTGACAGGTTTATATAGTAATTGCTGTGGGGGGTAAGGGGGTTGGGGTATTATTCTTTATTTGATTTATGTTAAGTAGTGGTGACCGATTGATGTCCGTTTGGTCGTTTAGCAGAAGGCCCGTGTTTTTTCTTTTATTAATTTCTAGATTCTCTAGTAGGTCTAGTTTCTTGCTTTTTCTTTCTTGGTGTAAAATTTTGAATTCTTCATTGAAAGAATGTCCTTCGTCCAGCTTCGTCCAGCACGAAGGACATTCTTTCAATGAAGAATTCAAATTTTACAGTTATTATGTGTTTTTATTGTATTCTACAAAATGTATAACGATGTAGATACCTCAGGAATTGAGGATATTTAATAACAATTTGTTGTTACAGAATAATTTTTCTAAATTATTCATTATTTCTTTTCCTGTACTAATAATATTCATGTACGTAATTAAAATTAAATTTATATCATCAGCAGAACTTATCTAGCTGAGTTTATGTCATTTATATAGATATTAAAGAGAAGTGGTATCAAAAAACTTCCCTGAGGAGTAATAAAAACGGAGCTCCCATTTCAAACTGTTGTACTGATGAGTTGCTGCACATCGGGATTATTTTATCACACGATATGTTTACTTTGAATCTTGATGTTAAATTAATCTTCAGATCCTTTCCAGTCATATCAAATGGTTAGTGTGCTACATGTAGCCAAGCTTGTTTTCAATCGCCTTAATCTTTGGATCATCTTATAAGTCAGATTTATTGTTGAAATCCGTTCCGTTGGTTCAGTGTCCATATTTAATTTTGGCTTCATTCCTTTGGTGGCTCTATGATCACAGGCTACATTAGCTTGTTCAGTGTTTTTCTGCGATAGTTTTACTACTACACTATAGATGGCTTTATCGTCATGTTGGGTTTGAGGCTTCACTTTATTATTGTTTACTGCTATATCTTATAATTAATATTTATTCCAGTTTGATAGTATTTTACCTATTTTGTTTCCAGTTTTTTAGGTTCATCTTCTTATCGTCTTATTTTCTTGTATATTAATTTTAATTTCTCAGATATTTTATTTTCATTTTCTGTAAAGTTCTTTCAATAACTTCTTTCACCTCTTTCACTCATTTACCTTTCTTTTTTCTTGAATCCACCTTATTTGTTTTGTTTGTCTAGTCATGTAATTCTATTTAACTTGCCTTCGTTTAGGTAATATAATATTTTATTTAGTACATATTATATTATATAGTTAATTGGACCTGGTATAACTGATTGAAGTTAAAATTCCTCAAAAAAAAAGTTGAAACATGCATCGAAACATCAAACGCATTTTAATTGGAAACAATTTATTTTGTTTAAACAAAAAAACAGTTCAACTTGAGCTTTTCAGGTTTCTGTTTTGCATACTATTTTAATATTTTTCGGAGCGCGTCAATGCCAGAAATTACAGCAAACATTAACCATTTTGTATAGTGAACGTGATTTTTTTTGCACTTGAAGATATTTAATTATGCAAGGTCCAAACTCCAAATAATTTATTATATAGTAATAACTGCTACTTTATTTTGTGTCATATAAGCAAAGAAATCTTTCCAGTTGAGGACCGAAGAGGTTAGAGAATGTGGTCAAATTTGAGAATATATTTAGAAATCAAAAAGAAAGTCAAACAAATAACAGATTTTCTTGTTTAAAACAAATAAATAAGCAGCAATCAAAACATAATTCAAATTCAAATTTTATTTCCTAAAACAAAACGCCGTACCGAATCTTAATACCCTATTAATTAATAGCCTATTTCTTTTATTGTCGTTATTCATAAAATAATGCATCGAGTCTTAAATCATTTCAGTTACTACTATAATAATCAAAGGTTATATTCTTATAAAAATAAATAATTTTATTCAGTGATGTATTGACCATTTTTTTGACGACCTTTTGCCATCTTTCGGGTAACATTACGATGCTACGCTGGCTTTACTATTCAAAAAGTTTTGGCAAGGTCGGAACAAATAATAGTCGGATGTCGCAAGGGGTGGTGAGTATAGTGGATGATCCATCAAATCCCATCCAAGCCACAGCCCCCCATTGGTTTTAAGAGCTTGTCACAGGCACTTATGTGCTTTGTTAAATGAATTTCTTTGATGTTGATGTTGAAGGCTTCTACTTCGTTATACATGTTGAATAGAATTTCTTTGAGTTCATGTGGAACCCAAATATTGAGTTTACTAACATATTCCAGCTTATTTAAATGTCTTTCCACGGTTGTTTGAAATATTTTTAATATTTGTGCGGCTTCTCAATGTCTTTATTTTATCGCCTTCGGCTTCAAGGTGGAGCAACTTTAACATTGTTATTACCAGAATTAAATTTGGCAAACCAATTCTGGCACTGGTGTCCTATTAAGGAGTCTTTACCGTAGAAAGCACATAAATTTTATGGTCTTACATGGCATATTCCTAGGTTTGCCTTTACATCTTTCGATCACTGCTTAACGACTATTGAATTGAATCCATTAGGTTAATTTCTTTTTAAATGTGTACTTATGTTACCTAGGCTTTGCGGATGTTTTGTACACTGTTGACTAGCCGATCTGTCATAAATCAGATTTATTTATGTTTTTCACTGTTTATTATTTTATCACTTTGTGTGTTTGTGTGCATTCTTTTTTTACAATATTTACTGTTTAATTATTTAATAATATCGTAATGTAATTGAGCTGATGTACATGTTTGTTATGAATGTACAAATTAATAAAACAACATCCTCATATACAGCAGAAGCACAAATCAAGTAAAAAATTGTTAATTTACAATAGTAACTTTCGTGCTTCAGGTAAATAGTCAAGATTGCAAGTAGGAAATATAAATAATAAATAAGTCAAATAAACGTTCTCTTGAAGATAACTTCCATCAAAATTGTAAAAAATCCAGATCGAGAAAATGAAAACGACATTTTTATCAACATTAAAAAAAATATTTATACACTAACGTATCTAAAAGATTATTTATTTATTAGTTAACAAAACCTAACATATAAATTGACATAAGTAAGTAAATAAGTAAAAACATAACTATATTAAAAATACACTGAATTGAAAAATTCACTGTGTTTTAACCACAAATAATTATTTGTGGTTAAAACATAGTGAATTTTCAATTCAGTGTAAGTATGGATTACCACGTAGTAACGGTCGCAACCATTCTCTTTATTATATCAAAAATATTTCACGATTGATAGTAATTATTTTACAATCTACATAAATAATATTTATTATAATATAACGCAACAAAATTAGATGGTATAAATCCACATGCCGACATATTTACTATTGAATTCACCTTAATACTATTGTGAGGTCAAATATAATGCCGTCGTGTTTGTTATTCATTATTGCTTACCTTTGAAATCTGTTTATATATACCTACAAAAAAAGTAATAAGCACGAATGTGGGTCGTGCTTAATGAGATTTATGTTCGCTCAAATTATTAAATATAATCCTTATATAAAGTTTATTCAGATAAAAACGAGGACAAATAAAATTAAAAAAAAAAAAACAAAACAGTTTTGGTTCCATATTTATTAACTTAGATAATTAGATTGAAAATTAAATTGTATCATATAAAAGCAGGTCAAACATAATGTATTTGTTTTAAATATTATTTTTCTTACTAAAATAAAATAAATATTATGAGTTTAGAATTCACAAGTAAATAACAATAATACAAAATGTATGAAATCTGCTGAAAGCCTTAAGTTTTCAATCTAATCTAATATATAAAGATTTTTCTTTTTATATTTAAAGCTATTTAACTGAAACTGTTATAATTTATATATTTCAGATATTGCGGTTGAAAATAATAGTCAGTAAATCGAAAAAAGAATATTGTTCGATTATATTTAAAAACCAATTCAGTGTGAAAATATTATTAAAAATCGAAAATAATTGATTATAGTTCTTCAAAGAAAATTAACTGTCTAAAATTATAAAGTAGGAATTTATTTTATATACGACGTAGTAATAAAAATGTTTGTGTATTCACTGGTGTATCTAACTTATTTGTTATAATAAAATACTTTAATTAATCAAAGGTTGTCTAGGATCTTACGTTTTTTTTTGAGAACATTACATTTACGTAATTAGTTTTATGACAAACTTCTGCTCAAAGCAGTTTCCTACTTTCTTTTTGAGCAGTTCGTTCCCGAGAAACCGATGTCCGGCGTTTTACCTATAATCAGTCAATTAGTTCTCGTTGCTTTGAACTCCTGAATATTTCGGATTAAACCGTAAATCAATAGGTAAAAAAAAATAATAAAATTTACTCAGGGCTTTTGACGATCGTTTAAAAGGCTGAGATTAAACTGAAAAAAGTACAAATCTAGAATTAATTAATTAAATTATTTTAACTCTAATTATTAATAGTCACATCTAATTATAATAGATAATAATAATGTCTTCAAGTTTAATGTTATATTTTAATAAATTTTTAATAATTAATCTGATTAAATAAATATGGTGAAGGCGCCGGGTTAGAATGATAAATATAAGGCGTTGTAAAAAGAAATCCATTATTTTTTTAATAGATGGCTTTAATTATCTGTATCTCGCGTTGTACAAGTCAGTTCAGGTTCTACTAGATGGCGTTAGAAAGATGAGATTTTGTACAGTTTTGTGATTAATTGATTCAGACTTGTTTGATGGGTACTAGTAAAGTGAAAATACCCTATATTATATTCTAACAGTGAAACATTCTAAAAGTACTGTATTTAAATCAAAGCAACATATAATGTGCGAGCTTAATTAATTAATGTATAAATAATAATTATATGTTTATTAGATCAGTTTTGATTAATATTATTTGCTTATTTTCTATTTTAACCAAACAATAAACAGTCCTAATAATAAAATTTATAATTAATGTAAAGTATAACATATAATTTTTCATTTTTTGGATAACAAACAAAATTATTTAATTAATTAGTTACTATTTATTAGATTAAAATTAAATGTATTATTTTGAAACGTAGCAGAAACGTTAATAAGTATTATTATTATGTCTCAATAATAGAGAATAAACGATCCTTGTTTATTTATCCGTCATTTGGCGTACATTTAAAGTCAATTTAACTTATAACAGTTATGTGCAAATCAAAATATTTACATAAATTCATAACATCTATTACAGGTTAATATTGGTATCGATTTGAAAGTAGTTTCATTTATGTCCCAAATGAAACTACTTTCAAATCGAGTTAAAAATTAAAACATATAATTTAAACTTTAAGTTTAAAGTTTAACCATTGCCTAAAACTCGTCGAGGACGAAGAAATAATAAAACATTTATCGCGATTATCGATTGCGCTCAGCTAACCCATTGAGAGCAATAATAATTAAATAGCTCTCTGTATTTAATAGCAGAAAGTAAGTGGAAAATGTAGTCTGTGGGATCGAAGTGCGTATACCGCGACCGCGGGGGGTGCATTTGCATAATGTACTACAAGCGAACTGCTAAGATTTCCCTAACTGAAATTACATTTACAACACTAGTTTTATACCATTAAATTTAATGTGCCATTAGACTTTTTTAATGGTGCCGCTTGTAAAACTCCAAAATTATGGCATTAGCGCCCTTGTAATTTATCAACGGAACCGGCCCTACAGCGCGTTAACCAATTAAAACGTCGCCCAGCGCCGGCGGAATTCATTTCTTGTGGCCATTTTGGTAAATGGCGGATGTTTGTTTTGTTTGCGATTCGGGAAACGGCCTCTGTAACTACGTTTGGTGTTTGGTCAATTCGTTTAAACATTTGTCATTGGGGGCACAGCCTGGGGCCGTCGTCGCCGCAATCGCCGCCCTAATCAACTGTCGTTCACTACCAGAATCTTGAACGACCAAAATCCCTAAATAAGACGAAACAATTCGGTTAATAAGCCGGCAGTCCTACATTTTTCACATTTATCATGAAAGAAAGATCAAGGCTCGCTTCGTTAATTCGATTTTTCCGTCTCCACGCCTCTAATTATTTTTTACCTCCGAGTAAAACCTTTTTTTTGATCTGCGTAATATATATTTTTTTTTACAAATGCGGTATTACATTTTTTTTAAATAATTTTTCGTATAGATATTATGAATAAAACATAAGCAATATTTATATTGGCTTTTATATATCTTTATATTTTATATTGGAGACGCGGTGGCCTAGCGGGTAGAACTTTAAACACCAATTAATTTGAATCGATCTGGCATTAAAAATTTGCACACTGGCAAAATATTGTAATGTAATGTAATGTAATGTAATGTTTATTCATGTTTATACTTACAATAATAAGTTTACAATCGTCAATACAAATAAATCATCAGATGAACAATAAATCAAAATTTACGTGATATTTGTTTAGAGTTTACAATAAAAAAATACTAAGTCTAAAGGCACGAAAAAGCGAAATAAAAAAAAATAATAAAAATACAAAATATAATGAATGAATAAACTATTAAAATTACTAACAAACATATTAAAATAAGGATAAGATTAGATGTATGTAGTGTAAAAACCAATATCACACTGACGGATTCTCTAAAAGGAGTTAAAAAGAACCAAAGCTAATTTGAAACAACAGAGACACTTTTTAAGTACTATGTGGAGTAATAACCAAAGTTGACTAAAACATTAAATATAGTAATTAACTTAATAGAATAAAAAATTTAATAAATATAATAAATAATTTAAATATAATAAATAACTTAAAACCCGACTAGAATTAAAACTATATACAGTAAATAAAAGATTTAAAACAAAGAGAAAAAAAATATATATACAGGGTGTCCCGTTAATGCGGGGAAATGACTGGACCATAGATTCCTGAGGTCATAATATGACGATTTAACGCAACTTATCTATATCCAAAAATTTACGGTTAAGCCGGAATTTGGCTTCAAAGTTTCAAATTTTTTTATTTCTTTTGTTTATAACAATTGAACGCTTAATTTCATTTGAATGAAATTTATCTTTAATGACTACCATAATATAATACATTATTTCAGATATTATGACTATTATTCGTTAACAAGAAGTATAAGAAACAGTAGTACCACCACTTAAAAACTAAAATATTTTATTATTGGTGGATCCAATAAAAACTAAAAAAATACTACTTGAAAGACCATTTAATTTAAAAACTTTTTCATCTCTTAATAATATTTGATATCTTTTACGGTTTTCCCACAAAAAAATAAAATATATATTTTTTATCTAGTAAAAACAAAATCTAGTTTTTCATCGAATCGAAAATAAATGTTTTTCGTGGCCGTCTTTGTTTAGAAAATGTAAATTATGTATAATAATTATTGTTTAGTGTCTTTTGACAATTAATTTTTAACTTTATTATAGTTCATAAATATTCATATTTGGAACAAACAGATATCTCGTTTGTATTAGGATTTTGCAAAGAAAATTGTTTGAAAAGTGTTAGATGTTGTTTTGATTTATTTTATTAATTGATATAATTTAATTTTTATTCAATTGAGTAAGTTTATTTACTTATTAATGAGTGCATAATGAGTATACTATATTCATATTTTATTTTTTTGTGCGAAAACCGTACAAGATATCAAAAAGAAGTAAGAGTCAAAAAAGTTTTTTAAATCTAATGCCCTTTCAAGTAGATTTTTTTGGATTTTATTGGATGCACTAATAAAAAAATATTTTAGTTTTTAAGTGGTGGTACTACTGTTTTTTATACTTCCTGTCAATCACTAATGACCAAAATAACTAAAATGATGTATGATATTATGGTACTTATTACTAATAAATTTCATTCAAATCAAATAAAGCGTTCAATTGTTATAAACAAAAGAAATAAAAAAATTTGAAACTTTGAAGCCAAATTCCGGCTTAACCTTAAATTTTTGGATATAGATAAGTTGCGTTAAATCGTCATATTTTGACCCCAGGAATCTATGGTCCAGCCATTTCCCCGCATTAACGGGACACCCTGTATATAAAAGAAACACAAATCACAATTAATTGTTACTGGACAATTACTACACAATTAAAAACTATTTAAAAACTATTTATATTCATAAAAATTTCACAGATCAAAATATATATATATATATATATCACCAGCTAAGTAGAAGTATAAGAAAAAATAAAATTAATAAAAAAATAAATAAATAAATAAATAAATAAAAGTTACTAATCCACAACATTCATATTTAAAAATTCTTCAAATGAGTAGAACGCATTTTTTAATAAGAAAATTGTTACTTTCCTTTTAAATTTATTTAATGGAAGTTGTTTCCAGATATCAGGTAATTTATTGAAAAATTTTATTGCCAAATAATTGGTGCCATTGCAGGATCTTAGTAGTCTAGTTTGCCGAAGGTTGAGCTTATTTTTATATCTTGTATTGTGGCAATGAGCATGAGTAGGGTATTTATAGGGGTTCTTATATACATGAAGAACACATTGAAGTATATACAAAGAAGGCAGCGTTAATAATTGTTGGGTCGCAAAAATATGCCGGCAATCATCCCTATATTTGACCCCTCCAAGAATACGAACCGCCCTTCTTTGAAGCCTGAAGATTCGGTGTCGACAAGACGCATGGCCCCATACTATCAGTCCATACCTCAAACGCGACTCTATAAGACTAAAGTAAGCTACCTTAACAATGCTTTCAGGTACTCTATCCTTTAGGTTTCTTAAGCAGTAGATGTTTCTCGCCAGAGATCTTGCAAGGTGAGATCCCTGATACTCCCAGGTTAGATGGGAATCAATATATAGACCAAGAAAACAATGGCTGGATGGATTCTTATTCTTTTGTAGACTGAATATCATTTTTTTTGTTTTATTTTCATTTAAAATAAGCTTATTTTGTGAAACCCAAGATTTTACAAAAGTCATTGCTAGATCATTTTCAGATTCGGTTTCCGCTTTACTTTCACCAACATTGATAATCGTAGAATCATCGGCAAAAAGTACAACATTGGCTAGATTACTTTGGGAAGGTAGGTCATTAATGAAAATTAGAAATAACAGGGGCCCTAATATAGAGCCCTGGGGAACACCATACTTGACTTCAGAAGGTGTCGACTGCGTATTCTTGTAGTATACAGTTTGATATCTGTTAATTAAGTATGACTCAATTAAACGTAAGCTATTTGGTGCGAAATTATAAGCTTCTAATTTTCTTAGTAATAAGCTGTGCGATACGCAGTCGAACGCTTTACTCAAATCAATAAACGATGCTATTGTTACTTTCTTGTCTTCGAAAGCACTAATGATCAGCTCATTGAGAGTAATTACAGCATCTGTTGTTGATAAACCCGTCCTGAAACCAAATTGACTTTTCGTAAAAAGTTGATTCGTTTCAAAATAATATAATATCTGATCTTTAATAATTGATTCTTCTATTTTGGCAAGCACAGGTAAAATAGATATAGGTCTGTAATTGTTTAGATCCTGTTCATCACCCTTTTTAAAAATAGGAAGAACTTTTGCAAATTTTAGAGCATCAGGAAAGATGCCGGTCTCTATTGTTTCATTAATTAGCTTGGTGAGAGGTAATACTAATAAATTGAGGATACATTTAATATGGGCTGCGGAGAGCAAATATATGTCAGCACATTTGGTAGTTTTTAAATTTCGGATAGCTTCTCTGACAAGCGTTGGAGTTGTTTCAGTTAGCGTAAATACAAGAGAATCATCTGTTTGAGTATTATGACTGAATGCAACATCCGGCAGACCACTGATAAGTGTTTTGGCAATATTACTAAAGTAGTGGTTGAATACATTACTGGAAATATTACATTTATTATTATTTGGAAGATTCTTCCTGGCAAAGTTTATCAATCTCCATATAGCCTTAGGCTTGTTTGAAGCTTGATAAATATATTTACCAGTTTCAAGTTTCTTGGTTAGCTTTATCTTTGTTCTATAAGTAGTCCGAAACTTATTTATTCTTCCTTTTAATTCATTTGAGGGACTGTTCTTATATATCTCATTTAAAATATGGAGGTTTTGACGCATACACTTTAATTCATTATTAAACCAATTAATATTTGTTGAATTTGTTTTATAAAGTTTAGCAGGAAAGCTAAGTTGCATGTAATGAATCAGTATGTCTATGAAATATTTCCATTTTTGATCAACACTTAGTGAAAAATCCCTTATAAACTTCCAATCAACGCTCTCAATACTGTTGTAGAAATTAAACTTACCAGATTCAGTGATGGGTCAGACATATATCGGCTGAGAAGTCTCGTGTTTATTAGCGCTAGCTTCCAGAACTAGAGAAATACCACTATGATCTGATAAGTCTGTTTCAATATTGTAGACTTTTATTTTAGAATTATTTATATTGGTGAATACATTATCTAGGCAATTATTCTGTCTAGTGTTAAATGAAACTAACTTATAAAGACCAAAACTTGTCAGAGTATCCGTAATATATTGTTCGCGATAACCATTTGTATTAAACATTATATTAAAGTCACCGCCTAGTATAATATCACTTTTACACAAATCAAGGCGACCCATAAATTGTGATAGAACCTCAATAAAATCCTCGAGAGCACCCGAGGGTGATCGATATACGCAGATAACGTAGCAGTTTAACTCATGGACAAATATGCAAGATATTTCACAAATTTTATCAACTGATATTAGGGAAGTTAAATCATTAAAATTTTTATGTTGATAATGTTGGTCTGCATAGATTATGGTTCCACCGTGGTTACTGCACTTGCGAGCATAATAAGCAGTTGACACTAGATTGCCGACTGAAGACACCTGGCATTCATTTTCAGACAGCCAGTGTTCAGTGGTACATAAAAAGTTAAAATTTTTGTCAGCTAGAAACGCACCTAATTCGTCGCATTTATTGCGAATTGATCGTATATTAATGAACAATAAATTCACTCTGGTAATGCTTTCCTCGGTATTCTTACTAAAAAATTGTTGATTCGAGCATCTTCCGGCCAAATATCGGGTTTCCTTAAGTCATCGATTCGATTTGATGGAACTCCAACCTTGAAAGACGAATATTCCTCAGGACGTCTGGAATTTAGAGCTTCACATGCTACATCTTCAAAGCCGCACTTACGAAGGTATTGTTGATAACATTAATAATTAATAATAAAAGCGTACAATAACTTATTTGTGTGAATTTAATATTAATTAAACGACATTTCTTTAAGATACCAATTATACATAATTCTACTTATACCGTGTGTCCCATTTGAAAACGCATTATAGGGAATTCCCATGTAAAATTTTCAATTGCAATTTGTATCTCTATTATCGAACGAAAATGATCAGAATACAATTGGAATAATTCCTTTACCAATTAAAGTTATTTTGGAGGTTTTATTGTTATTTCATCTTTGGTTTGACTCGAAATATAGCTTAAAAAGTATGAACAAATATTCGATAATAAAATTCTCAAAATAGTAGTTGCTGTGAAAAGTCAGTATTTGGCATCTAAATTTATTAAGCCACAAACAAATAATTCAATAGGTAATCCCAATAGAACAACGACTCGTACACCTAGCAGCCAAATTTGCCACTAATCCCCACATTCGTGACGTCCTAAATCATCTCTGTATTCCTCGTAATCCTAATATACCTCCTAAATCCAAACACCCTAGCACCACCATTTATCAATTCATTTCATCATTTCATCTTGATTCATAAGACTGACAACGACATTCACTGACGAACGAAAACGGGCTGAAAGACCACCGGTCGATAGCCATGGAGCAGAAGAACAAGAACATATCAGAATTTATTTTATTTTATCCATTACATGTATTAGATTTTATTTTTCTGTGAATAAAGATGTTTTAGTAGTTTTAGTAGTAATTCAATATTAAAATATTAAAATAATTAAAGTCAGTACATAACATCTAAAATTACAGATGTCAATCACAAATTCATTATTTTTGTTGAAACGTGTTAACTTAAAGGTACAATTGATCTAAATAGAATAAGACTCTTTTTACTATTTCTCATTTATTTTGTACAAATTTGAAAACCGTTAAATTACAATTATTAGACTGCGCAAAATTTAATAAGAATGCTTATGTAAAACTTTTGAAAAGGGGTTATATCTCTTTTATATTGCAAATGCTTATGTTTTTATTGTTTTGCTCTGTTCCTTTGGGTGCCGAGCATCCGTCCTAGTGACTTCTGTAATTTGATCCGTGATTTTATTTTCTATAAATTCCTGCCTGCTCATTAAGTATTTGTGGATATTCAGTCCTTGATGTTACAATATGAAGATATTTTTGAGACTAATATCGATTATTTTGTTCCGTATTTTCAGACACCAAATAAAAAGTACATTCAATTGCAAAACACACACTATTTGGAAACCTCTTATTCTCGTTACACTTTTCCATTATAATTTCACAAAATTTAGATTTAAATGCTTTTAAAATTCGATGGATGGTAGATTTGCTGTCAATACATTCCGAAGCCACTTTTTTACACTTAATGTTGGATTTATTGTTATCCTTGCTAATACTTTTGTTACAGTTTCATCAGAAAATTCTCCTCTAACAATATGTTCTCGTCGATTGACACGACACTTAACGTAATTTAAAGTTTATACTAAATAAGTAGCCAATAGTACGCGAAGAATGTCCACCAAACCTCAATTTAATATCTGAACGTTTTTTTTTGTGCTGTTAGCACTCACTTCGAATTGAATTATTTGTTTGTGGCTTAATAAATTTAGATGACAAACACTGATTTTTCATAGCAACTACTATTTTGAGGATTTTATTATCGAATATTTTTTCTCACTTTTTAAGCTATATTTCGAATAAAACTAAAGATGGAACAAAAATAAAACCTCCAAAATAACTTTTGTAGGTGAAGGAATTATTCTAATTTTATTCTGATCATTTTCATTCAATAATAGATATACAAACTGCAATTGAAAATTTTACATGGCAATTCCCTATGATGCGACTTCAAACGGGACACATGGTATACTATTTATTTTATTATAGAAAGAAGCTCATTTTATGCAAAAGAGTATTAAATATTTTTTCTAATTTTATATCGGCAATACATTCAGCCTGTGTTCGTGACAGCCTGTGTTTGCAGATAAGTAATTTGTCTCGAAGTTACAAATAATTAATTGTGAACCTAGTGTTTGTTTGTGAAAGTGATTACTTCAGAAAGAGAATTGACTATAGTTAACTACATTTACGTTCTTTATTGTGTGATTTTCGTCTTCAAACACGTATGGAATCACCATAACCTATAATTATTTACTCTAAATCTGGAAGTAAATAAAGGACGCAAGTATTTTAGTTTATAAAATTATAAATGACACCAGTTCATTGTGCGGGACTTTGGCAGGTATATTGGCGTAGTGAATAAGTCGACGGTTATTGCTACAAAGGAACCAGGTTCGATACTAGAAAAGGGACGGAACTTTTTTTGCTTTTATTTACTTTATCTGAGTGTAAATAAAAATGTCGCAATCTACGGTAACATTTAAATGCTGCAAAGGAACCCCTTTTAAGAACTGTGTCTGCATTAGTTGCCACAGTATATATCACATGGCTTGTAAAAATAAAAACAAAAAGATCCAGTATTTGGATGGGCATAAAGTTATATGTTGTGCAAAAAGCCTTAACAACTCATCATTAAATTCAAGCATCAAATTCACCAAACAGGAAATTATTGATGAATTAAATTTGGAAATCAGTAACAAAGCGAAGTATATTGATACACTTGTGAGTCGCGTAAAATTAATTGAAAATGATGCAATCGAGGCTGAAGAAACTAAAATTTATTTTTTAAGCTGATATAAAGAAGTTAAATTTTGAATTAACCAGAGTTAATAGAGTTAATAAAGATCTAGAAGATGAAATTCATAATTACAAGGATATAATATCAAATACTTTACGAACAATCTTATCGCCAAGTTTTACAGTTTCTCCCATAATGGATTGCACAAAATGCATCATTTATAATTCTAAAATTGAGAAACAACGAAAACAAATCAACGACCTTGTTAATTCTAACGTTGAATTAAATAATAACATGGAGCAACTTTCAAAAACATTAAATAAGTTTAATACAGTAAAAACATGTAAGCTTGATAATATTAAAACAAATACTAAAATACGCATTTTTAGTGATAATCATGGGAAATATCTTGGACATGTAACGCAGAAAGTATTCAATAAATTTTCAAAAAATCCTTCAATTACATCCATATACAAGCCGAACGCCACTTTTGACAACGTTATTATAAATATCAAGGAACTAACAAGAAACTTTACACAGGACGACCATATGTTTATTATGGCAGGGACAATCGATGTCATCAAGGGACTGCAGATAAATAAAACGAGTGTAAAAAACTTATTACAAAAAGTTTCCTTAAAAACCAACATTCATATTATTGAAAACCCTTTGTGGAAGAATCTACTTATTTTAAATAAAATTATCACGTCTGTAAATACTCAATTATCGGAATGTGCACGTGATCTCAATTGTACATATTTTTATAATAATGTCTTATCACACAATCAGTTTTACATTAATAATAAGTTTAAATATACAATGATTTCTAAGGTATTGCTTCAGTTGGAATCATCTGGACCTATGTATCCTTATAGTAGTTCAATATTTTCATCGTCGCCAAAAAACATGTTTTCAACTGCGTAACTAAAAACAAAATTAAATTAACTTGTCTATTTATTAATATTCAATCTATAGGGTCCAAGATTAACGAACTTGCTATTATACTAAATGACAGCTCTCTTAATATATCAGTGCTTTGTGTTTGTGAACACTGGCTTCTTAATGAAGAGTACACGTCACTTGGATTTACTAATTTTCATGTAGCGGCACAGTTCTCGAGAAAAATATTTAGTCATAGAGGCGTATTAATTATGATTAAGAATAACATAGATTATTTTCCTCTTGATTTTTCTAGTCTAATATCAGAAAAGGATTGTGAAATTACTGGAATTGTTTTCAAACAGAATATAATATTAACCGCATATCGTTCACCTAGTGGTGATTTTAATAAGTTTTTATGCATTTTAACGAAGGTGTTAGATTGTATAAATTTAAATAATAAGATCATCTACCTCGCCGGTGATTTCAACGTCAGATTTAACGGTAATGATTACAAAAAGTCACAGCTTATAGAACTCGCCGAAAGTTATTTTTTTTTAGTTCATTTCCCTACACGATTCAACAATTGTATTGATAATTTATGTACCAATTGTACTAATGACTCTTTGACGAAACCTTTAGAAACATGCATTTCAGATCATAGAGGTATTTTGTTTGAAATTTTTACGGAAAATCCTTCCTCTAATAAGACAACCAGTAAAAGTGTACGTCCGATCAAACATAGGTAAATTTAGATTATTTGAACTTCTAGATCGAGAATCATGGAAATTTATAGATAAAATAGATAATGTAAATGCTTGTTTTGATAAATTTATTTCAATATTCACCGGACATTATAACACTGCTTTTCCAGTAAAAAAAACTGTTTAATCAAAACAGATGCAAACGCATTAAGTGGTTCAATTCTCAATTATCGGGCATGCGAAATTCTTTGGCTCTAATTACTAAAGCCTATAATAAAACACAGAACATAGAACTAAAAATTATAAAGAATAGATACCAACAAAAATACAAATGTGCAATTGAATCACATAAGTTAGAAGCAAATAATGCCCACTTAAGGAATTCTTTGTTTAGGCCTAAAGCAGTGTGGGAAATTGTAAATTCTAATAGAGGTTCTAAAATCAAGACGAATCCTGGCGGAATATTAGCATATACACTAAATGAATTCTTTACTAATATACTATTTTAAGTTCATTGCCGGACGTTGACGTTGATCCCATAGTTTTAACGTGTTCTAATCCCCCAGCTAGTGGAATGTATTTTAAATTTGAGGAGGTTTCAACTATTTCTGTGAGTAAAGTAATTCAAAATTTAAAACCAAGCAAAAGCGTTGATGCATATGGGCTACGGTGTGATATTTTAAAGTCAATTCTTAATGCGATTCTAGTGCCACTAACAAAATTAATAAATAAATGCATTCGAAAACATATTTTTCCTGATACTCTGAAGAAAGGATTAGTTATCCCTATATATAAGAACGGAGATAGTTCTGATCCAAATAACTTCCAACCGATATCTATCCTACCGGTGTTTGCTAAAATTCTAGAAAAAATTCTACAGCTACAGATGACTGGATATTTTGAACGTTTCAATATTTTCTGTAAGGAGCAGTATGGTTTTCGTAGTGGTCTTTCAACTACTAACGCTGTTAGTGATTTTGTAGAGCAAACCTTAGATTGCTTTGAGGAAAAAAGCGTCTGCAAGTCGTCATTTTTGGATCTTTCAAAAGCGTTTGATTGTGTTTCCCATGCAATTCTTCTAAAGAAACTTTATTTCTATAATGTACATCCAGATACATGTCGCCTAATAGTATCTTACCTATCTGGTCGATCACATTGTGTTATATCCAATGGTCAAGTATCCAAAAATCTTCCTACTGTACATTGCGTACCGCAAGCTTCAATTCTGGGGCCATTGCTATTTCTTATATATATAAATGATTTGCCAAATGCAGTAAAAAATTCAAATTTAATACTATATGCTGATGACACGACTCTGATAATTAGATCAAAAACTTAGCAATCGCCTTAAACTGAATGATACAAAAACGACGACAATTGCATTTTCTCTCAAAAAAACTGACGACCCTATCATATCAACAAAATTCTTAGGAATATACCTTTCTTCAGATTTATCATGGAATGTACATGGCAATACCCTTTCGAATAAATTAAGTTCAAGCATATTCGCAATTCGCACTCTTAGGTCACAAGTATCAAAGGATATTTTAAGAGCTGCGTATTTCGCGCTTTTTCAATCGCATATGTTATATGGATTAATTATATGGGGCCATTCAGCGATTAGTCATAGAATCTTTAATTTGCAGCGCAAAGCTTTAAGGATTATGTGTGGGTGTTCTTACGATGATGACTGTGGCCAGGCTTTCATAGACGAGCATATCTTAACCTTACCATGCCTTTATATCTATGAGTGTCTGATATATGTTAAAAAACATCAGAATTCATATCAAACGTATCCCAGTATAAATACTCACTGCACTAGACAACGTGGAAATATCTATCCAAATTCTATCCGCCTAAGAAAATCTCAAACAGGTATTAGATATTATAGCGTTAAATTTTTTAACAGACTACCTCAGGAGATTAAGGATCTTTCACTTAAAAAGTTCAGCAAAACTATAGATCTCTTGGTCTCTAATGCATTCTACAGTTGGGAAGATTATTTAGGATTTAAATTCTCTTAACTGATTTTTAGTTTTAATGTATATGTTTGTATAACTTTGTAGTATATTTATTTATTTGTTTGGTTATTATTCTTTTTATTTATATTTTACTCGCTGATGTACTTTTAATAGTTTTAGTTCTTTTAAACTTATTCAATAGTTTTTAATTACTTGTTTCCTGTACTATTTTACTAATTGCTTATTTTAAATTTTAATTTTTAACATATAGATAGTTTAATATATTCTTGTAAATATTATTTAACACCTTTTTAGTAATTTCACTTATATCCGCTAATTTACTGCCCATGATTTTATCTTTACCCAGCTACTACACATTTATGTATAAATATTTTTAAACATTTATTATTTTCATAGATTTAGGACTTTTTTAATTGACTTGTGTAAGCATTCTTGCAATAACACGAATAAAGTATTATTATTATTATTATTATTATTATTATTATTATTATTATTATTATTATTATTATATTTTTGAACGCTTTTATTAATTGTTCAGGAATTTACTATGATGATGTACTTGATTTTTGTTCTAGTATAAATATGTGTAATGTTTGTAATGTTGTTGTTGAATATTTGACTTGAAGTATTTAATTCATCATTCTAGGCCTTTGCTAGCAGTGAAATGGCTAAAAGGTTGTACTTATTGCTCGATTTTTTGACTCAATTGAATGTTTATGTATAATAGATATTGGTAATTCATGGTCAAAATGACAAAATTATATTTTATCGCTTAAAAAAGGGAAAATAATTACATAAATGCTAAATTTATGTACCTGAAGCTAATGTTATACAGTCCTCTCCTTGGGTTTGAGTGAAAGACCATCTGCAAGTGTAAACACCACCCCTGAGCATAGTGTTTAAATTATATTATTTTTTCCCTTAAATATTGTGAATTTCACATTAAGCGACCCTACCGACCCAACGAACGTTGCTGTGTGCTTTGCCTCTCACCTAACTAAAATCCGCTCCACCTCCCTCGCCGACAACCCTTCAATTGACATCCAGGATAACCGCTTCAATTTAACCCGACTTCTAACCCTGATTTTTTTACCTCTGAAAATAATGACTTACATCCGAAAGCTTCATATCCCAAAAATTTTGCACCGGGTCCTGACGACATACCCTACTCTATCATAAAACATTTTCCATCCAACAGAATCTCATATCTTGCTCTAATCTTCCACTCTTATATCGCTGCTAGATACTTCCTCTTATTCTGAAGGGCTATCAAGATTATAATAATAATAATAATATATATTTATCGAAATTAAGTACAAATCATATTACAATTCTTTTATTCTATTGTACATTAATATATAAATTTAATATAATATAAATAAAAGGTAAATTATAATTAGACAAATATATATATACAAGATACTCACAGAAGTAATCACTTGTGCGTGAGTCTATATTAACCTTATAACTAATGATTACAAAATAATATTGTCCGTACTTGTTGAACGTATATAACTTCCGCAGATAATAATATGTTTTTACTTATAATACATTTTCCTTTATTATGTCTTCTACAAATTTTGCCGAAATAAGTAGCCAATTTTTTAAACGCTTTTTAAATAGCAACACATTATTGATTAGTTTAATATCCTGTGGTAATTTATCATAAAGCTTTAGACCAATATAATTGAAATTTCTTTTAGCTATTGTTTTTTTTATTGTAGGTTTTTTGGTCACATTGCACTTATGCCTGGTGTTATAATCATGCTCTCGATACTTTATATATCCACGACGTTGCTTTATGTGTACTAGCGTAGCGAATGCATACAATTGTCTAATGTTAAAGACTCCAGATTCTAAAAATAGGCTGCGTGTTGGAAACAATTTACTCCTATTGCATATAATTTTTAGAATCCACTTTTGAACTGTTTCAAGTTTTTTCATAATGCTGTCTACTGCTCCACCCCAAGCAATGATACCATAAGACAATAGAGATTGTACAAGTGCATAATATATCATGCGCAATTCAGTAAAATGCAAAATATTTCTCAGATGTCCAAGTATTGGTATTAATTGTTGTGCTTTGGATATTAATTTATTCATTTATAGGTCCCATTTTAAATGCCTATCGATTATTATGCCTAAATATACAGCAGATGTATCCTCATATATATTCATTGAAATATTTAATTTCAATGGACCCATATTTGGCAAATTATTGGTATAGGAGACGAAAGGTAAGTATTTTGTTTTGTTTATATTTATTGTTAAGGTGTTACTATCAAACCTATTCTTTATTAAACAAAAATCCGTTTCCACCTTTTTTTTCAAGTTGCACCAAGTACTATCTGAATAAAATATGGCTGGGTCGTCAGCAAAACTTAAAATTTGTCCCTCAGTTGTTAAGTCAAATAAGGTGTTTATATATAAAATAAATAAGATGGGTCGGAGAACAGTCACTTTTATCATTATTTATTTTTACGTATTGCTCTCTTTCAGATAGGTAACTTTTTATTAGGTTGTATGCCATACCTCTGAATCCATATTTTTCCAATCTCCATAGGAGTTTTGTATGACATACAGTATCGAACGCCTTTTCCAAATCAACAAATATACATAAACAAGGCTGACTCTTATCCATACAGTTTGATATTAAGAAAGTGAGATGAGCAATTGCGTCTTGGGTTGAAGTGTTTTCTTTAAAGCCGTATTGCCTTTCTGAAATAATTTTATATTTATGCAGAAATGAAATAATTCGTGTCTTTAGTATTATTTCAAATATTTTAGCTATGTTTGATATTAACGAGATTGGCCTGTAATTAATTATTTTTGATTTACAGCCTTTTTTATATATTGGTTTAATTTCACCAACTTTTAATATTTTTGGAAAGATTCCGTCTTCAATACATCTATTAAATATATAGGATAAAGGTAGAGAGATCTCTTTTGCTATATATTTTAATATTTCTGATCGTAACCCATCAGGACCCGGGGATTTTTTGTCTTTTAGGGTATTTATGATACTACGTATTTCTTCTTCATTGTTTGGACTTATAAAGATGGTGTGATTCAAAACCCGATCATTATTTTCATAATGATCTACTGTCCTAATTTGTTTAGCTAACAATTCTCAACAATTCTTTAATTCCAGTATAATGTTTATTAAATTCATTTGCTATTGTGGTCGAATCATGGATCGTTTTACTATTAATTTGGATTTGCTCAATGTTAGAATGTTTCTTCTTTCTACTACATATGTTATTTACAGTGGACCATATATGTTGGGATGAATTACTATTTTTTGTAATAAGTTCATTATAATACTGTGATTTGGCCTTCTTTATTGATTCTGTTAATATATTTTTATATTTTTTATATTCATACGCAAGTTGTTTATTGTTTTTGTTTTCAATCATTTTTCTGTATAATTCATTTTTCCTATTAATAGGAGTTACCCATTCCTTTCTAGGCAAGTTATTTGTTTTAGTTTTTATAATTTTTGTACATTTATTTACATTATCTTGGATTTTATTAACAAAATTGCTTGTTATTTCTTCAGGATTGCAATTATTGTATATATCATCCCATGTCTCACTTTTTAAATATGATAAGAGCTTTTTATAGTCCATAAAAAATCTACTTTTAGGCTGGGATGCACGTTTTACAGTTGTTTCTAAATGAATGTGTAGAAGAATGGGATAGTGGTCAGTTATTAATGTTTTAAATATAACGGGTGTACATTTGATTAATGGTTGAGGCGTTCACTTCGTGATACATCTTGAATATTTAAATAAAGTAAAACCTGTTAATATTAAATGATCAGCTGTTGATCGAAACTCGAGTCACTTTTTAAATAAATAGTGTGATATTAACAAAGTGGGTGTAAATTTATCTGGATTAAATGTACTTTTTATAAATAAGTGATCGATAATTGATTGTTCACAATTATGAATTCTAGTAAACTTATTAACATATGACAGGAACCCAAATTCACTCATTGTATTTAAGTATTCTTGTACATATTCATCCTCGCTTGCAATATTAATATTTATATCACCTATAATTATATGATGTTTAATATTTTGCTGGGAATTCAGAAAATTACAAAGTTCCTTGGTAAAATCACTAGAGTCTGTATTTGGTGATCTATATATAGCGCTTATTAGGAAAAGTCGTTGATCAATTATCATTTTTACATTAATAAAATTAAAATCAATCACCTGACCTTTATATCTAATATTATGCAATACATCTATTGAGTGGGAATATTTTAGAGTATTTTTAATATATATTACAGTACCATCATTTTTGTTAATTATACCTTCGTTGTAAATTATGTCGTATCCTGTTAACCTAAATAAATCTAAATTAGGAATTTCAAACGTTTCTGTTAGTATAATAAGATCGAAATGGAATTTAAATTGATTAATAAAAACAATAAATTCATCTATATTCTTACAAAGACTACGAATATTGTTATGTATTATTTTTAGTCGTTTATCATTTTTGCTAACTTTTATGTTATATTCGATAATATTGTTTACCGTCTGCGTATCTATGTTGTTAACTTCAAAATCTCTGACGAATTGATCCATTTCAATTTTTATTAAAGGTAATATATTGTAGTTAGTATTTTATGGGTATATTTACATATATATATATATGACATTTAGGATAGAAACTAGGTTTATTTAGATTTTCCGAATTTTGTTTCTGCTCTTGTTTTTGGTTTATTTTTTTCATTTTTACTTGTTTTGATAGAGTGGTCTTTTTCGTTATCCTGGGTTCCTGCAAGCTTGATTTTTTCACTATCTGGAATATTTCCACTGATTTCTTTTCTTCTAATGGGTGTTTCCAAATGAGGTTCCTCTTCATGTGTTAGGTGACGTTTTTCGGATGGTTTAACAACTGGTGTTGAAGGGGCACTGCTTGCTCTGTGTTCAATTGTATTTATTTCATTTTCTTCATTTGACAGCATAAGTTCTTCTACTGAATACCCTTCTCCATTTACATACAATTTTCCAGATTTGATGTAGCACTTTTTGTTCTTTTTTTCTCTAGCTTCTTTTAAATAATATCTTAGTGTTTTGTTGATCTTTCTGTCTTCTGGTGTTTCATCGTGATTTATATAAATGTGTGTACCCTTTAGTTTGTATCTATTTTGTAAAATTTCTGTTTTTTTTAAGAACGAAATTAATTCTACAATTACTGGACCAGATCTGCTTGTTTTGTATATATTATTTATGTCAGAAATGCTAAGATTTATTTCCAGAGTTTTATTTATTTTTTCTATTGTAGAGTTAATAATAGTTTTATTATCAATATCTTCTAGCCCGAATAAAGCAATATTGTTTTTTATTGTTTTCCTATGAATTGAGTTGATTTTCTCTCTGAGTATTTTGTTTTCTTCTTCTATATTCAATGTCTTTTTGTTGATTTCTTCTATTTTTAATAACAGTCTTGTTTCCGAAGCTTCAATCGTGTTGATTAATTCCTTCTTACATTTAATAATTTCGTCCAATATCAATTGCCAGTTAATTTAGTTGCCCATATCAATAAATTTGATATATTCTTAAACGTGTGAATGGTCTTTTAATGTTAGTTGTCTATAAGGTAGTAATAGCTCAGTGGAGCGGGTCGACGAACACCATTCAGCGATTGACCAAAGCCAGGGTTCGATTCCGGTGCAGGAGCTGTGTTCCTTTTTTGAATTTAATTTAGTTCTTTGCTTGAAGGCCACTCAATGTTTTCTTTCGATTTTGTTTTATTTCATTAGTTTGCACTTAACCTTACACTTTACACATTCACTTTAATATTTTATTTTTCTTTTAGTTGAGTCAGTATTATTTACACTTATACTATTTCTTCTTTCACTGAATTCGACGCGTCCGTTTTAATCAGTTTTAAAGGCCACTCGATGTAGTTTATTTCAATTTCATCATTTAACCTCACTTATTACCTACAGATGTAGTTTAATATCTTATTGTTCAGTTTAGTCGATTCGACCTACACTTATGCTATTTCACTGTTCACTAAATTCAACATATCGTTTGAATCAATTTCAAAATTTATATATCAAAAGTTTAACACATATAAATTTTAATCAGCAGCTACGTCTTTACCGTGCACTTGCCGTGAAATGATGCATAGGTTCCTAAAAAAAAATTATCGCTCCAATTCCTCCTCACAACATTCCATCATATCCCCAAGCACCAAAATAGCTTCCATCCTGTCCATCACACCATATCTGCCCTAACCTTCACTTTGGTAAATTCCAAGCCACTGCTGCGGTCTTCTTTGACATTTTGGAAGCCTTTGATATACTTCGATATTCTAAGATTCCATCACATGAACATGAATTCCAACAATCCGAATAATTAAATCCCCTCCCACCCATGATTCTTCTCCTTTTAACCTCTTGTGTGTAGTCACCAAAGGATCCGTACTAGCACCGACCTTTTACTCCCTCTTCACGCATGATGTCCCTCTCAAAATCCTCTATCGCCCAGATAGAGGGCCTAGTTATAGAACATATGACTGCTGCTGCTTAGAATCCGTAGGTAATGCAGAAATCGGCTCCAATTTCCGTCTCCAGTTAAGTAGTACCACGGCACTCCCTGCTTGAAAACACTGCTTAAAACTGGGCATGGAAACTAACCCACAGCACCCCACATGAGACAGGGCTAAAGCATTGGTGAGATAACTACCGTTTTCGAATGAGCTTATATTGGCTCCCACCCCAGTACCGTAGAAGAATAGGCTTCATTAATTAGCTTTTGCATTTTCGTGGATTTCGATTAAGCTGTAAATTTAATTTCCCATACCTTCTTATTACTATACTTAGATGTTATATGAGTGGCATGATGCAACCTTTTCAGATCCATTGTGGATCCCTACTTATCTCAGATAACCAGTTCTAGCTTTACCTCTTTGAGTCCTATTAGCCGTGCGAGGGGGCTTTTGGGTATAGAACTCTGCGCTTGGGTTTGTAGTACCCAGCTTTTGATATCTAATCCTTGCTAGGCCCTCGCAATGGCATAGAATACGAAAGGAGCCATCTTCTTCCTCTAGACAGAATCTGCATGGTGCTTCTTCCACCAGGTCTAATTTGCTCATATGTTTGTTAAGCTTGCAGGGTCCTGTCATCAGACAGACCATTTTCCAGCCTTGGTTCAGAAGTTCGGTCGTGAATTTTGGCGATTGTTTCTTAAGGAACTGTTTCGCCTGGCTCTTTCCTGGTGAGCTCGTCCACCAGGTTTGGAAATATGTCTCCACCCATTTTTTTATGGATCGTTTGACTGCGGATTTGGAGATTCCGCAGGAATGTTCCCGGCCAATAACTGCTTTTGACGAGCCCTGTTTGTCCAGTTTCTCTATTTTGTCATTCCCCGGATGTTTTGCGTGTCCTGGGATCTATGTGATTGTTACTTTTCTGTGACTGCCAAAATCATTACGAGCATATATACAGTCCCACTAGCACTAAATGCCACCTCACTTTGGGAAAATTATCAATTGACCTACTTTTGATGTCTTGTCTTGCTATTTCTCTTGTGCAGTTGTATTAGTATGCTTAGCCTTTAACTTATTATTTTGCCATTGTACTCTGGATTACTCAATCATTCATCACACCTATCTTCGAATTTCCACAGGTCTTCTTCACTTTCTCTTCCGTCCTCCCAGTCTGTGCCTCTCTTCTCCCTTGAACGACTCCTACAAAGAAAATACTGCCGGCTCCGTCTAGACATACCCACGGAAGTAGTTTACTAACATGATGCTACAATCCTCCTTGAACTAAGAATTGTTCGTCGCGTCAGCAACTTCGCAACCCATGTGTCCGCTTTAAATCCCATTAAGAATTCCTTAATAGACTTTAACACAATTGATCTAGTTCCAAAAATTTACGGTTAAGTCGGAATTTGTCTTCAATGTTCCAAAATTTTTTATTATACTATAAAAACTAAACAAAACAAAAACCACTTGAAAGAGCATTTAATTTAATAACTTTTTTTTCTCTTAATAATATTTGATACCTTGTACGGTTTTCTCAAAATAACATATTTAATTTTAAATTATATGAACCAATAAAAAATATAAGTTTTTAAGTGGTGGTACTACTGTTTTTTATACTTTCTGTCAATCACTAATGGCCATAATAACGAAAATGATATCTTATATAGAGTGCGGCAGAGGAACTTGCTGATTTGAATTAGGCGCCAATTAGCGAGACGTGGTCAGAAAGAGGTAGGGAGGGTCTCAATCGAATGAAGGGATCTTGAAGTTTTGTTACCGCCCAAGCCAGTTGTCGCCATGCGTTGGACAAAGAAGGAGCGTTCGTTGCCGTCGAGACCTACTCTTCCAACGGCCGTTCGGTGTTTGCCACCCAACGTGCTTTCCGAACTCGATACAATATTAATTCCGGGGGTCCCGTTCCTGGCCGGAAATCGATCGTTTTGTGAGTGGAAGCATTCAGGGAAAGTGGCAGTGTGGTAAAAAGGGCCCGGAGGTCAACGTACTTGCATGCAATAAATTGTGATATAGTTGTAATTATTGGCAGTAATTTCTCTGTAGTAAAACTGCCATAGTATGGTAAAATAATCTGTATATAACCAATATTGGTCTCTGCAAGAACATAAATTCAAATACCTTATTTATAAGGTATTCGCCCTCAATGATAATTCAGCCACGGGTACAAGATATTTCTCTATATCTACTATCAATGAAATCTAAAAAGATGCTATTTCCTTGATGCCATATTTTTCCTACCTTCAATATTTTCATTTGTGTGAAGCATCTAAAATCCACCTCTCCTGAATTCTTGGGCAAAGTACGAGATCCTACATTTCTTGTCTGTGGTCTAATAATCCGTCAGGTTCGGATGTGATATTATTCCCATAAGCAATAATTATCCCGAGAAATGCCGCATTTCTTTTGGTGTGACATTAGTCAGTTTTAGATATTTTCTTTGTATCATATGATTTGCGTACCGATTAATCTCCTCAACTATTTTTCTGATTAACTCATTGGTTAAGAACGAGTTGAAGAAATCTAACGGTTCTGATACAGAACTAAATTTTGCATTTTGTGGAATGATATCGTGATTAATAACATTCATCCATTCGTTATCACTACGGCTATAATTTTCCTTAATATTCATGTTATCATTACTGCCCATATTGAAAAGCCTGCGTGCATTGCTTATTGCAAGGATTTCACTTCCACTAGATGAAATTTCCTGGATATAGAAGGAGCCTTTGATAAGACATCTTCGAGATCCAAGGAACCATGTATTGGCTTCTGGCAATGCAGACGAGATGTGAGGAAAACATGGGGACTTTCTCCAAAAGTAGCTCTATGGATCTGCACAGCCATCGTGTGGCCAATGTTGGCATATACATCAATAATATGGTGGCCAAGAGTGACCACGAAATCAACCGTAAAGCTCTTAGATCACGTTCAACGAAGCGTACTTTTGAGCGTGACAGAAGCCATGAAAACAACACCCACAGCCGCTATAGAAGCCCTGCTGCAGCTGTCATCCTTGGACATATTTATCAGAGAACAGGCAGCAACAGTGACTATAAGGCTTTGAGCAACGGAGGAGACGAACACCACAAGATCTTAGAGGATCTCAGGAAAAGAAAATGCATATTCACTAGAAAGCTTCAAATAGACCTGAGATACAAAGACTCAGGAGCAGGATATAAGTACAAAGACGTTCACATACACACTGATGGGTTGTCAGCGAAAGCAGGGGTTGGTGTAGGAATTTTCTGCAAAAACTGTCCCTAAAAATTAGTACTGCACTAGGTAAGATAATGAGCACACCAACAATGGTGGAACTCTTGGGTATACTATATGCAGCAAAGGCAATCTCTGACAAGAAGATCAAGGGAAATACCATATACATCATAACGGATAGCAGAGCAACAATTTTGTCCATTTCCAACTGCAAAATTACCTTTTAGCATTAACGCTGGAATGTTGCAAGGCCTTAAAAGAAGTGGCTCATGACACAAAGGTGACCCTATGCTAGGTAAAAGCACACAACAACAACAGAGGTAACAGAATAGCAGTTGGTTTGGTAAGGAAGGCATCCGGACGAACGGTATACGGACCGAACCCCTTCCTGCTAGACCTGATTACCCTACTGAAAATTGAACCAATCAGATGCCACAATGCGCGATAGGATCAGCACACCTGGCAGTAGGGTCTCAAAAAACTTCATCGCAATGAACTCCAAAACTTCCAGATTCTATATGCAACTGTCCTACGGAAGGTTGTAGGGCTCCTAACAGGACAATGCAATCTAAGATCTGACCTGAATAGACTGGGACTACAATCTAGTCCCATCTGCAGAGGATGTAAAGAGGAAGAGGAACCGTTGAGCCTGACTTCTAAATTGCCCGGTGTTGTCCAACCTGCGTGAATCTAAAATGGGAGATGGATATCTAAAGTCATCAAACATCCTAAGAGTCACTCTTGCTGCAGTCCTGGCTTTTGCGAATACCTTGGGTTGGCTTGACCGTAGCAAGGAATAAGGACTCAGATGGGAGGACTATCTGCCCTCTCATCGAATAAATCCAGATCCAGATCCAGAGCATATCTTTTGAATCTTTGGGGCTTGAAAAATTTTGAACCGTACCCTGAAAAATTATATCCATAATTTATACATTTGTAAATGTAGTATTCACATTCTTGGGTTAAGCACTGGCGAATAAGTTAGCTGCTACGAAATTTGTACTTTTGATTTCTAGATTAGCATTGTAAGCTTCATCTTCTAGCTTCAGACTCGTTGGCGGGTTATTATTATTATGAACGTTAAACTGATTTAAGCATGAGGCCTAAAGGGATTTCATGCTGGAGTTCCTATACTTATGTGCAATTCTTATGTGCATAAACTGTGTATAATAGCTAGAACTACTAAACTTAATCCTACATCGTGCAAAATATTAATTTGCTTAGCATTACCTACCATCTTTCCAAACGCAACTACATTATTATCTGTTTCATCTATCAGCTTTTCGTAATCCATCAGCCTGATGGGTTTCTCCAATACATCATCGAAGAGAAGCATATTGCTTTCCTGACCTTTAATCGTAGGCAGAAAGTTTTATAATGAATTAGCTGTTTGATTAAAACTTGTTTTGCCTTACATACAACGTTGGCTTTGACGATATCCTCCTGGACGATGGCACCTGCGTTCCGTTAAGATTGTATAAAGCCTCCAGAAACTAAGGTAAAATTTGTTCGAAAAAAGCTATAACTAAAAGTTCAATGAGAACTAATGTTGAATACGATCTGCAAGTATCTTGGTTATTATGAAAATTCCTTATTGCTTTTCTGGAAAAATTCATTACATTGGTAAAAAGAATCAGCGTCAGTGGTTGAGGAATTTGAACCAACGTGGGCAAAAGCCATTAACAGAAGGCAATACGTAGAGCAAAATCAGCAGGAAGAAGTGCACGAAAGCAATGATACAACAAAAAGATTCTAAGAATTTTCCAAATAGTCCCATTACTTAAATTTAAAGTAATAGCCATTTTACGAGTAGAAATACCTGGATCTTCCTCTGTTATGTCCAGCACATTCTTTTCCACTTGTCATTGGCCTTTCTGGTTCTCTACTTGGTTTCAATGTAACTGTTTCCAAAATATGTTGATGAATACTTTTTGGTTTTCCGATCAGGAACATAACGGCCAGGAAATCGTTCAATATGCAACCATCTAGCTTGTAATGAATTGCAATCAGCAAGTCCATAAATAAAATGCATGTCAGTCATCTCAGCGTTCGTATAGCTATTAATGATACAGGACTTCACTAAGAAAAGTTTAACTATGAAAGGCAGAAAATAAACGTTAAACGGCCAAATGTCTCTCAGTCTCAACAAACTCCAAAGATACCAAATGATTATTCACGCAACATGTTCAAATGAAATCGACGTTTAAACTATATTTCTTTTCAATTGTGCAGTCATTGCCTGCTGTTAGCGGATAAAAGACGTTGTTATTAATTATAATGTTGTTAGAAGATAACAACACATTTCAAAAATTGTTCGTACTCGATAATCCGAGTTTAGTACGTCATACTTTCATTAGCAATTTTAAAAATATTAAAAATCGTTTCTCGAAAAATTTTTTGGCCCTGTATCTTGGAAATAAAGCGGATTTTCAAAAATAAATGGAATTAATAATAAACACTTATTCTTAGAGTGTTTAACCTCATAAATTTTTGCCGTGTAATTAATATACACCATATTTTTTTAAGCAAGGAGTCCAAAGATGTATAAATAAATAAATAAATATGTAATAAATGAATTTATAGTATTTTATAATACAACAATATATGTAATAAATAGCAGTAAATTAATTAACACCGAAACGGTGGTGAAATATATAAAATGATTAACTTAATGTATTCAGTAAGTTAGTGAATAATTGAGGACAAAATTTTGATTGCTTTTGCATAAGTTTACTTTTCTATTTTAGCGTGAATACAAAAGCAGTAACTGTACTGTAAAATAATGTCTAAATTTGCATGACAGGCGCACAACTATGTAGTTAGTTATAATTTAATTCCGATATTATGCCGTCTCTATGTTTAATTTAGCTTATTATATCGTCATGTTTGTTTTACACTCGAGCTTCCGTCATCCACTGATGAGATTTGCGAGACTTGTTCCGCTCTTGCTCTTCCTCTTGTGCACTTGCTGTTCGTCTTGCTCGTCCCATCTCTTAGACAAATACGGCTCGGCCGTAGCGCCGTCTCTCCAAGATGTGTTCCTCTCCTCCGGGAATCCGCAACTTCAAAATTCTGAAAACTTTTCCTGTACCTCGTCCAACTAACCATCATTGTATTAGATGCTTTTACCTTGATTGTGTCGCATTGTGTCATCCCGGACAAGTGCAGTGGCGGACCAACAAATCTCACTCGGACGTGAACATCATCTTTGCTTTCTATTGTACTAATAATAAATTATTATAATTCAAAAATTTGCATTTATATACATAAGATTATAATATATAATTATCAATTATACATAATAAATAGAGTACTACAAGTAATTAGCACAGGATTTATATCGAAGTATAAAAGTTAGCTGCATTATTTTGAGTTTGTGTTTTGTTTTTACTGGAGTTGATAAGTTTGATTTGCGTGGAAAAAAAAATTATGATTTTCATACGCGAGTTTACCTTTCCAAACAAATCAGGCGGCCACCGGCATATTCCGGCTCCTTTAATTCGAACAAAGCTTAAAACCGCCCCCGCCCTTCAAGCCGGCACCCCGACCCCGCGTACCCGGGGAGAGGCACTTAATTGCCCGGAATTTACCTTTCGCTATTAAACTTTTTTTTAGAGTACTAGAAACGTATATTCCTATATTGCAGATTGTATTTACGGCCAGGGGAAAAAGTTTACCGGTTGAATTTATCCGGACTTGGTACGAGACGCCTTTGTTTCGAAACTCATTACTGGAACTGCAGTTTACAAGTTTAAAAAGCCTCGCAAATAAAAATTATAATTTCGTACTAAGAGCTTTACGCTTTGTTGATTCCATTACGCCGGCAAATAAAAACAAGTGCCGCGGAAAAGAGTTAAAATCGTAATTTTTATACAAATATCCACCAGCGCTGCTACACACATCTCATTAAATTACGCCCTTTGATCATATTCATTCTTACAACATCGCATTAATTACATAATACGGCTGTAATAAATTCAAATCTTCACCATGCTTTCATAAACTTTTTAACTAATTAATATGCAATTTAGAAGTAACGAATAATAGACGTGGGAAATATAAATATCTAATACATAACAAATAAATAGATTATATACCTTTATTAATAAAAATAAAAATAAATAGGTGATATACAGTAATGGAGAATGTGTAGAACTAAGTAAACATCTTTGAAAAAATAGAGATATCGAATTTTGAAAGTTAGGTTTTACAGTAAATTGTTTATCTGTTTTCATTCATGTCAATTTTAAAACTTTCACTGCATATTATTTTAGTTTCGAATAGGACATTTTATTACGAGTTAAAAAAATTTTTTTTAATAATAACCATATATTAACAAAAAAAGTGTCTAAAGAATTGGAGTTTTCAATGATAACTAATAGACCATTAAAAAATCCTATTTTATTAACTAAAACTAAATAAGTATATGAGTAAGGCCAAAACTAAACTTAATGTATTAAATTTTCAAACTGAGCAGTGTTTACTTCTTTATGGGGGAAATACATGTAATCGGTCATAAAAATAGCCTTTTTTGGGATTTTTTTTTGGACAAACTAAAATATATACAGCCTCACAGTTTCTGGACTTTATTGGGCATACTGTAGACTGTACTTTTAGAAAATTTGAAGTCTTTCCGCTAATTAGTTAGCCCTCTATTCAACCGATTGTGCCGCCATGTTGGAAATACCGACTAAATTGACGTACACTCTGGAGGCCTGAAAAATTATTTTTTTAAAGTTTTTCTTGCACAACCCTTTTCTTATATGTATTTTATCCTAAATGAACCTCAGAAAGTAGAAAAAAACCAAAATATATGATTTCTGCAACTTGCTGAAACAAAAGTTTAAAATTTGACTCTTTTTTCGGATTTCGTAGGCCCGTAATAATTATTTATTATTAATTTTTTTCTGATTTTGGAGGTTCATTTAGAACAAAATTTTATTAGCTGTTGAGCAGACAGAAATTCAAGTGATTTGAATAAAAATTGACAAAGTTATTATGTACGCCAATTTCAAAAACATGGTTTCGAGAAAAATGCGTTTGAAGTTTCAAGTTTAGAAAAAGCGTAATTTGTGTAAACTTATAATTAAACGGCGACCCCGGGACATAAAGAGTGCCTTCCTCACGTTCATAGAAGTAGTTAAGCTCGGCTTGAGCCTTTTTTCTGGCTGTTCTGGCTTCCTTGCTCCTATTTGGCGATGACCGCTCCTAACGGATTTATCGGACGTCGTCGTAGTTGTCAACGAAAATCCTAGTATTTTGGCCAGTTGTACATTCCATCCCTTCCATAATTTTACAGAAACCTTTGTATCCTTCGTTGAATGTAATAGGAGTGATATATGTCGCAATTTGAACGATTTTGTAGCCGCAGTTCAAATGCTTCGGGTCCTTCGGTGCTGATTCCCTTTGAACTGTCTTTTTTTCGGTCTACTTGCACGATGACGCTCGTCTTTATTACGTTTCGGATACATTGTTCACGGCAACAATCACCGTGACGTTAAAACAAACAAACAACGATTGTTTGTATTTCCATAGACTATAAGATAAAATCGGCTCATGACACGGAGGTAGAAAATCTGTTATATGTCCGTGAATACTTTTGCGATCACGTTAATATTTCGTTGGATAAATCTTAAATGTATAAGGAAGGTTTTTATGCAAAAAACAAAAAATCGAAAAAAAAAATTTCTTACATGTGTTTCCCCCCTTAACAATAGGTAAGTCGGTTTATAAATTCTCTAGTAACATTAGTTAAGTCAAGAGGTGGACTTCTCTGAATCTCTTAGGTTATTCTTTCAGTTATATTATTATTTCAAATTATATAGTTTGTTAACAAAGGCCTTGGATTTTAAATAACCTTATAGAAAACAATCCAGTGGATTAAGGTCGAGACTTCGTGAAGGTCAATCATAAGTACCCATTCTTCCAATCCATCTGTAATAAAATATCCTATCTGAACGATCTCGAACAATGCGAGCGAAATGAGGGTGGTGCCCCATCCTGTTGAAACCAAATATTATTTATCTATTGTCCATTTGCTCAAGCGCTGCAATATTTTGTACATCTAAAAGCTGTTAATCTGTAAGAAGATTCTTATGTTGTAAATACCTGCTTGCTACACTAATTCTGAAAGCTTTTATAACATTTGATCCAGAATTTTATTAGGTAATGAGTATAATGAGTTGTCCTGGATTTTCTTATGGCTGCCTAAAGCGAGGCCAATCTTTAACCCATAAACACCACATAGAATGGTAAAAATCATTACTTGCATGATTTATCATTTTAAGCATTGTCACCATAAACATCCAATATGCTTTAGTTGCATTTTTCTTATAACTAAAGTTAAAGAAAACTAGTTAGCATAACATTTGGCAATTTAACGGTAGAAATAAAAGATTGTGATTAATCTCAAAGCAATCTAAACTAACTATTATTAACAGATGTCTAATATCTTTGAAACCACCGAAATCAGCTATCAATTGGAGGCATTCATAAAACCTTGGACTACATTTTCCAAATGGTCTGAACTAATTTGTACTGTAAATAAATAAAATTATAAATGGTTACCTTATTATTGTGTACCGTACACCTGCAGCGATTTAAAAATATTTTTAATTGAAATTGAGGAAGCACTGAATTATGTACTAGAAAACTACTTCAATATAGTACCATTTGTTTTAGGTGATTTCAACACGATTTTTTAACTCATTCCAATAACAAAATCCATCTACTAGAACTATTAAAACTATTTAATCTATACTCTTTAATTGACAAACCTACTGGATTACCCAAATATCTTCCACTTGCCTGGACCATATTTTCACAACTATAGGAGACAACATTCAAAAGAAACATACTATAAATTTGCATGTCTCCGCTCGCTTGGCACAGCAGAATAGTCTTAATAGATTGGAAAAGTTACCTTAAATAACTTATATCACGCGTAATTTGTCAATAGCATCCGTAGACCCGTTTCAAACCGCACTTCAAGAAAAAACCTAGCATAATATTATAAATTGTAACCCGAAAGAAGCCTTTTCCTACTTGTTGAATACTCTTCTTACCATTTGTAACAATACATCCAAAATCAAAACAAGTGAAACCAAAAACAAATATAAAAATCCACTTAATTGAATAGTTAAATAACATAAAGGAATGTCACAAAAACTATCGAAGCTTCAATCTAAAACAAGAATTTCACAATGAAGTTGACTAACTAAAAAAAAGATCAGCATGAAAAAATATTCTAAATTCTAACTATATTAAAAAAGTAGTATGAAATGTAATAAATAAAGTAATAAAGATAAATATAAAAATTTAAGGCAGATGATTTTGGTCAATACTCTACCACAGTGGCTGAAAAATCATTAACAATATCACACCAAATAACGCAATTACTGTTGATGACAAAAATCGGTCGCCACCATCGAATACTCCTATTTTCTTCGTAGCACTACGCCGGACAAAATAATTGAGATATTAAAACACTCAAAAGTAAAGCAACACCTGACATCTATACATGTATGATATAAACAATTGTTGATTAATAACGTTGCCGAAGAAATTGCAAAACCAGTTTCTGAAATAATAAACAAATTTTTGTAAGAAGGATACTTTCCGGGCCAACTAAAATTAGCGCGAAGTATCTTTTCAAAAATGTAATAAAGATCCCAATTCTCAACTTCTTACAATACTGAATAGTTCTCAATATGGGTTCACAACAGAAAACTCCACATCCTCAGCCGTTGCCGTCATGCTTGACAAAATCTCAGAAGAATTGGATACCAAAAGACAAATAGGCCTGAATTGGTGTGATCTGTCAAAAGCCTTCGACACCGTGAGTCACGATATATTGCTACGAGAGTAAAATTGCTATGGATTTAGAGGAAGAGCTCATAATATAATTGAGTCATATTTCAATAACCCAATTAATAGGTTGTATACATTGGAAAAATACTAGATCAAGAAAATGGTACGTGAAATATGGTGTGCCCGAAGGATCTATTTTGGAACCGCTACGTTTTCTGATCTACATCAATGATCTACCTGCAAACCTATCAGAAGTACGGCCATACTAATACGCGGATGATACATACTTCCTAGTTGAAATATCATCGAAGGAGCAGGGTACTTCCTCCTTCGATGATATTTCAACTAGGAAGAAGCCACACGATAATTGAAGCCATTAGGGAGTGAATAAGCTGTAATATGCTATCTTTAAATCAACAGAAAACATAAGATCTATCTTGTAACGATCTAGAAAATCATATACACATGTAAAATACATTTGTGATAAACTGCCCAGCCGAATTTATTGTCTATAAAGACTTATAAAAAATTATATCGCAACCAGAACATATTATTTTTTTAAATCCACTCCTTGCTGCTCCTTGTTTATTATGTTTTGGGTAAAGCAAACGCGGAAAAAGTTTTTATCTTTCAAAAACGTGTGGCATGAGTCCTAGCCGAAGTACCTGGAAAAGAAAGCTGTAGAGATTTGTTTAAAACTCATAAAATACTTACTTTAACAAACCAATATATATTGAACATAGTTATAAACACCCACGCCAATAAGGATTTGTACCTAAAAACAACAATTACCACTCTTACGTCAAGATATGCTAAAAATTCCACACCATCGAATAAAGGCCTCTCAAGGAATGGGCTATTGAGTTTCAAAAATCTACAAGAAACTACCAACAACTTTAAGAGTATAGATCAGAAACACTTCAAAAAGAATGTGAAACCATTAAGAAGTACGAATGTATAAAAAAATAAGATTTTTGGAACATTGAAGACAAATTCCGGCTTAACGGTAAACTTTTAGATATAGATATCATTATATTTTGGCCCTAGGAATCGGTGGTCCGGCCATTTCCCCACATTAACGGACCACCCTGTATATCGCAGGAGGCTATACACCACTGTACCTGCTGAAGGCAAGATCTTCGAAAAGTTGATCAGAGACAAGTGGTTGAAAGAGACAAACGGGCTATCTAGCCACCAATTTGGCTTTCAAAAGAAGAAGTCGACCGTGTACGGCCTGAAGGAGGATCGTAGGCCCGCCGAGGCTCTGCTGGCAATAACCGTAGACGTGGATCACTATAATGGAGGCACTGGCGACAAGAGGCGCCCCAGACTACCTAGTGGTCATCATTGCTTTCAATTCAATTCGAGGGCAGCATCGGCGTTCCGAAATTCTGGAAGTTGAGGGAGAGGTCCCGCGGGGTTCCCTCCCTGGTCCTGTTATATTTATATTTATATTTCACTTTACAAAATTAAAAATTATAAAAAAAAAGCAATAAATTCTGAAAATTACTGAAACATTAAGAAAACAAAAAGCGCGGCATGCTGAGTAGAGGAATTTTCACTTCAAACTCGAGATTTTACCGTATCATTTGACTGGGAACATCTTGATTATCCGCCATACATCCTAGTTCTAGCGCCCACTGACTACCATCTGTTTCTGAATTCGAAGAAGCATCTCGGATGTAAGCGCCATGATGATAATGATAGTCTCAAAATAACCGAGAATCAGTGGCTGTCAAAAAACAGACGGCAGACTTATATGACAACGAAATACAAAAGCTTGTTGTTCGATATTAAAAATGCCTTAATAATGGTAAGTATGTGGAAAAGTAGGTTAAAGAAAAGGCTTTCATGTAAAAATAGAATTGTTATAAAAGGTTCCTAGCCTTTCTTTTAAATATTTTTAAATGGTACATTTTTTTTAATATTCCTCGTAGATAAAATTATAATATCAAACTTATAATCAATAATATGCCTTTTGGAAAGTAAAGAAATATAGTAACTAAAAACGATTAATATTAATGTTAACTTAAGTAATTCTGCAGTGTCTATTTCACCTAACTTTAAGAAAGAAACGTATTTTTTAATTTATATGAATAAAACTATATAAGTAGTTTAAAAAATATATTGTAAGACGCTACAATTGTAGTTTTATTCATATAAAGTAAAGATGAACTTTCAACATCTGTCAGCCTCATCAATCAAGTATTTTTTAATGTTTATACTTGAATAGGTAGATAACCTCTGCATTGCTTTATCATCAAGACCAATTTCATAGAAATTTAGTTATAACTTTGAAGTATATTAAGTTTTAAATTGATTTTGAGGTTCAAGTATTTTATAGTTAGAATTTTATTAGATAATCTTTTAAAATTTGGGAGCAATGCATTTCGTAATTTATTTAATTCTTAGGATTAAGATTGCAATTAGATGCAAAAAATTATCTACATAAGGGTAGCCGTTAAACCTATCAGCAATAAGAAACAATTTACTTCCATATGTGATTGCACTCTGACCTATTATCATGTATGTAGTAGTAACATTGTGTCCAATCTTAAATCGCAAATATGTGCATTTCCATGTGGTAGTCTAACATCATAGACCAAAAACAAAACCGAAGTTCACGCGAGTAGTTTTCTGTGTTTCATTTAACTTTTAAAATGATGATTTTCTGCCTAAGGAAGACATAGGAGTATCCTGTAAGATCACAACTCAAAGCAGACAAATCTTCGATATAAAGAGGCCATAAAACTATCCTGGTAATTTCTAGCAATTGTAATCAATATTCTCCTAAAATTTTGTAGATGATTTTAGCCTATGACAGGACATTACTGAAAAGCTTCTCTCATTCATATGATTATGCTTTTTAACGAAATGGATGTCGAGCTAATGTTTTAAGTTATAGAAAGGTACAAATTTTGTCGGTAGTACTAAAAAGATGTGACTCTAAGCTACTTATATCAATGTTTCAATACAATTATTAGATAATTTCACAGATTTATAACAGAAAAAAATGAAGTAAAGGAATTTAATCTTGTAACAAATATGTCTATCGAATGCTTTGCAGATTGGAATTCAAGACGATTTAATAAAGACAATGGTTGCGACCGTTCTACGTGGTAACCCATACTTACACTGAATTTTACATACAAGTTTAATTTCACAAAATATTTAAGGGCTATTTAAACAAATATATGCGCAATTAAAACTCTCACACAGTTTATCTGTATTGGGACTCATTGGGATTATATGAGTGTGGGAGATCTTTGTGAAGCTGCTTTCTGTCTTCTTGAGAGAGCTTCAATATATTCAACAAACTTAAAAGTTTACCATTATTCATTAGAGAACGGATCTCTTCCCACAAGAAGAGTGTGTGAACCGAATTTGAATTTCCGGCCCCAAGCCCGGAAAAAAGAGGAGGGAAACTCAGGTGAGGCTAGCAACCTGCCTAAGTATAACAAAATGCTCACAGAAAATGTAACAATGCCTCGGACAGGATAGGAAAACAAGTTGACGACTCGGCACGGAAAATGATTCAAATATCGAACTCAGACTTGGCTGCTGGAACGTGACATTCATGAACAACAAGGATCAAGAGGTGGTGCTGGAAGTGAAAAGATATAACATCGACATATGTGGCCTTTCAGAAACTAAAAATAAATGCAAAGGAAACACAACATACGGTGAATACATCTTAATCTACAGCAGCAAAGACAAAACGAGAGAGCAATATCTGGTCTTATCGGATTAATCACACATGAGAGATGTCAAAACCACATCTGTGAGGAAAAATATATTTCCGATAGAATACTGCAAGTGACCATCAGCTTGCAAAAGTCAAAACTAATTCATTTAGTAAGTGTCTATGCTCCAGATATCAGCAAGCCAAAAGATGAAATAGTGCTATTCTATCAGAACTTTTAGGCAGTTCTGAATAATATCCTAAGGCAAAATGAGGTAATTATACTTGGAGACCTTAACGCTCGAATTGGAAACAATATAATACCTAGTGTAAAAAATATATTCGTTTCGAAGAAACCAACAACGAGAGCGGACACTTACTTCTCAAACAAATCACCGCACAAATTCACATCAAAGAAAACTCGAGGCTAGAAATCAGTGATCGATTACATAATAACGAACAGAAATATCCACCCAAAAAGAATCCAAGACGTCAGAGTATTAACATCTGCAAATGCTTGAACAAACCATAACTTAGTAATAGCAAAAAATATCTTCAAAACCCAATATACCAAAAAGTAAATACCTATCAAAATAGGCAAACTAAACATGGAATCACTTACAATTCCATAAACAAAATAACTCTATCAACAAAGACTTATTAGTAAAATTAATAATAATCGCATCGCGGAAAGTAACAACTTTACAAAATATGGATTCGAAGCAGCCTGGATAAAAATAATATCCAACAAATTCAACGCCGCCGAAAAAGCTGTAGGAAGAAAAATATCTAACAAATCTACAAAACCAAAACCAAAATCGTGGTGAACAGGAAAGTTTAAAGAGCTAGCAAATGAAAAACGAAAAGCATATCCAATAAGAAATTCATTCAACAACAAAATCCAATATATTAAAAAAGCACATTGTGAAAAGTTTTTATCAGACATGGAACACGACCTTTATGGAGGTCAGAAAAAGATCTGTAACATGTTAAGAAACAGGAAAAAAAAAAAAAAACAATCCACGAACAAATAAACTTAACCAAAGTACTGAGTGATTAGGAACAACATTTTGGCCAACTTTACAGTGCTGGCAAGTAAATCCTGACCTAGAACTGAATGATAATAATACTCAAGGACCATGAACCGTCTCTGATAAGAAACTGAAACAATTGGTCACGAAATTAAAAAATTGTAAGTTGCTTGGAGTAGATGAAATATCTAACTAGCTGCTGAAGTATGGCGGCTATGCACAAGATGAACTGTGCGTACCTTTCAACAAAATCGTCGAGTCCAACAAAATATCTCTTCATATGATGGAAAGAAAGTATAACTATTTCAATGTTCAAAAAAGGAAGCAAAAAGACCCATCAAACTACCGTGGAATCATGCTAGATCAATGCTAAAGCTATTCACCAAAATTCTGGAAGAAAAAATATCTTACTATGGGCTATGTTAAGAACAACAAGGCTTCAGAAGAAACAGGTCAACTAAAGATGCCATCTTTACAATCAGACAAATTGCTAAAAATTCAATAGAATACAACAAAACAGCATATATGTGTTTCATTGATCTTACAAGCTTTTGACTTCCAGACGCCCACCAATGGAATTTGGAACTCGTCATACCAGCTGTGACTCTAGCAGAAGAAGAAGAAAAAGAAGATTAGAGAACTGCCATATTAGAAGAAGTAGAATGTTCCATCTATGAGAAGAAATGTTCAGCGCTTCTTTACTAAAAATATTAAGGACATGATATTCCCCTGTCTACAAATGGGTATTGGGACTTTTAAAACCACCTATGTAATAGATATTTTATTAAATAATAGTTTACAGATATTTCCGAAAATGATTCAGGTTTAAAATCCATACTTAATATTAATTGAAAAGTCTTATGCCAGTAATATTAATCAATAAGGAATTTCTCCCAATTATACATTCTTTAGTTCTGATAATCTATTCTGCAATCAAATGCCGATGAAAATCTTTGCATATTAATTAGGAAAATATTTAGTTTGTTGTCTTTAGAATTTGTCATCATTTTAAACTATGCAATTTGCAAATAATTATTGCCTTCGTTCATTTTGTATTGTTAACTATATCAAGCAAAATAATGCATGATCTGAATGGTAAATATATTGGTAGAAAAGAACTTATAGCTTTGCTAGCTTCCAAAAGTATTGTAATATTGGAAAAGGAATTTTTTTAGTTTTTGGCGTAATAAACAGCTTTTTGTAATTTAAAAAAATAAAAGTCCATTAATTGTTGTTATATGATGTTGTTACAAAAATTTTAAAACAATGTATACTCTTAATCCAAACATTATTGAATTTTTAGAACTGCCCTATATATAGGGTATTTTTGAAATTAAAACTACATAATTTATATTGTCGTAACAATTTAAAAATATAATATAGTGTATAATAAGCATATTAAATTAATGACACAGAGGTCTAAAAATTGTTATATTTTTGTCTAATAAAATACAGTTAATGTTAATGTTTTTGGTTTACTATTTAACCTAATTACACTGATAATAAATTATATTATGTATTTATTGAGTAATTAATTAATTAATCAGAATATAATCTCATATTTAATTTAAACATGGAATTTGTAATATTTGTCATTTACTATATGTATGTTAAATTATAGTATAATAATTTAAATATTGATATTTATTCCAATTCAGTATAAACAAATGTAGTATCTTTATTCCAATTGCCAACTGTATTTATATGTAGCCAGTGAAACAGATAGATCGCTGATGCGGACAGCGTATAAATATTCCAATTTTGTTTAGAGACTTGTTACAGAAATTTGCAACTGCATTCTATCTTGAAGTTTTCAAGGAAGTAGTTCAAGCCTTCGACGTATGAGCAGCACGTCGCACATTGTTGGTTTTTCAAGCTCGGTCTGTTGTCTTTTATTGCTGCTCCCCATCCGCCTTTTCATTTAAGTCTGTGTACTTTTCACGGTACAAAAGATTTACCCCGAAGACGCCATGATTTCAAATTATTCCCCGAGAGTTTCCTTCCTCCCTCCGCTTTTTTTTTCCCTCCTATATACATGTAGGTATTCCCAAATTGAAATAGTGGGTTCGGGCAATATTTTAATGCGTGCGCTTACCTAGTGATGGGGATATAAAACGGCGGCGGGTGCTGAATGCTGAGCGATTTCATGGTGATGTCTCGGATATGAAATCATCGATATCGAAAGAGTGCTTAGTATTCCGGTGATGGAGTCCGGCTGGCTATCAAGCGCTTCTTGTTATATGCTGGCTGATGATGAAACTAGTAGCGGAAGGCAGTTCGTGCGTGTTGAACACCACAGCCCATGCTGATGTGACCACAGGACCCAAATCTAAATATAAATTGCTCACAGCAGTGTGTTTAGTACTCAAATATTTGTGCTTTTAACCAATCTGATTCGAGTCGGGACCAGACAGATGCACTTTGCATGTTCCGCCGCTGAGAGGCGCCAGTTTGCCCTCTACTTATCCTCCTTAAGCATTATGCAGATAATGGGTAATGTATTCCTTTAAGTTTAAAGCTGTAAGTTTATAAGTAAATTCTATTGTTAAATTAAATAATTACCATAATACTAATAATATAACTAACGACTGCTAGAGAATTAGTCTTCATATTCTACATCTTACTATTGAATTTTTCATCTTACATTATAATTATATAAATGAAATAAAAACTTCTTATCGTTTATTTTAAAAACCATTTAGAATAATATTAACTTTATTTTGTTATTCTAGTGATTTAACAAAGACACAGCAAGATATGAATACTTTAACTTGGTAGCCATTTAGTAATTTAATACAAAAAGTTTTAATTAAATATTTATTTTTCAAATTAGCTCATACTGACATTGTTATAATCGTTTTCTATAAATATTTTAGTTTACAATACAAACATTATTTTGTTAAAAATGTTAGTTCATTCATAAAAATATGGCTTTTATACTAAAATCAATTTCCAAAGAATATTTATTTTAGACATTAAACATTATATAATAAGACTACAATACTTTCATAGAATGTTTCTGAATAGAGATCTATGCTAAACACTTTGTTAAATTTAATTAGTATTGACTAAAAATACAAACTTATTTAAAATACAAAAATAAACTTTACAACCTGCCTCAGATTCGAGTTATGTAAAAATATTGAGGCTATACTTTAAAGTGGATACCTGCGTACAAAATTTGTAAGTTGGGCAGACATTCGCCGATAAAGATAGTGTTTTGAAACGGTATTCTTCGAGTCGAGGAAACGGCCAAGAGCAATTTGGACAATGAGTCTATAGAATGGTTCATCTTACTCGGAGAAGGCAACAATACGTACATGATAAAGCTTTTTTGCGCCAACATCATCTTGCATCTCACTTATAACAAGTACCAATGGATAAATCGCTGCAAGATCCACCTTTCGAATCTGCCGCTACTCCAATATCACCTACGTCTACACGCAATAATAATTCAAATAGTCAACCACGAAAAGCACCTTAATCATCGAAAAGTGAACCGGAAAATTCAGAGCTAAAATATGTACTGTGTAAAATAACCCATTGTTGATTTTAGAAAATGGTAGTTAACTACTTTTTTTGAAGATGGATTATGGCTTTTTCATAGGACAGCACTTGATGGCATTTTTGGCTTTCAACGGGAAACATGACTTTGTCTTCGATTTTGGTACCTTCTTCTCAGAAGCAGTAGAGATATATGATTCTTTAATATCCTATCCCGTAGAGGACTTTTTTCCTTGACTTTTTGCTGCACTCTTAGGTGATTTCTTCATGGTTGTAGACTTCTTGGCGGTCGTAACCTTGGCCTTTTAGCCTTTGAATGATCCACACGATCCCTTGCCTTTCATCTTAACAAACGTGCCAGTTGTTAACCTTGTCGTTTACTTTAACTTAATTTGTGTGGGCTTGCAGCTATTGGTATTGACAACAAATAAGTTGGTACATCAAAATATCGCACGTAGTATTTTATTTTATATGTCTTAAACATACAATTAGTTAGAGTTATTTTTGCTCCATATCTTTCTTATTGTATATTAATAAATAGACAAATGTCAAAAATGACATAACAAATCTAATTGAAATCCTCTTCTCAGAGGGAAATAAGCCAAACTCGGCAAGATAATGGTGGAACAACCTCTACCAAAGGTACCCTATGCGACAACAGTGTTATTGAAGTAACAGTAGGCAAGAGTGGAAGATCATATTATAATGAACTTAAGCCATTCCATGTGCGATCAAAATGTTTGTAAGAAATGTTTGTAATATATATTTGAATTTTATTATGTAAGTACGATGGATAAAATAAATACTATCTACTATTACACCCATTTATTTAACTTTAATTTCTTTTTTCTCACAGTCTATATATTTTCCAGAACAAGCCAATACCGAGAAATTTTAGAGCTGAAAGATATGCTACAAAATAATCTATTATTGATAAAAAATTGTAGTAGCTGACTACGTTTTGAAGATGGTTTCTTTTCTACGGTTTTCTGGGCGAACTTCGAATTCTTCAGCTTAGATGAATTAGTTTTTTTTCTTTCTTAGGACAGTGCTTGGTGCCTTTTTTGCTTTCGACGAGGACCATGACTTTAACCATTCGGTGAATAATCGGCCATTTCGGTTGATTGTCAGATAATGCAATTATCACGAGCCGCCGCATTTTTTGTTCGAACTGTCCGGAAAACTAATTGCAACTAAACAACATTTTTGGCAAATTGCTTGTTTTGATTTTCGTCAGAATTTTTGTTTTGATTTTCGTCAGACGGTTTGTTTCATTTTCCAGGAAGTAAACGGGGCGCGGTTAAGCATCTTATTGTCAACAATTTTCCTAGAATAACCAGCCATTCACTGGTGCATTGACCCTACGCGATAAGATGACGCACTCCATTTCAATGGGGAACAATTAAATGTGACGATTTTATTGTCATTTTAACGTTTTTTGACTTGATTAATGTTATTTTTGCGATTGCAGCGCCATCTATCACGAATTCGAAAAAAAAGTTCAAATGAAATCTTCATATTTTTTTATGTAGAATCCGAACCTGCAATAAAAAATAAGGGTTCTAATTTAAGATATAAAAGGTGAAAAAATTTGTATAGGATCAGATGGCCCTTTCGAAACCATCAAACTTTTATTTGGAACATTTTTTTGTAGGACGCATATGTGTCGAGATATTCCAGTGGATTTATTAAAATGGGTCACCCGGTATAATAATGTGTTGTCCCTTCCGGCAGAGGACTTCTTTTCTCCTGCATAGGCTTTTTTAGGCTTTTCTTAGATTATTTTGTCAACCCTGTAGTTTAGTGTAAACTACTTTTTGATGGCTCTACACAAATTTACACTTCCTTTCTCTCCATAATATTCACCCAGCGCTCTAAATATTTATTCTCTATATTCGCCGACACCTCAACATTTTTAAACATATTGTTTTGCTTTATTCTTTAGATTTCACGTTTCTTCATACCAGTCTATCCTCCTTTAACCCACATACCTCAATCCTATTCACTTAAAACTAAATTTTGGATATAAAAATTAAATAATTATAAACTATAACTAAAGACAGACTATTCACTCTGCGCTCTAACTATTCGATCTACATCTCGAACTTTTTCAACATGTCATTTGCCTACATTATCTGGATGCCCCTCCTTTAAACCACACACATGAATCGCTTCTTTACTTAAAATCAAATTTTAAATTCTAAAATTTAGTACAAGATAAAGGCTAATTTAGAAATGAATAGCTTTGATGCGGTCAACTTTGAAAATAGCGATTACAACAATAGAAAAAGAAATATGAAAAGGTTTAAATGTGGATATAAATAATAAGGAAGGATGATAATGTCAGTGCAATTGACCTGCCACTTAGATACCATACTTTTTTAACAAAGATTATTTCAAGATCGACCGGTTTATTTTATTTTATTTATTCTTTGTCATACTTGCTCAAAAAACTGCAGTTATTACAAAATAGATATAAAAATATTGAAAACATACAAACAAATTTTGGGAGCAAGTTGAAGGGCGCAGTTCATCTTGCAAAATGTTCTTCTACTGAAACCCACGAATGTCCATTTCTCCACTGATTCATTAAACTGGAAATCAGTTTCAAGACACTTTTTATGCATTAAAATGCTTCTATTTCCCATTTTTGGGATATGTTGTTTCTACATCGATTTTTTTGTTATTTCTGAAGCCACGTAATAGCGTAGAACCGACTTTCAAAATGGAGATTACAACAAGAGAAGAAGCTACCACTTAGATCTCTGTTTATTTCCCTAAAAGTATTTGAAGCACTAGACACCATACTCTTTTGACAAAGTTCAAGTTTGCTAAAAGAATTCTTTCAAGGTCGACCGATTTTTCTGGTTATTACAGGAGCCATGCAATACCGTAGAACAGATTTTACCGACTTTTCTTCTTCTTTGTTCTCGAAGTAAGTGGGATCTGAAGAGACTCATAGAACATGCAGAGGTTTATTTATTTATCAATTTCTGATTAGAATTCTTGTTACAGTTTTTAGGTTTATCTTGGTAAGAGTATCACAATATCATCAATAAATCATATAATAAAATACTGACACAAAATATGATTTCAAAAACGTAACAAGTAACAGCCTCATCAATCCAGTATTTATAAGTGGATATATTTCTATATCTTGTTTTATATTCTTATAGACTTTTAAAGAATTTTGAATACAAACCTCAAAATTTCGTAAATACTGATTTAACTGTTATTCTAGAATATCAAACAGATGTGCATTTTAAAGCAGTAAAAATGATGTCAGAGTAAAGCCACTACCAACATCCTCCTCCAAAATACAATGATGTCTTATTACTATTGTGATGCCAAAGATTAAAATTGCCTTGTTCTAGTCTGACCACCAAACAACTGCTGTTTATATTTTAGCAGGAAGATCGATAAAATGAAAAGTTGGAAAATACATTCCTGAAAAATTCAATAAGAAAGGCATGAAATATTGAAATGGATTAAAAAACTGCAAGAGAACGAAGTAGAATATATAAGGGATCAGCGAATAAGAAATTGCAGAATTTCAAACAGTTAGTTGCAGAATAATATTAAATAGAATATGTGCCTACTCTGTGGATAAAAACGAATAGAACATTCTAGACCAATTTCTCCAGGATGGAAGTCTAACAAATGATTTGTAAAAAAATAAACTGTGAGATTTGAAAATGAATGACCCAACACTTCCATACTCACAAGAATCGTTATGGTATAGCGTGAGATTATTTCCAGACAATTTGAAAATGCCTAGAGGAACTGCAGGCCTATTAAAAAAAAATATTAGGGAAGATAAAAATATTATTCACCCAAGGCCACACTGTAGGAAGTGTAATTCATTTCGAAATTAACGTTCATCAACTAGGTATATAAAACATCCACTATACATATAGTAACGCAGAAATATTCATACAAGAACGAACATACAGATTATTTCAATTATTGGAAAATCATATTCAATTAATTCAAATAAAAATACCTTTAATGATGCCTATAAAGTTTTACATTTTTGTCAAAAATTAAGTTATTTATTACGATATACCTTAGGCGAGGATGAAGTACATCTGCCTTTGGACAACCTTGGATTATTCTTACTATGAAGACTTCATTTCCTGTTGATAAGTAAACTGCTCTGTTGTCCAGAATTGGTTTTATCCAAAGTGCTAATATTTGCTAATCCTAAGTAACAATATTTTGTTTATCAGCGCCTACTTACTATTCGTCTTCATAGGACAAGTGCTGATTCATGTGAGCGTTCCATAATATACGTATCTTTTGCGTTAAGATGTTTTTCTTTAATACTTCCTAACATAGTAATCACGAAATTATTGAGGCTTGGTTTGAATGGTTTGGCCTTGCCTGGTTAAAGTCTAAAAATTACCTCAAATTTTCTCTACTTCCGAAGAATGTAATGGAAAGTTATGCATGCTCTAAACACTGTTACCAGATTTTGAGCACTAGTGAACTCCGCCCATGACTATTGCTATCTAAATTTTTGTACATGTTTTATGTATTTAAGAAATATATATATTATAAGTAGGAAGAACAAAGTTAACAAAGAATGAAGAAAGAATAGAGAAGAATAAAATTAAGTACCTAAAGAGTAGGGCTCAATATGTTTCATTCATTCACTGAAAGAGATAATGATTAAATAGCTCATGCTGTCTTTAATTATGCCTTAATATTGAAGTCTAAGTGCCAGTAATAATATAATATGGATGTTAGTTTGTTCTTTATTCAAGACTTCTACTGAGTTTTTAACTACATTTATGTACTCCTGTGATCATCTGCTTCATTATTTCAGCCTTTTACTTTGAGTCTTTTTAGCTTTGTTGCTCTAGATGTACACTCTATTTGTTACAAAAGTTTCCTCGGGATTACCTCTATAGTCTCCTTTTTGATTATTTGGAGAATATAATTTTTAACCTTGATTCTGTAGATGTGAACTTCATTTGTTCACAAAAGTTTCCACAGGATTCCCTCTGTAGTTACTCGAGCTTCTTATTGTTCAGTGAATTAGGCTAAAGTAAATACAGTCAATTCCTTACTTTATTAAAAGCTCTTTCTGTCTCCATGAATTGGTGAATTTAATTCTTCTTCACTTAAGTTGATGTACATTTTTATATGAGGAGATGAGAGCTATTTAAAATTGCAAGTCAAAGCCATATATCCTTATCTATTGATTTTTCTTTGATTTCTAAACGCTTTCCTTTTAGGAAGATATTCGTTGAGCTACAACCTAAAAACAAATTGTCTTTCCGGATTTTTAGTCCACATATTATGTTGAATTGGGAATAGGTGTCTTCATTGCTTTAGAGGTGGTATTTTACGTTCGAATCTTCTTTTTGAAATATTGAAGATACGGACTTGAATAATATTTAGTTATTTGTCTCATATAATATTAGTTCAATGTTAGGTTTAATTGCAATTTTATTCTTTATTTGTGAGTTTATATAGAATAATATATTAAAAATTCACAATTTTCGCCGACGAGCTGCTCATTGAAGTTAGTTTTTATTGTAAGTTTATTCTAGATTAGTGATTTACAAGGTCTATCCGGAAAGTCGAAAAATAGAACAAGATATTACAAAGTCATATTGAGTTTAATCTTAATAAAGAGTGAGAAGTTGAAACTTACTTCCTAAGTCGCACTATTTCCTTCTCTGCTATGTGAAACAAACAAATACACTATCGTTCAATAGTCAGTAAACAACGGTATTAGTCAGGAGCCTTTTGTCTCATCCTTTTAAAATTGCAACCTTGTAGTTACAGTGCCCCTTCCTAAGACCAAACTAGTTTCAAGAACATTATCAGATCATAAATAAAACTGTACTTTGTTAATATCACACAGCGTATTTATTCAGTGACTCTAGTTTCAACCTTTACAAACTTAAATATCCAACAAACTATTTACTTTTAGTTAGTCAGTTTAGTAAGCGTTGAACTACCCATGTATTCCTTAGGATCTGTCCGGAGTTCAGCTGTCGATTAAAATTTAGATTGCTTTTGTCAATATGTATTTTATATATTTGTCAAGTTGACAGTAACTGCCAGAAAGCAAATTATAATTGACTCTGGATGTAGAATATAATGCCAGCTTCTTACATGGCGGTAGAAGAAGGGTTTGAGCAGAGGAACATATTTTAATATGAACTCTGCCTATGTTTCTTTCATCCAAAATTATATATGTATATGTTTTTTGTAATTTATTTGTTTGAAATGTATTTTTTAAGAAAGATGTACAAAGAATAAACTTAACACAAACAATTGGAGATAAGAGTCCTATCCAAGATAAGAGAGCTTCCTTAGAATGATGTACCCGCTATAACATCGGAAGTTTAGTTTATGTTAATAATAAGTAAACAGTTTAAACTTTAAACTACCTTATGTTAGTTGGCCTTCGCTAGGTTTCGGCTTATTTCAGTGTGAAACAAACAAATACAATTAACATTCTATTTTAATTACAAATACACTTTCGTTTAATAGCTAGTTAGCCAGAAGCTTCATTATCTGGTCCATTTGTTAATGCTGACAATGTAGCCAGGCTCCTTCTCAAAGCTTAACTAGTTTCTTTTGTTCTGTCTTAGTTCGTCAGTTCAGTACAAGTTGATCTGCGCACGTATTCCCTAAGAGCTACTTAGAGTACAGCTATCGAAGTGAGCTCAGATTCCTTCTTTCCGAGATAAATTTTAGCAATTTGGAGTCCTATCCAAAATACGAGAGCCTCCTCAGAATGATCTAGCCGTCAGTGGTTGCTACTTGAATGTGGCTTTTGTAACTGAGTCATCTGATCTGACTCTCTTTGCATTCTTCTTTTGACATATTATCAACGAGCAAAGGTTAATATTAGGTGTATAAATTATTTTAAGCAATCCGGAAATTATTTTAAAAATCAATTGATCTTTCCGTTCTGTTGCGAGTACATTGAGTAAGAGTAAAGGTAAACAAATTGGCATGGACAGTCAGAAAATTGGGATGGTCAGTTAAAGTGTCTACCCAGCAGTCAACCTCGCGAGCTTATGTGATGACTAATTCATCTGGTGCACCCTGTTGGAAAACAGACGAAGCTCTAGCGACAGAGTGACTGCCAGTATAATCTATCCACACTTGTCGGCCAACAGCTAAGGGTAGAAGAGCTAACAAGTAAAGGTCACTCTATTGTCCTAGGGTCAAGAAATTGGCCCTGAAGGCGAACGAACTAAAACCCCAGTCAACGGCATAAGGGTGAGAAGGCAAGGAGAAACCAATCATTACTTTCTACAGAAAATACTCATGATGAGAGCTGAAGGATACAACGGCGCTCCTTAAATGGAGCAGGGGTTTGAATAATCTCCCGCTCAGAAAAAAATCAGAAATAGCAAATAGCAACAAGGAATATATGCATGAGGCGGGATAAAATATATAATATCGTAAAAGAAATAACGATATTAAATATCGATATGATAGAAATCAGCGAGATGAGATGGCCAGATTCAGGACAAATAAAAATTGAAGACTATACTGTATACTATACGGGAGAAGAAGTAACAAACAAGAGAAATGGAGTTGCGATAATAATAGCTCCAGATATAGCTAAAAAAGTTTAAAACACATTCAGGTAGAAACATCAAGATCCAATTAAGCCCTTTTTACCTACAATCATGAGTGCGACTCGTGTCTAAAAATTTAGACAAATTACAATAAAGAAGAGATAACTACCGCGCGCAAGCGAACAAGACAAAGTACGTCAAAGAGTTAAAAACAACTGCAGTTGATTCGAAAACATCGAACAGTGCTATAAAGAATTTAAAAAGAGTGCTTTCACTAACAAAAACTCAAGACATAACAATAATAATGGGCAATATGAATGTCAAAGTAGGGAAAAGGCGAGGAATGCATGGCAGTGGATAATTTTGGACTAGGAACTAGAAATGATTTAGACGACACATAGGTACAATTCTGTAAAGAAAAACAATTAATAATAACAAATACTTTCTACGACCTACCCAAACGTCTAGTGTAAGAAATAAAATTGATTATACAGGGTGTCCCATTTTAATCCGCCAGTAGCGATAATTCTGAAACTTTGCATTGAATCAAAAAGTGTTCCAAATGAAAAGTTAATGGTTCTGAGGGGGACATCTGATGCCGTAGACTTTGCCCCCCCAGCCCCCCTTGGGGGGCTGGGGGGGCAAAGTCTACGGCATCAGATGTCCCCCTCAGAACCATTAACTTTTCATTTGAAACACTTTTTGATTCAATGCAAAGTTTCAGAATTATCGCTACTGGCGGATTAAAATGGGACACCTTGTATATGCATGAACAAAAGATTTAGAAATTCTATTACATCTGTGCGGACGTACCCTGCTGCGGACGAACCTTCAGATCATAATCATTTAGCAGCAAAAATAAGGCTCTGTTCTTTTTTTTTTAAAGGTCATCAAAAATAAGAGAAAAAACTATCAAACGAAGAGACGCGTAGGGAAATAACAGACTAACTAGTTGAACAAATGGAAAGGCAGACCGAGTAAAATAACCCGGATAATCTATGGACAGTATGCAAAGAAATATTCAAAAACGTACAAGAAGATATACGAGCTAAAAGAAATCAAACGTGTGGGAAATCATAGATGACGACAGAAATCTTGGAGCTAATGAAAAAAAGAAAGAGTCCTAAAAACAATAATAAAAATGAATAGAATAACATGCATAGGGTAATTAGAAAGAAAATCAGAAAAATCAAAACCACATGGCACAAACAAGAATGTACAGAAATCGAAAGAAATTAATGAATTATGAAAGAAAATATGACTTATTTAATTTACACAAAAAACTGAAAAATAAAACAATATACCTGACATTTAAAAGCAACTAGAGAGGTGGACTGAATCATTTGAAGACAGTAGAACATAAATCTAAAACATTTAGGTTCAGAATTTCTGAGTGCTCTAATCTATGTCCTGTACCATGCTAGTCCAGTCTCATCATACTCATTAGACCTCCTATTCTAATTTATTCATGCAGGGGGAGTAGGTCTAGTAAAGCTTTCATTGCTACATAGAGCGGCCAATGTATAATTTTAAGTTTCAGTCCAAATCTGCCAAAGGTCCTGTGGTATATCTCTAGTACCGTTGTAGCTTTGTAGATTGTTTTATCTATATGCGTGTTCCAATTAAGTTTCCTATCCAGTATTATACTTCGATATTTCACCTGATCGGACAGCGCAATTTCTTGTCCTACGATTAGTGAAAGTTTTGTCAGGATTTACATTTAAGCCTTCCCTCAAGCACCGTTTTACTATGGTATTGAGGGTGTCTTGGACTAGCGACGATATGGTGTTATCATATTTACAACTTAGGATAATTACTATATCATCGGCATAAACTTGCGTACAATAACCCTTGTCGACTATGGTTGTCAGGAGGCCATCCACTATGATACACTATAGCAGGGGCGATAGAACAACGACTTGTGGCATCCTTTTGCTGTGATTATCGCTTCTGATTCACTCCTGGGACGGCTGGACCTGGATGGAGCTCTTTTAGTTTAGTAGTCCCATGCTACTTGGCTTTCTCTTACCCGAATTGTGACTATACCGATAAAATGACATCCAACTTAGGTCCCTTCGGATTTCAGTTCAGGTCATTCTGGACTTCAATCAGTGAGATTAGCTTTTCGTTGGTGTATTCTTTGCTATTGGGAAAGTATCGGATCAGGAGTTTGGGGTGAGGTATTTCTGCTTCTTCCAGTATCTTTATCTCGCTCCCCCATCGCTTTTTAAATGGGCCGCTGCGTCCTTGAGCCAATTGGCTTTTGTACTGTCAGCATATGACAGTACGAGCCACCCATGTTAATGGTGAAATTGATGGCATTTGGTCTTCACTGTTCCCTTCCATTCATCCTCATTTATTTTATCCACAATGACCTTACTTACGGCTTCAAATTATTCGATGACCATGAGGCATTCTATAAAATTTTCTAGGATTATGCGTAGTTTAATACTAATTGCTATTAAGGGTTGTTGTCCATAGATTCTCCAGGTTATATTGCTCGGCATGCCTTTCCATTTGTTCATCTAGGAATCTGTTATTTTCCTATGGGTCTCTTCGTTTGATAGTTTCTGTCTAATTGTCTTTAGGTTTTTCATGACCTTTTTAAGACAGAACCTCATTTTTGCTGCTAAAATATTATGATAAACGTACGTCTGCACCAGGGTACGTCCTCACAGATGCAATCGAATTTTTGTATCTTTCGTTTATGCGTGCTTCCACGTTTGTATAGGTTGTATAAGGTATTTGTTAGTAATATTTGTTTGTTCTTCTTCACAGAATTATACGAATCTGACGCCTCAATCATTTTTTGTTCATAATCAAAAATTACCCACGGCCATGAATTCCTCGCCTTTTGCTTCTTTGGCATTTATATCGTTCATTATTACCATCTTGTCTTGAGTTTTTGTTAGTGAAAGAAATCCTCCAAATTCTTGATATAACTATTTGATGTGTTCGTAATCTTGAATGGGTACATCTGGATAATGTTCATATTAAATGTAGTTGTTTTTAACCTTTGACCTACTTTGTCTCATCTGATTGCGTGCGTCAGTCACGAAGCAAGTGCACCGTTCTAGATGCTCGTGTATATTGTAATTTGCATAAACCTAGTACATGATGCGTATATTCTTTGTTGCTACTTGACGTTTCAGACTATCAAAGTCTGATTTTTTCTGAACGGGATATTCTTCGCACCTATGTTCCATTTAAGGAGCACCCGTACTCGGGGTTGTTGTATTCTTCAGCCATAATCGTGTGTATTTCCCGGAGAAAGTAATAAAGTATGCCTTCCTCGCCCTTATGCCGTTTACTTGGGTTTTAGTTTATACGCCTTCAGTGCCAATTTCTTGAGTCTAGGACAAAAGAGTGCCTTCACTTGTCAGCTCTTCGACCCTTAGCTGTTGCCTTAGATGTGTATACTGGCAGTCACTCGGTTGCCAAAGTCTAGTATATTAGCCAATAGGGTGCATTGGATGAACTAGACAAAACATAATCAGGTGAGGTTGACCGTTAAATTTATATTTTAACTGTCTATACCAGATTTCTAACTGTCTATGCCAGTTTGCTTATCTTTACTCTTATACCCCAATGTATTCTTGAAAATTCTACAACTTCAGAAATAGGGTCACTAGAAATTTTTGAAATAAAAACTCAGCACATACTGATTCTGGAAACTCAGAAAACAAATTCGATAAGATCAAACTAAATATTTTTGAAGAATACGTTTTGAAGAGTAGTCCAACAAAATGTAGCAAGGAAAACGTACTTGAATTCTAGAATATTGAAGAATAGTAATTAGAAAATTCTCCTCAGCCAATAGGAACCTACTTCAGGTTTTACCCATAAAATCTAGAATTCTAATTCTTGAAAATTCTAGTACTTTAGAAATAGAGTATTTAGCAAATTTTGAAAAGAAATCGGAAATTTCTCAAAAATTCTAATAATATTAATAAATAAAAAAATAAATAGATATGCAAAAATTATATATTAGAACTCTTAAAGAAATCTTGGAATTTGAAGAAATAATTCCAATAACAATAAATACTAGATAATTTAATAAGTTCAAGTTCGCGGTAAAATTTATAATTGGATTAGGCAAAAGGCTCCTAAATAATACTGTTGTTAACTGACTAACTGAAATTTGTTTGTTATACGTAGCAATGAAAATAATGCCGACTTAGGAAGTAAATCTCAACTTCTCACTCATTATTAACATAAGGAACTAAGCTCACGACGAGACAGTCCAAACAGAGGATAAAAGCGTCGTTGATAGAAGAGAGGAAACTCAATATGAGTTTGTAATATTTTATTCTATTCTTCTACTTTCCAGATGGCTATCGTAACTCACTAATATAGAATAAACTTACAATAAAATTTTATTTCAATGGGCAGCTCCTAGGCATAAGTGCTGAATTTGTCTAATCAAGAATAAAGTTACAATAAAACCTAATATTGAACTAATATTACAATATATAAGAAAATAACTAAATAGTATTCAAGTCAATCTTCAGCATTGGAAAAAGATGATTCGAACGTTGAAAATGTAAACACCTATTTTCAATTCAACAAAATATGTGGACTACCAATCCTTATGGGCAACTTGTTTCTAGGCTGTAGCTTGATGAAAATCTTATTAATTGGGAAGCACTTAGATATCTAAGAAAAATCAATAGGTAAGAATATATGGCTTGGATCTGCACTGTTAAAAGCTCTCATCTTATAAATGGCTTTGATCTGCAATGTTAAAAGCTCTCATCTTATAAATGGCTTGGATCTGCAATGTTAAAAGCTCTCATCTTGTCATATAAAAATATATAACCACTTAAGTCAAGAAGAGTTAATTCACTAAACTACTGCATAATAATGAAATCAGCTAAATAAGGAAAGAGGCAAGAAGAGCTTTTAATGAAGCAAGCTTTATTGACAGTACAAAAAGCAGTTCTGGCAACTGCAGATGGAATTTTGAAGAAAAAAAATTGTGAATATATAAAGTTAATATCTATAGAATTAAGGCTAAAAAGGATACTCTCCAAAGACCCAAAGTAAAGAGATGAAATAATAAAAGTAGATCACAGGAGTCCCAAATAGTACTCTTAAAAATTCAGCAGAAGTCCTGGATATAGAATATACCAACAATATCAACACCCATATTATATTTTATTTTTACAGTTTCAATAATGAAAGCAATGGATCGCAGGAGTCTATTAGCTACTTTCTTCTTATATAGAAAATTTTACGTAAGTTCTAGATAATTATTATAAAATTACAATTACATAAAATTTTAAATTAAAAAAAAACAATTACATTTTTTATAAATTGGTTGCTTTCAGGTTATTAGTGCTTTATTCATCAAATTAAATATTTTATGCTGAATATCGCATTTTGAAGTTAATAAATAAATGATCTAAGGTGTGTTGTTGATCGACCTGTTGTTATGCAAGAATTTCATTGGAAGTTCTTCTTTGCCTGTATATGCCCATCTTCTTTACAATTCTTGACTTAAGTGGATTAATTGACATTAACAGCCTTCCACAGTAACAGTTTTATCTACTTGCAACAACTCATAATAAAGTATGTCCTTTATGTCACACTAAATTCAGAGATGAACATTCTTTCCGAAGCAATTGGGTTTTGCGACCGATTATGATTTACTCATGACTTTCTTCGTTTAGGAGTTTCGACTCTGTTTATTGAGCAGAGAAAGTTACGCTGTCACTCATTGATTTTTGTTGGTTTAAGTGAGTTTATGCTGAAACCATTTTCTACTTTTCTGAAACCAAAAGCTAGGTTATTTGCAGCTGTTCTCTAAGCTTTTCCTGCGTTTGTGCCAAATTTTCACCGAGTTTCGTTTCCAACTTATGGTTGTTGCACTTTCTATATTTTTTTGGGCGTTGTTTATCGTTAAGACAGAAATCGCATTTAAACCGCTCAAGCCAAACTGTGCCCAATTATAAAATCGTACAATACAACACCTTCTCCTTCTTCTTCTTCATGTGTCATGACCGATCTCAAACGTTGACTCTTCGTTTGGCTGTTATATTGACTATAATTGCCTTGTTTACCGCTGCACAGAAAAGCTAGGCTGATGTTTTCCCAAACCATTCGCGAAGAGTCTATAGGCATGATTTTACACGACATCCACCGCTTATTTTTCCCAATATTTTATGATTAAGCAGTTTATAATTTTCTGGGTGCCTCATTACGTGTAGTTTACATTTTGTCGATGTTTGAAAACTCCAATTTTTTATTCATTTTCTGGAACACAGCTCCATTCATAACTCTTTGTATCCATCTGATCCTCAGAACTCGTCTATTAAGATGTTATTTGTATTTCTATCAAATTATCGTGACAATCCGATCGAAAGCTGTTTTAAAATCTATTGCACACATATAGACATTGACATTGACATCTCTGCAACTTTGTCCTAGTACTAGAGTTGCAAATAATTCTTCCCGTATGCTACGGTACGTCGAAATCCAAATTGTGTGTTACCAATTCCTTCGTCTAGTTTGTTGTATATTCTATCATCAATTATTTTCAATACATGACTCATTAATTTAATTTAATTTGCTGCATTTTGTTGCTTTACTATTTTTTTGTGATTTGAGCTAGTCCGTTGGTATTAGACCACTGTCGTATAATAAATTAATCAATTTTTTTAGTAGTGCAATCCTTTTGTGCTGAGAAGTTTAAGTATGTCCCCATACACTCCGCCTAGTTGCTTTCCCATTCTTCGTAGTTTTTATAGCATGTTCTATTTCTTCCTTTATAATTTGAGGACCATCTGTAGAATTGATGTATGGCTAAGGGGAAACTTAGTCTGGTCTATGCTACGACCTCCAGTTTCAATTGCCTTGTTTTGGCATGCAGGTCTCTGCTATAAAAGACCTTTTTCTTTCCCTAGCTATTTGTGGGACTCCATATATATCTAAAACCCAAGGATGACCTGCTGAAAAGCATTTAAGAAGAGCTTCTCGGTGGCCCTTAAAGGCCTACCAAAGACCACATGGCTAGTATGAGTCCGTAAGAGGATGCAAGCAATGCCTATCACCACTGACAACCCTATGTCTTACAGCTAGGCAGCAATTAGTATTTGTTGAATTTGGTTCTCGTTTCTTTGAAAGGTTATTAGTGCTTTATTCGTCAAATTAATTTGATCTTCACGTAACTCAAGCAACCAATTTATAAAATATTTAATTGTTTTTTTTTATTTAAAATTTTATGTAATTGTAATTTAATAATAATTATCTAGAACTTACGTAAAATTTTCTATATAAGAACAAAGTAGCTAATATAGTTTAAATCAAAAAAATTTAATTTTAATTTCTATTTGGAGTTATTAATGCCGTATTCACAAAGTTAAATATATTTTATGCTTAACCTATTATTTTACAACTCAGTAAAGCTTCAAGTTTGAAAAGTATTTTAATAATTATAGTTAAACCTATTATATTGAATTAGATAGACCTAAGCTAAAACGAAATAATAAAAATAAGTAGTTACATTATGATCTATAATTTTGTTCGTCGTCAATGTGATAAAATAATATTTTCTTGCTTGAAAGACCATAATAGTATCGTATGAAATTTAAGTAATATAGGAAATCTGTACGTTTTTTAGTAAAACAATGTTTTCGATGCAAAGAAATTTTCTTAAACTATACCATTCCAATTCCAGCAATCCAACTTTCACCCTTTCGAAAAATCAATGGGACAATACGTCTACTTTATTTAATTTAGTTAAAAGATATAAGTATTTTTCGATTCGTCGAATTCATCGGGACCGATGGCATTCCTTTATATAGAGTGCACATATATCATTTCTTGCGCCTGCCGGGAGAGAGATACACGAAAATAAAATCCCTTTTCCTTCATCATCATTTCAGAAATTCCTTTGTGTGTACTTTCTGGGAGCTGTCTGAAAACGAACCACATATATCTAATAGGAAATCTCCTGCATGTGACATTACGAAGCGCATCAATCCCCTTTTCGAGCTTCCTTATCGATACAATTTAACCACAAAATCGACTGCAGCCCCGAACACGGCAACATTTCATTTTCTGCATGACCTCTGCACTTATGTAATTAAATTGCGCTTCCCTTTCACTACTGAGCCCTTCCACTCAATTATATCAAACATTTCGACTTCTAGATGGTATTACAGGGAAAATGAATGCAGTTGATGAAATCTGGGAGAATTTTTTTGGCTTTAACGTAACTAGTTTAAAATATGAAGTTAATATATATAATTGATCATAATTTTTATGAACATATAAGGATATATCGTTTAACAATGTTTAATAACTTATATATAATAAAATATAAAGTGGTAAAACTAAGTCATCGTATCTACTTCTTCATTATATTCAAGATGTACCACAAAGTAAACGACTCCGTGATTAAACATTATATACAATAATTATTAGAAGTATTTTTGCTATTACTATCTATATTTACAAATTAATATAAATGAAGTATTTTGTTTTTATAATATTATATTAATTAATAAACAGGAGAGTTTTGGTTAATATTAATTTAGTTAAATACTTTGCAAAATCATGTCCAGTAATTAAAATTATAATTTTATGTTCTATTATAAATATTTTAAAATATAAAACTCATACAAGTCTGTAGTTATTCAGTAAACAATTATAATCTGTAATAGATTGTCATACTTGAGATTATATTAAATGCATTTGCTAATAAACAAAAGGCAAATACATCGTCTGGTTTGTTGGAAATAGTTTTCAGCGAATGTAGAAAGTGTATGGGATTAAATATTACTACCGAAATGATCAGCGGTTACTTTGATGTTTCCAATTAGCATATCCGGTAAAGAGAGGTAAGCTTGATTTTTCGCAGCGACGGCGAAATTAAATTTTCATTAAAACGTCAATATTCCGCGCCGTGTAATAAAATTAGTGTTTTGCAGAGAAAGGCGCGTTATTGCGTTAATCCGACCTGTTGGTTTCAACTAGAGCTTGTAATTATATTTGGCCTGTTCTGCAAGTGGTCAGACTGGATGGAATGGGATGGGATAAAGAGTCCCGCTTTCGCCCCCCTCCACCCCCCGGCCGCCCTCGCGCCGTGTATATATGTGTGTGTGACTGACCGTATGTCTGTGGGTGAAAGAGAGTTGGACATCGGGACATCGGAACACCGGAACACAGCGGTAGTTGAGCCCCTTTCGAACATTCCGTATAATTGTCACGTCCTCTCGGAATGTCCTGCAATCATTGCGGTATTATTTTACATCTGCAATAACAGACTATCCCGCCAGAACAAGGAAATTAGATTCCATAAAAGGTAAACGCCAGATGTGCGTCCGATTAACGTTACAGACGGACATTACCTTCGCCCAAGCACTTTTCGATATTTCAATTAAACAGCCTAAGTTGTAATCTCGTAAACTACCACAAAAGGTTTTTTTTTCTGATCTTTATATGTACAAGTAGAAATAATTCACTAGTTAATAAATCTATATTTTAAAAGATAACTTCTTATTTTCTTACATTAATACCTTCAAGATGACTACGCAAGAAGCAAAAATAGACAAACCTATTGATTTTAAAATTGACATTTTACATTTCAATACTCAATCCATAGCAAACAAGGTTAACCATATTGATATACTGACTGATAAATACCGTCCCGATTTTCTAACATTTACCGAACATTGGTAGTGTGACTATCAAATTGAATTTATAGTAGTTCAAAACTATACGCATGTGTCTAGTTTTTGTCGGGTAAATATAAGAGGCTCCGCAATTTTTGTAAAAAAATTGCCAAAATGTAAAAATATCAAATTGTATATCCAAAATCTCTCCCTTGAAAATTATTTTGAGTGCTCTGCCATGAGTTGTAACAACAAATTGTGCATTATAACTATTTATATGCCACCAAATGAATTATTAAGTGATTATAAGCTTTTATTTGAACAACTAGAACTAGCTTTAAAAGTATGCATTTAACAGTTCCAAATATATTATAGTAACTGGTGATTTAAATATCGACAACTTAAATAAAACTAATAAAAATTATAAAACTCTACATGATATCCTAAGCTCTTTTCGATTGCAGTTCTTCGTAGACTAGAATTGCCACTACTGCAAGAGGTACAAGTGCTTTTACCTTTGATCACATCATTACAAATATACAATGCGACACAAATATAAAAATTATAAATCCAGGAGTATCTGATCATCTAATTCAACTTATAGAGTGGTCACACAATATTTCCTAACCTATTCAATTAAACATCGGCATCGTAATATAAATGAAATTTCCATAAATGAATTTACGATGCATTTCGTTAGTGACAAAATTGATTTAACCGGTATAAGCGATATCGATACCTTGTTTTTATAGATTGCATCCATTAATAACAAAAATGTTATACAATAAACATAATTTAGTTAAATTTAAATATAAACCATCCGGACATATTTTACAATTTTCAAATAAATATAGGAATTCCAAAAAAGAGTTAAATAGCAAACTAGTCCCATGTACCCGCCGCACCTAAAGCTCTGCAATTCCTTCAGCAGCTTATTGACACCCTGGAGCACTGGTTTACAAAATGGCGAATTAAAATCAATCCCCACAAATACCAACTTCTAATTCCCTATCATAGCATCAACAATCCTACACATAATATCCATATCTCCCAAACAACTGTTTCCCCTTCTACGTCCATAAAATACCTATGCATTACCATAGATCAAAAAGTAAACTTTAAAAGTCACACTGCTTCAAATAAGGCTAAAATCATTACAAAATTATTTAGGAATCTAACATAAAAAAACAACGGAATTTCCATAAAAACAGCCGTTAAAATTTACAAAAATGATTTACTTGACTATGGTAATGTTCTTTTCCTAAACTCCTGCAATCCTACTATCCATAATATCCAAGTTAGCGAGCGATCCTCCCTAAGAGCTTTAACCAAAATCCGCCATCCTAGCAATCCTTTACATAATCCTTCTAACCAACTCCTATATGACACTACCTCTGTTATTCCCATCAATGAACGCCTTCTATACCTTAACGAAAAATTTTCCAAAAACTCCTTCAACCAATACATCCTGTTTGGTTTGGTAAGTATTAATCGGCAGTCTGTAACCAATAAAACTAGGAATATGGTCTTTACCAGCTGTAAAGTTGGGTTTCAGAGTGGATATAGTTTTAATCACACTATTTTCTTCTGTTAGTGGAATGGAGCAAGGTAAAGTTTGATTATCATGAGAAGTTGGTGGAGGTAACGTTTCATTCAGAAATGATTTAGATAAATGAGATGCAAATGCATCAACTATGTATTGCATATTCCCCAGATTTCTTTTTGTCCTCCTTAAGCGATTTAGATATTACCATAAGTTCTTGGGATGCGATATAAGAATGTTTCAAATATCAGTAACGTACGCTTTGTAAATTGTTTTAATTTGAGATCTCGCTAATATTCGCAATCTCCTAAATTGTTCATAGAAAAAACGAATCTTCGTATGCATCCATTTACGTCTATAATGTGCTTTAAGTTTTAGATTATTGATTATTTCCCGATTAAACAATTCAAGATAATAAAATGTATTAAAATCCTTTTGTTCGTTGTAGAAAATTAAATAACATTTAAAAAATACGAAAACATTTCGTGAATCTACAACAATGAGTCTTACTAAGACTACAAAACAAATTAATTTGAAATTTATTAGTTATCATTTAATAGTTTATTCAACATTTTATCATAAATTCATTTTTTCATAATTTTTCATGTTATAGTTACATTTAAACAATCTACAGTACATTTTATCATTTATTAGTTTATTCAACAGAAATAATTTCATTCAAATTAGTGTTGCTTTAATAGTTGTACTATTTATAACACGCAAATTAATTTGTATCATTCAATGTCTGTCGAAGTATTAGCTAGGGAAGTAGTTGTTTCAAATTAATTTGTTTTGTAGTCTTAGTAAGACTCATTGTTGTAGATTCACGAAATGTTTTCGTATTTTTAAATTATTAATTCAAGATAAGTTGATTTGACAGGTTTGCACTTTGAGACGTATAAGTCAAAATTACATCGAAACACACTATAGAAAAATTCTACAGACAAATTAGCATTATCAAACTGAGTTAAAATTGATAAATCGATTTCGCCTAAAGCACGATACAGTGACACAAAGACAGCTCTTTTTAAATTATTCGATATATTCTCAGATTTCTAATTTGAAAAGTCATATACATATATTGATACATATTGACCGGTGATAGGTTTTTTTCTTGTACTAAAGAGATATCCGCTTTGTCTACTGAAACTTTAATAGAAGCCAAAAAAAAACTGTTAAGTACATATTCCTGGCCATTAGGTGAGGTATGTGCATACCTTAAGAATATTGGAAGTAATGTAGGAATGTAGGTTTGGTTTAGCACTAAGATTTCAAATTCCGAAAAAAAAAGAAAAATTTCGATTTAAGCATTTGAAATATAAGGTGGTATATATACAACACCAATGATGCAGTATGAAGTATCAAAGTGACATTTGCACCAAACAAAATCAATCGATGCTGTGAGATTTAACGCATAGTTAACGTCAATAACTTCATACTTTATTGAGGATACAATTGCGAAAATATTTTAAAAGAGTAAGTTAAACCGTTTATTTAATGTATTTGCCATTACTTCCTACAACTTTAAGTAATCTTTCAGGAATCTGATGAATTCTATCTTGGAAAAATGTTATGTGGTTTAGACATGATAAAGTCATTAAACCAATTTCAGATATCATCCACTGATTGGAAATGAAAATCGGACGAAACGTGTTGCATCGACCGGAATAACAAGTATCACATAAAGTAATATCTGGTGAATATGCCGTATCCTGCAAGACGTATCAGCTAACACTTATTATGATAATAAAAGTAATCATTAGAATTAATTATTTTGAGCATTTCAGCAACGTAGTTTCATATTATTACAATATAAACACTACATAAAAACCAACTGACTGTTAAAACAACTACTCCTATAATATCTGGCGGTGCTTTAGTACGAGGAGTAGTTGTCTTAGCTGTTAGTTAGCTCAAAATAATTAATTCTAATTATTATTTTTATTTTCATAATACTGCATCTGTAAATCAATATTTAATTTACACTAATTCTGATGTCGCAGTAACTGTCTTACCCACTTTTAATAATAAAGAAATCTTTTAATATCCCACCAAATGCAGAAAACCGTCTTTCCGAAGCGATTGCGTTTTGCGACCGTTATTATATACACTGAGATTTATTTAAATCTTTCTGTGTTTTGTATTATTTTAAAGTATCCATTTCTCATTGCCGGTAAAGATTTTCCATAAAAAAGTACTATCAATGTTGTTTTTTGAGCAGAGAAAGGCACGCTGCCAGTCGTTGTTTTTTGTTGGTTTCTTTGAGTTAATGCGAAACCCATTTTCATTTCTTCAAGATTTTTCTCATCTCACATGGGCGCTTGAAAATTAATTGCATGGCTTTGAATTATTTATATATACATCTAATATTTAGGAGAATTTCGGGATTCTTGTTCAACTGATTATATGAATTTCTCGAAGTTTCACATTTTCCGACAGTATGAGGAAGATTATGAGAATCCTAAAACAACTTCTTCTTAAATTTTATTTATGTCTTCAGGTAATTTACCTTTATCCTTAATTATATTTTTTATTTCGAATATATTGGATTTAATTTGTTTGGCTGTTTTTTAAGCAGTTTCTAGATTTATGAAAGAATAAGTTTAAAAATTTTGAATGTATGGTAATTCCTTTTTTTTGGAATAAATAATTTTCAATTTTCCTCGTAAAACTTCCGTTATAAAAATATAAAATTGCATCCTTTTGGATAGTTAGTTGGCTATATATTTTGAGAGATAATTTTAAGTAAGAAGTACAAATCTAATTTTATCTTACGTAAATTGAGTCTTCCAAAATTTAGTGTATTGCAAACTGAGTTATAATCATTATTAGACAAATTTAATTTGAACGTTATTTGGAAGTAAAATAATGTTTTTCTTGATACGTTCAGTTTGATCTTTGTAATGTTTATAATAAGGTAAAATTATGATATATGCATATTCGACGATTATCAAACACGGCAATCATATAAATCATATCAATGTAACGAACTAAAAGTCTTATTTTATTATTATTATTATTGTTTTGTTTTCACATCAAGGAAAAATTGCCTGTAGCTATCCATTGATCGTCGCAAGGCAAGAATCATTGGTCATGTTAATAATTTTGTGTAGTTTAAATGTTTATTTCAGATGTTTGTGTAATGTGATCTATCGTATCCTCATCTAGGAATTTCCTGTGTTGAGTATTACTGTCTTCTGTAATTCAATGTATGTGTATGGTGCTAGCTGAATGTCCTATATTGTCCCAAAGTATTGCACACCAGTTGCAATACTTTGGGAATTACACCCGTAGCTGACAGAATAATTGGTACAATCACCACCTTCTTCAGTCTCCATAGAGTCTTTATATTATACGTAAATTTAAGTAAGAAAAAAATTTACTAAAGATAAATAATCGTGTGTTTCCAGATGTTAAACTGGTGTTCAATGTAGTCACACCAGTCTTGTAAATTATATAAATCAAATTGAAGCTCTCTCATAGCTATAGCTATGAGAGTTATCATCAACTGGGTGATTCGATTGCAAGTCATGAAAATAATAATAAAAACAACCACAAATATTTTTAACAAAAGTAGGTTCAAAATAAGTCCAACTTGTGCAGCTTGTAGCACAAAAAATTTATTCAATAATAAATCATGTGATTATTGAACAAGCAATAAACAACTTTATTAGATATAAAGAGATCTATTAGAATTGAGTGTTAAACCCTGATTTTTGAAAGGCATTAAAAAATCGGTATACACTCTCACAATTTATCAACTCATTTGTACGAATCACCCTGACAGTTAAGCTAGCTAGCAAAAAACTTGTTTGTTATATTAAATTAAATTCAGACAGGGCAGAAAGACCACTGGTCTATAGCCCAGACGGACTAACACTACATTAATTGTCTTTGTTATGTATATATAAATGTAAAAATTTAATTGTCCAAATAAAGATCACTGTTATTATTATTATTCGGTATAAACTGTGTTTTCCTGTACTTGATCTCCAAAGGCGTTAAATAAAACCTTTTCAAATCCAATAAATTTGTTTAGTTTCCTTTAATAAATCCATGTATTTACTCTCATAATAGTCTTCTCGGCAATGAAACTAACTGTTTACTAATCAATTTGTTCGTAATTTAGGTAAAAATTGTATTATAATATAATAATCTTTCGTAATTTAGGTATTATAGACTAAAGAGCAATACCTTGATTGTTTTCTATATACTTACGGTCACCAATTTTAAATATTGGATTAATCTAATACTACTTGTTTCGTGAAGAGATGATATAAATTAGATGTATTACTAGTTATATGGAAAGCAGAAAAAAACAGCAATTACAATCTTTAATGATTTTATCCTTAAGAGTTATTAATGATGGTAGACAAGACCGACTACACTCTTTTTGAAATTTGATAATGATGAACTAAAGAAATTTACTCCATTGTCTAAATTAAATTCATTACCTAATCGCATTAAACGGTCAATGGTGTTATTTCATGAGAAGTTTGTGCGATGTAATTTTAATCTAAATAAACACAAATCTAAGACCTTTTTTCGTGTTTCAGGCGATTGAATACTTAAGTTGTTCATTATCCACGTATAATTACCTTGAATATGATTTACATCCATTTTAAATTCTATACATCGTAGAAACTTCTCTTGTACGTTCTCAATGGAGATAATGTCCGTTTGAGTATATGGCGACCATAAACTGCTTGCATATACCAATTGGGATCTAACTAGGGAATAATATAAAGTAACCACACACGACTTACTTAACTTACGACCTATATGCCATACAAAGCCCCAAATACGACAAACGATTTTACAAATATGTGATCTAAAAGAGAGTTTGTTATCAAAAACGACACCCAAGTCTTTAATTTCAGTAACACTTGCAATTTTACAGAATTGAGTTGGTACACAAATTCTGTACGCGACCTAGATCTAAAGAATGAAATAGAATAGCATTTATTGCTATTTAAGAATAAAACATTTTCGTCACACCACTTATTAATCCTATTTATATCACCTTGAACTGCATTACAATCATCTATATTGTTAATTATTTTGTACAGCTTTAGATCGTTCGCATATAATAAACATTCAGAACCCTTAATTTCCTCCACAATATCGTTAATAAGTAGCCAAAACAGAATCGGTCCGCAATGTGAACCTTGGGGCACATCTGAAGTCACATTGAAATATGATGATTTAAAATTATTAACATTAATACATTGAATCCGATTTGTTAAAAAAGAACTTATCCACAACACAACACTCGGATAAAAACCAAGCTCCCTTAACTTATGAAGTAGCACAGAATAGTTTACCCTATCGAATGCTTTAGCAAAATCGGTGTATATAACATGAACTTGAGAATTATTCTCTAAAGCATGCGACAGAAAATCCCGGTACAATATTAGATTCGTTACTGTCGACCTTCCCGACAAAAAACTGTGCTGCCTATCAGATATTATATTTCGGCTCATCCAAAGTAATTGTAGAGAAATAGTTCCATATAGCAATTTCGGAATTATGGACTGCAAGCATACACCACGGTAATTTTGTATAAGTTGTCTATACCCAGCCTTGAAGATCGGTCGCACAAAACTTCTTTTCCAGATGTCAGGAAAAATACCTTCATTCATGGATCTCGAGCATAAAATATAAATAGGGCTCACGAGTGTAAAAGCACATTTTTTCAGTACACAAGAAGGAACTTCATCGGGGCCGGATGCATTATTTTGTTGTAGAAGTGAGGTAAGTAGCCATTCTCGGTCAACATACAGTTTGGAGTTATGTACCTGTTCTTTGGCACCAGTCATAAAATTGTCCATAACACGAGGAGCAACATAAACGAATGAGAGATACTTGGCAAAAAGTTCAACAATGCTATTGCCATCGCAAGCAGTGCTATCATTGAAATGCATGATACTGGGAAATTTACCTTCTTTATTGAAGTCATGAACATAAGTGAAAAAAATTTGGATTAGAATGATTTGCCGATTCGACGTTGATAAGATAGCTGTGAGAAAGTTCCTAATTCAGTTGTTTACAGCTCAATCTTAGTTTATGAAAAATTTGGTAGTCATCAAATTGTCTACTTATCTTGTACTTTACATGTGCCTCCTTTTTCTTTTTAATTAATTCTTTAAGATCTTTATTACCCCATTTAGGGAATTCATCATTTTTATCAGGAACGTATTTAATCGGTATATATCGATCCATGCCGGTATAAACTATACCGTAAAAGAGGGCCGCAGCAGTGTCCAAGTCTAGATCATTCAGGAAATTCCAGTCAATAGTACTAAAAAGAGATTTAGATTTGCAAAATATGCCAGATGGAATAAAAATTTCTTCCTGTACGTCTTTAAGTGATGAAAATTTGCACAATTTATAATAATATCATAAGCAAAATGATGATCAGTAGATTTAGAGAAGGGTGCATCATCCACAGTTACGTCAATACCATTAATATTACTGAAAACTAAATTTAAAAATACATTACAAGTATTTAGGATGTAATTTACTTGATTAAGATTAAGAAAGCAGTACGATTCCAGTGATGCATGTATCGGATTCCTTAAGAGAGCTGTATATAATACCATTAGTATCCCATTTTTGGTTAGGAATATTATAATTGCCACAAATGAAGTATTTGTGGTCATCGTTATCGTACGCTAGGTTTTCCAAAGCAAAACAATGATCAACATAGACTTGCGATACAGACCCAGGAGGAAAGTAGACAGCACCAAAAATATATTTAGATGTACCAATATTTACTAAAGTAAATCTAAAATTTAAAAAGTTTTAGTGCGTTTCAAATAGCTTCAATTCTTACGCTAGCTGAAGGTACACCTCACCAATAATTGCTATTAGTCTAGGTTGCGGATTATTTGAGTTAGACTTCCAAACATTCTGGTGTTTGTTCATATTTTGTGGTTGTTGATTTTATATTTGTTTGATTCGAAGATATTACGTAATTGATTTGATTTTTAACAATATTTAATAATTTAACATCTTCGGATATAAATTGTAAAGCTTGTACATGCGATTAAAATAAATATAAATCGAATATTTAATTAAATCACTTGTTACATACATATCTCGGCATTTGCTATTTTTAAGATTTTTTATAGCATCTCCCAGATATTTTCGGAAATGTAAATGTGTGTAAACAAGTAATATTAAAATTTTAAAAATCTCTATTATTGTTAGTGCGTGGTAAGGAAGATAATGATCGGCTTTACTGACAAAATATGTGTAAAGTCTATCACAAGGAATATTACATTTTTTTTAAATACGAAAACATTTCGTTTTTAAATTTATTATTTGATTTTCTACAACGAACTAAAGGATTTTAATACACTTTATTATTACAACTTTCATTATTAGAATTTTTATTTTTTTTTCTGAGTTGGCGCTGCCATACTTACTAGTGCCTCTATTCTTGATTATTAACATTCAATATCTGATAGCCAATATTCGATAAGTAAAATTGTATTAACATTAATTTTATTAATTTTGGCCTCAGACACGAGGCCAGCTCAAGGGGGTCTTTTTTTTACAAAACTAGACAATGGAAAAAAAGGATAACACATATGGTTGACAACAAAAGGGAGAATTATATTCTAATTTTACAGTCTTTAAAAAAGGTAACAATATGATCAAAAATGTTATTATTATTCAAGTATAAGAGATGAACGATATTCAGTGGAGGCAAGACATTTCAATCTGCGAATTATTCCATCAATTCTTTCCACCAAATGAATATTACAAGAGAACAAAATGTGATTTAAATCTCTATCGCTAGAAATACATTCACATTGACTACTGGGTAATATTACAACTTTAAACAGATGGACAGGAAAGCATACATGTGGACAAATTTAAGCCAAATTATAGAAGATGAATAAAATCTACCGGTCTTTAATGGAAAAATATACGGCTGATTTATTGGTAGGACAGGATGAATGAGGCAATATTCTGTGTAGCTATTTCCAACATATTCTGAGTATGCTCTCTTCCAGGCAACCTCCATATTCCGTTTGAAGCTGCTCAATTAATCTGAGTGCGAAATCTTAATGTTTTCTTATTTACTAGCTGATTTAGCCAGTTGGTCAGAAGTCTCATTGCCAGGAATGACACAATGTGCTTCAACCCGAATAAATGGCAAGAATGGCATAATTTACTTGTATGACCAATTAGTGACGATTTAAAATTGCCATGATTTAATGCCTTTGTGACTAAAAACGAATCTGATCATATTGGGGTATTATTAAATGTTATTTACATTTGTTAAACACCAGGAAAGCGATTTTATGATAGTTATTGATTCTAATGAAACTTATTGATTGAGAGTTAAGAAAAAGTATTTTTAAGTTATTATTAACATATTTCTTGGCAGTTGAAAAACCTTTCGTTTACACAAACATTTTCGGGCCAAATTTCCGGATTTATTAACTCCTCAAACTGGGAAGAATGCAACATAATTTTAAAAGACAAATATTCAGCTTATTTAATTTTTATGAAGTTATTAGTTTCAAGATAATTTATTAATTGATACAGTGTTAGTTGTGGGTCTAGGCGAAGTATGTGCAAGTGATTGTATCGTATAGCTCCTTTGTTGACGTTGACCTTTGCTGTTCCGCAAATTGCATTGAATTTTTCGACTTGTTTCTTCTAAAGACAGTAGTCCATTCCAATGCAATATCTTTGTCCGGGGCCTCCACAAAATAAACTGGATGGCTGTTTGACTCATCGATAATTTTATTATCATCTTTTTGTGACGCGATTTTTACGCGGTTTTTTTGTAGCACTATTTGTCTTTTCACTAGTTGATGCTTGGTTTTTTATTTGGATTTGAACTATTTGATGAAGTATTTTGTTGAACCCGAGGTATTAAAGGCGATTTAATAGAAATGTCGCTGGATGTGCGTTTCCCATATTTTCTTCGGATTTATTATTTGTATTTTTTTGCTCCAATTATTCAATAGTATTATTCATCATTCTAATTTTGTGACGTAATTTTTTAATTAGAATATCTTTATTTTTCATAGTTTCTTTATAATTAAAAGATGTGACGCACTCACATTTTCATCAACAACCAGAGAAGTAAGGTTAAACGTGGTATCTTCTAGTTTGCAACAATTAATTGTGTATTTATCAATCCACACAATGCCTATCTTTCTCTCCGCACATGATGGATGATACATTGTATCACATACGATCCTTATGATGTCATTATGCACCTTGGTGCACCTATTCTTTTTTCTTGACTCGTGCTTGATAGTCCAACAGAATTGAAATTCCACAGCCACAATTTTGGTTGATTCGCGATTTTTACGAACAGTACTATCCGCACGACTGCGCCAGTTATGAGTTTTTAAAAATTGAATTAATTTATTTGACCAGTAAATAATGTATAATTATAATTATAAGAAATGTGGTACCCAGTGAAAAACTATGTCCAGACTGCAGTTACAAACTAAGATGCTGCAAATCTGCATTAGCGCCTTTTAGATAAAGCGAGTAGAAACTTAAGCATTTATAATTATTAAATATGATTTTGTAATATTTTGTCCTGCTTCTACCATATTTTGAAATAAAACTGTTGCTACCATAAATAAATTCTCTGAAAGAATCATATTACTATTATTTACTGTAAAACGGTAATTAATAATAAATTGTTTCCTTACTTCTAAAAAGTTTGGAATTCGCAATTATACTTAATAACACTATTGGAAAACACATACAAATAAAGTAAATGCTCCATTTGAACAGTAAGATGTAATTAATCAATAAGGGCAGGTATAAATATGATGTAACCACATGTGAAGATATGCTTAAAAAGAAATAAAAACTTGTAACAACGGCCACAGCTTCAACCAACAATTCCAAATAAAATCTCTTAGCGGAAACAAACAATTTAAAAAAAATGACACCAATAATTTAATATTAAATCTGTGCCTTGGAGCTAAAAAGGCCAATGTCAAAAATTGCGTATTTGAGAAAATCGCATTGAAAGATTTTATCAAACATTATTTTAATTCTAACTGACATAAAGTACAAGTTGTATGTTTCAACTTTGGCTCAAACATAGATAATTTTGCATAGAATCTAATAATGTACTCCATGTTTTGAAAAAAGATTTTACTTTGAAAAAAAAATACTTTGGCCTTTGTTGCATACATTCACGATTTAAAAAAAAATTAGGTGACATTGGCCGATATAACAACAAGAAAAAAGAGAATATAGTTATTTGTTACGAAGTTTATTATATTTATATATAAGTTTAGTGTTAACCAAGGTGAAATAAACTAAATACATTACAAAACTAAGATATTCTACATCTAGATATGAAAAACTTTATGATAGTAAATCTATTTCCTCTTCAGAAGCTTCACCCAAGTAATCCACTATGTTATCATTTGCTGACATTTGTTCAATAAAGTGATTGTAGTACATGCGATTAGTTTTGCTGATACATGGCAAAAGTGCCTTTAAGTCATTTAATTTATCCATACTTAAGGGAAGTGGTTTATTATTAAGTGGTTGAAGCTTGAGAAGACCACCCTGTCGTATTTTCATCTGATTTCTGGATATATCGAAAATTTTAAACTCGTCCTCAAAGAAATGCTTGTACAAAATGTTCAGAGAATCTATTGAATACTGCATACATTTTATTTTGAGCCACTGAATTGGTTCCTTTAAGATGTTTATTTTTCGATGTACATAGTGAGTGTTTAAACATGATTTGAAGTTTTGTTCCAATAACCTTTATAGGGGGTTTTCTTGGCAAAAAACGTATTACATTTGCCCAATCTTGGGGCAACGCAATATCAGCACTAGTACGTTTTTTGGTTTTTTCTATAGCCGCATGGATAGTGTCTGCCTCCATATGAGTATGTCCAGCCTCAAGAAACTTATGGTTAATAGTTAAATGTTTACCTTTACTTTTCAATTCAGAAACAGTTTGCAGTAACATTGTAGAAAAATAAATATTGTGGTTTTGACCTCCACAGGAGTCGCTGTACATAGTTACCGTGTGTATATTATTATTTTCTGCAAGATTATGAAGGTAATGGTAAATTCAAGAACCGATTTCCTGCCCTCCACGACCAGCCATTGTCTCATTCCATAGGTAACACACAGAAGAGGATTTTTTTCCTATGGTTTGGTAAATGGTAAGGTTAAATGTCCACAATTGACGTTTGTAAAAACTCAATCCACTTCTGAGATATGGAGTAGGCAAACATTTTTGTAAGTCGAATGACATTGTAACAAAACCTGGATTATGATGGCATTCCTCCTTATCTCTTCTTTTTGACTCGTATGCCGACTCTGCCAAATGTAGGTGTCTGCTTTTATTTTCTTCGATGAATCTGCGGTCTATCTCATTTTCACAACATTTTAACTACATAAGAAAGTTGTCGCATTTTGCGCATGTATCATTTTTGGTTTATGAAATGATAAGTTGAATTACTCAACAAACATTTTTCTGTATAGGGAGGCATTCCGCGGTTGAATATTTCCTTCTTTACAATAATCCAAATACAGTCGGTACATTTAAGCAATCGATAGATCGGGTGACAAGTACTTTTTCTGAGTGTGGGATCGTGAATAGTGACTCTGAATAAAGCGGGAAATAGTTTTATGTATTCTCTTATTAGGAGTTTATCCTTTTCTGGGATTTTAGGTTGGTTTCCATGTTTTCCTCGTTTATCCTCAGAACATATTTTGCTATTGCTTGACCGTTTCTTTTCAACAATTACTCTCGCTTTTTGTAAAGTGACGTCAAATGTATTTATAAACATAATTTGACACACTTTCATTCTTTTACCGTTGATGTTTGTCAAAAAATATTTTCTAGAGAAGTTTCGTCTACTTTTCTTACCGTCAGTATGTCTTAATCGCTGAACATGCTTTTCCTCTTCTTCTATGGAATTTGCCACAAACTGCTTTTATCCATAGCTAGACAATTTATAAAAATTTGTCGCTCGTCAGTGGTGAATTTCTCGAAACACTTCTTTTTGCCTTGAGTTTTCAACAGTTTTCTTATATTTCGAGTCCAATGAGAAGAATTCCGCTTTCGTTTACTAGTAGCGTCATCTTTGGATCCTTTTTTTCTTCCCCTGTGTGCTTTATTTATTTGATTTTCTGCCGAATCAACCAATTCTGCATTGTTAATAAGTTCTTCATTTACCAGATCGATATCCAAACCGACATCTTCAAACTGTTCTCCTTGGTTGTTTTCAGTGTCCTCGTCACTGTCCGACGGTACATATTCATCACCACTATCGTCTTTAAACGGTTCTGAATCGCTTGAATCTGTATTTTCTATTATTTCTTCTTCAAGGATCTCTTCGAATTTCTTCGTTTCTGGAACCGGTATTGTGCTGGACTGTGTGCTTAAATTGTCATCATCACTGACTGACGCTGATTTTACAAGATACAAATACAAGCCAATACAATGTACATGTCATGTGGACAGCTGGACTTTTATGAAAATGCATATTTTCAACTATTCAGAGCCTCCTGCAACGGTATTATTAATTATTACAACGAATCAACATAACCTCAAATCGGCAATATTAAATGAATAGTTCTATATAAAAATATAATGCAACATTGAATCACTTACTATTGTCAGCTCCACACATCTGTAAAATCTGCCTTGTCCTTGAATTATAAGTATTCATTTTCTTTATATTTAATTAATTGCTCACTTAACCCGTGGTGAAACATATTTGAAAAATCTTGATTAGAAATTAAAAACACTTGGTTTGTTTCACAGAATATTTATTATTATTCATTACTCCTTGATAATGACATTTTGTCGTAACTAGTCGGAGAAAAAATAATAAATATTCTGTGAAACAAACCAAGTGTTTTTAATTTCTAATCAAGATTCATTTTCTTTGTTTCACAAACACTTTAAAACTAGAATTACGATGCAGCTGCAACCATGTAACGTTTATGATGGCTACTGCTGCTATGAAGGTTAAAGGTAAAAAGGCCAATGTTGACATTGACTCATTTATGTTAAATAAAATAATATCAATAGTTACAACTAAAAGGGCCAAAGTAGATACTGGCCCTTTTAGCATAAACTGATGTTGATGAATTCATAGCGACATTGGCCAAAATTAAATTTATAGATCTGCTATTGGTTGAGATTTGACATTGGCTGTTTTACCATCTTAAAGACCGTAAGAAAAGAAGTCTAATGTATTTCTTAAATCAAAACGGCAAAATATTGACATTGGCCTTTTAGCTCCAAACCACAGAAATATGAAAGTAGTTTCCCAAGTCTTAAGGAAAATTAACGAATGCACACCTAATAACAAGATTAATAACCACGAGTAGACAACTTATCAGAACAAAATAATGAGAAAAGCCAATACTTTTGTTTTGATTACTTTTGTCGGTAGTCTATAAATTATTTCATTCATTTCATCTAAAATTATTTTACATATATGGATATTATTAGCAGGATATACAGGAACTAGAGACACTGCACTTATATGTACTTGTTTGATCATTATCTTCATCTTTTTTCTCTATCTATAAAAAAGAAACAAAAATAGACCACTGCCATGTATGATAGTTTTATTAAGATTTAATACTAGATGTTTTGATTATATATCTAAAAAGTAAAGATTTTGAAATCAATGAAAGTACCAATTGATAAAAATGAGAAATTAAAAGCCAAAATCTGTGTGTATCAACAATTTTTATAATTGAATTATTACTTCAATTTAATCTTGGTTTTATTCAAATATTTTTTCCGCTACACAATTTTGAAGCTTAAATTATGTATTCTATGCGATGTTAATCAAGCTCTTCTGATGTGCATTGGCAAAGATAACATTTTTTAATTTCAGGTCTCTAAGTTACACAATTTTAATAGATGATTGTATATGTTACAATAATTAATTTTCCGTCATCAAATATTTTAAATGGAATTCAATTACCATCATCATCATAATTTTAATAATTTCTTTTTTATAGCATATTTCGATTCTATTTAATGTAGCACCTTTACAATAGAAGAAGTAATACATTTAATAAGGAATATAAACATTCCTTTTGAATGTGAACATATAATATTATAATAATATAATAATTTAAAAATACGAAAACATTTCATGAATCTACAACAATGAGTCTTACTAAGACTTCAAAATTAATTTGTTTTGTAGTCTTAGCAAGACTCATTGTTGTAGATTCACGAAATGTAATTAAGAGTAACAAACAGAATTACAAAATAAATTTTTAGTCGTTCTGAAAAAATTCCAAATTTAAAAGAATTGTTTTTAATATAGAGAATAAATAGTACTTTTTTAAATTTGAAAAGTTGAAATAATTACATCCAGAGTCAAGAACTGAAATAAAACAACATATTGTATTAATCTGCTAGATTTAGCCATTGCATAATATGGTGAAACATATTGCAGTGATCAAAAAAAAAGTGAAACCATCCCAACTTTGTTGTTTTACATTTTTAAATTTCAATGTGTTATAAAGTTTTATCATGTAATATTACAATGATAAATAATCTATTACTTGAAATTTACACGTAAAATTCTACGAGGCCGCAGATATCTATAGAAACCATCGATATTTAATATAAAACATTTGTATTTAAGTCTTTAATAGTTATTTATTGTGTAAATGGCATTTTTTGCTCTGATGCAGTAGAGGGAATAAAAAATAAAACAACACAATGAATAATGAAAACGGGAATAACCAATTTATGCCGGTGTGTTTGCTGAAGGTGGTGAGATGAAGCTATCCCACCCCGACAGGCTCACAAAGCGAAGCACAAGAAATGAAATATCTAAATCGGCGACTAGCTGCAGTAACGAACAATACGGGGCCCATACCTGAAGATGGCATCCATCCATCTTGGTCCGCGCCGTCTGATCCGCTATTCGCGAATTAACTGCACGGGGATGGAAAAGCGAGAAGATAAACGATCGGAGAGGGACGAAATAAATAAGACGCGACTAAATGAAGTCCCCGCCTCCACATGTACGCGGCTAAATGTGGCATGCAGCAGCATCGGAAAATTAAAGGGACTTTGAAAGGCGAAGGTGGACTATAAGTCAAAGTCCTAAAAAAGAAAACGGGAAATGGGAAATAAAAGGGATACAGAAAAAGGCAATCGGGGTAGCGCCGAAGACTAACTCGCTTTTAATTTAACAGCACCGAGCGATGTAATTTAGCGAATCGATCTTGAAGCTATCGAACATTTATCTATAGGACGGCCTTTTATAATCGGCTTCTGCAGGTCTCATTTGTCAGGTAAGTTGGTGGGGTGAGGGAAAGAGAGGTGGTGAGGAGGAGAGAACACCCTGTAGATCGGTAGATGGGGTGCAGTTCCACGTTATATACGTTCCAGGTTCGTAGCTAGCAGACTCCTCTTTTAATTATTTATTACGGATGCTCTCGATCTGGAATTGTTATTGGATTCTCGGGTCTTAGCCCTTAGACTCGTCGACAGAAACTCAGACGCAGCCTCTGCCTCCCGCTTACATCCGCACCAGATACTAATTTAACTTTGAAGAAGACTGAAGACAAGACAGAGGTTGCAATTCCCAATCGACAGTAAAGCCACCAGGATTGTAACGAAAGTGAGGCGAAATTGGAAAACGATAGCTCTTAGCTTCTTACTATTTTCATTACCTCCGTATGCTCGCTTTAATATTCTACTTGTTGAATTCGAATTATCCTAATTATTTTCCTTTTAATTAAACGTATGCATATCTAAACACCCGCTCCTGGGGGTTTTATTAATAAAGCACAGAGGATTTATATTTACACTTAAATAGAAATCAGTGTAATTATACATAAATTTAAATAAATTTATTTTATAGAATAGGTGGAATTATTTTGCACACTTACATACATTCAAACAATATTTCTAAACCCATTCAGTTTGTTTTCTTCTCATATCCATTACAGTTCCACGTGTGTAATTTTCCTGCAAAGCTTAATGGAGGAGGAGAAGAAAAAAATAACAAGAAACTTTATCGTATAACTGTTGTAAAGTGTCATTAAAACCTGTTACAGGCATTCGCATTAGTGGCGAACAAGGCATTTAATTAATAAGAGGGTTGAAAAACTTGATTACAGGATTGTAAAATTTACGACGTCCTGTATGATAAGGGTTATCGGTTAAAAAGTTAACCAGTTAATAATAAATCAAATAAAAATAAATCACGGGGCCGGAGAGAATGAGGAAAAAATAGCGCACGTTTTGTAAATGAACCTTATAATTTACGGGGTGGCGTTATTCATGGCGCGTCATATAAAATAGAAATATGGCGACACACACAAGTTCAACTTTGCAATCGAAACTGAAACGGTCAATTATGAGACACACGTTGCCGTGACAAATATGAAAAATTATCTAATTTTACATACGGCCCGTGATTAATGCGCCGGATATTGTGAAACGTGCGAAAATTGTTTCTCCTCGTGTTTTATAAATAATTTAACCGTTTTAAATAAGTAATGATTTCAGATAACGGTGATGAAATTACCTATGCGTCCAGTAAAATCGCCAATAACTTAAAATAAAGTAAACAGTGCGATAAGGGCAAATTTGTCCGAGTAAAAAAGGGGAATAGGAAAGACAATGCAGGAAATAGGCAAAGGAGATTGGATATGGGGAAACATTTTAACTCGGATGAGGTTTTTATCTGTACCATCGGATCTGGTGGAGTATAGGGAGAGAGAGAGACCCGTAATAAGAATCTCTTTAGTACACAAATATCTACGCGGGATGCGATTCTATCAAAGGAACAGTTCTATCCCGAAAATAAATTCTAGACTTATTGCAAGGATATTGTTTCAGCTTGAATCGGTTCTTGATAGAGCTATCGAAAATTTCTCCTTTGCGCGCCAGGATCACTTAAACGATACCACGGACAATATAAAGCTTCATAACTTATTGCACACGGCGTATGGATCTGCTGGAACTACGCTAGATATAGCTACTCTATTACAACGACCGATACTTCAGCCAAACTCATATTTATAAAGATTTCAAAATCACTCTCGCGAATTTCTTCTCCTGCGCGCTGGAAATTTTCATATAAATACCCATTTTGCTCTTCCTTTACGCAATGAGAGATGAATTTCCTATTCCCTCTCGGTTTCTCAAATTGCGTGATATATTGCCACACTCCTTCAAAGGATCATTTACATTTTAAATTATATTTGCACTTTTTGAACCTCCTCCCGGAGAAAAAGTAAAGGAGCTTTGTGGGCCGGCGCCCCCTCCAATAACTACTTTGATTTATGCATTTTCATACCTCCCTTTTAAATGGATTCTTTTATACATTAATTTATATTCCAGCGATTCTAGTTAATTGAGAAATTCCTTAGTCCACATTGATTTTGTCTTAAATTTGCATCTCATAGTAATTGTAATTTACGTTTCAATATCTATAAATTGAAAACTTATCCAACCTTTCCATCTCATTGAATTATATTCGATATTCATAATTACAGTCTTATTCTAAATTGCTAATATTATTTGTCTGTGTACCATGTAATTAATTAATTAATTAAACTTATTTCTTAAAATATTTACAAAAAATATTCCTAAGAGCCTTAAATAATAATAATAATAATAGTTTATTAGTACCAATAACAGTTGTTTTACACAGGTCAAAGAAAAATAGTACATATGTAGAATTAATGCTAATAAATGAATTATTCCAGAGGAAAAATAATATATAGATTACAGTAACAATCTGATTACTAAATAAATTAATTAACATGGGTTTAGGTCAGGCTAAAAATTGTCATTTTATAAATAAAAACATAAAAACTAAAATTTACGGTATTCAAGTAAATTTTCAGAAAAATCAGTAAAAAATAAAACTTAAAACTAAATTAAAATTACGTTATTGGGATTAAATAATTATGTGAATCATTATTATAAAAGTAAACATTAAAATGCCATGGTATACACAAGGTGCTGATGTGTAGTCGAACAGAGTAGACGTGTTTTCTCCCGAGTCCGCAATAGTGTGTTATTCATTAGAAACCAGTGTATTCTACCATCAAAATGCCCAGTACAAGAAGTGAAGCTAAATTGGTGCTAAACGAAACTTCTGCTTAACAATTGATTAAAACCTTACTAAACGATAAGGAATTTATTAGTGAATTAATCACAAATATATCCGCCTCATTCAACTCTAAATTTAAAGAACGTGATCGTGTAAACAAAAAACTGATTAATAAAGTCTCCCGGGGCTGAAAGACCTCAGGTCTATAGCCTAGACGGACTAACACCATCTATTTGTATTGTATTCATATTTATTGTTATTATGTATTTTGTTGTGTCCAAATAAAGATTATTACATATATATATATATAAATATATATATAAAGTCTCCCAGCTGGAGGAACGGTGCGACGAACTCGAACAACGATCGCGCTCGCAAAACACACGCGTTCACGGAATGGCAACAAAAAATCTATCTCAACATCAAATCGAAAATTCGGTTATGGACATATTATCATCAAAATTAAAAATAACGCTCCGCGAGGGTGATATTGAAGGATGCTTTGCCACAGGACCTCCGGCTACCGCGGAAAAAGCTGTTATCGTTAAATTTCGCAACCAAAAAATACGAAATTTGGTCTTATCGAAAAGGAAAAATCTTAAAGGATCTAAAATTGTTCTCAAAGAAGACCTAACTAAGCGCAGAAACGAACTCTTTAAGATTGCGCAGCAAAAATATGGACACAGGAACATTTGGACGAAAAATGGCGAATTTTATCATAAATCCGAAGGCAAAATTGTACGCATCAAACGTCAAGAACTGGATGAACCATATTCGGAAGCTATGAGTGATTACGAGGACACCAATATCACCTCTATTGAAATCAGTAAATATAATACATAATTTTTATGTTTTTGTTAGAATATTTTTGGTTCGAGGAAATTAATTTATGTTTATTATTGTCATTGCCATACTCGGATAAAAATTAAGCGATTAAATTATATCAAAATATAATTAAATCACTAGAATTATACTAATAATTTCATTTTGTTTTTTATTATATTTCAATACTTTTGTAGCATACATATTATTTATTTTATTTTATATAATACTAACAATTAACGGTTATTTGGTATTAATTAATAATTCTAATTTTGTTTTGTTTATATTCCAGTATTTCTGCGAAATACTATTTAGTTTATTTTATAGTTATAAAATTAAAAACTGACTTGATTAAAATTAACCGTTCTTTAGTATTAATAATTTGAGTTTGTTTTTGTTTAAATATCAGTATATCTGCGGCTACTATTTAGTATACTTTTATATTTATAAAAGTAAATATTGAGGTACAATTAATTGTCCTTTCCTCACTCGGATTATTTGACACTTGTCACGGTTTATTTAGGATCTACTTTATCGGCTTATACAATTCGTTTATTGTATCAAATTTCTATATTGGCGTTGTTTTGTGGGATGCACTACTATTATGACCAGATTTAAATTTGCAGGCATAAATTGTAGATCGCTACTTGTTAATTTTGATTTACTTAAACTGCACATTATTTCTGGAAATTATGATATTATCGCATTGAGTGAAACCTGGCTAAACGAAAGTATCTCAGGTGGTCAATGCCACATTGATGGCTATAAACTGATACGAACAGATAGACTCTCAAGAGGTGAGGGTGTAGCTTTTTATATAAAAAAAAACTATATAAAGTACAGAATAATTGACAGCAATCACTCAATTGAGCAATTATGGATCACATTTTCTATACATAAAGTCACTTTTATTATGGGAGCTATTTATAGACCTCCTGCTTTAAACGTTTCTAGTTTTCTGAATTCACTAGAAGTACCTTTTAGTAATTTAATTCCTAGAACTGATAATTTTTTCTGTATTGGCGATTTAAATATTAACTTACTTGATGTTAATAATAATTCTGTGCGTCTATTTGATTCCTTGCTATCTACTTTATCACTTAAACAAATTATTGACAGTCCTACTAGAGTAACTAATACTACATCAACACTTATTGATTTAATTATTACTAATAGTCAGCAAATTTGTAATGTAGCTTGTGATAGTTTGCACAATTATTCGGACCACAATATGATCTCATGTGACATCCGAGTTATGAGATCTAAAATTAAACCAGTAAACTCACCTACAGGCCTTTGAGAGAAATTAATGTGAATGATCTCAACACTGACCTTCCCCATTGTAACTTTGACTTTATTTACTCTCTAGCTAATATTGATGACAAAAATTATTATTTCTCTGCAACGCCTTTGGACTTATTTGACCTCCATGCATCTTTAAAAACAACAACATTTACAAAAAAGTATTGTCCATAGCTAACAGATAGCATTAGAAAATTAATAGACCTCCGGAATAATGGCCTCGATAGATTTAAAAGAACACAAGATCCAAATCATTGGGAGTATTACAAATCTCTTCGTAATTTAACGACATCTAGTCTTAATAAAGAAAAGAAAGCATATTTTGAGCATAGCTTGAGAGCAAATAACTCTAAATAAGTGTTATGGAAAGAGTTAAAAAAAAACTTAATATTGGTCGTGGGGAGTATTCTGATGTAGAAAACTCTACCGTGTTAGACATAAATATGATCAATAATTATTTTGTAAACTGTATTCCTACCACTTCTATAGATAACTCTGAATTGAACCAATACTATAGCTCACATTTACTTAATCCCCACAAACCAAAGTTTTCATTTACTGAAGTAAGTGAATCTGAAATAAATACTATAATTAATAATTTATCAGAGGGTTCACCAGGCAGTGATGGCATCAGCGCTAAAATGCTCAAATTATGTTGTCCATTCATTACCCCTTACGTAACACATATTATTAACAATTGTCTTTCATAGGGATATTTTCCATCCGCTTGGAAAAAATCCCATATAATCCCTATACCTAAAAAGGCTTTAGTTACCGATCCTAAAGACCTACGGCCAATTAGTTTATTATGTATTTTATCCAAAATTTTGGAAAAAGTGACTAAAACTCAAATTAATAATTACCTGTCCCGCAACTCTATACTACCTGCCACGCAGTCTGGTTTTCGTAAACATTATAGTTGCTCTACTGCTTTAACCGACATCACAGACAGTATAATCATCTCCCAGGACCAAGGTCTCCTTACGTTACTTATACTATTAGATTTTTCAAAAGCTTTTGATACTTTAATAATAATAATAATAATAATAGACTTTATTATACAACAGACAAAATTTGTCCAATTACAGTATAATTATACAAAATAATAATAACAATAAAAAGCAACCAAAAATTTTATTCAAAAACATCAATTACTTCCGCAGTTTTACACATAATATAGACTGGCGAGCGTTGTAGAATATTTGTGCGGGATCTGGGCAAAGCAAAAGTACAAGCATGTCTGGATCCTGGACGAGGTACATGCAAACGAATTTGATCTAATAAAAAGCTGCAATCAATTTCATTATTAATTAATTTTCTTACAAAATTAGCACAGAAGAGATCTCGTCTCTTACTGATACAAACCAACTCATGCCGTAGAAGTAAATCTGCCTGACTACAACCTCTTTCAGGATATACTCCATCCAGTTTAAGAGATAAAAATTTTAAAAATCGTCTTTCAATACGCTCAATAGGCATATTATGAGAGGCATAAATAGGGTACCAGATAAGAGATGCATACTCAAGTTTACTCCTTACGAATGCACAGTAAAGTCGCTTAAGTAATGAATGGTCTTGAAAATATTTACTAGCACGAAAAACAAATCCAAGTGACTTAGACGACTTTAAACATACATCATTTATATGCAATGCAAAATTAAGGGAAGAAGAAAATAATACTCCGAGATCACGAACACATTCTACATTCGACAAAGACTTATCACTCACATAATAAGTTTTGTAAATTACTTCACACCTTGTATAAACCATACTATTACATTTATCAACATTCAAACACAAACCATTATCACTACACCATTGTTGAATAAAGTTAATATCAGACTGTAAAACTTCCATGTCCACATCAGACACGATCTCTCTGTATATTTTGATATCGTCAGCATATGCCAGTGTATGACACCTTAAATTTTCTAACAAATCATTAATGTAAATATTAAAAAGTAAGGGCCCCAGATGAGAACCCTGAGGAACCCCAGAAATTGCTACAAATTCAAAAGAAGTGAAACCATTATAAGATACATAACACTTTCTATTGTTAAGATTTGATCGGAGTAGGTTAATAGTAGCCGGCGAAAATCCAAAATTACCAACTTTGTCCAATAAGAGGGAGTGATTTACAGTGTCAAAGGCACGAGAAAAATCAGTGTAGATAACATCAACTCTACCTCTTTTATCCAATACTTCTGATATATATTGGGTAAAGCAAGCTAAGTTAGTAATTGTGGAGCGGCCGGGCATAAATCCATGTTGGGAGGGTGAAATTTTAGCCTTGACTCCATTATACAAAGTAGAATAAATTTTTAATTCAAAAACTTTAGCAAAGTTGCATAAAATTGAGACCTGCCAATAGTTATTAATAAGAGATTTATCGCCTTTCTTCAAAATAGGATTGATTCTTGTTCGTTTAAATTTATCTGGAAAAATGCCAGTACTAATTGATAAATTAAAAATTATTTTAAGGGGCTTAGCAAACACCATTCTACAATCCCGAACCAAAAAGCTCGGTATTCTATCATCACCAGAACAAAAATTTGATTTTAAAGAAGACATTATTTCTACTAACTCATCCTCATCTGTAGGTGGAATAGCATAAGGTAGGGAATTAGGCGAATGATTAAGTGATGGTAACGTCACGTTAATGAAAGATTCAGAGAAATTCGAAGCAAAGGCATTAACAATTTCTTGAGGATTATTGAATTCAGATTTATCATTGTGCATTTTACCTGGAATTCTTGTAGTTCTCTTTAATCGATCCATATAAGACCAAAGTTGTGAGGGATTTGATTTAATATCTTGCTGAATATTATTTAAGTAATTATTATATGTTGCTTTAATTACAGATTTAACTTGTCTCCGCACACGTCTATACTCATCGAGGTAGAAGATGTTTTTCGTTTTATTCCATCTACGACGGTAATGCTCTTTTAGTTGTATTGTTTTTTTGAGTTCACATGTGAACCATTCCGGATATATCGATAAAACAGGTTTATGCTTAGGCACATGCAAATCAATAATATCATACAAAATATTGTAGAAGTAATCTATTGCGAGATTTACATCATTTATTTGAGACAGCATTGACCAATCAACGTCAAAAAGGGCTTTATAAAGAGATATAAAGTCAACTTTTTTAAAATTATAAGACATATTTCGAGACAAAGAAAACGGCTGAACAACTTTAGTTGAAAATTCATCAATAGTAACGCAAAGGGAAGGGTGGTAAGAGTCTTCTTTTACTAACGATACATCAGATTCTTCGACAGATACTTTTAAATTATCGTTGCTAATAACCAAATTAAGCATTTTACCATATTTGTTTCTAATTGAGTTATATTGAATGCTACCACTTGACGTTAGAAAATTATTAAAAGCATAAACTTTACCATTAGATGAAAATTTAGATTCCAAAATGTTAGATATATTAAAATCACCTACAACAATATAATTTTGGTGAAGCAATAATATTTCCAAGGCTGAGAGAAAAAGTTCAAAATCATCACAGGAGATGTCAGGTGGAATATAGACTACACCGATTATACAAGTTATATGATTAAAATAACATTTACTTAATACTATATCAATTAAAGGTACAAGATCTATAATATGGGAAGTATCAATTAATTCATGTTTGATTGAAATAGATATAGCACACAGAACACCACCACCTTTGGACCTATTCACAAGAGAAAATTTGCGATCACATCGTTCAACATTATAATATTGTGGAAGTAATTCCCAACTATATATAGAGTCGTTTAACCATGTTTCGGTTAACAATAAAATATCAAATGACAAATCAGAAAAATTAATATATACATCTTGAAGTTTAGTATTTATACCTCTGACATTTTGATACAAGATCTTAGTATTAGTGACATGATTAGTTGGAAATAATGTACTAGTATTAGTTAGTTTTTTGTTGAAATTATTACGGAGATTCCATTTTTATAAATAATTTTTAAATTAGTTTCATCATTATTAGTACGATTAATTAATTCATTCTTTACTACCTTATATAGATCATTTTGCTTCTGAGTTTTATCATATGATAGCCGAATTCCAGAGTATTTCTCAGTTGATTTAATATCCTTATATCTTTTTATTACTTTGTGCACATCATCAGCTGAAACCAAGAATAATTTAATAGGTCTTGCTCGATCATTCTTAGTACTATCATATTTTCCTAAACGCAAATTACGAAAATTTTCAGCAGGTATTTTTAAATCACACAAGAGTTGTTTACAAAAGTTATTATCCAAATCACATTGCTCTTGCTTAGACCTACCAACCTCTTTGGAACCAAAAATAACAACATTGTAAGAGCGCTTGGATCGCTCTTGAAGCTCCTGAATGATCTCTTTATTAGATATAAAATGACTTCCGGATGGTTCTAGTTTAAATCATAACAAACTGCTTGCAATTTTGTCTTATATTGGTTTTGATCAGTTATCCATTAGTTTTTTTAAACATTACCTAACCAATCGTTCGCAAACTGTAAGATTGAAAAATAATTTTTCGGACGAACTCATAACTACTAAAGGTGTACCACAAGGCTCAGTCTTGGGACCTTTATAATTTTTAATATATACGTCACAAATATTTTCAAGTCTTAACTTAAATAATTACCACCTTTTTGCAGACGATACCTAATTGTTATATACATTTGCTGAGACGGATGCTACTACAGCGTGTACTAAAATTAACTCTGATTTGAGTATGATAATTAAAAAATGTAATGAGCACGCTCTCTTAATCAATAATGCAAAAACTGAAGCTACTTTATTTGGACCAAAAAAGGATCGAGAGAGAGTAGTTCCTCACCTTTCAATAACTTTGGACAACACCAATTTGATTGAAATAAAAAATTGTGTAAAAAGCCTAGGAGTTATATTGATACGAATTTAAGATTTTATAAGCATATATCTTGTTGTATTAGTAAAGGTTACATAAATCTTAGGTTTGCATTGTTTATCTCAGAGGCTGAAAACTATACTATGTGAATCTTTGGTCTTGTCCCATTTTAACTATTGCGATGTAGTATACCACTTTTGTTTAGATAAAAAAACTATTGATAAAATTCAACTTTTACAAAATTCCTGTTTAAGGCTAATCTTTGGTATTAAGAAATTCCAGCATATAAGTCATAAGTTACAAGAGATAGGTTGGCTCAAGATGAGTGATCGCCGTCTACTCCATTTTGCCACATTCTGCCATAAAATAATCCAATACAAAACTCCGCCTTATCTATACCATAAAATTAAATTTCGCTCTGACGTTCATTCACTTAATGTACGCTTTAGAGGTTTATTAACTCCACCTCAACACAAATCAGCCTTTGCAGAAAGATCATTTTCAATTCAAATTTCTAAAATGTACAATAAGATACCACAAGCGTGTAAAGAGAAATGTGCCTTATCTTTTCGAAAACAGTATGCCAAACACCTTAAAAGCATTTGAATTTGTATCGGCCTATTATAAGTGTATATAAGTGACTTCTTCTTCTGAACTCATTATTTACGGACTAACATTAATCATTATTGTAAAATTATATAAATACGCAACTTCTTCTATACTCGTCAAATTTATTTTTATCTAAACCTCTACAATGGTTAAGTTGAAAAACAGTCCCGGCTTACTAGCCAAAGACTGAACTGCGCTATTAGATTTCAAATAGCTAATTACGTTTTTTATTATTTTTGTTAAACTGTACTGCATTTGTATTTGAAATAAAGTTCATTATTATTATTATTATTATTATAAATCTACAGTACAAAATACAATGAAATTATTACATCAAGACAATCTCCAGACACGTGTTTCGCTGCATCACAGCTCATCAGTGGAGCTATTGCCTAGGTCCTTCCAAGTGCAGAAACATTGATAAAATATATGGTTTTAGTAATTCGTTTAGTATGACAATCTTTAAAACTCTACAAAAGTTTTGAAAAAATTAATGTGCTAGAATTAATAATTTATTTTTACAACCCTATGTGTGTCTAATATTTGCTGGTCGGCACATCTTTGCGAGAGACTAACTTATTTGCATTTTCAAAACTTTCACATATTTATTTTTTATTTAACCTTCTGTTACTAATGTACACATGTATTTTTTGTTGAGATTGTTATTTAATATACTAAACTAGAGCACAATTTAACAAAAATATAAAAGATTTCTTTGTCCACTTGATAGTTCTTTTTATAATTGGATTATTAGCAAAACATCGGTTTTGTTTTCATATACATATTATAGCCGAAAATACATTCAGGCTTTCTTATTAGTTAGCAGTGTATCTATCTATCTAATATAAATCTCTTTTATTTTCAAAATGATTTATTTATTTATTTATACGGCAAACACCATTTTACAAAACAATAATAATACATAATTACTACATAAATACACTTAACAAGTACTTGTATACTTACATGGTATTTAAAGGAAAAGTAAAGTTAAACTTCTATAATTGTAACGTAAACATAACACGTTTATTTAATTTCTATTAGAAGTAAGAATATCCGTTATAGATTTTTTAAAACTGTGCCTGGAACCAGAAAATAGATCAATGTTCCTGCAAATAATAGCATTAAATTTGCGCATGGATCGAGATAACGGACTATTCATTCCGTAGTTAGTTTTATGATGACCAACTCGAAAGGTTTTCAAATGAAATAGCATTAAAGTTGAATAGCATTAAAGTTTAAAATACATAAAAGATCATCACAATTTATAAAAGAATTACACAAATTAAAGAGAAAACATAAATCTGCTACATCTCTTCTAACGTGAAGAGCTGGTATATTAAATAAACATCTAAGAGCTTGAGTTTCCATTAATTCGACAGTTGATTTATTAGCCATTAATTTCAAAAATTTATTCTGTACCCGTTCCAATTTATTAATATTAGTAACGTATTGAGGAGACCAAACTATAGATGCATATTCAAGTTGCGGTCTAATAAGTGACACATAAAATTTTAACTGCCTCTGCGGAAAATGTTTGTGAAAATCTACGTATAAAACTTAACATTTTTAATGATTTTGATGCTAACCCAGTAACATGGGAATTAAAAGATAATTTTTGGTCAAAATATACGCCCAAATATTTTAATTACAATTTTTACGTCTTCTAATTTGTAACTCTCTATAAAATAATCATAATTGCGTAAGACTCGACTGCGGCCGAAAGTTACTTTTGTGCAATTACTTGTGTTTAAAAATAATTTGTTGACATTGCACCAATTACATAGACTTGTAATATCTTCCTGTAACCTGTCCCTGTCATTTTGTTCACTTTAAGAAATAATTTCAGATCATCTGCAAATAGTAAACAACGACAGTACTTAAACATTTTGGCAATATCGTTGATAAATAAAATAAATAGTATGGGACCACAGTGGGACCCTTGCGGTACACCTGATGTCACATTAACAACTCTAGATATTTTTGAACCAATTTTGACACATTGGCTGCGCCCCATGATAAAGCTCCTGAGCCAATTAATGACCATGGAACCAAAACCCATTGATAATAATTTTTCAATAAGGACTTCATGATGTACGCGATCGAAAGCCTTCGCAAAGTCTGTATATATTGCGTCAACTTGTGATCCACTTTCAAAAGTCTCTAGAATATATGTTTCAAATAATACTAGATTTGTTGACGTGGATCTTCCTTCGCAGAACCCGTGTTGCTCCTTAGTGATGATGTGTTTGCATGCCCACTTAATCTGCCTAGCTACCAATGCATCCAACATTTTGGGGATGACGGATTAAATGCAAACACCCCTATAGTTTTTCATATATTCTCTATTTTCGGCTTTGAACAATGGCGTTATGTAGCTCCTTTTCCACATTGATTGCACCACACCGGTTTTTAGAGAGGATTGAAATAAAATTGTAATTGGCGTGCACAAAGAAAATATATAGTTTTTTATAAGGTAAGCTAGCACACCATCTGGACCAATTGCACAACTGTCTTTAAGATCAACAATGCTCTGAAACACAGACTCCGTACTTACACAAAATGTATTTAAATCAATTTGATTGACACATCTGAAATTTGGAGTACTAGAATCACTAACTATAAATACTGATGAAAAAAACTCTGCAAATAAATTGTACATACAAAATAACATGGAAGCCTAAAGTAATACATATTAGTGAAAACATGTCAAAATTCAATTTAATATTAATTAAACATAACGAAATACTATATGTACTACAAAATATATACATAATTATAATTGGATGACATAATACATTGAGAGAATTTACATTATATTATAGTTCTATATATGTTTTTAATTCTTTTTCACATAGATATTCAAACAGCATTTTTTTTTAAATAATTTGGTATCGTTCTTCAGTAATTTAATTCTATCAGGTAATATGTTAAAATATTTCATTGCAGTATATTGTCCTTTCATACATCGATAATCGGTGTATAGGTAGTGCGAAATTTTTATAAAATCTAGTATTATAATTGTGTTACACTCAATATTACTAAGTTTTAGTATTACTTAATAAATGTATAAGCTGTGTAAAGTTAATAAGTTGCTCGCTTTAAAATTATCTCTACATGATTCCGAATATTTTAGCCCCAACATAGTTCTGATTGCCCTTTTTTGTAATTAAAATAGTTTTTTAATGTGACAACTTGAACCGTAATAAGTAATTCCGAAACGTAGACTTGAGCAGAAAATTGGTAGATTAATTTTAAGACATCTTGCTTGTTTTAAAATTTTTAACATATAACATATTGAACTCAGCTTCTTTTCTAGGCCTGTTATATGTGATAATCCATTCAGTGTGTCATCAAGGGATATTCCAAGAAACCTAACGGTCTTTTAAATGGCGAATTCAGTATTTAGGAATGATACATTTTCAGGATATATTATTCTTGACCGGCTTGGCTTGGAAAATGTAACCTCGGTTTTGTCAGTGTTTAGGTGCAATTTATTCCGGGACAACCATTGAGAACACACTACACTTATGTACTACACCAATTACATTTTTTGAAGGGATTAACGAGTTTGTATCGTCTGCATAAATTTCAATATAGCAACCTAAATTTTGCATTATCGGAGCGATGTCATAGATATATGATAAAGAGTAAAGGCCCTAATATGCTTCCTTGAGGAATGTCTTTAGATATCAGTTTACTGTCGAAGAGAAAGTTCCCTGTTTTGACACGTTGTGTTCGTTCAGATAAATAATTTTTTACTTATCCTTATTTAATTATTTTGGAAGGTACTTCATCATAGCTCGCTAAATGATTGTTTTTTAGGTTAAATACTATATTGAAAAATTCAGTATTGCTAACCGGCTGAATAAAGAAAGAATTTGGATTTACTGGAATCGCATCTGTGTATGGAATGGAATCTACGTTTAACGGTAAATTTTGTAATCAAAACATTAAATTACTTAATTAATTGTGAGAAGAATATATCCAAATTTGAATTCGAAGAGCGATACAAGACGACTGATATTATTTCGAAATTGTGATGGCGTAAATAAACCGCGGCGCATTCGAAATCAAACATTTTGCCTAGCTTATTTATATTTGAGTACTCAATACATTTTAGGCCATTTCGAGCGAAAATAGCGGACCCACCATAGGCAACTTCTTTGGCTCGATGTTTTTCTCTACAAAACTGTGCAACTAGTGAAAAATTATTTAATTCTGTTAACCGAAGTCGCTCTTGTGTATGCCAATGTTCAGTAATGGCAAATGAACAATTTTCGTTATTTTCGAGCATTAGTTGGGCGCGGCGAATGTTTTTCTGTAACGAACGCACATTTGAATGTATTAACGTAAACGATTGACTATTTTCAATTAACAACAAAAAATAAGTCACATGGAGTCAAATCGTGGATGGGGGACAACCTGGGTATGGCTCCGGACCAGATAATTTGTAATGATGAAGACCGTGTAACTGGGGACATTGTTATGGTGGAGCCTAATCGTGCCTTTGATGTCAGGCTACACTCGCGCGATCTGTGGTTTTAATCTCTTGAATACCTACTGAGTTGACAGTTTCTCCCTACGGTACAAACTTTAAATTGACAATTCCTTGTACGTCAAAAAAGACAATGAGCATAGTTATGATGCCACACACTCTCCATCGTGCTGTGTTACAAAGTCAAATAATACACTTCAGCATTGGATATATATCCAGTGTTAAATTCGTATAACATTTTTACTAGTAAACAGTATTTTATAATATTTCCTGGATTGTAGAAATGAAAACATAGTTGACCTCTGGGCTAAGACATCTTAGCTTCATCCAGTGAAAGATTTTGTTTTGTTGTTTATAGATTTTATCAAATTTTGGTGTTGAACTATTCCATTTAGCATTTTTGGCAGATTTCTATTTGTAAATAATAATTTTAAAAATCTGCAGCTACGAGCAAATCTTCAAATTCCGAAATAAAAATGGAAGATACATTCTTAAAAAAGAGTTTGTGAAAGTAAAGCAAGAGATATTGGAGATTTATAGGAATTTTAAGAAAGGGTTTCTAAAAAAACAGTCCAAGAGAAGAGAGAGGACAGTAAATGTAAAAATTATGAAATTACCAGAAGAAAAGTTATTTTTATGCTACAAAATTATCGTAAAATCAAAAAGAAATTGTTGGAAGATAGGAATATTTTTTTTTAGAAAACTATGCCAAAAGATACTGGAACTTTTTATAAATCTCGAGAAATAGTTTTTCTTAAAAATTTAAACTAGCAATTCCTGAAAAATCCGATAATATAATGCTAGTGGTAAATATACCCCACAGAAATTGTTAGAAGAGAGAAATAGAAAAGTTTTTGGAAAATTCTGACATTAGGCAAAAGATTTTTGAGATTTATAAAAATCTTGAGGAAGAGTTATTAAAATGACAAAATAAAGTATACTAGGAATTTAAAGGTAATACATGATAAAAAAATATTTAGAAACCTTTTTTTCTCTTTTTATTTCCAAAAACGCGTCTGAAAAACTAGTATTTAAAATTCTGTAAATCTGGTAAAAAGTAAAAATCTAGTATAAAAATTTGCTTACCATTTTTTTAAAGTTGTCGCAAACGAAAAATATAGGTTTTTAGGAAAGTCATACAAAATGAGAAAATAAATTTAGCTGGAAAATTTTTAGAAAAAAAAATGATAGATGAAGAATTTCTGGAATTTAAGAACAAAATTAATCTCCAAGGGTTTTTCTCTAAAGAAATATACTTAGAACATTTTGTAAAAATAAATTATTACTTGGTACAAAATGTTTGTAAAATTAAAGAGGAATTGTTACTGCTCCGTCAAATTGTATTGAAATTTCAAAGAGAAATTGCTGAAATATTATATACTTATTTCACACACTGAATAAAATATATACTAAGTTTTATTTAGTGCCTATATTAAGGATTAACACGTAGTAACGGTCGAACGGTCGCAGTTGCAATTTTTTCAGAAAGCTCAGACAAAATACGGCAAATTTTTTGAAATTTAGAAATTGCTGGAAAATAAGAATCTAAAAGCAAAAGTATTAATAAATTTTGTAAAATATTAATAGAGTGGTTCCTTTAAAATTCCAACAAAATAAGGAAAGAACATAAAAAAATAATTTCTGAATGAGAGAATAAAAGTGTTTAGGAAACTTCTTCAAAATTTCACGTATTACCTATAAATTGTTAATACTTATTATTTTCTTCATTCAAAACTTGATAATAACCTGCAAAGTTTGAAACTATAGTTGAGTTAAAAATTAATTTAATATCGAAAACTTTGTTTGTGTGTAATATGAAATAAATAGTAGTGTAAAAAGTAAACAATAGTTTTCTATTTACTCTCTTACAAGTTAAAAAAGTTAAAAAGTCTTCTTATATAATCAATTGCAAATAAAAGATTTATCTTTGTTAAGAAATAAATCAGTATTAAAAGGTTCATGCCTACGTAGTAGTGAAGTACACATTTTGTTCTTTCTATAACTACTATTATAGATAGTAAAAGAGAGTACATTGATAATCTATTAGAAAAAACTTGAATTACAAAATGTATCTGTAAATGTAAGAACAGGGGGAATTTTCTACCTTTAGATAAAGGTGGGGTGGAGTTAATTAGGTCAGTAAAATTGCATAAACATACCGAATAAAATGAAATGAATTACGTCTTAGTGAATACAATTGAAACGCATCATTTTTGCATAGCAACAAAAATTGATGCGACGGAAAATTCATATAGCAGAAAACTTGATGGATGGAGTTTGTTGAAGAGGCCAAAGAATATTTATGCCGCCCAACTCTTAAGATAACATAAATAGAACAGCTAGTAGAAGGAACCAGAAGATGACTAGAAAGAAAAAGCATGACTATTGTAAATAAATCGTTATGGTTTGATGGATATATTCAGATAGAAAAAACTGTAAGGATAGAAATAATCGAGAAAAGGGAAAGCATTAATAATACGAAAGCGAGGTTAAGTATGAAATATAAAATCTAGAAAAACAACCAATTGACAGAAGAGATAAATAAGATGGGCGAAATAAAAAATATATATAATCGTAAAGCTAACTCAACAAAAAGTCAGTTTTCTCTCATTTTGAAGGAATGTTAGGAACAAATCAAAAGAAAGAAGTGAATATAAAGGAGTTATAGAGAGCCCCAGTAAAATGAAAATGGGGAAGGCTGCGGTTTAAGACGGAGTAAAAGTAGAAACTTAAAAAGAGAAAGAATATTGTAAAAAAATGAGAACATGATACGGAAAGAAAATGAACAATGTCCAAACGACCGGAAAAAGAGAAAAATTATTCCAATTCTTAAGGTAAGATATAAAACAAGCAACTACAGAGAGATTGTACTATCTAAAAAATATTTTTGCAATGGTAAACAAATCTTAAGAGATAGAAGTGAATGATTACAGCTTACTACCACATATGCAAAAAACAGGAATGGAGTAAATAGCTACCATGAACTAGATGACTGAAAAAAAGCTGATGATAAAGAAAATTGTAATTACTCTTTATAGATTATATGATTCACTGGAAAACAGAGTTTGGAAGAAAAGGATATGTCGGAGTATAAGGTAAGTTATATTAGGTAATTGTATAAGAAAGTATTTTGTGGAAATAGAATGGAAGAGCTAGGATCTGAGCATTTTTTGGTGGAGCAGGGAATGAAACAACTGTATTATTTTAGCTTCTGCTATTCAACTTAATTGTGTGTATGGATCATATGTGTATGTTGGCAAAATCGTTCAATTGAATGAGAGAAGTGAAAAAAATCTAGAAAAGTATTTTAGAAAACTATCGTTAGCTGTAAATAAGAGTAAAAATACATGGTGTGCAAGAATCTAGGTAGAACAAGGAATTTGATTGGATATAGGAATGGACTGAGCAAGTAAGAAAGTTTAAATATCTGGGGAAATGTTAAAAAAAGAAGCGGTATAGTTTATTTTAGTTTAGATAAGTTTAATTCGTCATATAGACTTTGTGTATGAAAAGGGAAGAGTTTTAATGGAATTCATAGGGCAAATCTAGAAGAAAAGGTGTGAAATGTCAATGAACATAAAAAGTTTGAAAATATGCAAGCACACTATTAGAAGAGGATATTATGTTTGAAGAGAACAATATAGGGCGACGTAATATATTGTTCTTTAAGAGAACCGTAGGATGTGGATAGACTAAACAACGGAAGCAAACTATGAAAGGTAGTTTTGAGCGTTGGGTAAAAAAGAACCCAACGTTCAAAACTACCTTTCATAGTTTGCTTCCGTTGCTTAGTCTATCCACATCCTGGTTTTAATCGGTAGGAAGCGTCCTACCGATTAAAACCATTATTGTTGTGAATAGTCTGGAACCATAAGTAATATCTACTAACAACTGAAGAAAATTGTCACTAAGAATTTACCATGTATTTAATATTGATTTCGTGGGTTGACAAATTCGGATTATCTTCTATAGTATATTATAGATATGTTGTCGTGCTTAAAATTATTTAATAATAATAATAATAAACTTTATTTGCAAGTCAGAATTAAATACAATATGTGAAACAAAGAGAATATAAATAGAGTTCATGACCTCCAAACCATAAGGTGGGATTCAGTTTTGAACACATTGCTCAACTGTTCGTTCATCCAAACCTTAATGTATTAATGAACATATAGATAATTAAGACAAAACTTAAAACTAAATACTAAATGCTACTAAAGGTTTGTATGTAGTTTAATGCTCACGTGCAGTATGATTATGTTACTATCAATCACAAGTTAATATATTGAATTTAAATAACCTCAATTGTTGACTAAATTTCTTAGTCTTTAAAACTTAAAACTTAAAAATTAAATGTCTTACATATTTGGTATGAAAATGATCTTCCAAAAAGTGCAGTGCGGTATTCAGGTGGTGACAAATGATCTCTAAACCGTGTGTTTAAGTTATAAATAACTTGTCGGAAGCGACTAGAATTGTAGAAACAGAAATGGGTACATCATCGTCGCAAATATGGAACATGAATGTGTAAATATTGACTTCAATCTTTCCGATTATTGTGCACAAATTATGACCTTCACATGCCAAACATTTCAACTAAATCAAATGATTATGTTTTTTCGAGACACATTAAAATATCAAACTTAAATGAAATGAAAAACTATTTACAAACTATTAATTGGGAAAAACTATCTTGTATGGATATAAATACAGCATATTCGGATTTTCACGACGAATTTATTCACATTTTCAAAAAATCTTGTCCAATTATTAGAAACTGTTTTGTACTAAATTCATATTTGAAATTGGGAGGCAAATGCGCGCATCTGTTTACGTTTTCCTCTTAATGCGCCTGTCTATTTTTTTCTACCCCACACACCCAATCCACTAGCAGAAGAGGAAGAGATTCGGGCACCGCCATGAAAGATATATATATATTTTGTTAACACACGAAAAGTTGGTCTTGGCTCCGCCGTTTCTTCATTTTGCATATTGGCTACTCGCGTAGTTTCGCCACCGGCTCATTATTTACGAATTATTCCTACTACTATTCGCGTACGTGTACGTCCACGAGGAAGAAGTTTAAAGTCCCACCTGCGAGGGATTTCTAGCCGTCCAGAACAGCAGGATGATCCAGGTTAGTGTCCTTCAACCATTCAATTCCTCCCCGTGAACAGTGCTCGTATTCGCCACCCTCGCGCCGGAGAAATTCCCCCTTTAAGGGCACCCCAAATACAGTCCACTGACGTCTCCGGGCATATTTTCCGCAACATAAAATTGGTCCTTCGAACCGGATCAAAGAGTTAAATTTGGGTTTACGGGAAAATCATATTTCACTCTTTTATTAAATTCATTCTAAAATCCGTCGAAATTAAATTCGCGTTCATTATTTCTGGGCAAAAAAAAGCGATAGTTTTTTCGTCGAATTTGTACATCAGCATCGCTCTCCGCTACGATCGCGCGTCACACACTCAGCCTGCGCCTATTGTTTGCGCGTACGGTCATCTTGCTCATTTCATTCTCGCCACTTTGCTTCGCGGTCGATCAGCTGATTTATATTTATCGATCAATAATGACTACAGAAACAACAAAAATTACACCTCCTTTAGCTAAAGATATTAAAGCATTTGCTATTCTCAATAATAAGAAAGAGTGTTTGTGGATTAAAGTGCAAATGTGTTACAATTTAATTACTGAATTACCTAAAAAATTAGAATCATTTAAATTGCGTGCAAATGAACTCGAATCAATTAAAGTTGATTATTATAACGTTTTGGATAAATTAGCAGTTTTATCGGCTACGCATTCGGACTTCACTGTTAATACCGTTCAGTTAACTACCGCTTTTGATGAATTGTATTTCGATATTTTAACTGCACTCGGTAAACACACGTCACTTGCACCCACAATTAAACCTGAACCACCTACATCCTCTCCATTAGCTCGCACTCATCTCCCTGAAATTCAAATCGCTAAATTTAACGGCACTTATGAGAAATTTCCAGCATTTATTGCACTGTATAATAGCTTAATTCACAACACGGATTTAAAGGACATAGAAAAATTCTCATATTTGCTTAGTTATGTAGAAGGCAGTGCATTCAATTTACTTCAAACAGTTACATTCACTCCAGAAAATTATAATACCGCTTATCAGCTTTTAATAAATCGCTTTACTAATAAACGTCGTCTTGCAAATCATTATTTATCAAACATTTTGAAATTAATTCCTTTGAAATCTGATTCACCTAATGCTATTAGAGACTTAGTAGATACGCTTGATGCAAATGTAACATCTCTTAACGCGTTGAAAATTAATGAATTTGCAGATTACATTTTATTAGAAATTTCACTTCGTTTATTAGATTCCAAAACTAGAAAAGACTTTGAATCTCAACATCTAGAACAGAAATTTCCTCGTTTCGAAAATTTGATTGAATTTTTACGTAGTTATTGCTCGGTCGCGGAATAAATTACACCTTCTTCGACTTCTCAAATTAAAATTAATTCAAATTCTCATAGTAAAATCTCAGATCGTAGACGAGCTTACATGACTGTTCAAGATTCTGAAACATATAATATTAGTTGCCCACATTGCAAAGATCATCACAAATTGATCAAATGCCCTTCATTTCTTGCTAGTTCTCCCAAAGCACGTTATGAAATCGCCAAAAAACTAAAACGTTGTTACGCTTGTCTCGGTACACATAATATTTCAAATTGCTCTTCAAAAAATTGTTGTAAATCTTGTGGAAGTAAAAGCCATAATACTCTGTTGCATTTTGAAAATAATTTTGTGAAAAAATCTGAAACTTGTACACCACAAACTAGTACAACTTCTTGTCATAACTTACCACAATCTGATATCACCTCTGCATCTGTCTCGTTGGTCAATTCGAAATTTCCAAGTCAAAATTCAATTGCCATTTTGGGTACCGCGCAAGCTCGAATTTTAGATATTTATGGAAAGTGGCATAATTGTCGTTTAGTAATTGACTCTGGCAGTCAAGTAAATTTTATAACAACTCAATTAGCAAATCGTTTAGGTTTATCACGTTCCAAGTGTCCTTATTCTTTGAAGGGAATTGGACAAACGTCCCTAGGTCGCGCGCAAGGGCTTGTGAACTGTAAACTTGCACCCTTAAACTCATTCGAATCAATCCTAAATTTCGAAGCGGTTGTTATTCCTCGAGTTACTAGTGATCTGCCAGCAACTACCCTCTCTCAATCCCCTAGAGATCGCTTTTCAAATCTCGAATTAGCAGATCCGAATTTTCATTGTAGGTCGGAAATTGACATTTTGTTAGGCGTAGATTCAGTTCTTAATATAACTCCTTCGCAACCAGCTCATATCAAGGGCAATCCTAGCGCAATTCGTACCACCCTTGGATGGGTGATTATGGGCTCCGCTCCTCATTCTGAATCTAATTCTCAGATTGCAATTAGTTCAATGTTTAGTAATATAGAATACACTCACTCTTTAAATGACATTTTACGTTCTTTTTGGGAAAGCGAAGAAATTCCTTCCACTCCTCATACTTCACCTGAAGACGACTTTTGTGAAAAATATTTTTAAGAAACTGTCATCCGAAGTGAATCAGGACGTTACATTACAAGGTTTCCATTCAAAGACGGGATTCGTCCCATTCTAGGTTCCAATCGGGAACACGCAATTAATCGATTGTTGAAACTTGAAGTTCGCTTTAACCGCGATCCTCAATTTTTTGAATTATATCGAAACAATATTGAAGATTATATTTCTCAAGGTCATTTAGTACCAGCCACACGTACGGTTCCATATATTTTAACTCATCACGGAGTTATGAAATCAAATTCATCCGGGATTTCAATCAGAGTCGTTTTTAACCCGGCAGAAAAGGATAGTAATAGCATTAGTCTTAATGATACATTGTTAAGTGGACCGAAATTGCAGTCGGATATTGGTCAAGTTATTACCCGCTTTCGCATTCCGCAAGTTGCACTTACTTGTGACATAAAACAAATGTTCAGAGCTATTTCTTTACACCCCGACGATTGCCAATATCAGCATATATTTTGGAGATTTTCGACGAATGAACCCATTCGTGAATGGGAACACACTCGCGTCATTTTTGGGGCTACTTGCAGTCCTTTTTTGGCTCAGCGCACGATTCAAAGGTTAGTAGAAGATGAAGGTTCACGTTTTCTACTCGCAGCAAATGCATTAAAATTCAGCATATATGTAGATGACATTTTGTGTGGTGCAGATGATGAACTTTCTACTCTCGAACTCCGCAAACAACTCGTTGAACTTTTGAATCTTGGAGGGTTTGAGCTAGGCAAGTGGGCCAGCTCTAAAAATTCTATTGTTGATTTTAATAATACCACTTTTCAAAAAATTCCTTCTTCGTCGTCTAGCATTAAAGTGTTAGGATTATCTTGGGATCCCACACGTGATGTTTTTCATTATTTTCTCAGCCCATTTAAAGAAATTCCCTCGAAACGAGGAATTTTGTCTCGAATAGCTCGAACGTACGATGTGAATGGTTATCTTAGTCCCTTTGTATTTTCTCTCAAAGTTTTATTGCAAAAATTATGGTTAGGTAATGTTGATTGGGATGATACATTACCTCCCGACATTTCTCAACATTGGTCTCGCATTCTAGAGGAACTTCATTTTATAGAAAAAATCTCAATTCCTCGATGCATAATTTCTCTTAATTGGTTAAATGCTCGCCTGATAGGTTTTTCTGATGCAAGCAGTATTGGAATGGCTGCTGTAATTTATTTGCGCCTCGAATTAGAAAACTCTGTTCATGTTAATTTAGTTATAGCCAAATCTCGCGTTGCTCCACTCAAACCGTGGACAATTCCGCGTCTTGAACTTGGTGCTGCTTGTTTGTTGTCAAAACTCTTACGTCAAATTACTCCTTCATTTTCTTCAATTAAGTTAGATTCACCCATTTGTTTCACTGATTCTACTACTACTCTCTCATGGATTCGCACTCCGCCACATCTTTTGAAAACCTTTGTAGCAAATAGGGTAGCGCAGATTCATGAGAATAAAGGTGATGCTCTATGGAAACATGTTCCAGGAATTAAAAACCCAGCCGATCCGGCTAGTCGTGGATTATTGCCCTCCGAGTTATTAAATTGTAAATTGTGGTGGCATGGTCCAGATTTTCTCCATAGCTCAGTGACAAAATGGCCAAACGAAACCTTCGAAAATCAAACAGTTGTTTTAGAATTGAAAGACGTACAAATTTCGTCTCATCTATCTATGCTAGATTCATCTTCTTTTGATGAATTATTTGACAAAGTTTTCTCTTTAACAAAATTGCAGCGCATTCTAGCTTACGTTATTCGTTTTGTTCGCAATCTCAAAATTAAAAGTACTCATGATACTACTGAATGTCTCATAGGACCGCTCTCAGGTCAGGAATATAAAGATGCTCTAGATCTTTCTATTAAAGTGACTCAATCTCGACATCTTGCTTCCGATGTCAAATCATTATCAGATGGTAATTTATGTTCTCGAAGATATCGTAAATTATCTCCTTTTCTCAACCCCCATGGATTTGTCATGGTGGGGGGACGTTTAAAACACTCTAAACTCCCGCGTAATAGCCGTCATCCAATTTTGATACCTAGTAAGAGTAGACTTGCTACATTACTTGTAGATCATTTCCATTTTTTCTCATGCCACGGTGGTCCACAGTTAGTCCAATCTCTTATTCAACGTAATTATTGGATACCGTCGGCCAGAAATTTGATTAGACAACGTATTTTTCGATGTCTAGTCTGTTATCGATTTAAAGCTCAACCTGTACAACCTCCTATGGCTGATCTTCCATCTTATCGCGTTGAACCTTCTCGGACTTTTAGTCATACAGGTGTCGATTTTGCAGGTCCATTTAATCTCAAAGCCTCTGCCCTACGAACGACTCGTACTATAAAATGCTATGTAGCACTTTTTGTGTGCATGGTGACTAAAGCTTTACATCTCGAAGCTGTTACCAGTCTCAGTACTGAGGGTTGTCTTGCGGCATTGGACAGATTTATTGCTCGAAGAGGTCTTCCTAATCGGATTTATTCGGATCAGGGCCGTAACTTCAAAGGAGCTGCACGAGAAATTAATGAAATTACACAATTTATGCAAAATTCCAATGAAAAAATTGCTCATTATTTAGCTACCCGACAAATTGAATGGTGTTTCAATCCCCCTTACGCACCCAATTTCGGTGGGTTGTGGGAGGCGGGTGTGAAATCCTTTAAATTTCACTTCCGACGTGTCGTAGGTGACCAAGTATTTTTTTTGGAAGAATTTATTACTCTAATTACCCGCATAGAGGGTATATTGAATTCTCGTCCCCTCTGTGAAGTTTCGAATGCTCCTGAAGATGGCGTCGATTATTTAACCCCAGGCCATTTTTTGATAGGTGGTCCTATCCTTTCACGTCCTGAACCCAATATCCTTGACCTTCAAATTAATAGATTAAATCGATGGCAATTGATAAGACAGTTAATACAGTCTTTTTGGAAGAGATGGAGCAAAGAATATCTTCACTCGCAGATTTATCGTCCGAAATGGACTTTAAATTCACAACCACTCTCTAAGGGTGATTTAGTGTTCTGGTATAGTCCTGGAATGCCGCCAACCGAGTGGCCGAAAGGACGTATTTCCCAGCTGATCGTCGGCCCGGACGGAGTTGCGAGACTTGTTAAAATTAAAACGCACACCGGTGAAGTTCTAAGGCCCGTAAACAAGGTCGTACCTTTACCTAAAGATTAAATTACGCGCGGAGAGAAATGTTGATGTACATATTTGTTCGTATCGTTATTCCATAGTTTACATTCTCTTTATTTTTATTTTTTTTGTTGTTTTTTCCTCTTTTTTCGGGAACTTATCCATTAATTATAGTTAAAACTCCAAAATCTTCATTTTGGGTGGGGGGTATGTTTTGTACTAAATTCATATTTGAAATTGGGAGGCAAATGCGCGCATCTGTTTACGTTTTCCTCTTAATGCGCCTGTCTATTTTTTTCTACCCCACACACCCAATCCACTAGCAGAAGAGGAAGAGATTCGGGCACCGCCATGAAAGATAGATATATATTTTGTTAACACACGAAAAGTTGGTCTTGGCTCCGCCGTTTCTTCATTTTGCATATTGGCTACTCGCGTAGTTTCGCCACCGGCTCATTATTTACGAATTATTCCTACTACTATTCGCGTACGTGTACGTCCACGAGGAAGAAGTTTAAAGTCCCACCTGCGAGGGATTTCTAGCCGTCCAGAACAGCAGGATGATCAAGGTTAGTGTCCTTCAACCATTCAATTCCTCCCCGTGAACAGTGCTCGTATTCGCCACCCTCGCGCCGGAGAAATTCCCCCTTTAAGGGCACCCCAAATACAGTCCACTGACGTCTCCGGGCATATTTTCCGCAACAGAAACAAAAAAAAAACATTCTAAAAAGTTGTAGATTACCCAAGAGGTTAAGGAGTGCCACAAAGTTGTGATGCATACATGATTTATTAGAAATATTTCCAGAGTCTCTAGAACTAAGAGGAAAGTATAAAATCGATAAAAAGGCGCATAAAAAGCTAATAGTCCAAACCAAAAAATTACATTATGACAAAATAATTCTGCACTGTGCTAATAAACCCAAAAAAATATGGGAATTGGTAAGAACGGAAACTGGGAGAGTCATAACAGTTAAGCCGCTGAAAATAAAAAATTTAGATAGAAAACCCACGACTAACTCGTATGAAGTGGCAGAAATATTTGCTAAATACTTCTCTACAGTTGCCGATAAGAAATTAAATGATTGTTTTGGAAATGTTCTCTCTGAAAATGCAACAAAGTGTCCAATTAACCCACATACGCTATTTTTAAAACCTGCAACTCCTGATGAAATTCATAATATAATAACATCGTTAAAAAATAAAACTCGTTCGGGAAAAGATTCAATTTCAATAGCTGTTATTAAGGATGTTAAAGTCCAAATAATAGAGCCACTAACTACATTGATTAATTTAGCATTCCAAAGTGCCAAATTTCCAGACACACTAAAAATCGCAAAAGTGGTACCCATATTTAAAAAAGGCGACGAAGAAAATGTAGAAGATTATCATCCAATTGCAATATTGAACACCTTCTCAAAAATATTGGAAAGAGCAATCGCCAATAGGCTCTGGGAATTTATTAATAAATATAAATTGATTGGAGAAAACCAGCATGGATTCAGACAAAAGAAGTCAATAGAAACAGCGTCAACAAAACTAATAGAAGAAATCACCAAACAAATCGACTTGAAAAGATTATTTGTTGGGTTATTCTACGACTTTGCGCGGGCCTTCGACACAGTGGACGTAGAGCTGGTACAAGAAAAACTATTTGCATTAGGCATTCGTGGAACTGCTCTAAATCTAATAGTATCGTTTTTAACTAACAGACAGTTATACGTGAGTGTAAATAAGTGTGATTCCAGTGAATATAATATTATGAAGGGGGTAGTGCAAGGATCAACTCTGGGACCATTGTTATTTATTTTACTTATTAATGACATTCAGGAAAGCATAAGTGGCTATGTGATTAACTACGCTAATGACACTTCCATAATAGTAAACGCATCCTCGGAGCATGAACTAATTGAAAAAATTGAGCAGACCAATAATCAAATAACTACTTGGTGTTCCAGAAATAATTTACTTTTAAATAACAGTAAAACGGTTACTCTTAATTTTTACAACAAGAAATCAAAGATTAAAATGCATTGTGCCTCTGAAATCGCTAATTTTCTTGGATGTATTGTGAATCAACAACTAACCTGGAAACCACAAATTAACACAATTTGCGAAAAAATAAGCAAATCTTTTTACGCTATTTTAAAACTAAGGCAAAAATTTTGCTACTGAAATATTAATAAATATTTACTACGCTCTGGTTCACTCACATCTGACCTATAATATACCAGCTTGGGGAAGGACAAACTTAAATAATTTTAACAGACTCTTCGAGTAGCAAAAGCGAATAATTCGTCTAATTTTTAACTTAAAACGAACCGAATCTTGTCGTGACACTTTCAAGCAGTATGGAATTCTTACCCTTGCTGGTATATACATTCTCAAAACAGCCATATATATACAATAATATTAAATCATTCATTCAAAATGGTACAAATCGCCACTATCAGACGCGCAGTGAGCTAAATATAAGATTGCCTAAACATCAAAGCACAATGTTCGAAAAATCACCTGGCTACTCCTGCAGTATAATTTATAATAAAATCCCGGATGCTTTCAAGACCCTAAATTGCAAACAGTTTAAACATAGTTTTAAAAAATTTCTCATAAATAATTGCTTTTATACCATAGCGGAATTTTTCGAACAATAGCCACGTTTTTAACTTGTTTTTGTGTTGTTTACCTCATTGTTTGTGTATTATTTATCCTTGTAATGACATAGTTTTATTATGTGTAAATTTTATTCTGCTTTTATATAATTAAAATCTATATTTATTGTATATTGACGTTCACACCCACATGTAAACATAAATATTTTTTCGATGTACAGCATTTGTAAGTTTATCTATAGCTGAGCTATAGAGCGTTGAACAGTAAGAAAAGTGGAATAAAACAAAGGCATTGCAAACAGCATTTTTTATATTTATTAGCAAATATGATCAGTGATGAGAAAGATATTTCAAATTCATATACGCAATGTTTATGTACTTATTTATTTGCTTTCTGTATCTGAAGGTATTGTCAATTATAAAACCTAGATTTTTAGCAAAGCCTAAGTAAGGAATTCTGTTATCATTTATAGTTATATTTAATTGATCATTTAGTTTGTCACAAATTCTGCTGATGCTGAAAATATATCATCTGCTATAAGATTTAGTGCAGATTCGCAACTATATCCTTCTCTATATCTCGATCGCGTTGCTGTTAATATATTAAAAACTTATTGACGTAATCCGCTAACTACGCTTTCATAATTTTTTCTAATATTTTTGAGAGTGTTGGCAAGATGTTGATTGGTCGGAGATGATTGTAAATATTGATTCTAATAGACAAGAATTTATGGTATGTGTAATATATGGCACTATTTTTGGACAACACAAACCGACCAGAGTTATATTTATATTATCAAGACCAACTGGTGAGCATTTGATTTGATTCAATAAACTAATTATATTCATATCACATATCAGATTGAAATTATAATGATCAGCACTATCCGCGTTACATTAGAATGTGAAATGGAGTTAATTTTGAAAGTGTATATTGAATTAATTTACATTTCTGAGTGATTTAGGGATTACGGTTTTTTTATTCTTTACTCCCAAGGTTTGTAAACGTTTCCATAAAAACTGTTTCTTACAATTACGGAAAATATGGCTAAAGTAATCCTTCCTTTACCCGCGGTAAAGTACGTATTCAAATACGTACAAAAAATGGGGGTTCCTATTTAACTTTTCTATTTCTCACCCCCTACCCCTACGGGGTTGAGGGTAGCGGGTCAAATTTCGTATCATTAGATGTCCCCCTCCAAGGTGAACAAATTTTAATTATATTTTTTTTATTCGATGTATAGTTTTCGAGATATTTCAATGTCTTCACTTAAATTGAACACCCTGTATATATTACATAATAAATTGTGGTATAAAACATTGAAAAGTATCTAGCTTACAAATTACGTAAAATATCAATAAAAACACTCGATTTGACTAAGTTATAAAAATTGTTTTCCACATTACCATAATCTCAACTCATTCAAAAATTATGCAGTTAACGTTTCATTGTGGATATAAAATTAATTATCAAGAAGATCGCTATTTATAATAAATTCAAATCATTAAATTATAAATAAAAGAATTACGTCTACATTTTTAATTAATAGTAGACAATGTCCCATGTTTTATTGGTGAAATACGTCGTAGGGGAAACGGATTAATATATTCGTGTTTAAGCAAAAATGCCGTCATTTCCAGTTCACTGAATATAGCGATTATGTCTGCTTACTTAACAACTTAATCGCTCCGAAATAATTAATAACTACCAAATTTATGCTGATATATCTATATTCTGCATCCTCGCCCCGGCGGCTGCATGCGCTCCACCATCTGTCGATTCTGCGGTTTACCAATTGCTTTAAACTCTACTTGCCAAGAAGTGAAATCTCTCCATAAATTCTGCAAACTTGGGAACCGTTTACTAATCGAGTTACAATATGATCTAATGCCTGTTCAAAGGATACCCCAAGATATATATAGAATGCCGTAAATTACGCGCTATCTATTTAACCTTTAAACTTTACGTAAAATTCTGATTGAATATAATGATTATATTATATTATTCAGAATTCTAACCTATACTTTCAATATAATTTCAAATAATTAAGTCCGATTTAGATTTAATAATTTGCGTATTTTTAAGGCAAAGAGAATACTTATAATTATCTCCAATATTTCTTATTCCTTATTATCTTTTTTCATACATAAATAAACCTGTGGTCCCTAAACACTAAATATTTTGTAAAATGTCTAAATTTAATATTGCATCTATCAATTTAATTAAATTATGTTATTTGTTGATTACACAAATTTCAACAAACTATATCGCCCCAAATAAATAACACAAACAATACCATCTGTTTAGAAAAATAAATTGTTCATTAATTAACGCCCGTTACACTAATTAAAATATATCTAAATTTTCAATATTAATATCTATGACGAACAAAGCGATATAACGTATTCAATTATTTCAACAAACAAAGTCCACTTGCTTAATTAGTTTATTACCATTTCAACGGTTGTATTAAAATGTAAATTATCCTAATTCGACCATTATAAATGATTATTATTCCGTTGTAGTTTGAGTACACAAGTTTCGCGTCCTTGAGAATTATTCCAGACATTATTGGATTAGTTGTAACGAATTTAATCCAGAAAGTTTGAGAGAGCCAGAGGATGCTGATATTAGGATTTAAAGTAATTGCCTTCAATCTTTATTAATGTCAAATTCACTTTCACATTAATAGGATTTAACCGCGCCAATGGCCAATGATTCTGCGAGAGGACGTGAAAACAATTTAATATGTTTATAAAGGTTTTTATCCAAAATGTACTTCACTTTTTATACAATTTATTACTTTATTTAACTAAAAATTTTAGGTGTTTTTACCTCTACTACTTTTAACGCACAATAGCAAATATTAAATGTTTTTAATCTTAATCTATTGTATATTTAAGTAGGTTTAGAAAATAAATATGAAACTGCACTAAAAGCATTTACCTACATGAGTACCTCCATTTTCCTTCTTATATGAACATTACCATTTCTTCGTTAGCGGGTGAAAATTATTTGATTGAAATAAATACTTTTGGAATTTTAATTTTTGCTTTTTTGTTGAAGATAGAAGTAATTCCTCCAAAAATGAGAATCCACTTACTTTTCTACAACGATATCAATTACAACCAAAATCTTTATATTTGCATTAACGGAAACAACTATCGCAAAACTATTCTGAGTGTTCAACCAACCAGATCAGGAACATGCTGGAACCTGAAAATTCACTAATCTAGTTGGTTGAATACCCTGAAAAGTTTTGCGATAGCCGTCTTCTTGATTCTTGATTGTCAATGGCAATTGAAATTATTTTATTTTATTCAATGGCTCTTCTTCTAGTAGGTTATTTTTATTTTACTATTGAAATCTTTTGAACATTGACTACAATACTTTTACTTAAGTCTTAAATACAATCTTGAAAAGATGACAAGTGTTTATTTCTTCTTAAGTAACATTTATTTATAGATCACGGTCTTGGGATTTACTGTTTTCTAAATTTAAATCATATACCTTTTATAAAGTTGAGGATTTTTCTGAGAAACAGGCCTCCCAGATAAGCCGGTTTTGGCCACGGTATTGAAATTGGGATCTTATCAATTCCACAGCGTTCTTAACATTAAGGGTTATGCACAACGATCACATAGCAATAGAATTGAAGCTGGCCAACCATTTATATCACTATAGATTCGCTGAATTCATTCAAAAACAAGCAGTTGGTTTTTCTAAAAAAAAAAACACTTTTCTGGAGGCATGATGAAATTTCTGTTGAAAATGCAGTAAAGATGTTAACAACTTAATTTTGTCCTATTATTGATGATATGGCTATTACTGATATGTGGTTTTAACAGGATCATGCAAGTCACACAACCATCGAAATAATGGACCAAATTTCCCGATTGCATAATTTCACAAAATGCAGTTGTTGGGTAGCCGGCTTGATCATGCGATTTAACACCACTGGATAATTTTTTGTGGGGCTATGTTAAAAACAGAGTCTATACGGAGCCAATCGAATCGATTTCAGTTCTTAAACTAAAAATCTGTGACGTGACTAACGAAATAAACCAGCCATTTTGCCAAAAAGTGATTAAAAATTTTGATGAAGGAATCTTGAACGTGGTGGATATTTATACGATATCATTTTTCATTTATAATTACCAAAATAGAATCGTTTGCTTCTAAATTCTTTCGTTTATTTTCTTTAAAAAAAGTTCTCGAATAACTACATTTGTTTGTTTTCCCAAGAACAATATATTTAAAAGTTAAATGTTTACCATTATTGTTGTTAATTATCGCTACTGACAGGTGCTCTTTTGTGCGTCGTTGGAAACAATAACTTGTAAAAGTGTTTGGTTCTGGGATAGGTTTTGTATTGTTTCATAAATTTCATAACATGATCTCAAAGAAAATAGTTTAGATGTGTTGGATTACACGATATTTATGTCAATTTCTTGCCTCAATGAATTGTTTTATCAGCAAAATAAATTAAATTAATCCAATATTCCCTTAATTGACAGTCCAACACTTTCAAAAACACCAGGGTCATTTCTTATTATGTTACACCCAGAATTTATGTGTAGCACAGAATATACTCCGCGGACTCTGCTTCCTGTGCAATTGGGATATTCAACGACTCCTAATATATAGAAGTGTTTCTTTAACTGACAGTGTCCACTTAGGATACCAGTCAGGGATTTTAGGTTTGATCTGGATAAATTAACATAATATTGGACAACCTTAGTTTTGGTTGTTTCTGGAATGAACAAGTGGAGACGTTCTACCATCTCGCAATTCTGTTATCTGCAGTTGCCATCTACAGAGCAACATTCATTTTCCAGTCTTGATGAGAAATTGAGATGTGTTGTGATGGCAAGACTGGTTTTACTATCTGTGTGGATGTAGTAATTTTCTCTTTTTATACCCAGTTATTTTTTAGGCACTAACAAGTATCCCTGTCAGTTCCACCTGAATGATCGTAGAGTATTCCTCCAAGGATATTTCGGAGTAACATGTTCCTGATACGCTAAAGAGCGTCTTTTTTAGCATCTTAACGCTGTACTTAGATCCATCTCCTGTACCTGTAAATCCAGGGGAGGAATAGACAATAACGCCTCTATTGCTGATGTCGGTATTGTGCACATGGCGCCAGTAATTCCCATACATGCCTGACGTTGAATGTACTGTAGCTTGCTTGTTGCAGTTTTGAATTTAACCCTAGGCTACCATACAACTGCTGCATCGTTTTTAGGATCTAGGATAATCCTCAGATACATTACTTATGAAGCCAAAGTTAGCTTGGTGTTGAATATCCTGTGCAGTTTTATGTAAATCAGTTGGAAGGTCCATAACTTAGATTTGTATCCTGCTGCCCTTCCAACTGATTTACATAATTTGTGTATATAAATATCGTTTAATTTTAGTCTTGCACTTAGTATTGATAGTGGTCACTTTGTGTCCGAAATATATATTTGGTTTTTCAAATAAAATCTGTAAAGAACAGTTTTTAGTGCTTTATTTTATAATCAAATTTATCTTCACGTAATACATCTCATTATTTTACTATTATATGATGGCTTCCTGTTCAATCGAGTTAAACAAATGTTTCCAAATTAAAATTAAAATTCAACTGATAAGTGCAATCATTTATTTCCTAAAGCAAATCAAGAAAAAAAAGTCTTCCCTAATTTCATCCCAATTAGGGAATAATTTTAAATTGAAATTATTAAAGCGCGAAATTGGTTTCTTATATACAAAAAGAACACAACTGGAATCACGGCTTATGAACAACATCTACGTCTTAGCAAAGTTCTTAATCCACAATTCTGGCAAGATTTTGAAAGGCACATATACGTTTTGATAAAGAAAAAGTTAAAGAAAAAATCTGCAATTTTATAAAAGAAATGAAATTCAAGAAATTAAATGAAATCCATCATGCTAAAACAATAACCACTTCAATACAAACCACAAAACCAACATTAGTAATAAACAGAACAAGTTATTTTGTGAACAACTAAAACTACTAAGTCATGGTCTGAAATACCCAATAAATCCTAAGAAATTCCTATTGAAGACACCGTTAACGACCAAGCATCAGAATTCCGCTCATCAACAAACGAGGTTTTAAAGAAAATTAGACTTAAATGGTGCTAATTTTTGAATGACCCAGGTTATCTTTAGTCCTGTTATTATGTTAGAGGCTATGCTCTATTCTTCTTTTGAAGGAATATGAATATTCTGCTGGTTTTATTCGTGTCATCCACGTTTTCAGTCGGGAATATATCCATTGAATCCACAATTTTCATTATTCCAGGCTGTAGCTTTGGATCTTTGGAGATAATTAATGTATCTCCAATTATTGCTTTTGATATGAAGTACTCTTTTTTATATATTGGTGTTTAGTATCAAAATAAAATTCCTAAAGTTTCTTAAACCATTTTACTAATTATGCATTTAAGAAATATAGAAACCAGGCTAGTCTCAATAAGAATGTTTTTTACATAAACATTTATAGAAATGCTTCACAGACTTCAATAACACAAATGCATTTCTTTATGACATGGTATGGTTTTGAAAAGATGTTACAAAACAGTTTCAATTCTCTCATTACTTACATTGTCATCCAAAACTACTTTATGTAATTATATGTTGACGTAATCTTCTGAATTCATCGTAATAATATTTTTCTCCGGTGCATTTATATTTTGAATGCAACTCTTTCTTTTTTAAAATTAAATTTGTTAACTCAAAATTAAACCGAAATGGAAATTTACTACTTCTTATTTTCACAGTTTTCTTTAGAAGAAATTTACTAATAAAATTATACAAAATATCAAAAAAAAACAATTTGATTCTTAATTTTTATATTAGAAAGCAATAAATCCCAATCAACAGACGCAATAATATTATTGATGGAAAGATAATCCTGATCATACAAATAGAGATTTTCAGAAGTTTCTAGAATCCCATGTTTCTGTACTGCATTTATGGATATTACATAAACAGAATGAAGCTGCGTGTTGGCAGTAAGCAAATCGATGGTCGGCACGATACTGTCGGCCACATTCGAAGCAAAAACTAAGTCAAAAAATATTCCTCTTGAATTTAGAAAATTGTTTGTTTGATAAAAATTTATCCAAAACTTTTGGAAACTAACTGCACAACTTCACTGCTGTAAACTAGTGAGAAGAAACCCCTACATGAACGCTGTAAAATTATGCTTCATGTAAGTTGTAGTCTCCACACACCAAGTATTTACCAGTCTGGTAGCGTTCAGTGATGAGTTAGGCAATGTTTTTTATACTTTACAATATCAGAATTTGGAGGCAGATACACACTACCAATAATATAGTCTAATGAAGCCATATACACAAAACATTGCTCGACTTCAGAACATTCAACATCGATGAGATATGTAGTTATTTCTTTTATAAATGCAATAAGGACTTCACCACCTCGAAATTTACTATTTGAATTTTTATTTCTATCCGACCGAAAAATATTGAAACTTTTAAAGTTAATTTTAGAGTCTGGAATATCCTCCGTTAGCAAGGTTTCCACTATGACTATAATATCATAATTTGATAGGTAAACATTAGATGAGAAGTTTAGTTTTTAATCCTCCGGATGCATTAGTTTTTTGAACTGGAAGCATGATTTCATTTCATGAGCTCCATTATTGTTGGACGGTTGTTTCTGCATTTACTAGAAAAGTTCGTATCTCCGTTCATTTTACGACGATTGAACTCATTATAAACTTCCGAAAAAAATTGTCTTCTAGAAACGTTAGACCACTTTTAATTTTAAGATCATGGTTCACTTTTTCTTTTATACTTCTTTCAGTTTTAATTAGTAAATCAACATCATCAACTGATTCAAAGCAGACTTTGAGAATAAGCGCCTTATTCGATTGTTCCCCAATTCTGAATGTTGATTTAACATTTACATACCGTATTGAGACGATAATTACTTAACAGTATTCAAATCTTCGTTTTTCTTATCCTCTTTATTTTTGAAATTAGATTCTGACAAATTAATTATTAGAGCGTTGCGAGATCGCTCTTCTCTATCATTCATTTCATCGGCAAATTTATCTAACCTAAACAATTTCTTTGACTTGAGAATTTCAATCTCATTTTTTAATTTAGTATTTTCCGTTTCCAACTCAAGCAGTTTTAGATTTATCGACTTAATTGAGGAAGATGTTGTCTTATATATGATTTTTTAAAAGATTAAATTCTACTTTGAGTGCAGTTAGTTGTATCAACTTGGATATTTCTGCTCCCTTTATATTTAGCGACAATTAAGATATTTAGTAATAAGATTTTATAGGCGAGGAAGAAAAATGCAAGAAAAACATCGTGATGGGAAATTGCTAAAAAATTGAGGAATGTAGAAGAAAATTTTCGTAAATTAATAGAGAAATATGATTGATTGTTGAAGCCGTTACTTTATGATACATGTTGATTACGAAGTAGGTTAAGAAATAATAACACTTTGCTAGTATCACGAATTTTACACTTTTTGTTGTGACTAGTTTCGTCCAAATTTGATTGATAATGTCCGAATAGGACGAAACTAGTCAAATAAAAAGTGTAAAATTCGTGATTCTAGCAAAGTGTTATTATTATTAATGAAATGCAACCGTCTCATTCTTTCTGATATTACATGAAGATGCGAGAAATATTTTCTAGGAAAATTCTATGAAAAATTACTTGTAGGGAAGTATGTAATATAATTTATATTGGTCAATAGTTTATAATATTATTTCTTACTGAGTAATATATTTTCTAAGAGTTTAACAAATAACAACTTGAGTAGTTTGTTTATCGATATATTTTTTGATAGTTTAATGCTCCTTTTTCTACAGCCCATGCTTCGATTTTGATTAATCATTGAAGTTTAGAAGAGAAATTTCTGGAAATTTTTAGAATGTCTCTCTCTCTCTTTCGCACATCATGTGATGAACATACAGCCAACTCATTTTGATGATCTATCTTCCTGGGCAAAATTTTACAAGTAATTTGAGGTTGCTGCATCTAAAAATATATGAGATATATGTTAGCAGAAAGGGTATAATATTAACTCTAATACGTGAAGATACAGCAAATGTTCTGCACGAAACATTTTTGGTAACTATTCTCATTAGTTCTCTAGTTTATTTAAGATTTACTTAAATTTATCTTTGAAATAATCTTAAATTTGAGATAACTATTTGCTCATATTTGAAAATATTTCTGATTTCAAAGATTAACTAGTGTAATTTTATGACTTGGAAACTTTCAATTTCTGAAATTTTATAACAAATAAGATATATATATATATATACAAACATCTTTATTGACAAATACATAGAGCATATAATAAAAATAGTATACATACATAGTTTATATAGAATTTAAAAATATACCAGATTTGTCAATTTGTCGGCTATGGACCATAGGTCTTTCTGCCTGTTTTTTTACATTTTTATTTTTAATTACGTCCTTGTCATATCTTGAAACGTCATGATTGCTAACTACCTTTGTGATGTTCGTGTCTTAAATTAATTCGAAATTAAAGCGTCGTTGAGATTATGAAATGATGAAATGAATTCGTGTATTATTAAGGAAGGGAATTTACGGTTAGGGATAATGCTTTTGCTTCTGGGAATGCATAGTGCATTTAGGATTTGGAAGTAGTTAGGATTTTGGGCAGTAGTCAAGCAGAGGACAGCAAATCATTTTTTGGATATGAGTACTGGTTTGTAGGTTTATACCTTGTTTTTTTGTAGGTTAGGCCTCTGAAATATGCCGCCCTTTGCTGGACTTTTGCTTTGCACGTGGATATATTTTATCCATTTATGGATATTGAGCAAAGCGGTTTAGTAAGTCTATGAAAGGGCTAAAAATTGGGATTTATTATGGTTGATCGAAATGCGACATATTGCAAACCAGGTCTCTATAGTATCTATAATGCCCTGTAGGTTGCTGATGGCTTTGGGAAGAGTAAAAGCATGGGTAATTAGAGCAGTATTGTCGGCGTAAAGTAGTAGATATGCAGATTTATTGAAATATTTTGGATTAGAATGGTAGATATCATGCACCAGGAGATTGTAAAGAATGGGAAAAGGGGAGAGACTTGAAGTAGACCTTGCTCTGGTAAAAACAGTTAGAGAGCAAACTGCGCTGTTTGATCTAAAGGGAGCGGTTATGTAGGAAACTGTCTAGGAGATATAATAGATGGGTTGGGAGTTTACGGGCACTGATTTAGAAGAGAGAATAGCTAGTGTGAATTGTTATTGTGGTGAATTTGTGTTCTAGGAAGCTAAACTGATATTGTGGGATGAAACTAGAAATATAGGACACTATTTTGTGATTGAGGAGAGCTTCAGACATTTTTCCAAGAACGGTAAGTAGGGTTATTGGACGGTAACTATCAGGAAGGAGAGGATCGGTATTAGGTTTGGGGATACAGGTAATTATTCCTTTTTTCCATTCGGGTGGTATTTTTTAAATATAATATATGTAATGAAATATTTTAATTAGTTAGCCTGAAAATACCATTACAACCTGGAGCTGTATTTTTGCCACGATTTATTTCGTCATTTGGGATTAGTGGAGTTAGGGAGTCTTTGAAATCTTCATCCAATTGTCAATTTGGTCTTTAAATGTTTGGTCATAGTCGTCGTTCTGTGTTATTTAATAAGATTTTTGAAAATGTTTAGCAAAAATCTCTGTGATTTCTGATTTCTGGATGAAATCAGATTTGCAATATTTGCTTAGCTTTTTTTATTTCTTGACAGTAATTTTTGCCGTGCAACTCATTAATGGTTTCGCATAATTTAATCCACAAATAACTTTTATACTGAATTATTAATTTGTAAATATCCTTTGTCATTTTATTAAATTTCTGTTTTAATGTAACGTATTCAGTATGTCTAAAATCTCTGTAAAGTTATCACTTATATTTAATTAGTTTGGGGATATGGGGGGCAGTGGATATTTGTAGGGGTAAATAGCGATATGGAATCAGGAATAATATTTTGATGGGATTGAATATAATATGTCAAGGCATTAATCAAATAAGATCTTTAAAAGCGTTTCACAAATAATAACTTGAGCTTTTTCTTTCATACGCGTATATTTTGCTAATTTAATTATCTTCTTTGCATTTTTCCACTAGTTGTATTCTACAAATGTAGAAAAAAGTTGAGATGAACACACAACCACTCTTTTTAATGCCTTTACTTCCTAGATCAATTTTCAAAACCATCTTCAAGTGGATGGGATATAGCGGAAAAGCTATAATATTGATTCTAATTCTACATGTGATGCAGGAAATGTATTTCAGGAAATACACCATCGATATTGATGATTGGTTTTTAATTTTAGCATTACTTTCTTACTGAGTAACTTTTTTGCTTAATTTAGAAATATTTCTGTTTTCTAGAATTAACTAGTGAACAAGATTATGATTTGGATTTCAGATTAAATGAAACTATAATTAAGATATATAGAAGAAATATTTTTAAAAAAATCTGGCAATCTGGTTGTGAATTTGCTGAAAAAAAAGAAAATCCTCGGAAATTGGAAGAGAAATTTCTGGAAAATTCTAGTATGTGCTCATTCTGATCGCGTGGTAATATAAAAAGACTTCATTTTGTTGATCTAACTGCTAGATCAATTTACTTAAGCATTTGAAGCTGTTGCATCTGAAAATATATGAAAAAAAAGTGTGTCGCATAAGTTCTGATTTTACATGATTTTCTTTTCTTTGCAAGAAACATTTTGGCACCTTTTTAATTAGTTCTCTATTTAAGTTTATTTTTCTTTAAATTTATCATTAGTATAATCCCATATAATCGCTAATTATCTAATTTTAAAATTTAGAAAAATAACTAATAGCTTCCTTTCTTTCTATCTAAACAAAATTTTGCTTAAATTTGGAAATACTCCTATTTTCAAGGATTAACCAGTGGGTGATTTTATGATATATATATACTTCCCAAGATTTTACAATTAAGATATTTTGTAAGCGCTTAAATTTTATGCACTTTCTCTGTATAATTAGAAAAAAAGGTTTTTTCACCGAACCTCTTTAAACTCTTTAAAACCATTTTATTTGTCATATTTGAAAACTGATTTTTATTTTATTCTCAATTATTAATACAGTTTTTTGTACTCCAACTATCAGTTAAATATTATTTATAATTATAAACGCTGCGGGTAAGAAAAATTGTATTATTATCTATGCTTCTAACGTATATTCCACATCATTTATAAATATAAACTAAAATCATTTATATTCTACCGGAAATTTTAGAATTTTAGCTCATATCTACGATAAGTAAAAGTTTAGGATACCACTTTTTCTTATTTAAGGGTTGGAAGAAAACAAAATGTAATAAAATTATTTAAAGATGTTTTGGCAATAATAATCTTTAGATAGTATCTGCAATATGGATAAGTTGTGTCTACAAGTTTTTCTTATTAAAGATTTGAAGCAATACATGTAAGTTAAAGAAATATTGTGATGTATTTGCAATAATACACAATATCATTTAAATCCTTGAATATTGTCGGCGTTTACTTGGTGGTACATTTTGATTAAAAATAAATAAAATACTTTTCACTTTGTTTTGTAAAAAGTGTTTTATTTAGTATCATTTTAGATTCGTTTAAAAGGAAGTGGATTTAATAAGATTTATTTTAATTTAAGAAATAAATTAATAGTAGGCTTAAAACACTAATTTTATAACAACATATTATTCTATAAACAAGCTTTTATTTGGACAAAGTTGCCTAGTTTTGAAAAACCCATAAATATAAGTTTTAATTAACTATAATTATTAAATACCTTCAAGATATAGGCAGAAATATTCTGAAAGAAATGATAATGTAGTTTTATAAATGTTAATTTTTATGAAAAAGAAGGGTGTCGCATAAACTTAATAATAAATATATTTATGAATCTCAGAGGCTCCCAACAAAACCAAGACCTTTTTCGTCGTGATCGATAAACTGCGAAAAACACATTGGAACAAGTCACGAATGTTCACATTTATATATAGCTTAATGCAAATTTTTATTATTTTTTGCCGTCGCATATTATTCATATTTATTTAAATTCCAGACAGTTCCATTAAAAATAAATGTATTTCTTTTCCCACACCACCCCCGAACCATGACAACTATTGTAATATATGCACAATTATTTCCACTAGAATATTTTATTCTGCCCTAACCTCGCGAATAAAATTAGAATTATGGATTAAGAAGGGAGTTTAATCAACACGCTCCCGGTTGAATTACACACATTTCTATCAAAAAGAGATTAAATTCCTTATATAAAAGACAGGATATAGGCGACATGGAGGTGGTCTATCTTCTTATTCTAGACACTTCCTTATCTAAATCGCGCCAAGATTGACTTACTGGGAGCCATTCACGGGGTTAAATGAGTTTCTTTGACGGATTGGGGCTCGCCCCCGATAAAAGGTGGCATCTAAATTTAAAATAAGCCCGAAAAGGAGGAACGCCATTATATCCGGGGATATACTCCCGTGTTAAGATATTAAAATGCTGAGGTACATTTTTATTGTTGCTGTCCCATTCTTATCTGTGAGAGGGCGAAATTTAAGTTGGATCGTATTAAAGGGACGGCGACTGTTTGGAGTAAATTGATATTGGCACGGCTTGATAAACATCAATGACTGTGATGGGATTACGATAAGGGAAGGGTTGCCGGTGGATTGGTGGATCTATAAAGGGGATGCTTGAATTTTCCGAACTTGTTTTAATTTATCTTGCATGGAAATGAACATCAAATCCACAATGCCAAATAAAGAAATTATTTTATTAATAATTTAAAATATAAGAAATATTTACAAAAAAACATAAATTTTAGTATACATATTAGTTTCTATTGGAATATTATTTTTTAGTTAAAAACTAAGTTGAGACTTTAAATTTAGCAACAAAAACAATCACAATCAAAATACTATATGAGAAAAATCGTAACTCACTTTGCTAACTGACTTTTATTAAAAAACATTTAATTTTTTTTAATTTATAAAGAATTGACAGATCGTGTGATGTTAATTTTCTACAATTATTTCTTTTATAATTGTAAAAACCCGTTACAAGTTTTTGACTAGAATATTTTGTTTTCAAATACGATTTTTTTGAAAACAAAAAGTATAATAAATTTATTCTTATAAATGTTATTCAGATTTCTTCTAAATGTATTTAACTTTTTGCTATTAGAAGTAATCCTCGATAACCAACTTTTTATAAGCAACACACAGAAATTTTATTTTAAAATTTTAAAAAGTTATGTAGAAATCTGCAAAAGAAATAACTAGGTGGTTTTTAAATTTGGAAGAGAAATTACTGAAATATTCTAATAATCTGCAAAAGAAATGTCTAAATGGTTCAATAACTCTCTTAGAAAATTACTAATTTGTATGAAAAATTCCGAAAAAAAGATTCATTAAAAATAGTAGAGTGAAAATTCTAGAACTGTTAAAAAATATTTGCAGCTTGAAAGAAAATTTATAAAAATTCCCATAAAATTATCTTGATAAATTAAAGATGCAATCTGTTAGAAAATTCTAGTAATTTTGATCGAATATTCCTGAAATAAAGGTAAAGCAATTTGTAGAAAATTCTCGAAAATTTGATTATTCTCCAACATATATCTTTCATTTAATATGAATTTCCTTCTCAAATTGCAAGAATTTTAACTATTATATTATTTTCAAGAAATCCCGTCCTTGAAAATTCTAAAACAGTTTTCTATAATAAAATAATAATTTTCTCTATTTCATACTAGAAAAAATAAAATTTTAAAAATTTGGAAGAGAATTTGTTAAAATATTATAGAAATACAAAAAAAGAAATTGTTAGATAATTTAATAACACTCTTGGTAAATTCTAGTAATTTGGATTACAGAAATACCTAAAATAATATAAAGCAAGTAAAAAAATTTCAAATAATGAAAAAAAATCTTGGAAAATTCTTGAAATGCTCATGAAAGTTCTTGCAATTTACCAGAGAAAACAAAAGAAAATTAGTAAAGTTTTTCATAAATAGTGAGGCAAAATGATGAGAAAAATGTTCTGTATTCTAAAGAAGAAAAGTTTTTTTTAATTTTAAAGAGAAATTGCTAAAACATTCTAGAAATCTGCAAAGGAATTGCTGAATGATTCATAATCACAATAAAAATAGTATATCCTAACAAATTGAAGATTAATGTGAAAATTATTTAAATTTTGAAGAAAATGGAAAAATTGCTTAAGTGCTATAGAAATTTGCAAAAGAAATTGCTAGATAATTAAATAACCCCTTTAAGTGTTAAGGATGAAAAATTCAAGAAAAAAGATTGTAAGACAAGAAATTGTAGAAATTCCTTAAAAAATGAAAGTTTTGGAAAATTGGCAATTAAATTCTAAAAATTTCGATAGAACAAAACAAAATTGTTAAAGATTTCTAGATAAATGGAAAATAAATTATGAAAATTACTCAAATTCTAGAAGGAAAATTGTTGTTTAACATGATAGCAATAAATTAAAAATACGAGTAACTTTGTTAATATCATACACATTCTGTATTAATAGTGACAATAGTTTCGACAAACTTCAGCTGTTTTTTAAAGAAGCTCAAGTATATCGAAACTATAGTCACTATTAATAAATACATTTTGTTATATTAACAAAGTTACTCGTATTTTTAATTAATAAAAATGTATTACAATGTGAAAGCCTTCATAATAAGTTATTTATGGTAACAATAATTTTTTAAACTTCATTCAAGAAAATTCAAATTTTTGAAATCGTAAAAAATTCTCTAAAAATGGAAGGGATTTCTTCAAAATTGTAGAACTGTTAACGAAAGCTTCTTGCAATTTCGAATGAAAATTTTAAATTTTTCTGAAAAAGTCTGTTTCATATGTATTTTTTAATAAGATGAAGAATCTAAACAAATAAATACTTAAATAAATAAATTAAAGTTAAAGCTCGAAACCTCTAGAGGTCTTTGAGTTACAGCGTCCACCAACAGATACCAAACATACACTAGACCACAGAGACATGCACATACAAACAATTTAGTTTTCTAAATATTGCCAAATCGCTCTATAAGGATATTAAAATTAACGTTTCAAATTTATTCCATGATCACAATACTTTTTCGTACTTTCTACAGAGAAAATTAAATGCAGGAAAATTTTAAAAATGTGGTAGAGAAATTACTGGAACTAAGAGAACTGAAAAATTCAATATCTTTGGAAAACAAATTTCCAAACGACCACGCGAAGTTAAAACAAGGATTGTTTTCTCTAAAAATTGGAAAATTTTCTGAAAAAAACTATAAATTCTAGATATAATAATAGAACTATAAAAGTGGAGTATTCTCGAAAAAAATGGAAGAGATCATTGAAAAAATCTAAAACCGTGAAAAAAATTTTCTATATGAAACAAAATTTTACAGTGCTTTCTATAAATTGTTAAAATGCTCTTTAAGAACATTCAAACAAATATTAACCATCCAATTTATTTGCAAAAATTTTTGAAAATCTGGAAGAGAAATTACTATAAGATATTAGAAATCCGAAATTAAACTAGCTAGAAAATTTAATACCATGTGAAGAAAAATTCCCGGATTTCGATAAGATGCAACATTCTTCAAAGAGAAAGAAATGCTGAAAATGCTAGAAATTAGAAAGCAAGAAATTGTATGGGATTCTCGAAAAATGGAAAACATCATTAGAAAAATCTAGAACCGTTTCTAAATTCGTAAAAACAAAAAGCTCTTATACTTTATACGCAATATTTTATATATAAAGTACTATATTTCTTATACAAATTGTTACTGTTTTTGAATAGTATACAATATATGTTTTTTTTTTTAATTTTCATTTATTTTCTTAAAATCAAACAAGTTTTGATCTAATAAGAGTTGTTCAGTTTATTACTAACTTTTGTTTAAAAAATATTCTAAAATTTTTCATCTAGATGAAAAAGAAAAAAAGACTTTCGATGAACAAAAATATACAAAAACTTGTTTAAAGAATTAAATCCTAAGTTAAAAGTTTGTGCTCCAAACCTCTAGTAGATTTTTAGTTATAGCGACCACCTACAAATACAAACAGACATAAGACCACAGAAAACGTAAATACAGACAATTGCGTTTTCTAAAAATTGTACACAGACATTAAAACTAAAAAAATCCAAAAAAGAGAAATTACTATAAATTTTTTTAAATCTGGAATTAAGTCAGCTAGAAAAGTTAATATAATTTAAAAAATTAATAAAAATTCCCGAACGACTTGGATAAGATAAAGTAAGAAGTGAAAAAATTCTAGAACCATAAATTTTGGAAAAAATATTTTTAAAAGTTCTGATAAAATAATATAATTTTTTTAATAATTTTCTTTTAAAAATTCGAGCACTCTCAACCCTATTGTCACATCATTTTTTCGAAAAAAAATTTAAATAATAGTATAGATACTATTAAAAAATGCTCAATTTTTAAAAGAAAATTATTAATGCATATTTCTTAGTAAAACCAAGAAAACGGTTTTTGAAGAAAAGTATCTAAAAATTCTGACACAATTAAAGAAACTAAATGGAAAAAAATTGGAAGATAAGTAAAATATTCTCAAATTTTCGAAAGGTAATTACCTATACCTTTAGCACATATCTTCATACAACTTAGAAAACAACTTTTGAAGAGACATTTTTAAATATTCTGAAATATAAGGTAAAATTGGTGGAAAATTGTTGAAAAGGGGTATAAAAAATGTAGAAAATATTCGAAATTTCGAAAGATAATTATTATACCAAATATCTTTATATAGCTGAGAAAACATTAAAAGATTAGCTATGCAGGCGTTTCAAGATAGATTTAAAGATAAGGAAACAAAAAGAGGCCTTGAAAACTCGCACGACCGAACAAATTCCATTTCGCGCTCTTGAAATTAATGCCAAAATTATAATTAGGAGTCAAAACCGTGTTTAGTAAATAAAGTATGGCGAGAAAAGATAGAAGAGCTTGAAAAATTATACAAAACATGAAACATTAATTAGCGAACAAGAGTACATACATTAGCTCGTAAAGATCAAACTCTAGGAAGTACTGTAAAAACAGCATACTAAAATAGTATTCATTTCACATCACATAAGTCTGTTTTTGATTTTATCGATGGATCTATCAGAGCAATCTCGAAACCACTATCACTAGACATCGATGTTACTAGAACTAGTTTAGGATCGGTCAATAATATTTAATAATCCTCGAAGAAAACTAAAGTATTTTGAAAGAAATTGTCGGAAACACTATAATACGGTAAAGTAAATGATTTAAAATTCTTGAAAAATTAAAAAATTATAGAAAATTTTAGAATTAGAAAATTCACGCATTTAACATCACGCCAAAATTTTGCGATTTTTTAGATTGGTAACTTACAAGAAATCCTAGACAGCTACCAGGAAACCAGTGTTACTAGAACTAGTGTTGGATCTAGAATATTCAATAGCCATGTTAAAAAAGTTCTAATATTTTGGAAGAATATTTTTTAGAACATTTCAATAGGGGCAAGCGAATGAAAAATAATAATAATTTTTAAAAAATTATGTAAAACTTTGGAATTTCTAAACAATTTTTTTTTGTAATTCTTTCATTTCATATCATAGATTATTTAGATCTATTAAAAGAATCTGGAGGCAACAATCTTAATAAATCGATATTACTATTACTACTGTAAACCTGACCAGAATATTTAATAAATCCTGAAGGAAATTTTAGTATTTTGGAAAAAATCTGAAAAACTCCAATATGTTGAAGCAAAAAATGATGGAACATTTTCGAAATATGGGAAAAATTAAGAAAATTCATTCATATAGCGTCACTCCAATATAATTTTGATTTTGTATATAAATTTATCAGAGAAAAGTAGAGACAATTAGTAACAGAAACCGATGTTACTAGGACGATTATAGGACCTAGTTTTTTCGTTTTAGCAAAACCAAATAAGTTTGATGAAAATCTTAGCTACAATTTTTACATTACGTTTTGATTTAGAAATTTCTACTATAACAAGATAAACTTTGGCTAGTGTTTTATTATAGAATTTCATTTTGCAAAAACCTGACAATTATAGTATTAAGATAAAAAAGGATTATTGAACAAATTCAATAAACAGTTTATTTTCAAGCAGTCGTTTTATCATAATCATACTAAAACATTGAAAATTAAAAATAAGTGAAAATTTTTTAAAAATTGTCTCTGACATATTGGAATGTTTATTATTTTCTATATATTTTAATTAAACATATTTTACCCCTTTTAAAAGAACTGAAATTTTAAATAGCAGCAGTTCCTGCGGGCACAGAATTACGTTTTGAGTCTATTTGATCCACAAAGCACTGCCATCAGAATAATAATACGACAGCTTCGAAGTGACGGAGCATGCAACAAGCTTCTGCATATACCCATACCAAATCTCACGGTCGAAGGACATTCGCTTTCACTCCAATAGATACCGCATTTAATATGCAATATGTTAATTATTATCCTCACAGTTCAAATTTATTATTATTCCCTATCCATATTTCAGATATATAAACTGATTAGCAAAGGTAAATTCCGCAAAACTCTTCATGGGATTTGAATACATTAATAATTCATTTTTTGATAAATTGTATCAACCCTAACATATTTAACGAAGTTTCAAGTTTGCAAACAGTTAAAATTGAGAAGTGAAGATAAAAGAGGGAGGAGGAGAATGACGACGGAGAGCTTACGAGATTGTTTTAATTCGACGTTTTAAATTAGCAGTGGCCATAAATTCGGCACCCTCTTATCGGGACGCGGGGACCCCGTATAAATACGCCCCGGCCCTTTGATTATAAGGGCCGAAAATATGAAATGTTTGATTAAAGCCTTATTTATTGTTATTGAAATATATATTCAGCGAGTTCAATGGTATCATTAAAAGCGTTTTTATAACTCGCGAGGACCGAGTTATTAAGAGGATATCGTTTAAAAGGCGATGGCCTGAAAATATAGCTTTCAGCGGCGATGCTGTAATTCGGGGCTTTTGTGCAGAGGCCGATTTACTTAAATATTGGGGTATTAGCTATGATGACAATATAACTTTATGCGCCTACAATAACTCGCCGTATTATAATTTGAGCGGCCCACGCTTGATTGACTTTCCCTTTTCGTTGATTGATCATTTAGCCGGCTGGCATTTGATAACTTCTTGGTTTAATCGCTGTTATAATTTTGAATAAAATTTAATAACATTGCATATTTATTTTATTGGTTATTAAAATATTAGCTAATGCGCATACATTTATGCTATGTTTTAAACTAATTTTTTAAGTTAGGTACTAAATAGACTTTGAGGATTGAGAAAAATTATTCTAGTTATTATTAAATAATAACACAATATAAGACCTATAACTGTTTTAAACTGTTTCTTGGATAATATCAACAGCATACAGTTAAAAATGGAACTAGTGTTGCTATGATAGTTCATTATTTTAGTCGTAGTCAAGTAGTCCTCTTTTCCTAGCAGGAGATAACAGAAAAAGCGTATAGAGGCTAAAAGAAGAACAAGTTAAATCTTCATCACATGACTGACTTCAAAATAATAGATGAAGGAGTTTTAATCCGCTACTTGAATAAAATCACCTGCATGTAGAAAACAAAAAATTCTTAAAAACAAATAATTTTAGATCCACCATTTATGTAATTAATTACAGCTTCTATCTTCTCCTTCAAGAGGGATACGAGCAATAGAACAAACATTTTCAAAAAATCGGCAAAAGGTCTAATAAAAAACAAGTGAAATCTTAATGAGAAAAATGACCGATATCAAAGTAGCTACATAAAGTTAAAGGAAAAATCTATAATTAAGAAAAGTGAGTTTAGTTCCATTATTTAATTTTTTTAATGAATGTAATATTTAAATAAAAGTAAAAGAGATCAGCGAAAGAATAATAAGGAAGAAGAAGAAAAACCGTCTGGAACAAGTAAAAAGATACTAAGATCACCGGAACAAAAAGAAAAGAAACAGAAAAAAGGATTAGAAAGTGCGAAGGATAGAAAAGAAGCAAAAGTGGGAATTACAGAGCAGTAAATGAACGAAATTTAAGAAAAGATGAAAGAGATGACGAGGGAAGTTAAAAAAGGGACGGAAAAACTGAAAGAAGAGATACAAAGCATGAGGAACGATTTGAAGCAAATGAAGAAGAAAAAAATAAAGAGGACAGAAATGATGAAAAGAATCGAAATGCTAGAACTGAAAAAGAATGAAAATCACAAAAGAGACAAAAGAGAGAGGAAAAATAACATAATAATAACATAAAGAGAGGACCTGGCGGATAGTGCAAAAGAAAGTATCGAATAATTCATAAAAGAAGAGTTTATCGTGAACACAAATATTATAAATGAATACAGAATAAGTAAACAACGGAAATTAAAAGTAGAAACATGGGAGGGAAAGCAAGAAATTATGAAATCCAAAAGCAATCTAAGAGATAAAAGGATCTACATCGAACAAGACCTAACATCAGAAGAAAGAAAGGTCCAAAAACAAATTAGAGACATTTCCAAGGAAGAGAAAGAGAAGGGAAACATGGTAAAGGCGGGATACAAAAAATAGAAATGAACGGGATACAGTACATCTGGGACCTTAAAGAAAAAGGGCTGATAGCAAGCGAAGAAAAAAAGAAGCAGTCAAAAAACTAGAATTATATAGGCATGAAAAAAAGAAAGGCCAGGCTGAGAAAAAGGACACGAATAAGGGTACAGAAATAAGAAAAGGGAAAAATGTATTTAAACACAAAAATGCAAAACAGAATAAACCAAAAGAGACCATAAGTATGGGAACGTGTAATTTAAAAATGCAAAACCTAGATTATCTAGAAATAACGAACACAAAGAAAAAAGGAACAGGAATGAAAATAAATAAATAATGACTGGTACATCTGTAGCTTCATTATTTAAAGCTTCTCCTTTTTTTTCTGTAGAAAGAAGAGCAATACAAAAATCCAAAAAGGCATTAAGAAATAAATATTGATTTGGAGCAAAACATTTTACTCTGCTTTACTTCAACAAGAGGAAGAAAAGAAAAAAAGGAAAAAGCTATAAGAAGCAAGAGGGATACATGCAATCGAACATAAAAATTACAAATGCACTAAGCTAAAAAAAATATTAGGAACATCACCGACATAAAAAATAAATATCGAAAAGTTTTAATCAGCCTTTTGTTTAAAGAAAAAAATAACCTTTAATTGTGGAGACGTTTATTTTGTGATACATCTTGTAAATAATGAAGAAGAAGAAGACACGATTATTTTGTTTTACCACTTTATCACACATAAAGTCATCGTGACTCCTTCTTCATTAAAATGCTTCAGAAAAAGTTAGCTTAATTCTTCTTCAAAAGAGATAAGACCAAAGCAAAGCTGAAAGAAATACAATTCAATTTTTGATTATAAACATGATTGACATCAAAATAATAATATACATAAAAGATTTTTTATCTTCATCTTGAATAACATCAGCTGGATAAAGTTGAAAGTATGTTTAAGAAAAAGTGAGTTTACTTTCATCATTAATTATAAAAAAATATATCACATTTGTAAATTTATTATTGAGCTTCTACACATTTCTCCAAAATTGTGAGTGTGATTTCATCAATAACTTAAAAGCAAATCAGTATCTAAAAATACGAATACCCGAAGTACATTGATGTATGTAAAGTAAATGTCTTCCTTTCTTGTAAGTGCTAAATAGAATCTTCAAATTAAAAATTCGTGTGACAAGTCAACCCCTCTAAAATGATGCCCTTAACCTGTTATAAAGAAGCCTGGGCATCACTATCTTCTTTTTTATGATAAGAGATGTATTCGAGATAATTTTAAGATAGTTAATCCATTCACCATATCGAAGTTTGCACAGTTAGGAAAATTACCAAATAAACTAAGATTAAATTCGTAAAATACAAAATACTTAAAATATAATTTTACTGTAATATAATGTAAATATAAATATGCGTAAGTTCCTGAGCTATTAAGAAAAACTATTAACTACAGGACAAAATGAACATATTCAAAATCTTTGTTATTATTTATAGTAGGTGATATATGCCAGCGCACTCAGCATGGATCACTCGCGGGGTTTCTGGATTTATCCCGAGATGGTTCGCACATTCCTCTCGTTATGGCATAAACGGTTCTACTTGAACCTTGAACAGGTTTATCATTCGCAGCTTGAAAGCGCTGATAAAAAGCCCGCTGAAATTTGAAGGAGATATAGCATATATAAGGCAACTTACATATCGAAATACAACTAAGAATATCTTGAAGAGATTAATTATGCAAGCGTTTTCGTATGGTCTGATTAATAAAGAAACACACTAGTCATTAATACTTGCGCAACTAGCTAAATTAATCGATGAACATGTTCGTGTGCTTGAAATCAAAAACGTCAAAAAGAATGATACAGGAGATACGAATATTTTCATAAAAAAAGAAATTTAGAAGATATAGCCATATTAAGAAGTCGGATAATTCCATCTATAGATAGTCGGATACCTAAAAATTTAAGTGACCCAAAGGGGGGGATCATGACTAATAAACATCAAGTGCTGCGAAAGTTGTATTTTACAGTTGTATTGAATTGGGTCTTAAGTCGTTTCGATTCCGATCAATAGATATCTACACTTGTATATTTATCCAACTATTTTCAGTCAAATTATTTAACATAACTACCATCTGACAGGAGACACTCCAATGACCATTTAAAAGAAAAGGTAAGTTATTCGATTCAGTAGTCGTCGTAAAGCAGTTGCCAAAAGATGTAAAAGCAAATCGAGGAATATCGCTATGTTTTACTATTTACTTCAGAAAAGGGAAAAATGCAACGCAAGCCTATAAAAAAATGTGCTATATACGGCGAAGATTGCTTAACAGAACTTTAGTGCCAGAATTAGTTAGCCAAATTCCGTTCCAGTATTTTAAATGTCAAAGCGCCACGTTCAGGAAAGCCAGTTGAAGCCAAAGACGATGAAATACGAGAATTTTCATAAAAAAAGAAATTTAGAAGATAAAGCCATATCAAGAAGTCGGATAATTTCGTCTACAGATAGTCGGATAACTAAAAAATTAAGTGGCCCAAAGGGGGTGACCATGACTCATAAACAACAAGTGCTGCGAAAGTTGTATATTACACCTTTACTATTGAATTGGGTCTTGCCAGTTAAAGCCAAAGACGATGTAATATAGGGATTAATCGAAGCAAACATGCAACAAACAAACGACTTGAGAGGTGGCAGAAATATTAAACATTTTTCAAACAACCGTGGAAAAACATTTGTTCAAGCTGGGATATGTTTATAAACTCAATATTTCGGTTTCACATGAATTCAAAGAATTTTATTTAACAAAGAACATAAACGCTTGCGACAAGCTCTTGAAAAACAATGAAAATTATTCATTTTTCAAAAGTATTGTCACTAGCGATGAGAAATGGATAGTTTACCCCAATGCAGTGCGAAAACGATCCCGGTGAACAAGCTGCAACTGCTTCGAAAGCAAATATCCATCAATAGAAGGTTATGCTAGGATTACAAAGGCGTCGTGTATTTTAAGCTGCTACCATAGTACTAAAACCATCAAAATGGCTACTAAATGGCTCCAATTGGTCAAATTTAATGAAGCTATCAACGAAAAACGACCAGAATTGGCAAATCGTAAGGATGTTCTGATCATAACAATCCAAGACTACACACAAGTTTAGTGATCCGCTAGAAGTTACTGTAGCTTCGATGGGATTTAATAGACCAACTATTATATTCACCAGACCTTATGCCGTCCGACTAGTATTTGTTTCAAACTTTGAAAACTATTTGAATGGTAAACAATTCAATTCAGACAATGGTATCATCAAAAAGCACTTGCTCTTTTTATGCTGAGAAAGGACAGAGCGTGGTATAATGATGTTACCCAAAAGATAGCAAAAGGTCATCGAAAAAATTGGACAATTCATAACTAAATTATATTATTTCTTTCTATAAAACATAGGCTTTGATTTTTATAGTAAAAAACCAAAATGATTTAAAACTCAACACAATCATTTTGTTAGTAGATATATGGAAGAAATTTTGCCAAATCTTATTAGTTACTGTTGATAATAGAACTATTAGTCGACTCACTATTGAAACTGTAAATCTATCAGCAAACAACATAAAGATTATAATTTGTAAAAAGAAAATCGAGTACTACTCACGGAGAAATTATTATTACCTAGGCAATATTATTTTATTTTAATACAAATCAAATTATAATAGCTAGTGTAGAAAATTAACTAATTCTTAGAATTAGCATTACTAATACTACACTCTCTAACTTGATCTCAAATATATAATCTTAAAAGTTAAAAGAAAAGAAAGTCTAATGTTAGAAAAAAATAAAGTTTGGATTTCTTAAATATAATCTACCTCTTCTGTTTTGTGTGCCGATTAAATAATTATTTCTTAATGTTTTTTTAATCTTAATTGGTATTTTGATTTCATCATTTATGAGGTTTCATTTTGGTGATTAAGAAATTGTTATTTAATCTAACTCCACTGATTTTATGACGTTTTAGCTTTTCTTATTTCTGAATTTGTATTTCTTCTTCAAGGTTGGTGTTCGTTTCTTTCTGAATTCTTAACTTAATATATCTAGTGAATCGAGATAATCTTAGACTATCCATAAAAGCATATTACTTTTTGGTTTCCAAAATCCTTGAATTCTAGTTGTGTTTCGCCGGCCCTGAAGAAGACTGTATTTAGGATGTTTTTGGGAATAATTTAAAAGTTCGGCTGAAAAGTTCGTATCGTTTCTAAGAGAGGGCGATATTAGACTTTTTCCATATGATTTTTAGTGTGAACTAACCTTTGAACAATACGTTTCAAAATTTGACTGGGACTATTAGTTTGTGAGTTATAGCATTTTGAGTAAACTTCTGTTATTGAACAAAAAATGGATAATCATTAATTTTCTATGTCAATAAATCACTGTTTTTAATGAGAATAAAATAGGGCAGGAACAGAAACTTGGCTTGATAAGTGTTATCCGAACATATGGGCATCGAACTTCTCGACTACTGCTGGGACCACTTTCGTTCCCTGTGTCGTTTTAATGTCTGCAAAGAAATTCAAGTTGTTTTTGAATGTTTGCAAAAAAATTATGTATTAAAATTATTACAGCCTTGTAAATGTTGGAACTATAGCCACGTAAAAAAAGAAATTTGTTATTCAATAAAGGGCAACAAAAAAGAATTTAAAAGTACAGTATTCTGTTTCTTTTCAGCTAGGATTATGCTTTGGGATCTTTCAGTCAAAATGGTGTAATGCGTATCCATTTCGACTGAAAGATCCCAAAGTATAATCCGAGCTGGTGGCCAGCCATTTAAAATAGTGAAAACGGTGACATGGAAATAAGTATAGACATAAGTATTGAGAATGCGGATAAAGAAATATAATATCTACATGTAGAGTAAGACAAGTTGAATATCGAGCTAACTCGGAGAAATAACTTCTTCTAAGTAATAATATTGCATAAAAAGACAACTGAAACTTAGAGAAGTGAGAAGAATGAAGTACTCATTTGATTGAAGGTTTGTACGTGTATATAGATTATATTCTGGTACCATTTAAGTTAGAAAAGGGGCCCGCCAAAAATACCAAGCGCTTAGACAAAATTGGAAATGTAATAAATCCAACCAATGTTGGAGGCAAAAAAGTTCTTTTTTAGAAAAGGCAACGAACTCTTTAAATAGATGGATGACAGAGTGGCACTGCAAGAGAAGACGTCATTCAGCAGTAACAGCAATTTATGAATTAATAAAAAATTACCAGAATTTTTTAGTTATGTAGTTATGAGTAATTCATTAATTTAGAAAAACGTTAAATTTCTAATGATAACTCTTTGAGTAATGATATAATTCCGTAAAGGCCTGATTTTTCTTATTAAAAGATCCCCGTGCTAAATTTAAGTAAATAGAGCTGAAAATCAAAAATTCGCTTTTAATTGTTTTGATAATACCTTTTGAAAATATATTTGTATTCAGAAAATGCTTGCACTAATTTACTTCTTTTATTATTTATCCTCAAATACGGTAAGAAAATTTGAAATCTATATTTTATAGATTTTTATTTATATTTCTTGAATTAAAGATTATATTTAGGAAATTCTTACACTATTGGAATCCCATACCCGATTCTAACAAATTAAGATAAATATAAAAAATTATGTTTTCAATTTTTGTAATTAAAACCTTTGAAATAATTATTAGATTTAAAAAATTTCTCCACCATCAGATTACAGTAAAAATTTAATAATTTGCCATTATAAAGAAACATTCGCTCTTCAAATGTTTTTCGGGTTTTTTGTGATAACTTTTGAACGGATGGTCGTATTTAGGAAATTCCTACACCAAATAATTAAATATCGATTTCAGATTTTTACTGCAATTGAATAGAAACAATATTAAAAGTATGTTTGGTATCGTCCTTTTTAAATACAACAATTGTCATGCTCGGTTTCAACAACTTAAGGTAAAAATCAAAATTTCGCTTTTCAACTGTATTTCGATTCTTTGATGGTAACTTTTGTACACGTGCTCGAACTTTGGAAACTCTTGTATATATATTCTTCTGCTATCGTGTATATTTAATTGTAGCAAAGTTTAAAATTAGATTTTCAATTCATTTTCAGTTTTGAAATAACTATTAGATTTAGAAAATTTCTTCACCATTAGATTCCCGTAAATGACAAAATTATACAGGGTGAGTTTTTTTCGATGTTCTCTATGGGGATCTCGGAAACTATAAGAGATGGAGAAACGGTTAAATGGGGAAAGAAGTGTAGATTTACGAGACGAATAAAATTCCACTTTCAAAGTTTTCAAAAAAGTCAAGGGTAACTAGATATTTTGAAAAAAGTAAAAAGTGTCAATTTTTTTCAAATCAATATATCTCGGTTATTATAACAGATAGAAAAAAAAACTATAAAGGACAAAAATTCGTATTCAGTTATTTTTCAGTTTTTATGTGATAATTTTTGGCCGATTGATCGCATTAAGGAAATTCTTGCAATAAAATACTCCTAATATAGTTTTGATTCAAATGAAGCAAAAATCTAAAATTTGCTCTTCAATTATTTTGCAGTTTTTTCAACTTGGTTATAAACAAATTACTTGGTCAATTGTATGCCAATTGACTTTTATTGTTAAACAAAACGTAACTAAATCTTTTGGGGTATATTAGTTCATCAATTTTCAATGATTTAAAAAAGCAGCTTATGAAATAAATACATAGAGTGGAGTTTTAGAGTGTGAAAAGGTTCATATTATAAGGAATGTTAGTAAAAAAGACGTTGAGTTTGTGACAAATAATTTGATTATACAAAAAAAAAAAACAGACAAATGTATAGCCACATTATCATTTGTCATACATAAAAAGAGCATTAATTATCAGATGATTATGCTGATATTTTTACTAGAGTTTACCTATACTGCAATATATGCCTAAAATATTCATGCCTTTCTTAGAAAATTGACTCTGAAAAATTTCATAAAAATTACATTAATCTATTCTAATTCTATCCTAAGATGAATGTAGGGAATTGTCACAAATTTATATTATTACTTACTTTTTTATAGAATTATCATACTTTTTTCGTTTTTAATTTCTTAAAATGAAAGAATGTTTTACCTTCTAATTATGAATTAGTAATTTTAGGTAAAATATTAAATTAAATAAACCAGATATTTTTTGTGCAAGTTTTGCTATATTGATTTTTCAAAAAATGTTAGCTTACACTTCAAATAAGCCAGTTTTTTAGCTCTAAATTCATGGTATATTAAAAATTTACATCTTATCAATTCTGAACAGAGAAACCGTGTTTTTCCGAATTATGACCATATTAAACCATTTTAAGTTTATTATTAAATAGCTACAAACACACACAAAAAGATAATAACATTTCTTCAGCATTATTTAATAAAAAAAACTATCCCTTTAAAAAATATATATATATAATTTGTTAATTTTTCACATTCGCATGCCACGTGAATGCCGTTTTGTGAAGCACTTAATATTTCTAAAATGGCGAAATTCCCATTTCACATATTTTTTACGCCCGACGTAATGAAATGAAAGCCACGAACCTTATGTGAACTTTCAGCTCGTTGGCTCGAACACGATCAATTAGTGCGCTGAAATTTTCCACTGCAACATTTTAGGGGATCACGTGCCGACCAGCTATTTCTATGGCAAGTATAACGTAGTAGTTTCACATATTCAGTCTCGGCATGAACGTACTGCACGTGAAACATTTACAGCAATTCGTGGGGACATTAAGGACGAATAATATTGAATGAGCAAATTTTTATATTGCTTTATTTTAAAGACAGATAATTTCCAAACTACCGTATTAAATATTTAAAAGATAATTAACTCAATTAATTATACTATAATTAGGTAAAGCATTAATATTCCCAACGGTGTTCTAATTTAGATAGTGGGAAAGTAGTACCGTTTGCAACGTGCGGAGCGCTGGCGAATAGAGTAGCCGCTGGATGTGTGCTAACATGTTTAGTTGTATTTGAGATGTCTGCATGCAAAGTTACTTATTCGATGGTTTGATTGTGCTGTTTATATCAATGTTTATAATGTTCAAGAAAATAAAAAAAACGAAGAAATGTGCATCCTACCTATATTCATCGTCAATTGAAGGATGTGTATGTGTACGGATGAACCCTATGGTCTAGACTTACATCCTTCCGATTACCATTTGTTTTCAGAAGGAAAGAAATATTTCATATCTAAAGACACTGGCGGTGGATAAATATGAAGCTAGGATACAAAAACTGGCCATACGTTACGACAAATACTTAAATTTGAAAGGCCACTATGTAGAGAAGTAGTTTAAGGTATGTCTTTACAAATAATACGTTAATTTTTGTTAATATATACTGTTTTATTCAATTTTCCCAAAGAGGAATAAGAAAGAAATAAACAAATTTGAGCCATTAACATTTTCATTCAGGTATTTCCCTAATGATTATTGTTGACGTTATTTATGCTACAAAAATAAAAATAAAACGTAACAGGCGCGAATGCGGTTCTAGAACGCTTTGTAAACGATATAGGGCGCACACACACAAGAACAAATAAAAAAATTCTGAAATAAACAAAATCATACACGCACAAACTCACCGTTGGCACGTAAAAGGAAACAGGTGTAATTTAAATTGAAAACAAACAAAGTCGCGGCCAAAGAGAAGAGAGGATGCAGAAAAAAATAATAAAATGTTAATGGAACCTTTCTGCACATAAGACCTTTTGCGAAATAGGGAACATACCTATTCTTACGGTTGATACACCTATAATCTATAAACTATGCTTTCTTATTGTTTTTTAACGTTGTATATCTGAAATAGATTACTTTAGAAGTTTAATGTTCATTTATAATTAATTTAATAACATTTTATTTTATTAGATCGAAGTAAATAAATATTTATAGTCAAAGAAAATTAATATCATAAGCAAATTGTTATTATTGTTAAGTAATAAATAATCGGATGTACGTTTTGTCACAGCCTATCTTTTTTGCTTTGTTATCATTATATTAGCCATTTAGCCCTATTATCTCAAAAGGAAAGTGTTCCATTAATTAATTCTCATATCTTAATTGCTGAAAAATTTTACATTTAAGTGTTATATGAAATATAAAAGTATTATTATTTTAGTATTAACACTTAGCTTCTAGATTGTATACTAGATTAATTTTTTTAAATATTTTTTATCGAGTGTCTTCGACCTGATCTCAATTGAGCAAAGTATATAACTAATCGTCCATTCGACGTCTGGCTACGTGCAATATTTTGATAGAAACACGTTCCATTTTTCATAAGTTGCGATTCTCATAAAAATGTCTGTCAGTTTCTTACGGCTGCAAACACTTAGTGCGCATTTTTCTTCCGAACGGTGAATAGTGGATTTCATTTCCGCACGAGTTTAAACTATTCGAAAATTTATGTGCGATATCTTTCATCTACCGTATAGAGATTCATGTGTGATTCTATTATGAATTAAATAACAGCTGCATATTGGATTGGGATACGTGGCAAGGTTGCCGATAACGGCTAAGAAAAGGTAACATACTCGGGATAAATATTCGTTCCTAATAAGATTTTTCTTTTTCATTAAAAGAAAAAAAGTAATTTCCAACTTTTCCCTTTCATTCTCCAGTGGGTGATCAATTACGTGATTGCGAAGCTGTTGCCCATTTTCAGCACTATTTTAATTACATAAATATGCTTTTATTTTATGCCAGCAATACAAAAATTTATACAAAAAAATTGTGAAGGTGAAAGGTGCCATCTATTATCTAAGCGTTACACTAGATCACTGTTTGAGTGGATAACCACCGATACAATAAGGAAACTACCAAAGAATCAATTGTAAAAATAATAATGCAAACATTAATTATTCTTCCCTTCCAACCGTTAAATACTCGTTTCCTTGCTTCAAACTGCGCTATGCTGATGAGATCAAAAATAGATCGAAACTGGTCCGTTGATTTGCAGCAAGTAGTTTCTTTTAAATTGCAAAATATATAAACGCAAGAATTTGTATGCCAATCAATCAACATATTTAAAGGATTGATATGAGTGAAGGAGGTTTTTAAATATACAAACGTCACTTCAATATACAATTTTCACAATAATATGTAAAACAGTTTTCAATTTACTTTTTCTTCATTTTCTTTTTTACCCACAATATCTTCCTTCTTTCTTTGGATATATTTATCAATTCCCATTATCTGTTGCAAGATAAAGAATTTTGAGGGGCCTACGTCTGGTAGCTCAAGCATAGCAGAGTTGGCCAATGCGTCCTTGGCTACAAAAACGCGTGCAGCGCAGGTTGAGTTCGGATCAATGGTTTGTTGCATGGAGTTAATGCAGCGAGTTCGTTTAGCAGTGGCAAAACACTCAAATATGATTTGATAAAACGCTATAGAAATTGATCATGTTGGAGAAAAGTTGTAACTCTTTTAGGTCAAAGGGTGGCGGGAAGGACAAGACTGAATCAACCTTGTACTACAGAGGGTTTATTCCATGACCCCTAAAAGCTCAATTTTGATTCGCCGAAAACGCATTTGCTTAAGTTTATGTTTTATTGATTCCAAACGAAGTCAACTGCTCAAAAATTTGAAACAGGTGACGAACTTGTATGCGTTCGTCTTTGCTAAAGACGAAGATGTCGTCGATGTACCTGAAGCAAAATGATACTTTGCGCAATACTGAGTCCATAAAACTCTAAAAGGTTTAAGCGCCGTTTCTTAATCCAAAACTAATCTTGGTGTATTTGTAGAGGCCGAAAGGTGTTGTGTTTGCCATTTTCAGGATGTCTTGAAAATTAGTTAAATTTTGATGGTATGTCTTGACCAACCCCAACAGTTATATGCAAAAAAGAGGCAAAGAATACCAGTCTGTAATCGTACCATAATGGTGACCACAGAGACGTCATAAACCATCTGGTTTCGTTACCAGATGTAACGGCATTAATCAGAAGTTAGCTAAATGTTGAATGAAATCGAGGTAGAGTGGTTTCTCGGTTTGTCAAACTCTTTTCTTACCACTTGAAGTTTTTACTGTGGTAACCTTCGCGGTTTGATAAAAATTGGGGGACCTATTGCCTTGATGTGAAATATAACATCATGTTTGACTAAGTCTGAGAAATTGAAAGGGGGTGTTAAGCCAGGAAATTGCTGCAGTTATCTTAAATACCTTTAATTAAGTGTTGACAAAGAATTTAGTTCTACTTAGTGAAAATATTATTAACTGGTTGTGGGCAATATCAACAACGATGTTAAAATATCAAAGAAAGACGGCGCTCATATTTGAATGGTTAACTTGAACTAGCACGAAAAAAGTATAGTTGATTTAACGCCAAAAAGTTGATCTGTTTCAACTAAGAATTTATTCTCAGAATTTCTTTCGCGTACAGTATATTGGGCCGAAATTCTGCGGTTGCCCGTTTCCTTACTCGGAGGTTTACATTGATCCGCTTGTACCGGCTCCTACTCCTCGCCTGAATGAAGTAGTTTTTTTATAATTTGTGCTACCTGCTGTATCAAAGGAGTATTTTGAGTAAGGGGAACTAGCCGATTCTAGAACCTCATCTGACCTTAAGGGCCGTGAAGAGGTTTCTAGTATCGGTTAGTTCAAGGTAAGAGGATGTGCTTGACCTTGACCTTCATCTGACCCTGAAATATAAATGACCTTGACTTTCAAATGGCCTTGACATTCAAATGACCTTGACATTCAAATGACCTTCAAGTTGAAATGCCCTTCAAGTAACATTGACCTTCAAAATACATGCTATTCTTTTCAATTAGGAGAGAGAGAACGCTAGAATTAAATAAATTGAATGGCAATAGATATTCGAAATTGGGTTTCTCGATACACAATTCGCAAAAATGAATCCAGTGTGGATACGAAGACTAGGTATAGGAGAGCCTTACAGCCTGCTGATTATACCTATGAATGAAAATAGATTCTAAGTTCAAGAACTTGTTGTGCAGGGTCATATCCCGAAGCCATTGTGATGTATAATGGAGCAGTGGTGGAAATACTTGAACTGGGTACGTTATGATGAGAGACCACTAAAGTTTTATGGGTAACACCACCATCGTCTACCTTTCAGTAGTGGTTTTAAATTGACAAGATATATATCGGTCGCACTATCTGCTGAAAATTTTGGAAGAATAAATGAATGAATATTTCTTAGAGTCGGAGATATATTATAGTGGTAAAGAAAAATTTCTGGTGGCATAAAAATGGAGAGAGGTATTGCGTGCATTAAACGTATTAAATTTTTTAGGACTAGGTACTCTAAAACTGTTTTGATAAGTGATGTTGATATGATAAAATTCACAGGGAAAAGGTACTGTGATTTCTGTTTTGCCATGCCACTATTTGAACTTGACGCTAGAGATTTATTTCCGAGAATGTCTAGCCCGGATATGTCAGACAATGATGATGATTTGGTATATTATGAGGTATCAAGATACAGATACGGACATGGTCGATATTGATAAATATTTGATTATAAATAAAATTGCTTTTATCGAGTCTACTTTCAATTAAGGTTAACTTTGAGTAAATTGATGTCACTCAAGTTTAACCAGTTAATCTGTTGAGTGGACCTCTTTTCGTCTCTCAGCACTCAGTTCGACTTTATCATGTAATTCATCATATAGTGTTCATTTAAAATTTGTTTATTTATTGCCAAATTGCACCATGTTTCCCTGCCAAGATTGTAGTAAGGCTTTTACAAGAAAAGACAATGTAAAGCGTCATAAGATAACTTCTTGTGTAGAAGAACAATATTAGTTGAAGAATATCTTACTTCCTCAGATACTAAGAAGGGATCATTATCTGAAGTTGTGACATATAAAATTTGCAACATACAGGTGAAGAAGAAATATATGTCTGGTCACCTAAAAAGTGCTGCACATCAGAATAATGGTTTTATAGTAGTTGATGATGGTGTCGAAAAGTGGGCATCTGCATTTGGCCACAAAATCAAAATATTTAGAGTATCCGAGTGTGGGCATCATATAGATTTGCTCGAGTTTTCACATTTAATAAGAGAAAAAAACTAAAAAACTTACGTTTTTAGAAACTAATAATAATTATGTCATTGATGAAGCTGCTCATATCGTCCAAGTGGAGATGGTCTTCGAGCACATATTTCGAGTATATTAATAGATAGAACTTCTGGGACAAGCCATCGAGACGGGCAGCAGCATGAAATACCTGGGGATGACAATTAACTCAAACCCATAGTGTACTCGACTTATTTTGGAAGCAGCTGCGAGGGCGGTAAGAGCAATGAAGGCGGTGGGGATTCTGTTGTCCAACGCCAAGGAGGCTAGGGACACTAGCAGGAGACTCCTTGTGGGTGTGGCACTCTCCTAGCTTCTATACGCAGCTCCGGTGAGGGAGGCTCTCTCAGGTCGAGGTGAAATGCGGAGTGGCAGAGCGCTACTGCGAGTGGCCAAGAGGTATAGGATGATGTCGACGGATGTATTGGTATCGTACCCCCATGCCGACTTGATGATTGAGAGGCCAGAAGAGAGGCGAGAAAGCAGCTGTGGAGATACTAGCAGAAGAGGTTGTCTGCCAGTAATAAGGGCGATAGACGCACAAGCTAATACCAGCTAATACCGACACCATTGCCCAGATCTTCCTGGAGTGGGCAGGGTAGGCTGGTGAGAGGGCAGAAGTAGTAATGAAATACGCGCCTAAGATATCCCTCGGATGATCGAGGAAGAGATGTGATGGCGGACGGTAGTTATTTTCACAAGGGCGGTCCTGGAGAGAACGAAGGAGGCCATGAGAGTTAACGGAACAATGATTGTATATATATCTACGTCATTTTATGTCAGATTATACTTAAGTTTGTGTATGTATATGTAAATAAAGGCTTAGCAGGGGCACTGGGCGATGTCAATATAGGTTCCGCCGGTGTCTGGAATTTAGGGGGACATTGTTGCACATGTGCGGCGAAAATGTCAGTAAATAAAAGTATCTGATTTTCTATAACGGCTAAATTAAATTAAATTAAAAAAATTAACTGGTGTCGCTTAGCGTCCCTATACTGCGATCCCCGTGGTCTTTTCGTGAGTCTCTGTATTTTTTACTCCATGTCTACTCCTGTGTCTTCTATGAAGACCAGGAGTTTCTGCCAGGGGATACTCTTTAGTTGTTCTACAGGATCATTAGTTATGATGTTTTTGGCCGGAATTTAAATACGCTGAGCATCTGTGGAAGACGACTTACGCAGATTTTTCGTAATAGATTATCACCCATAATATGTTGCCTAAAAGTTGCAACTTGAATAATAATTGAGAAGGTGTCTGGTCACCTACCATCTCTCTTGAAATCATTTGCTTTCTTTTCAGATATTGACGTGCATTTTATGATTTCTGCTCTTATTTTTGCTTTCAAATCTCACATATTCATCAACACTTCGGGTAACAAAGCCGGGTTCACATCGTTGAACTTGCGCAACATTTTGTAATACTGGAATTGCGAAATATTAAATTGATTTGTAAAAACCAAGTAGTCGGTTCGAACTTGGAAAAAGGCATTGCTTGTGAACTTCCATCGTTAGTTCTGTGCAGAAAGGAGTGTTAAGACACAGGGTGAAAGTGAAAGGATACCTAGAGCATGGAGCAACCGAGGTGTACGCTCGCAGAAGTGTTAAGGTCTTCAGAGTATGGGCTTGTTAGGTTTTAGGTGATAGTGCGGGTCCGGAATGCACTGAAGTATACAATAATAAGGAAACACTTTATTTTTGAATGTGCTCAATACAAATTAGCAGTGTTTTGCATTTATATATAAACATGATGTCTTTGTTCGTATCTCTGGTTACTCCGGTACATTGCACTTCTCGCCGCCTTAATTCAACTCATCACTCGAGGTGATCCCACAGAGTAAAAATAATTAAATACTGATAAAAATATTGCCTTCATTTAATACATCTTCAGAAAAAATAATTTCATTCAAAAATAATTCATCAAAATAACAAACTCATGATAAAAAAGAAAGAAAAATATTATACTATTATAAACAGCCTACCTAGGCTTTTATCTAAAAAAGAAAGATGCGATAGTCATCTAATTTATAGGAGTGATATTCCGTTTAACACAGTTTTGTACCCTCCCAACCTTGCAGAATTTGCACTTGGCTTCCTCAGAAGTAATACGATTGATTGGTGAACGAACCTTAACCGCATACAGGTATATCACGATGAAGAAAAAACTCCAGTTTCTTCAACAATCACAACATCTATTAAACCAGCCGTGTTTGATTATATATAATCTCCACAATCATTCAATTATAGTTTAATTTTCTTTTGATAAATAATTTTGACTAGGACACGCTAAAACTTGAATGTACAAAAGCCTAATTTATCGTTCCTATCGAAATTTGTTATATCAGTGGCGCTAATTATTGTAAAAAATAAAGTGATTGTTTTTCTAGTTGGTGTACAAGAAGAATAATTGGTGTTAGTGTTGGTTAGGTAATACAATAATCAGGCAGATTTGTTTAAACGATGAGATTTAATTGAAAAATAATTTTTAATTCCTATAATCTATTAACTTCCAATATGAATGATCAAAATGGTTACATCAAAAAACTAAAAAAATAATAGACAATATTTCTCTTAGTTGTAAATACGACTCTTCAATATATGTAGATACAGATTAACTGATTATGATGGCATAGAAGTTTCCTATTTTAAATCGGTTCTTAAATTCTGTTACTGCGAGTAATGATATAATATTTTTTAAATATATGTCGATAGAAATTTGATTTATTAGTTAAGTAGAATATGCTGCTAAATATTGATCGTAATCTACATTGATTCATATTTATTGCTGTTCATTATACCGTTAAAATGGAATTATATTAATTAGTTCATTATAATTAATTATTAATTAATTGCATATAATTCCGATATTTTTAATTACCACAGTCTTATTTGCAGGGCTAGCAAGTAAACAAATTTGTATAATTTATTTATTTATTTACAAAACTTAACAGACTCCATTAATACGGTTACAAAAATAATATACACATATAAAAACAAATTAAAAGGGCACATTTTTTTAATAAAATATAAAGTATGACGATACATCTAAATTAAACGGAGACAATTTAACAGATTTAGTGAATGAGGTTGTAAAAATATCAAGATCGCTAGAGTATGCATTGTACAATCGTAACAATGGTACTATTGGCGAATTTAAATAATAGTTTGTTCTTGTAGCATCATATAATTCAAAGACATCACAATGCCTTGTATGAATTCGTGGAATTTTAAATTTAAATAGCTGCTAGTCATCAATATGGTTATGAATCAGTTTGTATAGAAAGCATAAGCTTGCATATACTCGTATATGCATGCTGTGTATTGAAATGAAATGAAATTCATATAACGAATCATTACAGGGCACATCAAATTTATATTCATGTTATCTTACATAATATAAGTAACGAAGAAACTTTTTCTGTATATTTTCTAAAATATGTATATATTTCAAATACATAGAAAACCAGATCATAGCAGAATATGACATTTTGCTCACAATATATAATTTAAAAAGCGCATTACATTGGTATCCGTAAATGCTTTGCAATTACGTAAAATAAATCGAAGTAAACGTTCACATCCTCGATACTTGGGTTAGGTATATTATTAAAATAATTATTATCTTCCCCTAGTTGGTAACTGATTAGCTGCCATTTGAGAACTATGAATTGTCATCTGAAAACTGTCATTTGTTACGTGTTAATTGTTATTATGTTTCATTTCTTATGGCAAAGGATATGAAAGTAACAATTTACAGACAGTAGATTGCGGTTAAAACTCATCCCGTGACAGTTGAGAAATTACAATAGACAATTCTCCAATTACAGTTGATAATTCTACGATGACAGTTAACAGATCTGAAATAGCAGTTGACAGTTTACAAATAACACTGACAGTTGCCAGTTTTCAAATAATACTCATTAGTTTACCGATAACAGTTTTCCAATAAGAGTTGTACTATTAACTCTAATCAGAGAACTATAAACTGTCATCTGTAACCTATCATTTATAAGTTGACCATTTTCAGATTGCAGTTAAAAAATTTCCGATGAGAATTGTCAGTTCTCAAAATTCAGTTGACAGTTTACAGACGTCACTTTATAATATATAATTTTGTAATACGAGGTAACACATTTCAAATGGCAGCTAAGAGTATAAATGACACAGTTAACAGATAACAGATGAGAGTTTTTAACTAATACTTAATAGTTAACACTTCCCAGATAATAGTTGAACTGTGATCGTTTACAGATTGCAGTTAACAATTTTCCTGTGGTAGTTATCAGTTCTCGAGATACAGTTGACAATTGGCAGTTTACAGGCGACAGATACAAATTCTTTAATGAAACTTTATAGTTTACAATTTTCTAATAACAGTTAACAGATCTCAAATGGCATCTGAGACTTTACACATGTTAGTGACAGTTAACGGACGGCAGATGACAGTTTTCAACTATTAGTTAACAGTTGAACTATTAACTGTTTTTTCTGAACTATCAATTCTCATTTGAGAAATGCCTTCACTATTTGTAAACTAACCATTTTTATTTGAGAACTGTTAACTGTCATCAAAAAATTTAGGAACTGTTTACTCTTATCGGAGAACTGTCAATTTTCACTGATAAGCTGACATTTGAGAACTATGAACTGTCTTCTGAAAACTGTCATTCACCACATGTTTAATTTCTTATGGCAAATAGTATGACAGTTAACAATTTACATATGGTAGATGGCGGTTAAAAATCATCCCGTGACAGTTGACAGTTTACATTTGACAAATTAAAATTGATAATTCTCCAGTTAGAATTTACAGATCACCATTTTAAATTATATAATATTAGCACTTTAATGACACAGTTTACAATTTTATAATGACAGTTAGAATTCAAATGGCAGTTAAGAAATGCCAAATGACAGTTTTTTAAATCACAGTTGGCAATTCGCGAATATCAATATCAAAACAGTTTACTGTTTACAGATCACTAATCTTAAATGACATTTAATAAAATAAAGACGACAGTTCCCAGATAAAATTCAACAGTTCTCAAATGCCAATTGACATTCTAGAAATAACAGACGACACTTTATTGTTTACAGTATTCTATAGTGAAGCGATTGTAGATGACAGATTTTTAAATGACAGTTGAAAATTCTCGAATATTATTTGATAACTAATAATATATGACAGGTAACAGTTGACATTAAAGATGCCAGTTAACAGTTTTTAGATAAAACTTAACAATTTTCTAATATCAATTGGCAGTTTAGAAATAACAATGGAACCAGATATGTAAATTTGGTAAACTAAGACACTTGTTATGTTCCATAGATTTATTATCAGTTGACTGACACGTGTTTCGATTGTTACCAATCATTTTAAAGTTTAAACATGACAGTTTACAGATGACAGGCCTTATATACCAGTTAACAAATTAAAGCTGACAGTTGACAGTTCTCAGATCAAAACTTAACATTTTTGATATGTGAATTGACAGTTTGTAGATAACAGTTCTTAGATAAAACAGTTTTCAAGTGTCAATTGACAGTTTAGACATAGAAGTTGATGACACTATAGTTTATAATTCTAATGAAAATTAACAGTTCTCAATGGCAGTCAAGAGATCGCAGATGAAAGTTTTTTAAATGATAGTTGACAATTCCCGAATAGTAATGGATAACAAATAACAAATGACAGGTAACAGTTGACAGTTTACAGATGAATATTAATTGATATGATATTAATATAACAGGTAACAGTTGACAGTTTACAGATGACAAACCTTAAATGTCAAATTGAGTTAACAAATTAAAGATGGCAGTTCTCAGATAAAAATTTAACATTTCTCAAATGTCAATTGACAGTTTGTAGATAACAGTTCTTAGATAAAACACTTTTCAAATGTCAATTGACAGAATTTATAATTTCATAATGACCAATTTTAAATGGCAGTTAAGAAATGTCAGATAACAATTTTTTTAAATGACAGCTGATAATTCTCGAATATCAATATCAAAGCAGTTGACTGTTTACAAGTGACTAATCATAAATGACATTTAATCAAATAAAGACGACAGTTGACAGTTCCCAAATAAAATTTAACATTTCTCAAATGTCAATTGACAGTTTGTAGATAACAGTTCTTAGATAAAACAGTTTTCAAAAGTCAATTGACAGTTTAGAAATAGCAGTTAATGACACTATAGTTTACAATATTCTAATGACAGTTCTCAATGGCCGTCAAGAGATTGCAGATGACAGTTTTTTAAATGACAATTGACAATTCCCAGATATTAATAACAAATAAGAATGACAGATAACAGTTGACAGTTTACAAATGACAATTAACAAATTAAAGATGACTGTTGACAGTTCTCAGATAAATCTTATAATTACCTCTGTTTTGTTATTTCTGAACTATCAATTCTTATTTGAGAAATGCCTTCACTATTTAAAAACTAACAAAAGAGTTGACTGTTTACAAATTACTAATCTTAAATGACAGTTAATAAAATAAAGACGACAGTTAACAGTTGACAAATAAAATTTAACAGTTCTCAAATGTCAATTGGCATTCTAGAAATAAGAGTTGACGACACTTTATAGTTTACAGTATTCTATAATGAAGCGATTGCAGTTGACAGATTTTTAGATGAAAGTTGAAAATTCTCGAATATTAATTAATAACAAATAACATATGGCAGGTAAGAATTGACAGTTTACAGATGACTGATCTTAAATGACAGTTAGGAAATTAAAGATGACAGTTAACAGTTCTCAGATAAAACTTAATAGTTTTCAAATGTCAATTGGCAGTTTAGAAATAACAGTGTTGGTGAAACTTTAAATTTTACAAATTTTCTAATGATATTTGAAAATTCTCAATGGCAGTTAAGAAATAGAAAATGACCATTCTTTAAATAACATTTGACAATTCTCGAATATTAATTGATATGATATTAATATGACAGGTAACAGTTGACAGTTTAAAGATGACAGACCTTAAATGCCTGTTAACAAATTAAAGATGACAGTTCTCAGATCAAAACTTAACATTTCTCAAATGTCAATTGACAGTTTGTAGATAACAGTTCTTAGATAAAACAATTTTCAAATGTCAATTGACAGTTTAGAGATAGCAGTTGTTGAAACTATAATTTACAATATTCTAATGAAAGTTTTCAATGGCAGTCAAGAGATCGCAGATGACAGTTGACAATTTCCGAATATGAATTGATAACAAATAACAAATGAAAGGTAAGAGTTGACAGATTACAGATGAGAGTTAACAAATTAAAGATTTGTTTGCTGTTTAGTTAACCTTATAAATTCATCGCATTGCATTTGCACTCCAAATTTATTTCGGAAAAATACAAAATGATAAGGAGTTAGACAAGGACACAGTTCTTCGCACCAAAGAAGCCCGTAGTGGAAATAAAGTAGTGCGCTGTTAAAAACACACAAGAACCGATTTAGCATTTACGTCCAACGAAAAAACATATTTAAAAGTAAGTGACGACACTAAAACATGTAACAATGACACTATTAATGAATAAATACAGAGTATGTAAGACCATAATCTATAAAATCAAGTCCATAACAATAATTGCTGTATTTTAAAAATATAATTAGCCTCATCCCGCAGGAAATTGAATTAACTTTCCCAACTGCCCATCACAGTATTCACCGCAATTATATACGATTCGGAGAAAGAATAGTGGCTAATTGCATTAAACGCATGACTTATTAAACAAATTACTCGAACCTTTCGCGTCCGAACAAAAGGAACGAACAAAAAAAAAATGGTTCGATTATGCGGTTAGCATTTTTATATAGAATCGTTCAACAAGCGGCTGTAATGACCGCGTAGCGATTTTAATGGGTCAATGGACGACTATGCGGGGATGATTACGTGCTAATTCTATGTGTAAAGTTATTCAGTGAGATTCGGCCTGTAGTTATGTGTCAATTGGTACAATGGCGCTAATGTACGTCGGCTGTCGCTCTGCTACAATAGCGAATAATTGCGTCGAATCCTGACAAATGAATCACGACTCACTCTCGCCGGCCGGCCCGACGGTTTGGTCGTTGGTCGGTCGGGAAATAATCGGTCGGCATAAAGTGTTCTGCAGAATGGTCAGGGCTATCGATTTTGAAAGGTCGAAGGGCAGGGATGAGTCCCTGTCCCTTAAAATTCGAAAGTTATGTACATCTGGAATATAGGGATGCACTATCGCATTATTTATTATTCATTAGGTATTTACGTAAGTGATAGGAATTAGAAATTTCTGAGGAATTACTTAAGAGCGTTAATTATAGCTCATTCTTTACTTCCAATATTTCACCATTTAGTTTGGTCGTACTTTCAATTTATCATCTGATATTTGAAATTTCAAAAATGTACCATACGCAAAATTTCGACATTTCTATAGAAATTTTAAGTAAAGCAGCGGATAAGAAAAATTCATTCCCAAAAAATAATTCCATTAACGCAAAAGCCTGAGTAACGAATTCTGGTATCATTTATAGTTATATTTAATTGATTACTTAGTTTGTCACAAATTCGTTTATTGACAAATAATAAAAATGATGTTTTTGCGGGGTTGAGTACCAAATTTAGTGAACAAGAAAATGCATAGATACGCCGAAGATCATCATTAGAGAGCGGATTTCTAGCATTATGCTTATCCATAATATTAATAGCATCGAAAAAATTTCTTAATATCTATACGAATCTTGAAGAATGTGATTACTTAGCGCTAAGTTTTTTTTTGCTTTTTTGCTTATTTTGACTTTTTGTGCTTATTTTGACTTTTTATGCTTATTTTCATGCTTTTTTTAGATTCTGATGCTTATTTGGAGCATTTTCTTAAACATTTAAAAAACATTTAATAAACATTTCACGCTGATATTAAAGTAATGTGCTAATATAGAGAATTTTCGTAAAAATCTGTATCCATCATTTATAGATTATAGTATTTGTATTACATATTTTCTTCGTGTCTTTTGACAACATAATTGTTTAAAATCTTCATATGATACAATAACTACAATGAATTTTATTATTAATAAATATTAATACAAATTACCTATTTAAAATGGATTCGTTTATAAATAAGTAAATATAATAGACCATCTCATTATTCAGATAATACAGACGAATGCTTCATAGGAATCACACCTATGATATTCCGGATGTAAACGTCGTTAAACTAGGCCCGAATAGGGGCCCCAGTAAGTATTAAATGTAAACAAATTATTAAATACGGATGGGACGACTGGCGCATATTTACCGTTTTCGTTAATTTTCATATTCAAACTCGCATTCATAAACTATTGAATTGAAATTCCAAAAACTTTGCTTATTTATAAAAAATTATTATATGCGTGAATCGTATTAACCTGAGGAATCACAGATAAATTATATAATTCACATGTATATTTAAGCCATAATGCAAAAGGTGAAAACCACAATATAAGAATTAATTAGAGACTATCCAGAATTAACAAGTGAAAATTATACATTATTTTGTAAGGCATGTTTAAAAATAGTAAATTTTATTTTAGTTCCCAACTGCATCCTAACTAGTCAAGACTTGTATGTAAAACATGTTATAACAACACTAAATCAAGAACGTTTGAAAAAGTTCAAAGCTGAACTAAAAAAACAGCACAATATCACAATCTTTAGCATCATCTTCAACAAACGATGGACAATTTAAATGAAATTCACATTTGTGCAAAATACTTTTACATTCGAATATCCCTTTAAGAAAATTACAAAATAATGCATTTAAATCTTTCTTGGGAAAATATTGTAAAATGCGCATTCCCGAGAAAAAATTATGTAGCCCTTGCGTACTATGAAACCATACAAAAAATTAAAGATATTATTAACAATAATTATATGTGGTTTGGTGCGGATGAAACCACAGACACTTGTTTAATTTAATGATAGGAGTTTAACATGAAGACATCCGACCAATAGTATTTTGATATATACAAAAGAATTGAAGAAAACTGATAATAACTTTATAGCAAAATTCATAAATGATGGACTGACAAGCTTATTTTTGCCGTAGACAATACCAAGTTACAAAATTTTACTAATAATGCATTTTGTGCATTGTACAAGTAGCACATGGATAGAAACGAATTTCTGAAACTATAAGAATGAAATTTCCATTTGTAGATTTAATTAAATATGGAAAAATAGTTCTTATATTCTTCTGTGAGTGCAATTATTCAAGAAGTCATTACCTGATATCTCACTGCCCCATAAACCAGTACTAACAAAATGGGGAACTTGCCTACCATATATGCTACGATGTACTATGCGAACAATTTTGAAGAATTTAATAAGGCTATATACAACTTTCCCGAAACGACAAGCAAATTAGTTAATAACTGTCAAACAGTTCTTAAGGAACAAGAGCTTCCTTCAAAACAATTTAGTTACATAAAATCGCGTTTAAATTTGTGAGCAACACAATTAAATCTTTATTAAAGCAGATTCATTTTAGAAAATACCTGAACGCATTGGCCAAGAAATCAAAATAATATCGAAAGAAGTATTCGGTGAAAATGAAGGACTTTTAATATTAAATAAATTAAACTTGATTTTGAATGGCAATTTTCAAATGGATCCAGCTATAATTTAATTAAAGAGAAGCTTTCCACTTTCAAAAATTTATTGAGCGTCAGAAGTAATAATTTTTACAATTAAACCCCTAGAACAACATTTAATGATCTACTGTTTTCATGAATAGATTTTAGTTATTTTGAAATGTATACAAAATTACAATTTAATTTTTAAATACTTACATGATATTATATATTGCGTAAAGAAAGTATGTTTATTTTAGTTTTAAGCAGAATTTCTATGTAAAATATGTTGATAAACGTGTAACATATTAAGAAATTATAGTTTTCTTTAGTGCCTTTTTCGTGTTTTTATGCTTTTTTCCTGTTTTTATGCCTTTTTAATGCTTTTTTCTCTAAATTTTGTGCCTTTTTAAATGCCTTTTTTCAGATTTTTTAAGCTTTTTTATCCGCTCTCTAATCATCATTAATGCGGGATTCAGCTTCACGGTAAAGTTCAGGTATGAAGGAGTAGTAAATTTGACTGTCCTCTGCATACATGTGTCCTCTACAGTATTTTAGCTGACTTAGGATAGTACACGTATATATAGAAAATAAATGAGGTCCGATAACTGAACCTTACGGGACACCTTGCTTAACATCTGTGAAGTCGGATCGAACCGTATCAACTTCAGCGCATTGCCCTCGTCCTCGTAAATAATTATGAAACTATTTTAAGCTGCAAAAGTTTTTTCTTCTAAATTTTCCAGATTTCCAGAATTAATCAATATTTTTTCTTAAAAATGTAATCCAGAATTTTACAGCATTTATTGCTTTATCATATTCGAATTTTCCTTACATCTATTTACCAAACTTAAAATACTTCCTTTCTAAAATTTCACATCTTCTTAGAATTTATTTTCCAAGCTGCTACAATTTTCTTCTTTTATCTTTTAAGAATTTAACATGAATCTTTTAAAGTGTAAAGAAGGTTTTCTACAATTATCATGAAATTAATCTTTAAGATTTCCTGAATCTTTTTTCTTACAAAGATCCTTTTTCTAGGATTGTAGAATTATCCAGCAATGTTTCATCTAGATTTTTAAACTATTCAACAAAGTTTCTCATTTTTTTAAATCTTATTATAACATATATATAACATTTTATCAAAGCAACTTTTATATAGAATTTTTTTATAAGTTTGCCCTGTTTGATGAAAGAAAATAAATTAAAATGTTATCATAATTTTCTTCAAATTTCTTTTCCAAGCTGAATAGCATTTCGATCTCTTAAATTTACAAAAAATATTTCTTTCGGTTTTCTTTATTGCATTTGTTATACAAGCGGCAACAATATTCTTCTAATGCGAGCAATTTTACTTCCAAATTTCATACATCTTCAATATTTTTGTTTTATGTAAGAAATTACTTTATTTTCCCTGAATGTATCCACCAACAGCAAACGTTCTTTTTTCTACAAGTGTCCTAAAAATTATATCCCAGATTTCATCGAACTTTTTTTTCTTTAAACTCTTTCTTTTCTGGGGTTCTAGAATTTTCCTGCAAGAATTCTTGGAGATTTATATAATTTTTTAAGAGTTCTTTGTAAATTTTTAATATTATTTTATAATTTTTAGAATTATCTAACTGCATTTATTTTCAAGTTTACCTTAGTTTACCTTACACTCTGCAAAGAATTTATGATATTTCCTAGAAATTTTTCTTCCTGATTTATTGACATCTCGTCTTCCAAGCGGTGGAGATTTGCTTCTTCTGGAATTCTAAAATATTCCAGATTTCATGAAATTTTCTTTGTTTTAATAAACTTTTTGAGAATTTTCAAGTATTATTTACATTATCCTATAATTTACTCAGAAATCATCTTCCAAAATGTAAAGCTTTCTTTTATTCTACACTTTCCTAAACTTAATCTTCTAGATTTTTGGAACTTTAAAGGAAAGAGTTTTCTTTCTTCTAAGGTACTAGATTTTTCCAGCAATATTTCTTAAAAATTTAAAAAAATTGTTAGCAATTATTTTTTAATATTATAAAATCATGTCTTGCTTTATTTTATTACATATTTGGTGAATAAATAATAAACACTTTGTAGCTTTGTTTGAATAACACAATTTATTTACTGCTGACTCATCTCAGCCTGCCATTATCAAAACATACAGTGTATTGTAGTCAGTAGTAAATAAATTGTGTTATACAAACAAAGTTAAAAAGTGTTTATTATTTATACTCAACATGTATAATAAGGTAGAAGCCGCAAAAATCAATATTTGGTGAAGTTTATAAACTGCTAAGAATTATTTCTCTAAAATTTTCCATAAATGACAAATTATTCAGGAGTTTTAGAGTTTATTTATTTCTTAGCATCATCCCTTCTGAGCTACCAAGATTTTTTTCTTTTGGAATTCTAAACTATTCTAGATTTGATAAATTTTTCAATATTTTAATTTATTTATTTGAACAATTGCAACCATTTTTCAATTTATTTTATAGAAATTATCCCTAATTTGTCTTCCAAACTGTAAAGGTTTTTTTTACAATTTTCGTTTTCTCTTATTTTCTTAAATTTTATTTTTCAGATTTCTTGAAACTTCTTCCTTCAAAGAATATTCTCTTCTAAGATTCTAGAATTATCCAGCAATGTTTCTTTTATAAAAATTTGTAAAATTTGTCAGCAATTTCTTTAAATAAATTTTCAATATTTTCGGATCTTTGTTGGAGTTTATTGTAAATATAAACTGCAAAGAATTATTTGGCTAAAGTTTTCATTAATTCTTCTGAATTTAGATTAATGGAGTTTATTTATTTCTTAGCATCTTGTCTTCTAAGCTGCGAAGATTTTGTTCTTTTGAAATTCTAAAATATTCTAGATTTGATCAAATTTTCAATATTTTCATTTGTTTATTTAAATATTTGCAGGCATTTTTCACTTTATTTTATCGAAATTTCTAACTTATTTGTCAAACTGTAAAGGTTTTTTTTACAATATTCTTGAAATTTATCTTTCTGATTTGTAGGATTTTGTTTTCTTTAAAACTTGTTTTGTCTAAAATTTTCTAGTAAAGTTTCTTCGAGATTTCTAAAATATTCTAGAATTTTTCTTTAAATTTCAAAATATTTGATCAATTCTTACATTCTACTGTGATATTTCTCATCAATTTTATCTTCCAAGCTATGCATTTCTTACCTGTTAGAACCCTAAAATAGTACCAGAAGTTTTTCTCCAAACTTTCCAATTTTTCAAGACTTCTTTTTTTTAGGATTTTCTAGAATTTATTTCTTCAACTTTTCAAAATTTTGCTATAATCGAAGGATTCTTCCTACAATTTTCTTTCCTAAGATTTCTTTGCATTTTCTGGTAATCTAGCTTTATTTTCTTAATAATATCCTATTCTTTTTGCTTTACCTTCTTCCGCTGCATTTTATTTTTCTAAAATTTTATATATTATTTCCCTGTCAATAACAGTTACGAACTAGTTTCGATCTATTTTGAATCTCATTAGTTTTCTTGGAGATTCGTGAAATTTTTAAACAACTTTAAAAAAGTTGATAATATTTTATAATTTCTTGATTTATCTGATCTAATCTGCAAAGATTTTTTTTCCTAAAATTTTCCTAGAAAGATTTCCTTCAGATTTCTCGGCATCTTGTCTTCCAGGCTGCATTCTAAAATATTCCAGATTTCATAAAATTTTCGATATTTTAATATTTTATTTTTAAAATTAAAGTATTATTTACATTATCTTATCGGAATTTACCCCGAATTTATCTTCCAAACTGTAAACGTTTCTTTTTTTTTCTGCAATTTCCATAAACTTTATCTTATTTCTTGGAACTTTTTCCTTAAAAGATTTTTTTCTTTTAAGGTTCTATAATTTTCCAGCAATATTTCTTGGAAGCTTATAAAATTTGTCAGCAATTTCTTTCTAATTTTTTAATATTATTAAATAATTTCTCGCTTTATCTTATCGAATATTTGCTTGACTTTATTGTATAAACTGCGAAGAATAATTTTTTCAAAATTTTCTATAAATTCTTCAGGATTTAGAGTTATAAAGTTTATTTATTTCTTAGCATCTTGTCTTCTGAGCTGCGCAGATTTTCTTCTTTCGGAATTCTACAATATTTAATTTATTTATTTGAAATTTTGCAAGCAATGTTCACTTTACTTTATCGAAATTATCTCCTAATTTGTCAAACTGTAAAGATTTTATTACAATTTTCTTGAAATTTATATTTTTAGTATTTTGTTTTTTTTTTAAATTTCTTTTCTAAAATTTCTTCGAGATTTCTGAAATTTTTCAGAATTCTGCTTTAATTTTTTGAGATATTTCAGCAATTCTTACTTTATGATATTTTCATGGATTTTATCTTCCAAGTTACTCATTTCTTTTCTTCTAGAACTCTGAAATATTCTGGAAGGTTTTTCTTCTAACTTTCAAAATTTTAATTACTTTAAATTTTCAAGGTTTTTCCAGAATGCTAGTCTTCAACGTTATATTTCTAAGAAATTCTTTAATTTTCTGATAATTTAGCTTTTTTAAAGATTATCATATCCTTTTTGCTTTACCATCTGCAATTTAGTACGGAAATGGAGTATTACTTTGGAGTTTTAATCTCCAGGTATCCGTAAAATAAGCTTACCATTGTTATTGTTATAATTGTCGCTATTGGCAGTATTCGCTAGTTATATACACTCAACCATTAATTATTTTAATCATTAAAAGACGTTGCACTAAGATCCCTAGTGCAAGGCTTTTACAACGGTTTTTTTAATAATTAATTTACTGGGAATTATATAAACTCAATATACCAGGTGTTTCTAAAAGATTATCGGGGCTTTAACGCTTTGTAATATTTATTACATAAAACTTAAAATCATAATTAATACATGAAATGAAAGAGTAACTTAAACAGTTATACGTACAAGTTAGTACAAGTCGTCATCGGAAATACTAATTCACGAGTAGTCTTCTGAACTGATTTCGTTGGGCTACGAGTGATAGAAACTCTCACTCGCTCAAACTCTCTTTTAAAACATTTGGTCGTCCCGTACTCTTCCCTTTGCAAAGACAGCCGTTATTTTCAAACTAATGATACCATCTACGGATGTTATTATCACTTATGGAATCACATATGAACTTAATCCGTAACGCATGTTGAACAGATTCGGTTTTTGCAAACTGCAGATCACAAAAAGCTCTCTGTTCACCAGTCCCCATGTTTGCTACTAGCGTCCTATAATGCAAGTGCGTACCAACAAACATAACTGTTTGAGTTGCTCCTTCATTTCACGTATTAATTATTATTTTAAGTTTTACGTAATAAGTACTACAAATCGTTTAAACCCCGATATTTATTTAGAAATGCCCGGTATTTCTACTCTACTCAGGCCATTCATTTTGAATATTAAATATTTTTTCAACATGAATGTCCTTAAAAATAAAAATAACACACAGTTTATTCCCTACTTCACTTGTTTGTTGTAACAAGTGAAGTAAGGAATAAACTGTGTGTTATTTTTATTTACAAAACACTTCACGTAAACTCGAACCAACAATATGAATGTCCTTAGTAGAATGAATCCTGAATAGAAATTTCTAAATAAATATCGGAGTGTTATTGCTTTGTAGTACTTATTTTCATTTAATTGCGAATTTTTATTAATAATATATATATTCGGTTATTTTTTATCTGTTAAAATCAATCCAATATATATTAAAATACCGCACTACTTACGAATTTATATAGCACCAGTAATCAATAAATAATTTATTTTGTATCCGTACTGAAAATCATAAAACAGAAATAGTACGTGATCGGGGTTTACTGCAGGTGGGTTATTTACGATTTGCTGCCGATTTTTTATAGAACATTTCCAATTCATTGCGTAAGTAAAACATTGATTTCCTAGGCCAGAGAGGAACTCTCCTTCCTTCCTTCCTCCCCCACGCCCCACAGCGTCGTGCCGAACCTCACCCTCAGCCAAATCGAATTATCAGCGCGACGCATTCCAATAATTCATTTTTAATCGGACCGAAATATCTAAAGGTTTCCCAAAACACGTTTAATAACTTTTACCAAAAACTCCACATGAGGACCATAAACAAAATACCGGGGCGGTCGCGGACGCTGAGCCTTGGAGCGGGGGGCGAGGGGGGTCTAGTTAATAACGCACCGCCGCTCTTAAATAGCTTAACCCTACTTATGCCGCTCTTAAAATAAAGCCGGCCTTCCAATATTCTCAAGAATATTTTATCCTTGCCTGCGGGTCAAATAACTTAATATACTACTGGTCCATATATCATCTTTGTAATATATGAACATTGCTTCGAGGGACTGCAACTCGTATAAAATTAATAAAATTCCATCATCCATAGCTACGTTACTATATTGATGTGAATTCTCACAGTTTCACAAATATGATTATAATTAATTTGAGTCATTATTTACTAATACTACATCATATACCTCAGAATACCAATTAATATTTTAAGAGATTAAAATCATTCTTAATGATAGGTATATCTTGAATAATTTGGAACTAAGATGTAATAACTTAATTTTGAACACTATATTATGTAGTTTACAAAATTACTTTAATTTCGAGTATAAGATAGTAATATAATAATCAAACTAAAAGTGCAAAGAATGCAATGACGATACTCAAAATACCAACAGGTAGCATTAAGACTCACTAATTTATTACCAAATTTATAAATAAATAAATATATTTACATTTCCGTCCACTTTCTTCCCTGCTTAAGTATAATATGTGCCAGGTGAAGACACTGTTTTCTATAAAAGTATAATTTAGGCAAAGATAGTACTGTGGCGGCAATGATTCTAACAGTATTTGTATTTTACGCTTGTTTCTGTTTATTAGTTTGAGTTACAATTGAAAATTTATTCATAATTAGTAAGTTTTAGAAAACTTTTAAAAAAGTCTAACCACATTAAATTAAATTTAAATTGACCAATATTTTAAAACAGCCAAGGAAGCCAACTATTCTTTTATTTCCCTTCTTCAAAGGGCAATTTCAATATTATACTTGAATTATGTAGTTGATGTTATTACATTTTTATAGTGAGTTTCTGATGATTTTTGAATAATTTTAAGTACTATTTATAATACAAAATGTTAAGTAAGACAAATTAGTTGCGTTTTATCACTAGAAAATTACTTTTTTCATGGAGAAAAATTAAGCTTTCGATGGTGAAAAATATTGTAAAAACAATTGTTACAACTAAAATTCGAACAGCAGATAATGTAAGGAATATTTCACCCAATTCTCGCATTTTAAATATTATTATTTTCAAGTAGATCACCATATGTTTTTTCAGCGACCTTGAAATCGTTCCTTTATAGTATAAATATCTTTGAGAAATCGTTTATTCAGTTCTTCACTAAAGTTTTTACGAAAACCAAAATACAGTAAGTGTATTTTAATAATTATGGGCTAAAAGAAAAAAGACATTTGCAATAATTCAAACATACAAATCCCATACGATCTTGTGGCATGAATCTTTTGTAATTAGAATTGTTAATTAATTGCTAATTATTTTTTGGCCTTTAAATATACATACCTTGAGCTATAATAAACTCAGGCTCAGGGTGTCCAGGAAGGACGAATTTGAATTTGGCGCCATTTTGTCATACGACGTTTGGCAGTCGTGCTGGTTTCATGTTTGTTATTTGAGATCCTTCCCGCTACCAGCCTAATAACTTTTGTGTGGTGAGGCTTGTAGTTTGATGTTTATTTTCGCCATGGAGCAGATAACAACATAGCAACGTATTCAAGTGATAAAAAGTCACTGTGAAGGGCGACAGTTGCAGAAACAGCTTCCTTTTTTGTTTCAACAAAATGGTGCGATATGCCACACATCCCATAAAACGATTGATCTGCTGATTGAAGAGTCTCCCCAAAAAATTATATACACTGTTTTTATTTAGTTTGTTAACATTGTAATAATACAAGTTTTAATATGGTGAAATTTGACACAGTTTTGTAGCGCAAAACCTACATTTATCTAAACTATCTAGAACCAGTAAATTTCAAATAGGCCATTTTAACTGTATCCAATATTCTTTTTCATCTTCTCTGCATCATAAATGAATTAAGGAAGGCCCTTGTGTTGCACTAACATGATCATATGATCAACAGAAATTGTTACCAGCGGACAGTTTACCTGAACGTCGTAATAAATGCGTAATTATATTTCAATCTATTTTATGAGCCAACCATTGCTCCTAATAATAATTTGGATAAATTTTGCATTATTGAAACATTTCATAAGAGATAATTGTGCAGAACAATAGGACATGCCCATTTCGGCGAACGAGGGGCCTACGTGACCAGAACAATGCCGCGGTACCGAAGAGCATGATATAAAATCCAATCCCAGGCGTGGCGTGAAGGCTTAAGTAATTAGCACATGCGTGAAACTATTTAATTGAAGCCTGCGGCTGTTAATCCAGGTTTCAGAAAGTACCGCAGTGCTACTTACTTGCCAAAGTAGGTCATGAGGACGTCACTCTGCGTTAACATTTGGCGCCCAACGTGGAGCCGAGTTAGCTCACCTCCTGATTTCGTGCTCTAATTTATAAGACAATTTTACTTGTTTGCATCACCACTAACTCGACGTCAACCCGATGGAAATTACTTGGAACTCTGCAGACGTCCGGAGAATAACAATCCAACCCACCACCCGATTGTATCCGGGGCCTCATGCAGTAACAACCAATTGCGACCATCACCGTCAGCTTCTTATTTTAGGATGACTGCCCACCAAACTTCGGCACCAACACCGAAGAAATTCACTGGCAGCTACTACTTATGCCTTCTTTTTATGTATATTTGAAAGTTATCTCGTTTTCCGGGGGCGTCTATTACTGGCGGTCAGTTTACCTGAACGTAATAATAATAATAATCCACTATGAAAATGGTGGATCTGTAAAAGTTACATTTCGTAAAGTTCGTGTATTCTCGCGTAACGTAATCGTCCTTCTGAGACAACTTGGTACATAATGTGACAGCACCAACGCGTGTTCGGCCGGGCCGTTATAGTGAAAACATCGTAGCCATAAGCCACAGTGTAGAAGAAGATCCGAATTTATAAATTCTTTGAGGTTCTCAACTATTGGGGTTATCCCCAGCGACCACATGGCTTATTATTGATGATATCGGTATTACTAAAATGTGGTTTCACAAGGATGGTGCTACAAGTCACATAATCACCGACCACTGAAACAATCAATTTATTGCAAACCAAATTTCTCGACCGCATAATTTCACGAAATTCAGCTGTTGAGTGACCGGCCCGATCATGTGACACCAGTAAATTAATTTTTGTGGGGCTAAGTTAAAGGCAGAGTCTATAGGGAGCTAATCAAAATCTGTGACTCGATTCACGAAATAAATCAGCCATTTTACCAAAATGTGATTGAAATTTTTTATGAAATAATAGACATCTGTAATCGTGGTCATGGTGGATATTTGTCCAATAACATTTTTTATTTATAATTTTTGTCTCATCAGATAGTTAATGATAACAATTTGCACTAAGAAGATATTTTTAAAATGAATGAATTTAATAATATAAATCCTTTTTTTAATTAAATGGATTGTTGAAAATGTTCCTATGAATTTTGAAATCGTCAAGGTGCTACTCATGTGGTAATTTCAGAACGTATTGCAGATATTGAGAAAATTTCCACTATTAAAAAATGACCTAATCGTTAAGGATTATATTATATTTAGTTTTAAACCAATTAGGAAAAAAATATAAATTGGAAATGTATGTTATTAACAATGAGTTCCACTAATTGGAAGCAAAGCTTTAAGATTATTCAATATTGGAATAAATTGTGACAGCGTTGAAAATAATTTTAATATATTAAATGTGCCCGGCAAAGTAGATACTTTTTGTATCTATCTTGTATGGATAAAATTACTTTGATAATCAAATAAAATTTTAAACCTATTTTTTTTAAAGATCGTCCTATTCCATTTCCATTAAAACAAACGGTAGAAAATAAAATAGAACGTTAGGTTAAGTTGACAGTTTTAGAACCAGTTACATATTCAAACTGGGTTACTCTAATTATGCTAACATTAAAATCCACTGGTTCAGTAAGATTTTGTGAAGATTACAAGCTAATTGCCAGTCTCAGTTTGTTTACAAATGTTAAGATTCCCATTGCCGAGAATTGAATATTTAATTGTTTAATAAATTAACAGGATGAAAGACATTTTCTAAAATTGATTTATCAGAAACGTATCAGCAAGTTTTGTAATCGGAAGAATCACAAGATTTGTAACGATATCTACTCTAATGGGCCTTTTTTTGATACACTCAACTGCCGTATGGCATTACCAATGGTCCAGCCTATTTCCAAAAGATGATGGAAGAGTTGTTAGCTGATATACCGGGGGTTGCATATTATTTAGACGACATCATAAGCACTGGAGACACAGATGATCACTTAAGGCGACTGGAGATGGTTTTTAAAAGATTAAATGACAGCAGACTTAAGGTAAAATTGAATAAATGTCAATGCATGCAAACGCTTATGCAATATTTAGGGTGCATATCTAATCAAAATAGGTTACATACCACTAATGAAAGGATGGACAGTATCACGTATTGTCCCCGTCCTAGAAATATTACAGAAATAAAGTCTTTTCTGGGAATGGTTAACTTATATTATACATTTATAAAAAATGGTGGCACATTATTACTTTCCTTAAATAAATTACCGTAAAATAATGTTAAATTTCAATGGAATTCAAAGTGTTCAAATTTTGCTAAGAATTGTTAACAGCTAAACCAATTTTATGTCATTTTGATCCAAAGTTGACAGTAGACGCTTCTAGTATAAGGATGGGAGCAGTTTTATCTCATGTAATTGACGATAAGATGGAAACTACAATTGCATATGTCTTTCGGGTTTTAAATAAGTCCGAAATGAACTATTCTCAACTTGACAAGGAATCATTAGCAATTGTATTTGTAGTATCCAAATTTTATCAATACTTATTTGGTAATAAATTTATTTTAGCCACAGATCACAAACCACTAGTTGCTATTTTTGTGCATAAACGAGGTATACCAATTATGGCACCAAGTTGGTTGCAAAGGTAGGCACATTTTTTATCATCATTTAATTTTGATATTAGTTATGTTAAATTTCAAAATAACTCTGCTGATTTGATGTTAATAATGCCATTAAATACAGAAACAAAAGACATATCTAGGGTAAATATTTATGAGAAAGATTGCAGTAATATCAATTTAATTGATGATAATGCCAAATTATCAATTCGACGTAATGATATAAAGTCAGAACTCAATAAATATGAGGTACTTAGTAAAGTTATCTATTATATTTTAAAAGCATGGCCAACTAAACGCCCCAGTGATAAATTAAAACCTTATTTTATTAGAAAAAATGAACTTAGTGTAGAACAAGAAATTTTATATTGTATAATAATTACAGCAAAATTTCAAAATTTAATATTATCTGAAATTCATGAAACTCACATGAGAATTGTCAAATCAAAATTATTTGCTCGTGGGTATATTTAGTATCCAAATTTAAATCAAGCTATTTAAATATTATGTCAGCAATACTTATTATGTAATGATTTGAAAGTGGTCCCTCCTAAAACACAAATAAGCCCATGGATTTGGCATAAACAAGCATGGACTAGGATCCATATTGATTATTTAGATTCATTAAATAACAAATAAATGTTGTAAAATGAGTAGTACTGATTCCATATCAACAGTAAGCAAATTAATTGAAATTTTTGCACGATTTGGGTTACCAAAAGAAATTGTCTGATAATGAAACATAATGTACCAATGAGATTTTTCAAAGTTTTTGCAAACAATAATCTTAAAACAGATCAAATTTTTATTATAATATCGAAATATGCCACATACGAGGGGCATTTGAAAAGTCCGTGCAAAAATAAAAACTACTTACGTGTTTGAGGTAAACCTTTTTTTATTTTTCAACATAGTATAGTTTATTGATCCCTTCTGAATAATAGGATTTATCCATGTCTGCAAAATATCCATTAGTGTTTTCAATAACCACCTCGTTTTAATAAAAACGTTATATCTTCAAATTGGGGAACAAATAGTAGTCCGAGGGAGCCAAGTATGGAGAATAGGGAGGATGTGAAATGAGTTGAAATCCTATTTCCATTAATTTTGCGACCAAAACTGGTGAGGTGTGTGTTAGTGCGTTGTTGTGATGGAAAAGGACTTTCTTGTGGGCCAATCGCGGGCGTTTTTCTTGAAACTCGGTTATCAAACGGTCTAATAACGATACATAATATTTACCTGTAATAGTTTTACCCTTTTCCAGATACTCGATGTGGATTATCCCTTGCGAATCCCAAAAGACAGTCGCCGTAACCTTTCCGGCCGAAAGAACGGTCTTCGCCTTTTTTGATGCAGATTCCCCCTTGGTAACCCATTGTTTAGATTGTTGTTTGGTCTCAGGGGTATAGTAATGTATCCATGTTTCATCCACAGTGACGAAACGACGCTTAAAGTTCTCCGGATTCTTCTGGAACAGCTGCATATCACCCATCTTACGGATAGCTTTCTCATGTCCAAATGTTTATGCAAAAATTATGTCCCGTTCAGTCGTAATGCCCACAGCACTACCAATCTCACGTACCTTAACTTTTCTGTCATCAATCACCATTTTATTAATGATTTTTGGAGTTGTAACCTCCACAGGCCTTCCAGAACGTTCAGCGTCACTTGTGTCCATATGGCCAGTCAGAAAATTTAACTTATAAACTGTTCTAATCAAAGGTGCAGGGTCACCGTAATGTTTATCAAACTTCTCTTTAGTATCCTGAGGCGCTTTGCCTTTCATAAAGTAATGTTTAATCACCACACGAAATTCTTTTTCGTCCATTTCTTGAAAATCATTCGACTTCCTTGATTCACACGAATGCCAAACAAAAAAAATAGACCAATATGGCTGAAACTTGGAGTGCGTTCACTCAAGAGATGCTGCTAACTAAACATGACAAATGAGTCTACTTCGATAAATTGTTGTTAGACGTAAATTAGATTTGTTAAGGAATACCATAGAAAATGTTGTAAAACAAAAACAAATATGATAAACAATAAATGCAAGAGGAAGAAGAAAAGTGAAGTTCGCGTTGAAAGAAAAAGTGGAGGTGCACGATTTTTGCGACGAAAGAAAATAATGTGACGCATTCATATTGATACTTAAGGGTATTAGACATTACCAAGTGAAAACAAGTGACGGTTTAGTCTGGAAGAAATATGAAAATCAAATAATTAAAAATTCCTATACTACTTCCAGTACTCATCCACCATATAATTTTCAGTTAGTTGATAATTGTGAAAAAAAGTGTTAGTGTTTTAATCTAGTTGATAAGTGTACAAAGGTAATAAGAAATCACTATGCTCAAATAGTGAAGATGTCAAAAAATCTGAATGTAAGATTAATTTAATACTTAAAAAATCCGACCGATTCGACAACGTCAATATGTAATATAAAAAGGGGATAAAACAGAAAACTACCAACCAAGACAATTAAAACAATAGTAATATTTTCTATTAAAGGCAGTTTCTTTTAGAATTGGTATTAGTAGAATTAACTAAAGTCGCAGTTATAGTGTTTCTTACTGTAAATCTTTGAATTTCAAAATGCTATCTAAATCAAGAGACTATACTATTTTTAAATAGTATTTTTACATATCTTTTTCTTAGAAATAGCGTAATATGTAGAATTATCAATTGTAATATTGTATGATGTTTGTTAAAAAAAATCTAAATATTATTTAATATACATATAGAGAAATCATTAAGTCGACGTCTATTACCTGAAGTTTTGCACTAGATTTGCCAAATTAATGTTTTACTTATATTTTTGGATACAAGAAGTTATTAAACAACTACGCCTAAGAGATCCAAAGTAATTCGAAAAAGGTTAACTATTTTTGCCGTGGAATCAGTTTCTCTAATATAAAATATATGTAAATTATTATATACTAATGTATAAACTAAATGATGAATACATAGGTTACCTACTGCGACATATTGTGTTTTACCAACCAAAGCCTTCCGAGATATATTATTTAGAACCAGTTCGTACAATAAAATAAAATTTTTCTAAATTAGAAGAAATTTAAGTTAATAACAGTAATTATATTTGTATTTAAGTTTTGTAATTACAAAATACTAAGGCATCATACTCGGAAGAAGAAAATACAAATTATAAAAATAATAAATTTTTTTAGAAATAATTCAATAATTTGGAAATTTTTAATAATTTTAGATAAATTGAATATCTTTCTACATACCACCACATGAATGAATTAATCTCAGGAAAATTGCATATAATTAATGTAAGCTATAACAGTAGAAGATTCGTCGGTCATCGGATGATTACAGAAGTTAGTACTATCAGTGATACAAATCTTATCTGGAGATCAAGAGGTAAAATATATCCTTTACGTGGTTAAAGAAAAACTAACTCATGATTTAAAAATACATAACCAAATCAAAGGAAACAAATCTTTAAAATTTTAATTGGTTGTAGATATTTTCAAAGATTAAAAGAATAATGTTCGGTGACTTGATTACGAAAATTGTAAATGCAAACTATATTTTTATTAATTATTTGTTAAATGAATAAAACTATATTTTTATTATTAGAAGCATACAAATTAAACGTTAATAAATTTTGGAATAGATTTTTGAACTCTATTAAAAATTTCCAACATTGGCATTACTTAAAGCAGTCATCTTTAGTCAAATTGTGGTATTCATAGGATGCCCGTAATTATTTTTCTCTCTTAAATTATAAACTTTGTATAAATAATTATTTTTCTGTACGTTTTTTCTATGTAGTGGAAAGTAGTTAAAAAATAAATTTCTTACAGAAAAAAAGCTGAATATTCCCTTATAGATGAGAGTATACTCACTCCTTTATGCATGCAATTTTAGTATTTATGAATCTCATTAAATATATACTGACAATCTTTAATATGTGTTTTGTTTTCCAAAACATTGATTATAGTAATTATAATTCTGAATAATTTAGTTGTTTCATACAATATCAAAAAATAAAATGTAATATAAATATTAATTTCATAATTTATATGGAGGTTACATCTGTACTAATATAAAAAATAGATTATAATGCGTATCATAAATTGTATGAATTATTTGCTTACCGTTTTTTACAGCCCTTTGGCGCTTGAACAATTTTGTTGGAAACGTACCCATTAAAGGCACGCAGTTTAATTATGCCATTAGGGAATTTCTTTAATTAAAATATTGTAAATTATTTCGGCTAAGACAACACCTAAGAAGTTATTATGCGGGCGGAACGGAATAAACGGCCAATTTATATGCCCAAGGTGAACACTACACATCGGACGCAAAGAGAATAATCGCTTTTAAAACGTAACGCTTTCCGAATAAAGAGAAAAAAAGATGCCGAGATAAAGCGTAGATTGGGTTTCGGGAATAAATGGCAGGAATAACTGTCTGGGCGAGTTTGAAAGAGCGGCGAGAGCGCGGCGCCCTTTCGAATTATGGGAGCGGCTACTCTTTGGTCCATTAGCTCCTTTGGGCGCTGATGAGAGGGAACTTTAGAGAACTTGATTGGGTGTCAATTCACTGAATTATGGAAGATTGCAGCAACGGGAACGAAACGATCTCATAAAAATGTTGGTTTGGCGCTAGGCAAATAAGGGCGCCTGCCTGCTCCAGACAAATGATCGCGTATCGAAGCGATGCGGAAATCCATTCCCCATCAGCCTTCCTCCGCTTCGGTAAACCCTCTGCGTTTTTCAAAATTATATTTGTTTAATCTGAATTGCAGATATCATCTTCAAACAGATCCCCAAGAATTTTTTTTTTCAACTTCATCCGACGGGGCGGCTCGGCGATACGTTATTATTGCTAATACATTCACCGATACCAATTTAATTCATTTGCATAATTCACTAAAACTCTCAAACAAAACATTAAGATACGGGGACGGATAATCTATTTGTTTTGTAATCAGGGTGATTGTACAGATCCGTTTTGTTACGATGTGCTTTTAACAAACTTGAATTCATTTACTTTATTAATTGGATTTACCTGTTATACATATACGGTTTATTATTATTTATTGACATAATCAGATAATTGTTGACAAATAAAAGTTGGCAAATGACATATTTAAATGCAAATTCATAAGAAACAGATGTAAGAATGATAAATAACAAGTAATAGATGATAGATTATAAATGACAGATGAGAGATATCAATAAAATTGTAACTTTGTATCACACAAGAATATTTATTCTTATGAGTAATAAATACAAGTACACGTTGTCATTATCAGACTATTAATATTAAATTGAACTTGTCGAAACTACATAAATATTTTTGTGTAATACATCATACTTTTATTAAACAATGAATTAAGAAGAAAAAGCATCTACAACCAAGTATTTTTGAGATTTGTCAGACAAATGACTGATGGCAATAATAATAATAATATTTATTTAACGGGAACCATTTAACAAAATATATATTAATTCTAATTGTTAAAATTCTTAAAAAGCTACTAAAATTCAATAAAACTAAGCAATAACTATGATACATTAGAAAACCATTGATATATTCAAATATTAATCGGTTCCATAATTGATTGAAAATTTGGGTTAGCTAGGATAGCCAGCCATAAACTTCGTATACCCACAAACTGCTGGACTCAATCTATCAATATAATACTATATTAGAAATTAGTAGCTAGTTTTTATAAATTTTCACTCAATTGCACTTGAAAGCTAAGCATGGAATAAATTTCCTTTAAACTGTTTCCACCTTATCTTTGTTCATACTAGTATAGGCCATACTCAAGTTGTTGATGAAGTAGAGCATTTAAAAGAGAGAATTTTAGCATAATAATCTCCAAAATCTTTCGCGTGACGAATCCCAAAAGCTGGTAAAATTTAGCCATTATGTTGCGAATATATGCAAAAGCATACAAGGACGCCATGAAATATTTCCGGAATTGACAAGAAAAATACGGTTTTTTTATTTTTATTTTTCGATGTAGTCTCTTCGAAGATCAATACACGTTTTCAAACGGTGCTGTAGTCTCTTCAAGCAGTCGGAAAAGTAGGATGTTTCGAGGTCTGCAAAATAACCATCTGTAGCGGCAATGACTTCCTTATTTGAGATAAATATCTTTCTTGACAGCGATTTTTTAGATTTGAGAATAAGAAAATATAATATGTAGAATGAAAGACTAACTAGTAGGCACAACTCATTTAATTTAAACCGGGGCATTATCGTGATGAAAAAACCCTTTTTTCCGCTGCAATCGAAGCCGTTTCTCCTTCAATACTACATCTAATCGGGTCAATAAATCGCTGTAGTAATACCCCGTGATCATCCTCCCCTTCTGCAGATAGCGGTTGAGGATTACACTTTGAGAATTCCAAAAAATGGTGGCCATAACCTATCCGGCCGATGGAACGGTCTTAGCTTTCTTCAGAGCTGTTTCGCCCGGAAAGGTCTACTGCTTCGACTTTTCATCTACGGTTACGAAACTCATGAAGAAATAAATCCCTTGGATTTTGTTGAATTCTGGTCAGACACTCCTCCGAAACGGTTGCTCGTTTTTGTTTTTGCTCCGGTATGAGCGGTACCTATCGCGCAGAAATCTTTTCCATTCACAAAATTTCGTCTAGGATATGGCCAACGCGTTCTTCTGAGATGCCTGTTGTCTCTGTTATCACTTTCAGCTTCAATCGGCGATCAGCTAACACGACATCATGAATCTTGTCGACCATTTCATCGTTGGTGACGGTTTTCGGGCATCCACTGCCATCACCCAGAAGTTGATGGTCGAAAATGATGGAGTAGATCCGCCATGAACCTCTAGCAAAATATTTCGAATTTCTGTGGCTGTTTTCCCAACCCTCCAGAAGTATTTTATCACTGTATGAAATTCGATTTTATCCATTTTTGCTAGACCACCTGACTTGCTGTACAAAACACACTCTTAAACAGCAACTATTGAAAGTAGAAACGTTTGAAATTTTGACAGTTGTTATAAAAAGTGTTGCCCTTGCCGACCAATAAATTCACTTCGACCAATGTACGCCATCTCCTGCCGATTCCGGATACATTTCAAGGCGCCCTCGTAAGTTGGAAGTCGAAACCATACTAACATTTTATGGATTTATTTTGCAATAATTGTTCACCCAGCGAATAATATGCTTGCGTTGCAATGGATGCATAGAGAACGTAATACATTAAGAAACTTCAAAAGCATATTATCTCTGCACCAATCTCCAAAAGTCTTAGTTCCTTCTTAAGTAACCAAGTATCCTCCACTGATCGAACTTTCATGAAAATTTCATGCCTTCTGCAAACAATAAACGTTTCATATTTGAAAAGCACTTCACAACATTATTAATAAGAATTTATTTATTTATTTATTTATTGACGTCAACATAACATTTTACATAAAAATATATACATAAATACTTTAGATTAAAACACTAAATTACTCTTAACAGATAATGTAACGAGCATCAGATTTGAACTTGATCAACGATGAGTTGGTAAAATTAAGTTTGTCACAATATTTATTTACCGTATTGGATATTCTTATACATGGACTATACATGACGTAAGAAGTACGACAAAATGGAATATGTAACAAGTGAAATTGTCGTGTTGTATAATTTGGAACATTGAATGCAAAGCATTCCAAACATTCCGACGAATTAATCAGATTATTGATTATTTTAAAGATAAAACAAACGTCATACAATTCTCGTCTTTTTGATAAGCGTACTAAATTGACATAAGATTTAATCTGGTCTATATTCAGAATTATATTTTGTGAATACAATTTATATTTTAAATACTTTAAAAATTTAGTTTGTACATATTCTAGTTTTTACAATTATACAATATTCTAATACTGACCTAATAAGAGTGACAAAAAGAGTTGTTAAACTATGGATATTTGTAAAATCTCTGGTCGTTCTTTTAATAAATCCGAGCATTTTATTTGCCTTGGCAATAATAGTTTCTTATCAAAATAAACTCCCAGATCCCTAACAACCTCTTCATATTTAAGACACACACCGTCTAAGAGGTACGTAAATCTGTTGTTATTAGATTTACGACTAAAAAGCATTACCTGGCATTTATCAATATTAAGGGACATATCATTCCTTGAACACCAATTACATATATTATTAATATCTGACTGTAACAATAAAGCGTCACTATCGGATGAGACTCGTCTGTATACCTTTAAATCATCCGCAAATAATAAGATGGGAGATTTTATTCCAACATATATATCATTAATGAATATATAGGGTTCGCCAATAAGGTCGCGTGAACTTTAAAATTGAATAAAACAAGTTGTGTGTGAGGTAGAAACGAAATTTATTTTTCATTCGAAAGGGTATTCGACCCCATTAAGTATGGAAGATAACATCGTTCAAATGACCACCGCGGCTCCGTTTGGTAGCCCAAATCCGGGAGGTCCAATTTTCGATGACTCTGGAGCACATATCGGCCTCAATTTGAGCGATGGCGTTGCGTATGTTGACTTTGAGGTCATCGGTGTTTAGAGGCTTGTTGGCGTAGACCAGCGACTTGAGATAGCCCCAGAGAAAAAAGTCTAAAGGCGTTAAATCGCACGATCTCGGTGGCCAGTTGATATCGCCTCCGCGCGAGATGACCATGTCCGGAAATCGCTCGTGCAGAATGTCCATTGTGGCATGGGCTTTGTGGCACGTGGCGCCGTCCTGCTGGAACCACATGTCGTCCGTGTCCATATCATCCAGTTTAGGCCAAAAGAAGTTGGTTATCATCGACCTGTAGCGCTGCCCATTGACGGTGATGATGCCGCCGGCCCAAAATCCACACCAAACAGTGACTTTCTGGGGATGCATTGCCACTTGGTGGACCTCGTGTGGGTTGTTCTCACTCCAAATGCGGCAATTTTGCTTGTTCACATACCCGTTCATCCAGAAATGAGCCTCGTCGCTGAAGATGATTTTTCGGCCAAAATGGGGGTCTGCTTCCAACTGCTCCAGAGCCCAGTCAGCAAACGCCCGATGCTGTCTGTGGTCGTTTATCTTGAGCTCCTGGGTCAATTGGATTTTGTACGGGTGCAGACCCAAATCCAGATGCAAAATTCTGCGAGTTGATGTCTCCGAAAGGCCAAGTTCCTGTGCACGACAAAAAATGGACTGCCTCGGGTTCTCGCGCACACTCTCACGGACAGCAGCGATATTTTCGACTCGAATTTGCCCACCAATGATGAACTGATGACCCATTTTTGTAAAACAATTTAATAATTTGCACGGGCTGCTCGACACTCAAACTTGGTGATTTGGGGTTATATACTGAACAAATGACAGCAACTTTGACAGCTCTACCTCGAACAACATGGCCGCACCCTTCCGGCAAACTTCGTGCGTCCCTATTGGCGGACCCTTTACATCAATTACCATATATAGACACTATTAAGAATCCTAATGTCATTTTTGACAAAATTCTTACATTCATCGTTCTTGACCATTGCGTCTGTTCGGTTGCATCTAAATCATTAGGTTCATTTTCAAAAGTGAGTATTTTCACAAAATTAATTCAATTTATTCACTTCATTAATATAAATAAATAGGATGACTTAATTTTTAAATTGAACGAATATTCCAATTAATTAATTTCACATCCCTTTCAAGTTTGTTAATTAATCGTCAAACTAACGCGAATAACTAATCCAGACAAGTTGCGCGCATAACTATTAAAAACCCATTACCTTCAGATCGAAAATCGCATAGTAAAAATCCATCATAAACTTATTTAGGCATATTCCGATGACGAGACTACCGTAATATTCCCCTTTACTTGGCGATGGCCTCTAAAAACTCGGCATTATTTAGAGATTACCGTTACGCCGCCCGCTCAGCCGCCCCGATAGTCTCATTAATCGGGATTTCAACCTCAAAAGGGATTAAGGAATGATGGACGCAGTAAAAATCACTATAAAAACTTCTCTATTACCCGAAATGAATTATTCCGGTGGCAGTAATGACGATGATGAAACTCCTCGGGATGAGGACTTATTTCTGGTGCAAGTGCTCGCAAACATTTATTTCACTTTCTCGGGCGTTGAGAGTGAAAGCACTTTTTATTACGTTTAATAATAGAAACGTAATTGCTTTTCACTTAGATTTTATTTAATCTAAGAGAATGATTTATTGTTTCATTAGATTTTTTTAAATATAATAAAACTATAATATACACATTAATTTGTATTTAAATAATCTGACCCTATAGATAGATAGCCAAATACACATAGGAAAATAACAAAAAGTTGTTATAAATCAAATTTTGGTAATTAAGTGCCGTCCAGTCACGTTCAATAAAACAAATATTTGACTATGACATACCTTTTCACCCTTTGATCTCACAAAATTCAGACGTGCCATTTTTATAAGTCATTTGAAACTGTTTAAAATCATAATTTAATAAAAATACCACTATTCTAGTAAATACTACACATGCGAATTAAATAATACGTAAACGACATTAACATCTATGATATAAAGAAACTTTTTTCCTGTCCAAATTAAACGAAAACATATAGATAAAAATATAAAACACACATAGTTAAAAAATTAACATTCAAATCAACAAATTATTAATTATGAAATTGCGTTATAACTCTAATTATTTATATGATTAATAATTCTTTCAGTTATCCTGATAGAAAATATTATTACACTTTTAATTTGATTCAGTTTAATGTAAATACAGAAACCCTATTAATTTAAAATACATTGAAAGTTTACTCTTATGAATAGAATGTTATAGCAATTTTTTTTATTGAAATATAAGAATAACCCCCAGTCTTTGTGTACGCGATGCTGTGGGGCATGGAAACTTTTATAAATTTTAATAACTCGAGGGTCGATAAGGGAGGAATAAGATTAGAAAAAAGTAACTAGTTTGCGTTCACACTTAAAAAGGTATATAAAAACCTCTCCCTAGGTGTTACCTTTCAAACCACTAAGGAATATAAGGTTGAAAAGCATTTCCGTATATAATAAATATAATATTTACATAAAATACGACATTTACATACTAAATATAAAAATCATATTTATATACTAAATAATCGTAAAATTATTCAATAAAAAAATTAATGTCTGAATGAAGGATGTGAAATAATTTATTCAATTTTCAGTTTCACCACATATTACTGTATTGGTCAACTGAATAAATAAAATCTGGAACGAATTAAATTTTGAACATTTTTGCGGGCATAATCCAAATAAATAATTGTTTATTATTGAGTTTTGTGGTGTGAATATTTAAAATCGATTGAAAAGTGCTTTCATTAAATTTTAATAGAGAGCAATATTCTAACCTACTTACTGGGTTAATGTACGCTTTCATCAAAAAATAATTTAATAGTTTATGGACTATTTTAATATTATATGAGTATAATAAATTTTATTATTTGAAGTATTTTTATACATTTATGCTGAATAATAAATAATAATGTAAGGTTTCAATAAGTGTCAGCGCTTTTACATTGTTGTTATTTTTTTTAAATTTATAGCTTTATAAGAAATAAAATTTTAATATTATGATATCTTTGGCAAACAAGTCTCAACAAGAGCAGAAGGAATGGTAATGAAAATACGTACAATATCGTTGTGAGTCAAGTTGACAACAGTTGATTGAAAATCTTCAAGCTTCAAAATGGACTAGAAAATTATAATATTTGTAACATCAAACCAATACTGTTTGTGTGATTAGATATTTTTCACAACTATTAATAGATACCTCTGAGATAAGACGAATTATTAGCAGAGCCTGGATAATATTACTATCAAAAATATAGATTCCAATGAGAAGTTAAATAATTATTTATTGAAAATACCTCGGATGAAAAGTGCACTATTTTTTTAAACCCGTTACCTATACTGACAACATAGGCAAATTCATTGTTTATACTGATAATCCATTCATTCAATTTTGGAGCGAATAGATGAAGCAGATTCTTGATGAGACTCCATTTGAAAGTACAAATAAAACAGATGAATAATGTTACGTGTTGCAGTGATCAACATTAAAATGTGAAACTCTAAATATTGTGTATTTGTATTTTTGATAGTACTCATTAGACAATAAAAAACTAACTGTTATTACCTGCGACATAATAACAGGTACCAAGATAACCTGGGATAATTAAACAATATCACCATTTAAGTCTCCAAGAATGAATAGAGAAGAGTAGAACCTATTCGTCAACACCTGGAGACTCTGTTTAGTTCATAACTCTTAGATATGTTCTCCAAAACTGGAGAAAACTCAAGGTGATATTTATACCTAAACCAGACAAGCAAGACTACAGCCATGTTAAATCATTTAGACCGATAATCGTTTATGATGAAAATCTTACAGGGATCATATTCTAATAACGAATCTTCTTCACACAAATCAACACGCATACGTAGTAGAACGCTCAACCGAATCAGCACTCCACTGTGTGATTATCCATATTGAGAAGGCATAGAAAGAGCTTTTAATAAAGCCTCTTTTAAGAGTATAAGAAAAGCTATTCCAATGCTTGGCACTCCAATTGCACTTAGTAAGTAGATAAAACATATGCTAACAAAAGGACGGTCCAAATATCAATAGGAAATCAATCAATCAAATGATAATAAATTTATATATTCAGGGAGTAAAGATGGAAGTATTATTAAATGGTCTCTACATTATAAGAAAAAAGTATTAAGTTTGTCTTACAAAAAATCTGATGACGAGGAAGTGCAGGGACATTATAAAACAATTCTAAGCATAGGAATTTCTTGGGATTCAAAATTCCTAGCTGTTGGTGATGAGACCAATGATATGCAAATTTGGAACCCTGAAAACCTCCATCATATACACACCTCTAAAGGTCATCGAGGTGCAGTCACTGGTTTTTAGGAATGATACACATTGCCCTTATTATTCAAGTAAAGACCGGTGTGTTAAGGTTTGGACTTTGGTTGAAATATCTTATGTTAAAACTTCCTCAAACCAAAAGCCCCAATGAAATTACAAGTATAGATGCATTATCCAGGGAAAGGGCATTGGGCTGGTGGTGGAGATGGAACAGTTCGAATATGGAAGATAGCTGAGGATTCAATGCTGATTTTGGGAATATTGATTGTGTTAAGTTAATTGATGAAAAACAGTTTATATCCGGTTGTGATGCTGGAGAGTTATGCCTATGGGCAATTACCAGAAAAAAGGCTAGTTGTGTTAAGAAAAATACCCATGGTCTAAATAAAAATAATGAACAACCCAATTGGATTGCCACTCTGACATCTTTAGTAAATACGGATTTAATGGCATCTGGATCAAATAATGATGCAATTAAGGTATAAAAAATTATAGAAAAAGATCTAAAAGTACTCTTTGAAGTAGAATAGAAGGATTTATAAATGGCCTATGTTTTACAAACGACGGACGGTACCTAATTGCTGCAGTAGGAAGAGAGAATCGGTTCGGTAGGTGGGAAGTAATGAAAGCGGCGAAAAATTCTATTGTGATAGAACCCTTACAAAAACAAGACTGTTAATTTTTATATTCTGTTTTTGTTACAATAATTTAAAAAAATGGTGATTTGGCCATCATAGTACTTTCCCTATATTTTACTCGAAAACTATAAGGTTTACGCAAAAATGTTATCCCTAATAATTTGTTCACTTTTGATTCCTTACAATAGCTTGTAATATAAATTTCATATAACTTTTGTAGTTTATTAGCAACTGGCAAAAAATGTCAAAATTTTCAATTTTTTTTTTCTCGAAAGTAATAAAAAACGAAGTCTCTAAAACAAGGGTGGCCCATATCTATTTTCAGGAAAGAGTGCTGTCTCTTATTCTGCAGAACATCGTAAGATACGATTTTCTAAGGGAATAAAATGAAGGATATGCAGATGACAAAAATTCTACTTAAAGGGCGCTTTAAAGATGTACTCGGTGAGTACATGGTGTACAAACAACGCCCTCCCGGTAAATCCAACTATTAATGAGCTGATGCTGTTTATCAACAATAAAGGAAACACAACAAAATGAATCTGCCCCGGATATTCAACAAAACACCAACTCTGGCTTCATAGGTAAAATATCTGCCGATAATCCTAGAACCCAAACTTAATGGTCTCCAAACCAAGGTTCAGAAGGCGAGCACGTTCTCACAGTGTCGGAAAGTCGTTTGAAGATCAAAGGGACTATCACCCAAAATTACCACATTTAACATAGAGCATGTTAGAGAATTACTGGCGTCATGCACAACCTCACGACGATAGCAATGTAGGTGTTATTATCTCTTCCTCCCTGGATTTACACATATAGAAGATGGCCTGAAGTACAGCACTAAGACAATGTAAAAGCGGGCAGTACTAGGCGTGGGGCAATCCTTTTAAGAAGGACCGTGCTACTCCGACCTACCTTTTCGAAAGATACATATGTTCATGGATGGAGCAAAAAATAAGAAAGGAACAGTTGCAGGCATGTATTGTGTCCAACTGAATCTTTAAATAAAAATAACCTTGGAGTAATACTCTACGATTACCCAGGTGGAACTCACAAGGATACTTGCTAGTAACTAAATATACATATATAGCCTTGCTATCTTAACACATCTCAAAATTAGATCAAAACTCACAAATGAGTGTGTTATGGCACTAGTAGAAAACAAAATTGGCTTATTATTGATTTTTGCGGCTTCTACTTCGTTATATATGTTGAGTATAAATAATAAACACTTTGTAACTTTGTTTGTATAACACAATTTATTTACTGCTGACTATAGTTTCGGCATCTTGGTATGTTTTGATAATGGCACGCTGAGATGCCGAAACTATAGTCAGCAGTAAATAAATTGTGTTATACAAACAAAGTTACAAAGTGTTTATTATTTATAAAATTGGCTTATCCTCCTTCAAGGCACAGTCAAACCTAAGAGGAAACGATGGGGCAAATACTCTAGCAAAAAAGGGAGCATCTTTGAAAAGAGGCCTGTGCCCCTCTTCAAAAGCAATCTCTTAAACATACTGCTAGCAGAACTCAAAGCAAGGTGGAAGAACATCTCCATTTACCCAACGGTAAAGTGTTGTGTTAATCTATCCAGGTCAAAACTAAAATCCCTGACGGGTTACCTGACTGGACACTATCAGTTAAAGAAACACCTCTATGTATTGAGGTGAACTGCAGAGGGAGGAAGCGGAGTCGGCAAACCATATCTTGTACTACTGTCCCGCTCTGGCAACATTAGAGAGATACTGCTGGGGACCTGCCGACCTGTTTCCCAGCAAAATCCTCAACATTATTAAAGTGGTAGGGTGGCTGAAGAGCTAATTCTCTCACCTCACCACTGGAGTACATTGGGCCCAACCAGGACCTAAATACTATGACTTCCTCGAACTTTCTTTTATCTGTATCCGTATGCGTAACTGTATTTTTGTAAAATTGAGAAAGCCTATGAACGAAGTTAACCAAAAGCGATGAATTTAAGAAGTTGATTATGAAATAATAATAATTTATAAACTGAATTAATACTGAAAATTCTGAAGCAATTAGTTAAACAGTAAAATCAATAGGTTTCGTAGAAAAAGGAATCGATCAACTCGCTTTTGTGATTGTAACTGGCAACTCAATATTGTAAATAAAATGAATTATTTGCTTCGTCAGCTCATCGACATTTGAAGAATGTCCGGATACATTCAAACTGATGAATGCACTTATAACCGCATACGTTCTATGTTATTAATTACCAGAAAATTTATTATACATACCGATAAATCTAATATGAAAATTTTAAATTATTTCAGAATATACAAGAGCAAAATCAGATACTTTGGTAAAGTCTTGGCAAAACTACTGCGAAATTACAGTGTGGCAATGAAATAAATATTTGTAGAGAAGAGTGAGTTGAATATCAATATGAAAGAAAATTTTTATTAAAAAGTTAACATCCTTCTCTGTATAAGCTTTTTCAGATCAAGAATACAGAAGAAGAAGTCACCAGATAGATAGATAGAAATGGTGTAGTTTTTTTGACGTTGATTCTGAACACTGAGCCGGGGCCATTCACTGAAACACTAATGCTTTATCTTGAAGATTTTACCCAGTACATTGTAAGCACTGAATTACCGCTAAAGCAAAATAAATTTATATAAAGTATATGATGGTAGAAAGCGTCTGGAATGTAGAGAAGATTGAGAAAGATTATGAAAATAATATTCTTTATTCAATAAAAACAGGAGGATTTTAAACTTATATGAGAAGAACATGCAAGACATTTCTCAAAATTAAAATCATACTGGTCTTTATATTATTTTTTTGTATTAAATTGGATAAAGCTTGAAAGGCCATAAATAATGATGGCAGATTCTCTTCACTAGTAGTAGAACATTAGTTATGAAAAAGATTCACAACGAACCGATGGATAATTTGGTATGGCAAAAAACTTATACAAAGTACGAGAACGCTTCTACTGTGTGATCTGCAAATTGTATGTAAAAAGTAGTGCAGTAAATGTATATCAACGGAGAAAAGTATAATATCGGTAGCTCATTTATATAAACTGAAAATGATTAATCACGGAGTCTATCCAAGGAAATAAATCAATTCTGATGATTTCAGTAAATGGGCCCACGTAAACACAATACCGTACCAAGAAGAATCAATAATCATAGAAGAACCCATTAAGTAGTAGAAACTTCTTCCAATAGGTGTGCAGAATCCACAAAATTTATAATACGAGGGCGACAGCTTTACATTCGCAATTCGATGGTATAGTGAAACGGAAGAATAGAACCACTATCGCTATTTGTTTTTATTCATTAATTCATTTATTAATTTATTTATCTTCGGTCTTATTTCTTTTTAAAATAATACATATTAAGAAATTAACAAAAATAAAAAAAACATACATAAAATTTTGGTCAAAAGAAGGACGGGCGGAGTTCACAATTACATATGTTCTTCCAATCAAACCCTTTCTTGATCATGATGATGAGGGAGCTAGTATCCTCTTCGACATCCACAATATTCTATACTTAAAAGTAGGATGTCGCTATCAATAAATATCTTTATCAACTTTTGCTTGTCTAGAGATCAGCAGAACACGAAACAACAAACAGAGAGTGTCGTCATGGAACCTTAACCTTGACTTTCTATTGATTTGCTCTTTGAAGAAGCGGTGCTAACTGATAATTATGTGAATTATCTGAGATACAAAGTGAGGAAAAATCCAAATACATTCCAATATTCAATAGACTAATAATCGAATCAGCTACTTAATTGTAAACGGGATCAAAGACGCTGTATCAAGGATTGAGAAACCACCCCGAGTTGTTAGTCGCATTACCTTACGTGCTGGAAAAGAAGACTATACTGGAATTCGTACCATTCTTGAACAGAACGGAATTTATACCTAACATGAACACAAGAGTCTATATGATGTAATAAGAATAGGTATCTAACACAATTGTTCATCTTGTCCTCTGTTTCTTTCTAATCCGCGCATGTATATATTAGATCGATTTTATCTAATTTATCCAGTTTTCTATTGACAATGGTCACTTTGTAACCGAAATGTACATCTAGCGATAAATAAACCAAGTGAAAAATGTACCAAACTAGTGTTTTATTTAATCGCCTATCTTGCACTGAATTTTGAGATACCGAGATGATTATGGAGGACCTTAAAAGTGATTGTTTCAGATACTCCAGCTATTTCTGTAAGTTGTTTTTTCTGAGATGGTGACCTCAACAGACCGGCTAGGTCGGAAATCGTCTTCAATTGAGGCCATGACTTGCTTAAAGAGGTTGTGCCACTTGTTTTTTTCCTGGACAAGAGTCCCCGTTAACAGATGACATCCCTTCCGATATAATTTGAACATTTGTTCCTTGTTTGCTTTATAACGGCACGGAACTGTATTTTCTACATACACAATTTCTTTCGGATTGATTTGCTTGGTCGACGATAGTTATAAGACTACTGACATCATTATGATAATACTCGGTATATATACTGATGATTTGAACATTGTCATTGAACACGTCATTCCGCGAACTTAAAAGATACCAGAGACTTAAATAATAAAATCGAGTCTAAAATGAATTTCGATGCACCTGGCAGATTCCAAAATATATCCTTGAGCATCTTTCAATATACTTAAACACGTTTGAAACGCCTTTTTGTAGAGTCAAATTCTTAAGACTGAACCAAAACAAAATATGAGGTCTTAAAAATAATTATTTCAAATAAAAGATACAAAAAAATGATTACAGATGATAAAAAAAAAATTACAGATTAGGTTAAGTGTTAGATTAGCTAGAGAGCATAATGTAAAATTTCATTTTGAAAAAGACAAATTAGGGACGAAATATTCAAAGTGTAGGTTTAATCATTTAAAAAAACACTAAAATGGATTAAAAAATATAGGCAAAAGTAGACATTTAATTCCACAGACAAAATATTCTATAAAAAGATTTCTATACATGAAAATTTAGAAAATTTATGAAAAAATGCTCTCTGGCAACTAATTTACTAAATTTAATGGGGGAAAATACAAATTTTAAAAGATTAATTTGTCAATATCATCGAAATAACTGTAATAAGTGATGACAAAATGAAGAATTGGGGAGTTTTTTATAATTTGTTAGTTTATTTCACAGCAATAAATACGTTAAAACTCGTGTTGCTATTTTATACACGCAAATTACTTTTGTATCATTCAATGTCTGTCAAGGTCTTAGCCTGAGAGGTAGTAGACTTAATAAGTAATTTGTTTTGTAGTCTTAATAAGACTCATTTGTTGGTTTACGAAATTTTTTCGTGTTTTTCTTATTATTAGTTCAATTTCTACAAAGTAAAGGACCTTGACCTAATATTAAGAAGCGATCTGCCATGATCACCAAGTAGTACCAACCAAGTAGTAGACGCCCACAACAAAAAAAGGATTAAACATTCTTCTCTTTAATAGCTCTTACAGATCAAGAATTCAGAAGGACAACTTAGCAGGTAGCTAAGAAGGGTATAGTTATTTGACGTTATTACTAAACACAAAACATAGCTGCTTCATCTCGGATACCATATCCAGTAGATTGTAAGCACTAGATGAACTCTAAACCAAAAACAAACAAAAAAATATATATAAGGCATACGATTGTAGTGAGCATCTAGAATACAGAGAAGATTCAGAAGAATGATTAAAATAAACTAAAAGTTTGAAAATGACAAGTGAAAGTGGTCGAAACTATAGTCACTAAATAAAGTCTTAGTTATAAACATAAAAAGTGTTTCATTTGTACATAAGGATTGTGATGACCGTTACTACGTGGTAATTCATGATAAACACTTAACTAACGTAACCACTAAAAATTATCTAATATATATACATATATTATTTAAACCGTCGAAACTTAAGTCGTGCGTTTTTGTAATATATGTATATCTATTACATAATTTTTAGTGGTTAAAACATAGTAAGTGCGTTAGTTAAGTGTTTCATTTGTAAATTATGATGTATAACGAAGTGGAAGCGTCAAAAGTTAACATTTTATTTCTAAATAGAATAGATAATGTGGATGATGCACGTTCTAACTTTTATAACATTAGCCCAGAGGGAAACAGAGTACCTATCTACCTCGTTATACTTCGGAAATGATTATTATGGCCACACAGAAAGAGAGACTTTGTCATTAATTGAAAACAAACTTTGGCAATGATAGAAGATATCGTTTTGAACAAATTCGAGAATCTGTCAAGAGACAAATTCGTGGTGCCTGCTAAATATCGTAAGAAATACTGATTGTTCGTAAATAAACGTAAAAAGGGAAGAAGATTTCCTGGATCAATGAAAATGAATGGTGTGAATTTAACTACCTCAGAAGATATTGTTCAAGGTTGACCACGACCTATAACAGCTGTACAAATTTTATCTAAATTGAGTACGGGACCTGATTAAGATTGTGCCAATGCGTTTTCCAAACTGCCATCGTATATTTACAATTTAATTTAATCTCAAGGTATATAACTGTTTCAAACTTAAATTTTACACAATACATTTTAGAAAACTTGGACCAATGTAAGCAGGTAGATGTTATCTACACTGATATAAGCAATTCTTTTGATCGGATGCCTCATAACTACAGCTAGTGACTGTATCGCTTGAAATATACATAACATAAGTTCTAAAATACTTTGTTTGCTCCGCTAACATATTGGAAAATGATATTTCGAAATGTTTTGTTGTAACAAATCATCATCTGTTTCAACTCTTACAGTGTAATTATATCCTTCGGAAAATAGTATTAAAGATCTAGGTATATATTTTTAATAACATTCAATAAACATATTGATTATATCGTCTCTGAATGCAATAAATTACACAACTTCATCACCAAAAATTGTAGACTTCAGGAGTATTACACCAGCAGTTAGACTCTACGAAGCAGTTATCTTAAGTAAATTAAATTACGGCTGTGTGGATCCCAAGGTGTAAACTTAATGTAAATATAAAAAATAAAATGGTGTAGAAGTGTTTCCTAAAATATTTGTACTATTGTAAGTATAATCGCTATCCAGTATATTAGTTAGAGTGAACTACTTTCGAAATTCAATATACCATCAATACTTCATATGTACAGATTTGTGGGAGTTTACACATGGAATCACTGATAACTCTGATCTTTTGTCACAATTTCACTTCAAAATTCCTACGGTCAACAGTCAAAGCAATCAAACGTTTTTCTTGGATATTCCACGCACAAATCATGACAAATTGAGATATTACTACGACGTACAATATCATTTGGATATATTTTGCTCAGATATTAATAGGTTCAGGTATAATCTTAGACTAGCTTTGTTATGATTTCTAGTATTCGTTCTTAATGCCTCGTGTTTACTGGTTTGTACTCTGTTGTTATTTTGTATTTTCTTTTCTTTTTTGCTCTAATTGTATATTATTTTATAAACTGTACCTATTTTTGTAAATTTTTATAGCTTGTTAATACATAATATTAGTATTTCCTACAATATGATATTATTATACCTATTAGGGAAACAACCACCGTTAAAATTAATATTCATTGCGTACGTTATTGATTTCTCACTTATATTTCAAATAAGGAATCCGTATTGTATATATGAATTACAATCATGAATAATTTCTTTGTAATTACTATTAATAATCCGTACAATAATGGTTCAAGTATTAATTATTTCACTCCAGATCGGGCATGAATTACAAAGTTTAATTCACAATTCATTTAATATTCCACCTCAATTTGCATGGCAGCAATTACGTGACAGTGAAAGCAAAATAAAAAAAAAAGCACCTGGAGATGTCTAGGACGGCAAAGCGAGATGTAGATTGAATGAAAAATAAAGCGGCTTTAATTTAATCAAGTAATATTTGTCGGTAATCGCTTCTGCCTTTGCTATTTTCGCATATAATCAGAGCTAAAATTTAATTAAACTTTGGCAGTGCTCTCGGAGAGAGGTAAGAAAGAGGTATATTGCAGCGCTAATTCCCCTTATACCCAATTTTAAACCGATTAAGAATATTTTAACCCAAAGTAGCTACAGAAATTGCAAAGGGAAGCATTAAGTTTTATCGCATTTAAGTTTATTAAAGTTATATCCAATATTCTTTTCTTAAAAGTCTATCTCTCTTTTATAACTAAACCGCCGGAATAATTACGACAACGGGCCGAAAAACTTTTAACAGAACCGTCCGAATTTAGTAGAATGTGTTCAACGTTTTCACCATATTCGGGAGGGTTATCGTGCGAATCCGCCGGATTTTTTCTGAGTACGTTAAATAAAGAAAGAGTGAAAAGGGAGATATGATAAAGTTTTGTTTTTATCACGTCTGTGACGGAGTTGGAAAACTATTTTAGTTTTAAAAGTGAATATTATGCTTACATAAGAAAAGGGTGAAATATGAACATAAAAAAGTTCTTAAAAAATGTGAATGAGTTTTTTTATTAAAATCAAATTTAACGTACGTTTATGTTGTATAAATTGTTTGTTAATTACTTAAAATATAATACAGCCCAGGAATTATTGTCTAATTAGTATTTAGGACTTATTTATAGTGTAAATGTTTGGGAAATAATTTTAAAGTGCATTATTTTAATTACTTTAAGAAAGTCCATATATTTGTGTTATATATGTATGAGTCTACGAGTCTTTAAACCTCCTAAATATCTTAAAATCAAATTTTAAACATTAGTTTTATTTGAATGAAGAATTTCAACATTGCGATAATTATCTTATAGGGATTTTTATAAATTTTATTGTAACAAAATTTTGTTGAAATTATAATTGAAAATATTTATTTTTATACGTTTTTTATAAAATTTTCTGAAAACTTTACTTGGAGATTCTGGAATTTTTAATCATTTATTGTTTTATAGTATCAAAATTAAAAACGCTTCAAAAACTATTTTTTTATTGTATAACGACATTTGTGCACCAGACAGTGGCTTCAGTAAGTAGATGAAACTTTTTGGAAAGTTTTCCTTAAGACTTCAACAGTTTTCCTTAAATATTTCTACTATTTCTATATTTTAATTATCATATTTTTCCAGGATCTTTACACGATTGCTGGAATTCTCTTAAGGGACTAAAAATGATTTTTTCATCTAATACTTTTTTTTAATTTTCCTGAAATTAATATCATTGAAAGCCATTGTAACTCTCAAGAAATTTAAGATACAAATGTATTTTATTTAGGTTCTTATGTGAAAATTAATTGAATAGTTTAGATCACTATTTTAGTTAATTTTGTTTATTTTTCTTTTTTTGTGTGAAGCACTTTCTTTCTTATTTATTAGTGTTTTAATTTAAGAGAGAAATAAAAAAAAATATTTTTTATTATTAAAGGTATTGGTATTCATTCACTCCACAACTTTCGAAGAACTTTTCTATAAGATTTATACAACTTCTTAATAAATTTTCTAATATTTCTTGCTTTAAATATTTTCGAGAAATATCTATTGAAAATTATAAAAAATTTCTTTACCGGTTTTAGAATTTTCACCAATTTTTAATTGGATTTCAAGCTTTTTGGCTATAATTAGATTCTTTCACATTGCTAACAGTCACTTAAAGGTTTTATATTTATTTAAACATCTCTTATTTTACAGTATTGATTTTTTATTTGGTTTTCAATTTAACCTATTTTTATAATGAATCAGGAATTTTTGAAGTTTCTGGAATCTTCTTTCAGCTTTTTTTGCTATTTTCTCCTTTAAATTATCAGAATTGTTGAGAAAAGTTCAGTCATTTTTCATATTTTATTTTACAATTTGTTTTTTATCTAATCGGAAATCTTCAAAATTTTCAATTTATATTTGCAAGAACTCTCGAATTTTTAATAATTTCATGGACTTTCTAGAAACTGAAATAAAAAAATTTGTAAAAACTTTATGTTTATTGTTAAACAACAATTATTTTACGATTTAGTGGCTTTAAAATAAAAACAATAAAAATAAAATATTGTAGAATTTTTTTCTAGAGATTTCAAGAATTTTCCTTTCTTTTTTTTCTGTTTCTTTCTTTATATTTCCGGGATGTGTCAGAAAATCTTTTCAACATTGCGAAGATTTTTTTGTCATTTATTACTTTATTGTACCTACCTAGATTTTACTGAAATTATTATTGAAAGTTTTGATTTTTCCACATTACTTCAAAACTTTCTAGAAACTTTACCTCGAAGTTTATAGAACCTGTTTCTACTTTTTTTAATATTTCTTGCTTTAAATATTATATTCTTTAAATTTCTCATTAAAATTACGATAATTATCTTTAAAGATTTTAGAATTTTTTAGCAAATTCTTCTTTAATTTCAAAAGTTATTTAGCAATAATTAGATTCTTCCTAATTATTAGAAATAACTTAAGGGTTCTAAAAAAATGATAATTTTACTGAATTATTTTTCTGAAGTTGGTTTTTATTTAAAGCCATTTTAAAAATTTTTCGGGAATTTTATAGTTTTTCAGAAGCTAATTAGCTTTATTGCTTATTTTAAATTACCCACTTATTTTAAAAAAAATTCTAGTCATTTTTTAAACATAACTAGTTAAAAACCTGATTTGTTAAATTATCTTATCGGAACCATTTAATATTTTCTATCAAAAATTTCATGGACTTTCTAGAAACCTTAATTAAAGTTGTAAGGTTCCCAAAACTTTCTGTTTATTAGGCAGCAATAATTGTAACTTTTCTTCTAGCTTTCAAGGGTATTTCTTAAAGTCTTTTTCTGTTTCCTTCTTAAAATTAAAGGAAATTGTTTAGTCATTAGTCATTTATTACGGATGGCCAATAAAAAAAATACAAAAAATAAATATACAATTTAAAAGCACGCATAAAAGAATTACATAACAAAAATAAAAAATAAAAAAACAACTATTAGTAAAGATAATATCAATTACGATAAGTAAACAAATTAAAAGGTATAAAATTAATAAATATATTATCTAAAATTAAGTTGTCTTGTCCTCAACAGCTTTTGACACATTCTTTTAAATGTGTTTAATGAGATGCCAAAAACTTCAATAGACTCCCAATAAGAATTAATATGTATGATCATAATGTTACGTGGACAATTGAAGCCATACCAGGTCTTATGAAATTCACTAGGAAGAAGTTTTTGGCATCTCGTTATGCGTTCCGGAACTCTTAAAGATATACACGACATAATTGACGAACAATAAATTAATCCATTTAGTACCCGGTAGGTAAAACACAAATAAAAATAAATTCTACGTTTGTAAAGCGGGAGTAAACCAAGATAAGAAAGAAGTAAAACGTAGTTGTTGGGATCATAAAAAACGTTTGTTCGAAAGCTGTATACTTTCAATTCTATCAATATGGTATTGGTAGTGTGGAGACCAAATTATACAGCAATAATCAATAATTGACCTTACTAAAGCATTATATAGGGTCATGTAGGTACGAATACATTTAAATTTTACGGTTATCCTTCGTATGAAGCCAATCATTTTTAGTGATTTTGCTGTAACCAAGCTAACATGTTCCTTAAAGTTAAGTTTGGTGTCAAAAATCACACACAAATCCTTGATAGTATCAACTCTGTTAAACCTGTTGTTGTCCAATGAATATATATAGGGCAAAAAATTGCCAAGTTTTCTTGACAAACGTATATGTTCACATTTTGAAGGATTTAGGTAAAGATCATTGTGCCAGCACCAGATCATAAGATGGTCTAAGTCTTCCTGCAAGGTACAACAATCCTCAAAAGTAGCGATTTTACGATATAGTTTCATGTCATCAGCGTAAAAGAAAAAAATTGGACTTAATATTAGAGCCAATATCATTGATAAAAATGATAAATAGACCCAGGTGTGAACCTTGGGGCATCCCCGAGGTCGCATGTACTGAAGTCATGGAAACTATATCATAAATCTTCACATTGTGATTTCGATCACTTATAACGGTTTTAAATCATTCTAACATGCAACCATTCACCCCATACATTTGCAGTTTATACAGAAGTCTACAGTGACTGACCCTATCAAACGCCTTACTAAAGTATGTATAAATAGAATCCACCACTGCCCCTTCCTCAAATGTATCATAAATAAAGCTAGTATACAAAAACAATTTAGATTCCTTTGACCTTACAGGGATAAATCCATGCTGTTGCTTGATAATTAAAGATTTAAAACTAAGCATCATGTACTTGGCAACCAATTTATCTAATATTTTGGGAATACATGATTGGATGGTAACCGCTCGGTAATTAGGCACAAGATTTTTAATGCCAGATTTAAAGACTGGGACAATAAAACAAGGCTTCCAAAGAGATGGAAATAAACCATCCTTGAGAGACCGGTTAAAATGTATATTAATGGGTAGGGAAAGAGCAGATGCACATGCTTTTACCAAAGATGGAGGTATTTCTTCCGGACCTGGGGCAGTATTGACATTAATTTCCAATAAACCTTCAATAATGTCTTTTTCTGTGAATTTCAAAAAACTAAAATTTATGCTATCGGTCACCTTAATTTCGGGACCTATATTAGAATGTTTAGAGTATGTATCTTGAAAATAATCTGAAAATAAATTAACCATGTCCAATTTTGAATTAGCAACAATGGACCCATTATACATCCTACAAGGAAGGCCACCACCACTACCAGATTTGGACTTACAGTATTTCCAGAATGTATTAATATGATTGAGTATATTCATCTCAACTTTCTTAATATAATTCAAATGATCACTAACAACCAGTTCTTTACAGGCACTTCTTAAAGTTGAGAAAGAAATATAGTCATTTCTACTTCCCGTTTTCTTAAATTGTCAGGATATCTTTTCAGCATTGAAGGAACTCTCTTATGGGGTTTAAGAGTTTAACTTTTTTCTGAAATTTCTATTTGTGTGAAACTTTACTTCAAGATTTTTAAAGCTTCTAATATTTCTTGCTTTAAATGATCAATATTTTTCTTTAAGAGTTTTAGAATGTTTTAAGAATTTAGTCTAGAGATTATCGCTAAGAACAGAGTTCAATATAAAAGTAATAAAAATAAAATATATTTAGTTTACTTTAGTTTATTGACTTTACAAATCCTGCAAAGAAATATACAAAATAACATATATTTATAATAACTTTGAAATTTAGATCGCAGAACTTGAAGATGGAGTTCACATGGCAGTGTTCTTACACTCTAACCATTACTTCCTATAGCCAATGGCGATCAGCAGGTGATTATTACCATTGAGGCAATATTTTTGCCATTGCTGGTAAATATTTTTGTCCAATTAACGTGGAGTTATTTTTTGACAGGTATTTTAATGCCAAGGCTAAAACCGCCAAGAAGTCTACAATCACGAAGGCGGCAAAATCACCTAAGAGTGCAGCGAAAGGTGAAAAGAAATTCTCGACTGGAAAGGAAGAAAATCCTCATTCGCCACCGCTGCTTCCGAGAAGAAGATAGCAAAATCGAGAGCGAAGTCGTCGTCCCCGTCAAAAGCCAAAAAGGCAAACAAGAATGTTCCTATGAAAAAACCCAAAGCACTCAAGGGCGAAAGCTGCGCCAAGAACTGTCGGTAAAAAACCGTCTCCAAAAATTGTTTTTTAATGTACTTAAAATTCTTTAAAATACTCTCCCCCAGCATCAACACACTTGCGGAAACATATCTGCAATGCCTGGAAGGCACCCTGAAACGACGAGAGAACCTTATAACATTCAATTCAGTGCTTATAAAGTGCTTTTGAATGTTTTCCACGAGCTCCCTATGCTTTCCTTTTAGCTGTCTCATCAGTCTGGAAAACAAAGAGGTATATTATATATGTTAGAGGCTTCTACTTCGTTATACATTTTGGTAAATTGAATAAAACACGGTAACCTTATTTTTATAACAAAGTTATCGTGTTTTATTCAATAAACGAAGGGGTGTTGCTCCGAGCCAGGAAATCGGTAACGATGAAGGCCATTTGGCTGGGGACATTGTTATAGTGGAGCCTGACCGTGTCTTTCAATTTCTTAAGCACCTGCAGGTAAAAGACAGAGTTGAAAAAAAGCCATTGTTCGGCATCCAGGGTTCATCGGCGATTTCTTCCCGGCCCTCTTTGAATGCTTTAGGTCATCTCCTGAACCGTGACCTTGAAATGCAGTCGTCCTTAAAGACCTATTTAATGAGAATTATAAGCCAAAACGAAACACCACGATGAAGCAACTATGTAGCGAAAAGGGTTCAACAATAAGAATAAAACTATTTCAACTGTATTATTTATTACAAAATATAATAAAGTTTCATCATGTATAATTATTTTTGACAATCTAGGATGTTAATCGCAAAATATTTCGAAATATTTATTCTCGCCTTTATACGAAATAAATTTCTCTGTAAAAGTTTACTGGGAGATTATATTTTTTTACTGAAACACGGTCTTTGAAATGCAATCTTATCAGTATTGATCTTAATCTACCATTTAATTGATCATTTCTCCTAAGCGATTTGGAAATCAATATTTAGATGAAAGGGTTTGAAATCATCTATGTGGGTAAGTAAGTACATATATAGTATGAAGCTAGTAGGGACAGTTTTTCTTTGTGGTATTTATTTTTCAAGAATATTAAGATGTGTTACATGTGCTGAATGAGCTTTTATGGCTATTGATTGTATTATTAAATGTTTGCGTTCTGTGCTTGATAGCGACGCTTATTCGTCGGTTCGTAAGAATGAATTACGAATTACTAAGTATATGCACAATGAATTATGCATTGTTTAAGAGTCCTCTTGACCTACCTCAACAAACTGTATATTGGTCTTGCGTACTCTTGACCTAGATCAATATACGGTGCATTGACCTAACGTACTCTTGACCAACCTCAACAAACTTTGTATAGTTCTTGCGTACTCTTGACCTAGCTCAATAAACTGTGCATTGTCCTAGCGCACTCTTGATTTACCTCATATAAACTTAGTATTAATTGGCGTACTCTTGACCTATCGCAACACACTTTGCATTAGCCTAACGTTCTCCTTAACATATTACGCATTGACCTAGCGTAGTCTTGACCTACTCCATAAAGCTATACATTGCCCCAATAAACTCTTGATTTTGAAATCAATCAGCTGAAAAGACGATACAAACAGTATTAATTTTAAAAAATCTTGTGAAAATATGAATTAAATTCAGATAAGAAGTAATAAATATGTTTTAAATATTAAAAAAATAACATTTAACCCTCACTAGAAATTTATAAAGAAAAAATACATCAACAATTAGAATTAGCTAAAAAATGTATTTAAAATTAATTTTTAAAACTTAATTATAAAATAATTTCTATAAATAAAATATGAATTTAACATATTTCAGTATTATAAAATAATTTTTTTATTAATACTTTTTACCTTATTTTCTTTTCCGAAGAATATTATTATGAAAGAAGGTTTTCCTCAAATTATTAGATTTAAATAGTTCAGAATTAATTTTCATTTTATGAATTTTTGTAACACTATCTGGCTTTATTTCCCCGTATTTTTCCTGGAAGTTATCTTCTAAATTGCAAGAATGTCCCTGGAGATTTTGGAATTTTTAATCATTTATTGTTTTAATGTGCCAAAATACAAAAAGTTTCAAAAAGTTATTGTTGAGGTGGCGAGTGACAAAAGCAACAATAATATTAATAGAAAAACTGTTTATTTAACAAAATACATAATGTGCACCTTGGCACTCTCGGGTTGACGGTTATTACTGATGTAATCAAAATAGGGCATTCATGTAGTGCTGCCCCCTGGGTTGTGGCGCCAATTCCAAATGAAATGCACCAATAGTTATTGGTTTCCCAACATTTCTCCTCAATTGATATTGGTGCATGGTAGGGAAATTATATAGTAATGAAATAAGATGTCTCAGTTAATTTTACGACCTCCCATTTCAATACGAAGTTTAACAAATACATCTTGTGCGAGCGGCTTTGTCAATATGTCCGCAATTTAATTCTTGGAATTAACATAATTTAATGAATCCGTTTTCAACAAGATCTTTAAAAAAGTTGTATTTCACATCTATATGTTTCAAACATATGTGTTCCCACTTCTGAAGTAATTGGATACATGATTGATTGTCTTCAAACATCTGGAGTGGAAGTCACAGTTTAACGTTGAGATCGTTAAGTAGTTGTTTTATCCACATCAGTTCTGCTGCTGCTATAGAAAGCGACACGTACTCCACCTCCGTTGAGGATAGAGTGACGCATGGTTGTCTCCTACTGGTCCAATTGATAATGTTGCTGAAGACTTAAAGTAGGAAGCTGGAAGTCGACTTGCGATCGACATCGCTCCCCCAGTCGGCGTCTGCGAAGCATCTCAAGCTCTCTCGTTCATTTATCATTTATCATCTTCAGTCCCTTGCAAAGGGAAGTTATCGGCCTTTCTTAGTGTTTGCTGTAGTGATGAACTGCTCCGTTAATTAATAATTTGACATATTTCAGTATTATAAAGTAATTTTTTTATGAATACTTTTTACCTTATTTTCTTTTCCGAAGAATACTATTATGAAAGAAGGTTTTCCTCAAATTATTAGATTTAAATAGTTCAGAATTAATTTTACTTTTATGAATTTTTGTAACACTATCTGCCTTTATTTTCCCGGATTTTTCCAGGAAGTTATCTTCTGAATTGCAAGAATGTCCCTGGAGATTTTGGAATTTTTAATCATTTATTGTTTTAATGTGCCAAAATTCAAAAAGTTTCAAAAAGTTATTGTTGAGGTGCTTGGTGTGGCGAGTGACAAAAGCAACAATAATATTAATAGAAAAACTGTTTATTTAACAAAATAATGAAATAAGAAGTCTCAGTTAATTTCATGAACTCCCATTTCGATACGAAGTTTAACAAATGCATCTTGTGCATGCGGCTTTGTCAATATGTCCGCAATTTGATTATTGGTATTAATATAATTTACTTTAATAAATCCTTTTTCAAAAAGATCTTTAACAAAGTTGTATTTCACATCTATATGTTTCAAACGTTTGTGTTCCCACTTCTGAAGTAATAGAATACATGACTGATTGTCTTCAAACATCTGGAGTGGAAGTGACAGTTTAACGTTGAGATCGTTGTGCAGTTGTTTTATCCACATCATGCTGCTGCCATAGAAAGCGACACGTACTCCGCCTCCATTAAGGATAGAGCGACACATGGATGTGGTCCAATTGATGGTATTTCCGAAGACTTGCGAAACATCTCAAGCTCTCTCGTTTGTTTTTCCGATAGCATAGTCCAAAGTCCAGTGTGCCTTGTAGATAGCGAAGTATCCTCTTTAGTCCCTTTCAAAGGGAAGTTGTCGGCCTTTCTTGGTGTCTGCTGTAGTGATGAACTGCTACGATCAGGGCAGGTCTCGTGGTAAGAGTGGTGTATAGCAGACATCCAATTAGTTCGCGGTACGGTATGTCCTTCAAAGGCTCCTCATCTTCATTGTTTGGTATGTGTTTGACTTCGATGGGTGTTTTAACTGGTTTACAATTTTCTATGTCGAACTTTTTCAAAAGGTTCCTTAGATAAGTTCGTTGGCTCATAAACAGTTCTTCAGAAGTTCTCTGGATATTATTTCCTAAGAAGGTGTGAAGTTTACCTCCTTCATGTCGAATATTTTCTTCAGTGCGTTCTTGACATCATTTATGTGGGCTCGTCTGTTTCCAAGAATGATGAGATCATCCTTGTACAGAAGAAGGTATAGTTTCGACTCCTCTGTTTGACAAATGTAAAGACAATTGTCAGCGTGTGATCTGTGCAGTCCAATTTTCGTTATGAAGAAGTCAAAGGTCAAGTTCAATTCCCTGGAGGACTGCTTTAGTCCATATATCGTTTTATTTGGCGTGCAGACAAATCCTTCCTCGTGCTCATATCCAGACGGCGGTTTCATATAGATCTCTTCTCTGAGATTGACATCTAAGAAAGCGTTTTTGACATCGAGTTGCTCCGCGAAGAAGGTACAGAGAGTCGTCAGCCTAGCCACAGGAGCATAGGTATCGTAATAGTCGTAGCCCTCTCGTTGCGCACATTCTTTTGCCACTAAACGTGATTTGTACTTGTCGATGTGGCCATTGCTGCTGCGTTTAATTTTGAAGACCCACCTAGAGTTGAGTATCTTCTTTCTAATGGGCGCCCTTACCATTTCCCATGTTCAATTTTTGGTCAGGGCGTTGAGTTCCTCCTGAACTGCATCTACCCATTTGTTCTTTTCGTCGAAGTTTTGTATGTCACCAATCGATCCAGGTAAATTGTCTACAAAAGATTCTGCTAAGCAGGCAATAGTGGCGTCATCGTCTGGGTAGCGAGGTTTGGTCCTGGTCCTGGTGCTTCTTCGAGGAGACTCTAAGGTGTCCCATTCTTCTGTGCCACAGTTCCAGGCTCTCTCCTGTTTCGCAGATTTGAGCTTCCTCTTGATGGATTGATAATTTCAGTTCATATAACTGCCCCAGGTTCCTTTTAGAAATCGCAATTGCCATACCATTCGTTGTTCTTGAACGTAACTTCTAGTCCATTCTGCTTTAATTTACGTACTCATAATAAATTTTTTCTCTGTCTGGTTTCTTAAAAATTGATATAATGACTTTTTTTGATAGGCGATAGGTGCTGGAATTGACCCACCAATCATTAGATATATTCAATAGGTATTGTTTACCATTTTTACATAGACTTCTTAACATCTTATAAGAAATTTGGTCATATCCAGGCAACGTATCTGTCGAATTTCTGATACAATGGTTCAGTTCATGCATGGTTAATGGTTTCTCTAGGGGGAATTGCAGCAGGTTGCATTCCAAAATCAGCTATCAGCTTATCCGGTACAGCAGGACAAGTCCTTCTTATATTGGATATTATATATATATATATATACATACATCTTTATTTGGACAAACATAATACATACAATAATAACACTTAATATGAAACAGATATATGGTGTTAGTCCATCTGGGCTATAGACCTGCGGTCTTTCAGCCCAATATTGGATATTATTTTCATGGTTTGCCATATTTTGGATAAAGGAGTGTTTTTATTTAAATCAGAACAGAATTGTACCTAGGAATGCCCAACTTTTTACTTAAATAGTCGCTTAGTGAATGCTGCAATTCTATTGTACGAAAAGAAGTTCTCATATAATGGAGTTTGTTTATAAGTGGCTAGGGCTTGCTTCCTCTTTTTGACCCATTCGAAACATTCATTATCCCACCATATCTGGGTGTATCTCTGGGGTTTGTTGGCTGTTTTAATGGGAATACTTTTGTGAGCAGCCTTATTAATGTCACGTCCCAGGATGTCTTCAAGGCTATATCAGCCGAGATTATGGTGAGACCCACTACTGATGGGCGATTACTAGCAGAAATTCTCGTTGGACTACCATCATCCTTAAATCCTCCAGCACCGACACGAAATTGGTGCTCTCCAAGTCAAAGAATGAAGAATGAAATAGTGGTTGGTGGAAGTTGAAGTCTCCGCAAATAATAGAATTTGTTGTTAAGCTGGAAAAAAAGCTTCCAGTCTAAATTACTGATTTAAAGAGCAGGTGGTTTGTAAACATTGACAATATTAATATACTTTGAACTAGAGATGTTTATTTTGAGGCATATAACTTCAAGGCTTCTATTAATAGTTCTGTCAATAGTGAAGGTCTTAAACTGAATGGAGTGTGATATGAGAGTAAGTACGCCGCCGTTTGCACTGCATCTATCTTTACAAACGCAGTTGTGACCGGGGACACTAAAATTTAGTAATGATTTAAGCCAGGTTTCTGTGATTAAAATTACATTAAAGTTATGACAGTTGATAAGTTGTACAAAGCTGTGTTTGTTAGCTATAATGGATCGAGCGTTCCGCTGTATTAACCATTTTTATTCAATGTTGAGTGGTTCCTTGCAAAAAATGTTTAGTTTTGAAATAATTGTTATTATGGGATTGCAAATGGTAGAATTTTTATTGGAATTGTGCTCGAATGAGCCTTCTTGGGAGAGATTCTCGATGAGAGAGCTGAGTTCAATTTTAAGTGATTCCTTAAAAGCAATAAATTCTTCTCGATATGGGTTTGGTATAACAGGTTGGAATTTTGTGCGAGGTCGAATCTAATAGGTGACTCGAATCTAATTGATGAAACTGGTTTCCGTTTTTTTGACACTCTCGCTGGAAACGAAATTTTAGATTTGCAAGTGCTGAATAGCTGTTTGATACTGAAACTTTTAGGGTATTGGCAAAACTTGGGTTTTTTAGGAGATTCTCTACTTCTCTGAATGAAATATCATGTTTAGCCATATTGTCTTTAATAACTTTCTGCCTCTGATATTCAGGGCAGTCTCTAGAGGTTGAATTGTGGATATTTAATTTACAATGGATACAGAATTTAATCCTACTACATCTAACTTCCTCCTCGACCGTGCTACATTCTCATATTGCCTTTGTTATTGGTCAACTTTCTTGGTATTTTGTACGAAACTTATTCCGATACATGTCAAATTATATTGGGCTGAAGTTACTTTCCTCATTAAAATCGCCAATTATTAAACATGTTGTTGATAACATGATTTTCATTTACAAGATTCTGCTGTCTAAGATAAATATCGCTGTGATCGCAGAAGGTTTTTCTTAGTATAATATATGATGATATCACTTGGCCTTCTGTAGAATAATTTGCTCAGGATTCCTTTCTCTGCAGTTTGTTCCTGGCATAAAAACCAATCTACTGTATGAAGCTTTCCATATACTGGAAAATAAATTTGTGTTACAGCTATTTTGGTAATTTACTAATATTGTTTCAAAAATTTTACATTATCCGAACAGTTGTTCCAAATACCTTTTATACAAAGAAGAAAGTGTAACAGAATACAAATTAGCTTATTAATAATTCTTACATGCTCACTTTTACATGTAAGAGGGTATAATTTTTGTTTTAATATATGAGGAATCTATTTAACCTTAATTTTGTTTTCAAATATAATATATTTAGAGAATAAAATTTTCTAAAATTTATTAAATTTCCACGCAATATGGCGATCAACTTTGAGAAAATATGTCATTTCCAATCAATTCCAAACAGCTAATATTTAAATATTATAAGAGTTAAAAAAATTATAACAAATTAGATCAAATAGAGGGGCTGTTTAAATTCTGAGCAACAAAATCACAAATCTCTCATGATATAACATTTAATTTTCATGGTGGCAACTAAAGATATAGAAAAAAAGGCATATATTCTTAAGAATTTGTGAAAGATAAATATCAACTTGTAAACAGATTTCACTTAGGTATAGAGATTTTTCGCGAAAGTATTGTTTCTTATAGATTTAGGAAAATTCTTTAAGTTGTTTTCTTTGCTTATTTAAATATTATTAAATAACCTCCCAGTTTGTTTTGTACTGTCATCAGATTGCAAGTAATATTTTAGCTTACTGATTTAATAGATTTCAGGTTAAAGATTTGATAAACAAAGACATTCTGCGTCGCATGTAGAAAACTGATCAATATCCTAATAAAAAAAATTGTAAAGAAAGGAAACTCGTATTTCATTTAATAGTAAGCGCATCTTCACATAACTCAACAATCATCATACTATATCCTAATATCAACTTATCCGTGTAAACGTATAACGAGGCAATAATTGAGGAATATTTGCGTTCTTATTTCGAATTCACCCCTCCTTTAATTCGGTATGCAATTACATCATCACAATTAATAAGAAACTCAACGCTAACCGAAATAACATATACGATTAAATTAATTTGTCAATGCAGCTCAACAAAAATCATACCATTTTGGCTGCTTCAGACGAAACTGGCAAAATATTCCTCACTTATTAGGCATGGCAGCGACTTTGCTTAATGGTAGATGAGTTTAACATTTACCTCTCAAGTTGCTATTAATAATTAAATAAAATTTGCAATATAAAAATCATTTCGGCATTGCTAAATTAAAAAATGAAAAATCATTATTTCGGATTAATGCATCATGGTCCAAATTGTAAGTTCACTTAAACCTCTCGATAAAGCAACGAAAGATCGAAAAGATAATGACAGACATCTGTAGTGGCGCTCTACTGCTACTGTCTGATGATTCAGACAGACATTGCTAGTACTTTTAGGTGCTACATATGCAGACGAAATTAACGTTTGTTTGACAACAAGTGTGTAATAGTAGAAGTTACATAAGTGTGTAATAGTAAAGCGATAATTGGCACTTATATTGTCGAATCAATTGCTTAAAATTGGCAATGGAAAAGTCAAACGTCTGCTGGTTTCTCTATTTATACAAGACTCAAATTAATTAAATTGTTTATCTCTTCAACTATAGATATAAAGTTACCGACAGTGATAAATAGGAAGGAAGATGAATATTTACTTGTTGATAAAACTATGAAGTAATTATGTGCACGTGGGGAGAGTCTGCGAAGACTGATTTATTAGCACAAAATAAGGGGAGGGTCATGCACTATCGAGATCAGTAACCATTTAAAGCATACTCGTTTGCATTACATCAGTATTTTAATACGACAGGGTAATTTCAGCTTTTAATTAAAGTCACGACTAACTACAGAAAACAAAATTTTATGATATATATATATATATGAATCGACCTAATATAGAATAGATATTTGAATACACTGAATTGAAAAATTCACTATGTTTTAACCACAAATAATGTGGTTAAAACATAGTGAATTTTTCAATTCAGTGTAAGTATGGATTACCACGTAGTAACGGTCGCAACCATTCTCTTTATTAGATATTTGAATATTTTATAATATACAAATATTATCCTAATTATAAACATAATCAATGTAAATGAAGAATAATAATTAACATTTATAGAGGGACATTAAACAAATACATATATTTATACATGAACAAAACGGTTAATGTAGGTAACTTCTATACACATGCATGATTTTATAACAGTTGTAACATGTAAATAATGCGATGATTTATTAAATAATAAATTAAGTTATGTAGGTTAAATACATGTATATAAATAATGGAACTAGAATTTGTACATGCAATAAACTCGAAACTACAACACCTCAAATTTAAGCGACACGAAATTGCATCCAGCTGGAGCTTAATCTCTAATTGAATGGGAATTTAGCGAATTTACTGTCGTTACATTTGATGTGCATTGTATCCCTGCTGGTAACTGGTCATATTGAGATGATGTCCATTCAGTCATGTATTTGTCTGTCGCTCCGCCCGCTGCAAGTGTAATTAACGGGCTCCATCTGGATTTGGCTGTCGAACTTAAGTTAATTTCTCCAGAGACCGACGTTCGGAGAAATTAAACCGTCGGTCTGGGCCGACTTCGAATATATTATTTGTTTTCGCCGGCTTGAAGTTTCCGAAAAGCACCGGTTTATGGTTCCATTATGGCCTATTAGTTTGTTAGGAATATATGAATCTTCGCGTCTAATGTGTACAGATATAAATTAAGCCGCCCCCGTAGAACGCAGGAATTAATTGCAGCGTCTTAATGCAAGTAAATTTCATCTAAAGTATGCAATATAATCTCACAAGTGCTCTTCCGTCCGTCTTGGTAGGGAGTAAACGAGGGTTTTTACTTCAGATGAGACCGTTATCAAGCAGGGAAGGGGTGGACTCGATTTTTCATCCGCCCCAACGTTTATTATTATATCGTTACTGGGTCTAACTACTTGTGAGGCCAGATCAATTAAATTTTCTCTCCCTACTCGAGTTACGAACAATGAACATAACTTTAAATTAATTTAATTTAAGCATGTAAATATAAATCATTCATTTAACAGAGTAAAAGTTTTAACAATGTTACTGGTACACAAAATGTAATTCAGATTAACACATAGTAATGGTCGCAACTAATCTTTTCATAAAGTTAGTGATAATAACAACGCTTCTTTAAGATGTACATCCAAATTTTTATCATCCATTATTAAGTGTTTGGAACCAGAATTAGTTTATCCTTCTTGGATAGAGGAATAAGTTGTAAACACTATAAGCTTGAAGCCATAAGATGCTCTTCTATGAATTAATGCCACTATATACATTTTTATTAATCTTAATTATTCTTGATACTACCATGTAGGTCATCACTATCAACCTGTTTGAAGTTAATTGAAAAATTAAAGTTTTTATGTAATCAAATAAGAAATAATGAAAAGTTCTAGCGAAATAGATGGAAAATTATTGAATTCTCGAGAAAAACATTCTATAAAGTTCAGAAAAATTGGTTTTAAGAAACATTTCAATACAACAAGAAATGTTTAATTAAAGCCCTCTCCTTAGAGAAAAAGAAGCCAAATTCGAAAACAATGGCGAATGCTTCATTATAGAAACCTAACTATCATTGATGCATATATTATTACTTTCGATTTTATTATATAAGCATAGTGGATAAATAAATACTACTACTATTAAGAATTTTTGTGATCTCTAAGAGAAATACTTGGAAAATTTCGATTTCGTAAGGCTACGGTGAATTTTTTTTGACAAATAAAAATAAATTCCAGAAAGATAATTTAATGCAAGAAATAGTAGAAAAAAGTTTCTACATTTTAGAGATTAATTAATACTATTGAAATCCAATATTAGAAAAATTATTAAATATTCTAGAATGCCCCAAGCGAATTTTAAAAATTTAAAGGAGAAATATTTCATAATATGAAGCAAGAAATATTGAAAAAAAAATCGAAAAATAAAAGAAAACATCCTTTTAGCATATTTAAACATTTAAAATCTAAAGATAAATTGTTAGAAAATTTGAAAGCCCTTAAAAAAACAATTTTCAAGAGAAATTTTAGAAAATTACTAATTAATTACTAAGCAAGAAATATTAAGAAATTTGTTGAAACGTTCTATAAATCTAGAGGTATAGTTTCTAGAAAGTGGTTAAGTAAAATTAAATATTTTCAATGATAATCTCAGGAAAAATTTTTTGCAATAAAGTAATAAATGCTAAAAAAGTCCTAAAAAAAACCTGTCATTTAAAGAAAGAAATTATAGAAAACTTGAAACTTCTTGATGAAGTGTTTCTACAAAATTTCATCTACCTACTGTAGCTACGTGCATAAACATGATTTATATTTTTGGAATTCTGATACAGTAAAACAAGAATTGATTAAAAATTAAATTTTCATAATCCTGAAATATGTAAAGAATTCTAAGTAAGTGATAGAAAAAGTTTTAAAATATCAAAGAAAACTTTCTAAAAAAATCCATATTCCAAATATTACATACTATTAAATACCAACTTCAGCACAATAATACAAAAAACTATCAATAATTCATAAGGAATATTTTTAACTTAATCTAGAAAATCATGGAAAACTTATATAAGATAAAGCAAAAAAATGCTAAAAGTTCCTGAAATTAAAGAAGAAATTGTTAGAAAATTCTAAATCAACTTAAAGAGCGTTATCACAAGAGAAATTTCGGAAAAATACTCTTTAAAAAATATTCAAAAAATCAATGAAAGTTCATTTGTTTTAAAAAAGTTCTTGTGAAAAACCAATATCGTCAATTAAAATTTCAGAAATATGTTGTTACAATAGAGTAATATTTGATTTAAAAAATTATTGGCTATTGAAAAGATTTCCTGGATAATTTTTGGTACCTGGAAGAAGGAAATAGAAAAAACTTTTACGAAAATTCTTGAAATTTAAGAAATTCAAGCTTTATCTATAATTTGAAATGATTTAAAGCTACAACATCTTCACAAACGTTCTTACAATTACAAGAATTGAAATTCATGGTCACGGTTACCAGTTCCGTTTAAAATCGCTGTTATTATTATTATAGGTCTGTTGCTTTGTTAAAACTTTTGTTTAGGTGCTAGTGCATATTTTTCAGTGGAGATATAATAGTTTTGCATCGTAAGTAATAATGTTCTTATTTAATCTAATCTAATTTAACCCGTAGCTATTACTGATGGGTCACATTTTTAGACAAGGTGTACTTTTTAGGTTTGGCAACACTGGACCCTCCCCGTCCCAGTACTTGTCCGTAATACCATGCGCCTGATTCCTCGAGCATAGTTTCACACTTCAGTGTTGTTTGTTTCGAAGAGGTGTGAAGTTTGTGTTTAACTGTGTCCTAAGGACCCATCTGTAGAAAATACGCGACAGTTTAGTAATTGCTTATTGGTTTCAAAGTATCCAGTTTTTTGTTATTTTTGCAAGGTATTTCTTTATTTCTTATCAGCATGTGCTAATATCTATAAGATATCAACTAATATAAAATAATATATGGTTTTTATTCTTAAAAATAATTTTTATATTAGGTTTTTCGAAAAATTGAATCGGTAATCCGAACACTAAAAGCATCCCATTATGCCCACTACTAGCTTTTATGTTTTCTCTTTCAGTAAAAAATATAAAACAATGGTGTCCATTTCCAGGGTGTTGTCAAAAAATGACCTCAAACATATTTTGGAGTCTGAAGCCTTTTGGGAAGATTTAGAAGACTCAGAACATAATGAGTCTAGGAGTGTATCCGTGGATGAGCCAGACAGAGCAGCTGTGTTAGAGAAAAAAGAAACATTGGCTTAAGAGAGTGACGAGGATAAAGAGGACAATGAAATACTGAGTGACCACAATTCCGAAACGGGACAAGAAAGAAGAGTTGGTATCGAAAAGATAATACCAAATGGTCGAAAACAACAGTTATTAGAGTTAATAATTTGGTTACCGCCTTGCCTGGTCTTGCTGGCCCTGCTCGTAAAAATCATCCAAGTGAGCCGATAGATGCTTGAAATCTCTTGATTACCAATGAGATGCAGCAAAAGTTAGTTGATTTTACCAATTTGAAGATAACCTCTACCAGACAAAAGTATAAAAAGTATAAAAGGTTTCCTAAGTCACAAAATAAATTTTGGCCTTCATTTACTGATGACACCAGTTTGTCTGAAATGAAAGCGATTTTTGGGCTGCTGTATATGCAATCAATTTTTAAATCAAGTCATGAAGATATTCGTTCTATAAAAACCTTGCTAGATTATGAGTCTAGCAAGGTTTTCGTTTTTATTGAACTGTTTCAGATGTGACAATGTTGAAAACCGAAAAGAAAGGTTGAAAACTGATAAATTGGCCGCTGTATCGGAATTATTTGATGAATTTGTTGCTAGATCAAAATCGTGTTATTCGCCGGGAATTTACCTAACTGTAGACGAAATGCTTGTACCATTTCGAGGAATGTGTGGATTTCGGATGTATATTCCCAATAAACCTGCCAAATATGGGATCAAAGTCCAGGTTTTGGCTGACGCTAAAACGCATTATCTCGTAAATGCAGAGATTGATGCCGGATCCGAAATAAAAGATGTTGGTGCACCTAAACCTACGTTATCAAATCCGACCAGAGTGGTTCTTAGGCTTGTGGAATGTGTTAAAGGCTCCAACAGAAACATCACAGAAGACAACTGGTACAGTTGAGTGGAACTCGTCGATGAACTGAAGAAAAAGCATTTGACTTACGTGGGGACTCTAAGAAAAAATAGAAAATGTATACCACCTGATTTTTTACCAAATCAAAAACCTGAAATTCATTCATCACCCTTTGGATTTACTTCTTCAATTACTATATGTTAGTAAGCTATGTGTCAAAAAATATATTACTTTCTAGCATGCATCACGACAATTCTGTCAATGAAACAACCAAAAAGCCGGAGATGATTCATTTTTATAATGAAACAAAATCAGGAGTGGACACTTTAGATGCGAAATGTGCGATATATTCGGTATCCAGAAGAACCAACTGTTGGCCAATGGCAATTTTTTTTGCTCTATTGAATATTGCAGGTGTAAATTCTCGAGTGTTGTATCAATTTGCATCACAGGGCCAAGAAGTAAAACGAAATTTATTCCTCAAAACTTTGGGCAAACAATTGATAGATGAACATCTATGACTCAGAATGACTCAAACAAAAAAGTCCCCTCAAAACTACGAATCCTCATTGCTGAACTACTGGAAGTCACAAATCCTACTTCTGAGCAACCTCAGCCACCTCCTGAAAAGGACCGGAAAACTGCTATCCAATGTGACATATGTAAATTGCCCATATGCAATCAATGTTGCAAAAAATTGTGCCCTAAATGTTTTGAAAAATAAGACTTTTTCTGATTTATATACTGCTACAGACCTAACTAATTTTAAGTTTTTGAATAAAAGATTTTTTTAAGTCTTTTTTTTGCAATTTTATTGTGGGTTTACAAGTTTAATAAATATGTATTTTCCTCCCTCCTTCCTCGCCTCGGGATTTGCTGGTGTGGTGTCCCATCTCGTGCTAACGGTATTGAGGGATGGTTTGGTTTTTCCTTTTTGTTTGTTTCATGATTTTATATTAATTGGTTGTTTAGGATTTTATTTTTAAGTTTTAATTTGAATGGAGTATATTTTAGTTTTTTTAGGTAGTCGTCTAGTTCATTGTATCGTTTTATGCTGTCGGTTGTTAATAGTTGTGAGTATTTTTTTGTTGTGAATTTATCTGTTCTTAGATCTGATCTTCTCCTTGTTTGGTAATTGTGGAATTCTCTATTTGATTGTAATTTTATACTGGTTTTGATTAGATTGTTTTTTATTTTGTAAATCATTAATAAGTTGCTTAAGCTTATCATGCTTTTGATGTTTAGTTCTTGTGTGTGTTCATAAAGTTTAATTGTGTTGGTTTTTTTGTCTAATTTATATAATAGTTTTAATATTTTATTTTGTTGTATTTGTAACTTATTTAGGTTCTTTTTAGTAGTATTACCCCAAATATTTATTAGATAATTATTTAGGGATGTAAATAGTGCATGGTAGATTTGTTTTCTTGTTGTTGCTGGAATGTAGTTCTGAATTTTTTTTATTTCTGCTATTGTTCTGGCGTTTCTTTTAGTTAATTGATTTATGTGTTCGTCCCATTTTAAATTGCTTTTTATTCTTAGTCCTAAATATTCTACTTCTGATATCTGGTTTAGCTTTGTTCCTTTTATTTTGACGTTAATTTCTGTTTGATCGTTCTTGCTATTAAATATCATATATTCTGTTTTTGTTTCATTTATTGTCAATAAGTTATTGAAATACCAGTTCTCTAATATCTTCATATCGCTATTTATATTATTTTGTCATCATAGCTTTCTCCGGAATAGACTATACAGGTGTCGTCTGCATATATGTATGGTTTTTCTTTCAAGTTCAGTTCCATGAGGTCATTTGTATAATGATGTACAATATAGGTGGTAAGTTGCCTCCTTGAGGTATTACATATTCGGCTTCCAGCAGTTGACTCTCTGTACCATTTGCTTTCACACACTGTGTTCTATTCATAAGGTACGTTTTTATTAATTTTAGTTCCTTTCCCCTTATTCCTATTGCTTCTAGTTTCTCTAGAAGTTTATATTTAGAGATGGTGTCGAAAGCCTTCTTCATGTCGATGTAGATTGCTGCAACTTGTTTCTTTAGGTCTAATTTGGATTTTATGTTGTTGATTACTTCATATGTTGCTAATGTTGTCCCTGAATATTGTTGAAAAGCGTATTGGTTGTGGTATATAATATTGTATTTGTCTAAATGATCCGTGATTTGTATTTGTATTATTTTTTCGAGTATTTTGTTTAGTGTTGATAATAGTGCAATCGGTCTGTAGTTTTCTGGTAAGTTTTTATCTCCTTTCTTATATATAGGGATAATTATGGCCTTTTTCATGTAGTTGGGATATATGCCATCTTCCAGAACTTTATTTATAATTTTTATAAGTATTGGTATTAATTTCGTTTTATTTTGTTTTATTATTATGTTGGTTCTTTTAATTCTTTTTACTTCCTGATTCTTTTCTATTACATTTTGAAGCGTTTTTGAAAGTTCTTCAAAGTTGTTTATTTTATTTATGTCAATGTTATTTATGTCTTTTGGTATTTGTGGTTGGTCTACTTTAATAATTTCAAAGAACTTGTATTCTGGTTTTATATTTTGGTCTTTTATTTTTGTTATGATTGCATTATGGTCAGATATACTTGATTTCTCTGCTTTAATGTTCTCTATTAAGTTATATTATTTGTAATTACGTGGTCCAATATGGAGTTGTTTCCATTTTTATTTAGTCTTGTGTATGATTTTTTTGTTATTTTATTTACTATTTTGTAGTTGTTTTCTCTTAGGGTATTTTTGTAGTCCTTCGTTATGTTGTTTTTTTCTAGTATATTTATGTTTACGTCTCCTATTATGATATGAGTTTTCCTTCTGTTTAGTAAATTGTTTTTTAGAGTATTTCTTAGTATATTAAGGTTTATTTGTGGTGGTTTGTATATTAGTGAGATTATTGTTTTTTCTTTTATTAGAGGTATTGTTATGATTTGTATTTTGTTCACTGTTAAATTGTTTAATATTTTGTATTCTGTGTCTTCTTTTATAAATATTGTTATTCCTCCTCCTCTGGAATCTCCGGACATGTATTCCGCATTATAATTTTGTAATTTGTTCAGTTGTTCATTTATAGGGGTTAGCCATGTTTCTGTGATAGCAATAATAGTTGGATTGTTATGTGTTGTTGGAATAGTTTCTACTTCATGGAATTTATTTTGTAAACTTCTTATATTATGTAGATATATTGTATACATTGTATTTAAATTTTTTATATTGTTTTCTTGTGTTTTTTTACTTGGTTCATTTTATTTTTTCTAGATCAGTATGTGTTTTAATTTTTATTTTAGTGCTCGTGTCTGTTTTTCTAATGAATATACTTCCGTCTCTGGTCTATAAGAATTTGAAGTTGTGCAGTTTTTTTTAATTCTCTGGCTTTATGAAATAGATTATTGGTAAGTGAAGTTAGTTGTTCGTTGATGAATATCTCGTTTCTTTTTCCTCTTAGAGTACATTCTGTAGTAGTTATCGATCCAATGGTTTTTCGGGCACTTAATATGGCTTCTTTTATTTCTTTTGTTTTAAGTTGTACTATGATAGGACTATTATTTTTACTGCCCTCTCGTCTGTAGGCGGTGATAATTTGATCTGATTCGATTTTTGTATTAAGATTTTTTATTATTTTTGCTGCTACTTCTTCGGTGTTTTCATTTTTTTCTTGTTTTTCGACTCCTATTATGACTATGTTGTTTTTTATCTTATCTTTTTCAGTTTTTTCTATTGTATTTTCAAGTATTTGAATTCGCTCTTCTAGTTGTTCATTTTGTTTTTACTGTCTTTCAGTATTTTTTTCAGTTCCCTGTTTTCTTTTTGAATTTCATCGAATTTTTCACTCATAAATTCTACAGTCTTTTGTAGTTCTTTAATCGTTTTGAGAATTTCCCTGTTTGTTATATCCTCTTCACTTTCACTGGTGTAATGTTTTTGTAAGGATTTGGTGTTTTTGTTGTTTCTGGTTTTTGGCATTGTTGTTTGTTATTTATTCCAATATGACTATTTCAGTAATTTAGTTTTTATTCTGGGATGGACAAAGTACATACTTTACGCCAATCTAAAAGGGAAGAATATTTAGAAGATATTTTTATAGAGATGGATGAGAGACGAAAACGTCTCTGCAATGTTCTGCTTTTCAATTTCCCTAAATCAAGCGCTACCGATATCGCCATAAAAACTGACAGATGACATTGCTGGTGTGCAAAAAATCTTGGAACCACGCGTTCTAAATATGAATCCTCAAAAAATTTTAAGATTAGACAGAAGTCAACAGAACGATAGGCCCAGGTCCGTAAAAATTATTCTATGAACTAGAGGCTAAGGAAGTTTTAAAGAGCTACATGAAAAAACAAATTAACTATTTCAAGAAAGTCAAAGGTGAACTTATTACAAAAACGGCGAACGGTGAAACAAATCTGGTCATTTAATAACGACGTCCCATTTATAACAACAGCAAAGCCCCGTAGCCTTACAGGTGATCTTTCAAAAAACTAATACCACCAAAACTATGGTGGTATTAGAACTAAACTTAATGATGTCATGGTGTCAGTGAATTGTAACGATTTCAATGTTATTATATTAACAGAGACTTGGTTGTATGCTGATATATCAAACGCTCAGTTACTGTTACATAATTATAACTTATTTAGAACTAATTGCACTGCAAATGGTAATATTAGAGGCGGCGGTATATTAATTGCTATCAAAAATTGCTTTCATTCGTCAAAAATCATGGCAAATGCAGACATAGAGCATATTTTCGTTTTATTGTCAATAAATAAAATTAATATTATTATATCGTTAATTATTACAATGTATTAAATACAACTCAAATAAATACCATTCCTCATTCGAGTGGTGTATTTTTAGTTTTATTTTTTCCAACATTCTCGGCGCAGAAGTTTCTATCTCAGATAATGCTCTTTTAAGTTTAAGCGATTATATTCGGCGTATGATATTTCATTCCCTCTTACACACTGTCCACAGCTACAAACAAAAAGAAAAATTGACTTTAATTAACTTTGACGCTCTTAACATATATTTTCATTCCATAAACTGGTCGGAATTAATGAATGACTCTAATATTGACAAAATAACAGACAGCTTCTATACTGCCGTTCAATCTGGCATTGATAAGCATATTCCCTCAAAATTAGTTAGTCTAAGTAATAAGACTTATCCAGAATGGATATCAGGCGAACTTAAAAATTTATTAGTCAACAAAAAAATAGCTCACAAACGCTTCAAGGAAAGTGGTTCGTCGGATGATTATGAAATTTTTCCAATCTTCGTTGACAATGCATGTTAGTTTCTGAGTCGCTCTATAAAAATTATTTAAAACCGATTGAAGCCAAACTTATTTCAGACCCTAGTAGTTTCTGGAGGTATGCTAGGGAACATAGAAATGAAAATAGTATTCCAATGATAATGGAATATGAGCAATGCAGAGGCTGGTGAAGAGATAGTTAACCTGTTAGCAAATTTTTTTTCGTTCGTCTACACTATAAATAACAATCAATATACATCTAATTCAGCATACATTAGTGACACCATCAATGACCACATACTCACTATATCTAAAGATGTTTTTTATCTGATTTTAAAACAAAAGATTAGTAAATGCTCTGGTCCTTATGGTATATCGAGTTTTTTCTTGCTACACTGCATTTATTCTCTGTGTGGTCCTATTTATGAACTAATGTCAAAATCGTTGTTACTAGGTATATTTCCAAGCAGATGGAAACTTAGCTATATTATACTAATATACAAATCTGGCCAACCTGATTTGGTAGAAACGTATCGAGGAGTTTGTCTCAAATCAATCATTCCAAAGATGTTGGATAAATTGATCGCAGATAGGTTAGCATGGACGTCTCATCAAATAATTGCACGACAGCAACATGGCTTTGTCCTTAAAAGAACCACAGTCTTAAACTTGCTATGCTATAAACAGTACCTATCAAACGCTTTGGATAAATGCTACTAGATTGACTCAATCTACACTGATTTCTCAAAGGTGTTTGATAGAGTGGATCATTCCATTCTATTGGGCAAACTGGATGCCTTAGGTTTTAATAAGTTAACATTATCTTGGATTCAATATTTTTTTTTTATTTTGCGCCTTAACAATTTTACATCAAAAAAATAATTGTAACTTCTGGGGTAACTCAGGGATCTCAGTGCGGCCCTATTTTGTTTTTGTTGTGTATTAATGATTTACAGCATGTTATAAAACACTGCAATTTCTTGATGTACGCGGATGACTTCAAAATATTCAAATGGGTCAATTGTATAAACGATTGCAGATTAATCCAAGAAGACATTAACAGTATCAATCGATGGTGTAGACGTACTCATTGCATTGACATCACTTATACCATTGATATGATAACACGAAGAAAAACGAGGTATGTGACCTAGGGGTATTGTTCGATCAGAAACTGACTTTTAATTCACACATAACGAACATTTGTGGTAAGGTATTAAGAATATGAGGATTTGTATGACGTATTGGTAAACATCTCAACGTGCATTGCATTAAAACTTTATATTGCGCTTTGGTACGATGTCACCAGGAATATGCTTCTGTTATCTGGTCACCTTATACCTTAACGAATAAAAAAGCGATAGAGATGGTTCAACATAAATTCTTAGGTCAATAGAATATAAAATTGGTATTACCCACATTCAAGGCGCTTATTCGAATATCAAAAATGTATTACGGATGCATGATTTGGAGGATCGTAGATGTCTATCTGATTTGTGTGTATTACAGAAATTAGTTAATGGCATGTTTGATTGCTCTTATCTATTAAAACAACTAGATTTTTATTTTTCTGATAACACTCGTCAACTAAGGTCCAAACCATTATTCCGCGAGAAAACTTTTACGTCTAATTAGAGTTGTTTATTGGTCGACAACAAAATAATTGGTTCGATATATTTAATTCTTCATATAATTCGTTTAAATCTAGCTTTAAGAGGCATTTATATACAGGTTAGTTTAGTTTATTAGTTTTATCTTAGTATATACATTCAGTGTGTAAATAATATTTGTAATTATATCTTTATTGTAAGAGGGGTTTCCCGTTATTAAATTGATAAATAAATAAATTCGAAAGACAAATGTCTGGAAACATCTGATAAAATAAATCAAGGCACTGAATCGGGGACTGTCCAACAGTAGCGAGAACAACGCATGAGTTAGAGCTCATGGTGCAAAGCATCACAGACTCTATCAATACTGCGTTTGAAGCAAGCTGCCCAAGAACTACCAAACCTACCTCAACCAGGGTCACCTGCTGGAACAAGGATCTTGATAGGGCTAAGGCACGCACCAGAAGACTGTTTAATACAGCCAAGAAAAACGGTGAATGGGCGCAGTACAAAACGGCCCTCACGGCATATAACAATGCCATTAAAAAAGCCAAGAGGGAATCTTGGCAAAAATTCTGTGGGGACATAGAAAGTGAACCCACAAGCTCCCTTCTACTCAAGACGCTCAGCAAAGATCATGCTGGGAATATCGGCTCACTGTAGACCAAAAATGGAAAGTGCAGACGCACTTCCCGGGTTCTGCAATACTTGACAATCCTGTTTCCAAGGACCTAAGCGAGCCCAAAGCAGGGGCTCCAAAACGGGACTGGGAAACAGCGAAAATTATAATCAGACAAGGTGACGTTGAGTGGGGAATTAACACGTTCAAGCCATTCAAATCACCAGGTCCTGACAGGACATATCCTGTCATGCTACAAAAGGGGATAGCAACGCTGAGGAAACCACTATGTGATATCCAAACCTTGCCCTTTCATACATCCCAAGCAGCTGGCGGATTGTAAAGGTGGTATTCACACCTAAGTCAGGGCGTGATTCATTTGCCCAGGCTAAATCTTACAGACCGATCAGCTTGTCATCATTTATTTTAAAACTACTAGAAAAACTAGTAGACCAGCACATACGGGAAGGAGTTTTAAAGGACTCACCACTACACCGTTAACAATATGCCTACCAAGCGGGAAAGTCATGCGAGCTAGCAATCTACCAGCTAGTGAGCAGATGCGAAAGGACCCTACAATGCAAATACGTTGCGTCAGGGGCCTTTCTGGATATTGAAGGGGCGTTTGACAACACAACCTTCAACTCCATAGCAACAGCAATGGAGACAAGAGGAATTAACCCGCAAGTCCGACAATGGGTAAACAAGATGCTCAGAAGTCAGACTGTGACAACTACCCTATATGGAAAAACAGCAGAAGCGTTAGTCGCTGGCGGGTGCCCGCAGGGAGGTGTTCTCTCGCCGCTCCTATGGTGCCTCGTCATGGACGACCTTCTGCTGCTACTCGAAAGCCAGGGCATATATGCACTAGGGTATGCAGATGATCTGACCATTCTATTAAGCGGGAAGTTTGGGACCACTGTATCAAACTTGATGCAGAAGGCACTAAATACCGTAGAAATATGGTGCAGGAATGAAGGGTTAACTGTAAACCCGGTCAAAACGGCGATCGTCCCTTTTACTAGACGACGAAGAACCAATGACATAAAATCATTACGTATGTATGAAATGGATGTTCCAATCAAAAATGAAGTAAAATATTTAGGGATCATACTTTATACCAGATTGAACTTCAACTTCCACCTAGAGAGCATCAGCAAAAAGGCCATGAGAGGACTTTTTGCGACCCGTAAAATGGTAGGACGCACATGGGGATTGAGACCCAGTATGACCAAATGGCTATACACTGTGGTCATAAGACCTATAGTGACATACGCAGCGCTCGTTTGGGAAGAAAAGACCCAAACCAAAAGTGCAGCAGTAAAACTCGAAAGAGTGCAAATATAGGCGTGTCTGCTGATCACTGGGGTAATGAGGACAACGTCCACGGCAGCCATGGATCACATATTACCGCTACCACTACTACATCTATTTGTAATAATGGAAGCTAGACAGGCAGCCTATAGGATGCACATAAATGGACACACTTTAAATATGGGGCCATCAAGACCGGCAACATTTAAAATACTACAAGAAGAAGAGACACTAAAAATGAGGTCCGATTTCACCAAAATCGTACACCCATCCCGCAAATTTAAAACGATCATACCACAGCGGAGTGAATGGACAAATGGAAGATACCCGGGAACGAGTAAAGGAACCATCTGATACACAGAGGGGGCCAAAAATACTAATTACCATTATGACAGATAGCCATGCAGCCATAAAAGCGCTAGCCTCACCGATAGTGCAGTCTAGGCTGGTCATGACTTGCATAAACAGACTGGACGCACTGGCGACAACAGGAGAAACACAGCTAGTATGGATACCCAAGGACCAAAAAAATATTGGACACTTGGGGGCCGACTTGCTGGCTAAACAAGGAGCAGCAGGTGAATTCATAGGACCTGAACCCGCTCTCGGTATACCCCATGAAACCGAAAAGGAAATAATCCGACGCAAGTTAGCAGAGGAGCACAAAAAGGCATGGCAAAACCAAAATGTAATAAGGCATACGGGACTCTTCCTAGATGGTCCGGTACCTGACAGCATGCTGAAGCTGTCTAGACTGAGCAGATTGAAACTAAGAAAAATCACAGGACCAGTCACTGGACACTGTGAACAAGCACAAACATAGGATGGGCATTGAGAAAAGCCCCTTATGCCGTGGGTGTCTGGAAGAAGAGGAAACTCTCCAACACCTACTGTGCACTTGCGAAGCATACAAACAAGAACGCAAGGCGAAACTCGGAGACCGCAGTGCAGCGGCGCTAAGCGACACCACCTCGTGAGGACAAAAAAATCAAGGCAGAGTGAGAAATATTTATAAAATTGAAAAATAATTCTGAAATATATCTTTATAATCGAGAAAAGTTAATGAAAAATTCTAGAAATTTCGAGAAAACTTTCTAGAAAGATCATCTACCTTATGCCACTGAAGCCACTGTGTCTGAAAACAATTATTTTTGTACAATAATAATAACATTGTTCTTCTGTCGTTCAAAATTTTACGTTTTTATTTTATGTTCTTTGTAATCAATTTGTTTTTATATGTATTTTTTAAGATAGAAGACCAAAGATCTAAATAAATAAATAAACAAAAGTGTATCAAAACTTTTTTAATTTTGATACATTAAAGCAATCAATGATTAAAAATTCTAGAATAGAATTTATGCAATTTCTTAACATTTCTGGAAAAATCCAATAAGATAAAGCAAGATCAGATGACAAAATATTATACATCAATTATCTATATTAAGTAAGTGGAAAAACCAGCTAAGCTTCCTAAAAAAATTTCAAATATTTTATTATATATTTATACCAGAAAAATTTGAGTACAATAATATATAGTTTTTAAACAGCTTTACGATTGCTGTAGATGTTTTTGTAAGTTTTCAATATTTAGAGTTAATTTTCTACTGTTTTTGTTAAATTTTAAAGTTTTGTTATTAAAATTAAACTAATTGTAAAATGTTTTCAATAATTTCTTTTTATGTTCATCTTGGAATGTTGTCAATTTATTTTATTTTTTTTAGATGTTTCAAATTTTTACTTTATGTAAAGTTTAAAAAATTAATATTGGTTTCTTCTCGCCTTTTTTGTTAATTGATTTCTATATCAAATGTATAGCTTACTGGAGTAGGTCAAAACTACGCTAGGCTAATGCGCAGTATGTTAAGGTAGGTTAAGAGTACACTATGTTAATTAATTAATATTAAGTTTGTCGAGATAGGTCAAGAGTATGCTAGTTTAATGCAACAATGTTTGTTGTAGCAGGTTAGGAGTACGCTAAGTCAATGCAAACTTTATTGGAATAGGTTAAGAGAGCGCAAGATCTACTTGAAGTTTGTTGAGGTTGGTTAAGAGTACGCTAGTCCAATGATGATCTAGGTCAAGAGTATGCTAGGTCAGTATAAAGTTTGTTAAGGTGAATTAAGAGGTTGCTTTATTGAATTAAGAACGGAAGAATAAGCGTTGCTATCAAACATAAACAATTAAAACGCATTCAGCACATGCAACATCTTAATATTCTTGGGAAATGAATATAATATAATGTAAGACAGCGGCGCAGTAATGCTCAGTGTAATTAATGTTCTTCATCAATACTTTTATTTTGTCAGAGGATAAATTTCAATTAAATAAATCAGGATAATGATGTCCAATCGAATGCATCTCCAATAATCTCATCGAAATACTAGATTCAATTTGATAGATTTATAACTAAATGTTAAAATACATCTGATGATTTAAATATATTTATCACTTAATATAATAATAATAGTAAACTGTTTATGATTTTCAAGTTTTTATTTTACTCACTACATTGTAGCTTCTTCATGTGAAGAAATATAACACCTGAAGAAGCTACAGTGTAGCGAAACAATTGTAGTGAGTAAAATAAAAAGTTAAAAATCATAAATAGTTTACTCTTATTATTATATTAAGTGATAATGGGTTTTCAAAAATTAAGTGCCTCGACAATCAACGAGATAATATACTGAATGAAAAATTCACTATGTTTTAACCACAAATAATTATTATTATAAAACAGTGAATTTTTCAATTCAGTGTAAGTATGGATTGCCACGTAGTAACGGTCGCAACCATTCTCTTTATTTAACGAGATAATATATTCATTGTTTGCTATTTTCTTTTTTATAACATATGCAACCATACGCACGTTTCTGCGTGTATTTAATTGCCTACAATTAAGAGCGTTATGGGGAACAGATACTTTAATTATTAAAAAAATAATATAAGAAAATGTTCACCCGATATTATGATCGCATCCCGACTACGGTTAATTGTATTGATTCAGTATCTGAGCGGGAATAAATTTGAAAGATACATCTTCATCCTTCCGTCCGCTTTAAAATACGAGCTCGTGAAACCTCTCCGTTGCCGCCGCCGTTGTACTTCATTTGAATAATAATTTTAAAGTTCCTGCCATTCCTCTGTATTATTTCACGTTCCCCGTTTTAAATATTTTAAACATATATTCCGCACAATAACGTTCGCGTTGTTAGTGCCGCGTTATGAATACGTGCTTGTGGGGAATTTAGTAGACATATTCACTTATCACTTATCACTCAGCTTGTGATTTATCTTTCCGTACGTTATTAAGTTTCCGTAATTATTTATCTCTGTTGTAGGCAGTATACAGCCGGAGGGCCGAGGGCGTAAAAGTGATATTAAGTGCGGGGCTGTAAATTTCGCAATAATATGATAACTCGTCGGATTGACTGGGTAATAATTACTGCTTTACGGCCAGTATTGAGTTTGACGATGTATTAATTTATAGGACGTGTATATGGCATTCGCAAAGTTATAGTGTTCCGCTCCGGTGAATATATAGACACTTTAATTTGTATGGAAACTCACCGGTCATCTCCATGCATTTTAGGAGATTGCCGGATTTATGGATGATGCCGTGACGTCGCTATTACCATGCTTGGTGACTTGACGGATTGGTGCCTAAATCGTGTAATCTACTCATAATTTAGTTTAGGTATTTACTGGAATTTGCTTTGTAACTGACAGTGTTATGGTCCTGAATTGATACTATATTAATTGAACATATTTGAAGAGATACGCCATTATGTCCTAGCTGTGTGGGGATCATTTATTGACCGTAAACCAAATGACTATAATTGCTGTAATCCATGTTAAAGAATGTTTCAAATGAAATACATAAAAACAAATAATGTGTTTCCCTTCCTTTCTAAGTAAGAGTATTCTTAGAAATTGTGCAAATAAAACTGCATATATTTCAATTTTATTATTATATTATTATAAAAATACGGTTTAATAAATAATAAAATAAATATTCTCACATTGATAAAATATCTAGGAATAATGTATACATTCCAGATATTTATTAAGTAGCAAAAAAACTTTACATTATATGTAACAACTGAAGATCAACTAATTTTCGAAGAACTGTATCAATTACCAAATCAGGGCTGCAAATGACCCATCAATTTGACTATTTCAGTTCTCAAAAAGTCTTATGGTGGGCCGATATGTGAGAGCCTGCATTGTTGTGGTGGAGAATTATGGATCTTGGGCAGTTGATTTTCCTTATTTTTACGAAGACTTTGGACAAATTAACTTATTTTGACTTTTTGTGATGAAGCACTACCAAAACCTACTATATGTCGATGGTATTCGAAACCCAATTATAATCGTAGTTTGCTTAGTGATAAATTTCATGAAGATCATCCAAATTCGTTGTCGGTTTTTGTTTAAAAAAAATATTAGTATTGTGCGTAAACTGATATTGCAAAAACGTGAGATTGAAGCATATTACATGAATATCTGACTGTCAAAATCTTCGAGTTGGATCCAACATAATTTACCAATTCTTCAAAAAAGGTTATTGTTGATTGGTCGAAAGAAACGCTCAAAAAATGTGATTGCTGTGTTTCAAAACATGTCTAAGATATAGTTACAGGTGCCGTGTCATAGATATTTGCGTATAAGTCCAAAAGTAAACAGCAGTTGATTGTACGGATCTATCAAACTAAAACCAACAAAAGTTGGTAATAATCGATGGAATATTGTTGAAATAATCTAAGTTAAAAGTTGTTCACAAATTTTTATGTCACTTCAAGAAGCATTACAAAAAATCCCGCCTTTCACCTATTGTCGAATTATGAAAGGTAATCAACTTATTATCAGGTGAATCTTAAATCCAAGATATAACAAACCTGTTTTATTTTGGACTCAATAGAAAAACACCTTTATGTGTTAATAGTAAATTAGAAAAGTTTGGATTCTAAAATAATGCGAATGGCAAATATTAAAACTTTTTAAAATATAAAACATTCTATCTAACTTTTCAGCCATTGAGTAAGAGGTTCATTCAAAACAATTCTTAAATTCTTACCCTTTTACGTACTATTCATCTCAAACACTGCACTACAACATCCCACAGACTCGCGCAATTTGTTCACCTGTCAACATCCACTTCACGCCATTATCCTTCCATTTCCACTCCCCATAATACACGCACGCTCACTAATTTCCGTTTCAAACTTAACTAATTGCTTTTCATCCAACTACGCAATAGACATATTCTAGTACCCAGAAGTACAAAATACCTTGGTGTAGTTTCTTCCAGCCCCAAAATCTTCTTTAAGTATTGCAGCTATATTCTTTTCATTCTTTCGCACTCCCATACACAAAATCATTTTCTCCATGTAGCAGAATAGTTCTTATGCGTGAGAGGGTGAGAGCGTATGGTAGGGTGTATCATACGCTCTCACCCTCTTGGACACATACTCATAATTAGAGAGCGGATAAAAAAGCTTAAAAAATGTGAAAAAAAGCACTTAAAAAGGCACAAAATTTAGAGAAAAAAAGCATTAAAAAAGCATAAAAACAGGAAAAAAGCATAAAAACACGAAAAAAGCACTAAAAAGCATTAAAAGGCACAAAATTTAGAGAAAAAAAAGCATTAAAAAACCATAAAAACAGGAAAAAAGCACTAAAGAAAACTATATTTTCTTGATATGTTATACGTTTATCAACATATTTTACAAAGAAATTTGGCTTAAAACTAAAATAAACATACTTTCTTTACGCAATATATAATATCATGTAAGTATTTAAAAATTAAATTGTAATTTTGTATACGTTTAAAAATAACTAAAATCTATTCATAAAAACAGTAGATCATTAAATGTTGTTCTAAGGGTTTAATTGTAAAAATTATTACTTCTGACGCTCAATAAATTTTTGAAAGTAGAAAAGCTTCTCTTTATTTTAAATTATAACTGGATCCATTTGAAAATTGCCATTCAAAATCAAGTTTAATTTATTTAATATTAAAAATCCTTCATTTTCAACGAATACTTCTTTCGATATTATTTTGATTTCTTGGCCAATGCATGCAGGTATTTTCTAAAATGAATCTGCTTTTATAAAGATTTGATTGTGTTGCTCACAAAATTTAAACGCGATTTTATGTAACTCAATTGTTTTGAAGGAAGCTCTTGTTTCTTAAGAACTGTTTAACAGTCTTTAACTGATTTGCTTGTCGTTTCGGGAAAGTTGTATATAACCTTATTAAATTCTTCAAAATTGTTCGCATAGTACATTGTAGCATACAGCCAAATTCCCCATTTTGTTAGTACTAGTTTATGGGGCAGTGAGATATCAGATAATTACTTCTTGAATAATTGTACTCACAGAAGAATATAAGAACTATTTTTCCATATTTAATTAAATCTACAAATGGAAATTTCATTCTTATAGTTTCAGAAATTCGTTTCTATTCATGTGCTAAACTTGTACAATGCACAAAATGCATTATTAGTAAAATTTTGTAACTTGGTATTGTCTACGGCAAAAATAAGCTTGTCAGTCCATCATTTATGAATTTTGCTATAATGTTATTATCAGTTTTCTTCAATTCTTTTGTATATATCAAAATACTGTTGGTCGGATGTCTTTATGTTAAACTCATATTATTAAATTAAACAAGTCTGTGGTTTCATCCACACCAAACCACATATAATTATTGTTAATAATATCTTTAATTTTTTGTATGGTTTCATAGTATCTAAGAGCTACATAATTTTTTCTCGGGAATGCGTATTTTACAATATTTTCCCAAGAAAGATTTAAATGCATTATTTTGTAATTTTCTTAAAGGGATATTAGAATGTAAAAGTATTTTGCACAAATGTGAATTTAATTGAAGATGATGCTAAAGATTGTGAAATTTGTGCTGTTTTGTTAGATCAGCTTTGAACTTTTTCAAACGTTCTTGACGTAGTGTTGTTATAACATGTTTTACATACAAGTCTTGACTAGTTAGGATGCAGTTGGGAACTAAAATAAAACTTACTATTTTTAAACATGCCTTACAAAATAATGTATAATTTTCACTTATTAATTCTGGATAGCCTCTAATTAATTCTTGTATTGTGGTTTTCACCTTTTGCATTATGGGTTAAATATACATGTGAATTATATAATATAATTTATCTGTGATTCCCCAGGTTAATACGATTCACGCATATAGTAATTTTTGATAAATAAGCAAAGTTTTTGGAATGTCAATTCAATAGTTTATGAATGCGAGTTTGAATATGAAAATTAACGAAAACGGTAAATATGCGCCAGTCGTCCCATCGGTACTTTTGCCGAGAGAAGGACATTGATACGGTTGCAGAACACCTGATTATTAGCTATCACTTAAATTTGTTTACATTTAATACTTACTGGGGCCCCTATTTATTTTTTAACGACGTTTACATCCGGAATATCATAGGTGTGATTCCTATGAAGCGTTCGTCTGTATTATCTGAATAATGAGACGGTCTATTATATCTACTTATTTATAAACGAATCCATTGTAAATTGGTAATTTATACTAATATTTATTAATAATAAAATTCATTATAATTATTGTATCATATTATGAAGATTTTTAACAATTATGTTGTCAAAAGACACGAAGAAAATATGTAATACAAATATAATCTATAAATGATGGGATACAGATTTTTACGAAAATTCTCTATATTAGCACATTAATTTAATATCAGCGTGAAATTATTATTAAATGTTTTTTAAATGTTTAAGAAAATGCTCCAAATAAGCATCAAAATCTAAAAAAAGCATGAAAATAAGCATAAAAAGTCAAAATAAGCACAAAAAGTCAAAATAAGCAAAAAAGCCCAAAAAAACTTAGCGCTAAGTAATCACATTCTTCAAGATTCGTATAGATATTAAGAAATTTTTTCGATGCTATTAATATTATGGATAAGCATAATGCTAGAAATCCGCTCTCTACTCATAATGCTTGTTCTTTCGTTCAAATTCATTAAACATATATCTCATTTAAATATTAATTTACACTCTCTATTAATTTGCTTCACCCATATAACTCTTTGCATTTTCTTCTTCAATCCATATTCTTACAACACTTATAGTTCGCCTTACATTTACCGTCTTTGTCATCATTTGCATATACTAATGTCTACACTTTGTTCATCCCTCTTACTTTCCCACCTTTTAAATGTCTTACATTTAGATTGGATAGTAGTATGTTTAGTGGATTCACTTACCTTACGCTTTCTCACTCTTAAACTCTCAAATAAGGTTACCTGTTCCTATTTATAACAAGTTTATCTTTATACCCCATTGAATCAATTCGTCATTTACTTGGACTCCATTTTTCTCCTTAAATAATCAATTCTCCTCTAACCACAGTATTATACTTTACTTTAAAATTTCCTGTTTCATTAGCCAGTTCAGTATAGCTTTCTTGTGTACGATATCTAATCGTTTGCGGAAGCTTCTACTAAATAAGTAGAACCATTCCTCCACTTCTTACACCGACCGTTGTTTTACTAACACCATTAACAAGTTATTCAAGGAGTGCATTATTTTGATATCCCCTTTTTGTTTTTTTTAGAGGAACAATGCTTTAGGCAGGCAATTAGTGTGTGCCGATTCTAGGAACTCGTCAAAGCAGCTGTGTCCTATTAACAGCTTGGCCAGGTAGTGGTCTAAGTTGCCATGCTTTCTGTGAACTCAATGCTTGATGGTCCCCTGGTCGAAACTGCCCATCTCGATTGCCAGCTGGCCAGTAAAGCCACTTCATTCTCCCTCTAAGCTGTAGCCTTATCGTGCCCCGATTTAGGGTCTTCATATACCTTGGCTGTCGCCTCTACTTCCAGGTCTAGTGGCAGATACGGTTCTATAGGCCATATATTCGCTTGAAGCCCCCGACTACAGGTCACTCCTTTATCGTTCTACGTTACGTTTTGCCCGCAGCCATACTGTCCATGCCGTATAATATTATGGCCCTCGCTACCTCCAGTAAAACCCTTCGTCTCGGAGGACCCCCTGATATTGTCCATCGGAACTTCTACGCTGGCGTACTTGTTAGCTTCCAGCTCTACGCCCAGATATTTGAGAGAGTAGGCAATTATCACATCGTGACCAAGCATCTTAATTCCCTTGTTATGACCGACCCTTCTGGTGGACAGACAGACTGAGACGGTTGTGTGAGTCGAAACTTCCAGCCACATCACCCTATGTTGGGCACCTCCACGGCTGCCGCCTTCAATTCCGTAATTTCCCATGCTCTGACGACTGAGAAGATGTCGTCCGCTACACACCTGAGGGGTAGCTAATGAGCTAGCCGCGGTGATCCATATAAGGGGGCAAGAATGGAACCCTGTGACACCACGCCTGTTAGTATGGTCTCCTTCTAATTCTCTCGGGGAATCACTAATGAGGACTCTCTTACTCAGGTACGTCCTGAGAACCTGCATGAGGTATCCAGGAACCCTCTTCCTCTCTAAGACCCCTTTAATGACAGGCCATGGTATCGAATTGAATTGGTTTCACTCGAGTCTCTCTCGTCTTTGGGAATTAGTAACTTGTTAGCCCTTTTGTATACTATCAGAAAGTGCCCCTTTATCAAAGATCTTAATGGCCTTGATAGGTCACCCTGAGCCAGGCGCCTTATATTTAGAACACCCTCTGTCGCCATAACTATCTCGCCCTCCGTAAACAAGTCCACCGTATGTCTAATGGTCGTTGAAGGTGCCTTCTCCGGTCTAGTGTATGGCGCGGGAAAGAGCTCGCGGACAATTGCACTGACGCTACGATCTGATATTGGCGTCTCCAAATATCGCTCTTCAACACATGGAGTAACTCCTTCCACTTTTGCTCTTTGGAAATCTTCTTTTTAAAGTCTTTCTTCGCGGTAGAACACTCCTCCTTCATTCTGGCTCTCATCCCCTTGTCGCCCGCTGGAACTCCTGCGAGCAGCGTTAGACACCACCAATACACCGACCTGGCCTTGTCGCACACCTTACGTATATACCTGTACAACTCAAAGCACGATTCCTCGGCATATTCCATTTGACAAGCTTTCTAGGGTTTATTGCCTTAAGGTTGCACCTAATACTATGCTTGGGCACGATTTGCGCCCCCTCTCCTAATCTTACCTTGAAGGTGCCCGTGGTCGCGGTGGAATTCCGTTTCGTCTTCGACCCTCCATCCATCAATCTCGAGATGCGGGGTTGCCAGCGTCAAGTCAATGATCGATCTTGTATTAGAACTTATGAGTGTAGGTTTAGTACTTCCAACCCTAGTTCCGCTAAAGTGTCGATGTGACACTTCCCCTCCCACCCCCTTAACGCAGGTACTGAACGCCTCTAGCCAGTGATCAAATTAATCGAGGGCCTGGTTTGGCGGGGCATAGCACTATATAAGAATCATATTATAGATCCAAACAATTCCTCTTGTGAATCTACCCGTTCCCGTGGCATTACCCCTGCCCTTCCGCCTGAACTGGATGCCAACGTCGCCAACCTTATCCGTGATCTACGCATTGAAGTGATGACAATTGGGTTCGCAGGCCACAAGAATGGAGCACACCCACTTTCTGGCATGTGATAGCCCTGAATTGATACAATAGACCCTTTTATGTATTTCTTCTGAATTCGTGTTCTTCGACAACAAGGTTTTATTAATCATCTTTCGCACCATTAGTTCTTCCCTTTGGTACACTGTTTCCTTGTTTTGCAACTATTCTCTTTACTAAATAAATTGTTTTAGAAATAAAAACAAAAACCTTTCCATCTGCTAAATTATTTTGTTCGAAGAGTACCTTTGATGCGCTCTTCTTAAAAGCTTCATCTACAACCTGTCTTTAACATATTTAATAAAACTTGTGAGAGGTGCAAAAGTACCTCTAGATATCTTCACAAGTCTTTTCGGTCAAGATCTGATACAAAATTAAATCTATATGACAAGTAAAAAGGTACAAAACTAAATTTGGCCGAAGATTAACATAAGAATGTTGATTCCAATGGTTTTTGATAATTAATCGAATATTTGACTATGATGGTTAATTGCTTAGGAATAAAATTACAAACGTTATGCCAATTAAAATATTGCGTAAGTTACACATAAATGACAATTCAAAAAATGCCGAATTAGAAAATTCCAACGATAATAAATTACTTATTGGCTATCGATTCGAGACGAAGCTTGTCAGAAGATGAAAGGATGATTGTATTAAAAAAAAAGAATTAGCATGAAGGAATATATACCACTTAAACCTAATTCAGTCTGGACATAACCATCCGCTGCAACGAATTATCACCTGCAATTTTGAATGAACGCAAAAAGAAAAGCGAAGAAGAAGGACCTCTAGGTAAACGAGTTTTTCTCAAACTTATAAGAACTGTTCAAAGAAAAAAAAATCGCTTTTTCTTCGATCCTTTTTCACATGTTTGATGAGTAATAAATCAGCAAGTTCCTTGTAGGGTTATGTGGGTGTAAAACATTTCGTACGAATAGAAGAAAATCATGTAGAATAAATTAGCTGATGATATAAGCTTAGCCATCGGTCAATATTTTTACGTAAATTGTCTTAAGATTTCGTTTACATAGTGGGAAGACAGTAAAAGGAAACGCGTTGATTCACAAAGTCGCTAAAACTTCCGCAATCTAAAGAAATAATATCGTCACTTTCATACCTAAATCCGAAGCCTCACATCACATTAGTGAATCAAAATGAAAGCAAATACGAATTCATCGCTGCAAACATAAACAGAATGTGAAACGTTGAATTCACTTATCTCAATCAACTTCTTATTGTATGTTCACTAGATATAACACAGATAAAAACCAAAGCGATGTAGCGAGCAGTTTTCTAATTGCATAGTTTGTCAGTGCATTCGATTTTTCGCTTCTTTTCATTATACATATTTTGACGAAACAAGTAATATAGTAGTCATAGTGCATATAAGGCTTCTTGCATTAAACTGAATTGCTTAACAAATTGGTATTGATGTTAACTATATGAATTAAAATTGGTAATGGATGTAAGAAGATACGCTTCTTGCATAAAGTGGAGAAGTAGGTGTTGGGCGTCGTCGCGCATGTTCAGATTATTGTTGTGCTTTTCTATCTCGATTGCCTCACAAATAATATTCTTGGCGAAATGGTCTAATACAACGTTTAAAGCTGTATTATGAAATTTTATTTGCTGTCCTGTTGTTCTTGAATGTTTGGCCAGAGGTAAGGAAAGTAGATCTATTTAGATGTATGTTCGTTTGTCGATATAAACTTTGTTGCAATCGCCATAAAAAAATGTATACTCCTTGATTTTCAACGGGAAATTAAAGAATGGTCTGATTTTATGCCAAGTGGTAAAAATTATTTAATGTTGTGTTCTTTTAGTATTTTGGAGATTCTCTCAATCATACCGTGCATATATGAAAGAAATGTTATATTTAAAAATTATTGGGACGTAAGCTTGTGACTGTATCTGAGAAGAAACCGTTTTGGACAAGAGCTGTCTCAAGTATGGCGAGTTCTGTATTCAGGCTGGATTTGTCATTGGAATTGAAGGAAGCGAGTTAAAACAGTTTTTGCCACAGAACGAAATTAGAAGGATGATGGTAGAAAACGGAATTTTTAGTATCTGTTTTTATGGGTTACTTTCCTGTCCAGCTTTACCAAATTAGGGTATCATACCCACTGGAAGCGAATGCGATCCATCCTAAACAGCGCCAGCCAAGCACTACTAATTAGGAAGTAATTTATAGAATAAAATATTTTCGAGCAAAATCCGACAAACAACTCCTCACACTCCTAATTATGTATTCTACACGTTGGACCCCTTTTAAACAATTATTCTAATTTCGCATAGAAACCCCTAAATCATTTTCTATTGATAAATTAGTTGCTAATTATAAATGTTAAAATTACAAAACCAAATGATAATTTATCAAAAAGGAAGCTAGATATTTGTTAAAGATGGTTAGAATATCACAAAATTATTTTACAATTTTAATATAATTCTAATAATTACATTCCATAAAAAATGTCTTTCAAATTTTATTTTATTTCCGTAAAGCTCTAACATAAACATCTATATACACCGCAATTTGTGAATCACCAACTTAATGTAAAACCACCACTATTAAACCCCCATAAACTTAACATTTAAATGTTCTCGTATAGTAGGGCAAACAATAGCCTTGAAAATTTGAAATAAAAATTCTTAAGCACAGCCTATTTAAATATATTATCATTCCAAAGCGGCATATTAAACCGGTGCATCTGCCGAAATGAAGTCAGGCGAAAGTTTCTCCAAGCATAAAAATTGTAATAATTCGAATAAAACGACGTTAGAAATACGCAGTAAGAGAATACGGGGACGGTTTAGTAAGTAATAACTTTCGTAATTTAATTCCGGTATGCGTAGAAGGGACGGCCGTGTGCGCCGAAGAAGATTCTGGGGGGGGCGAGGGGCTTTTATGTTGTTTGTAGAGTGGTAGAAACGGCATCCTGAGCTTTAGCTGGATCGGCTTTGCCGGTCCCGGATAAACGTGTCATAATTATATTCATAAGATACGTAAAAAAGTATTTTATACGGGGGCGGGTTTTATGTTGAAATTGTCGTGAGGGGAAAATTACATTTCCAATTCATGAAATGGCAAAAGGTGGAAGAGAATAACTTATGGAAAGTCGTGGTTTTCGTTAGGTGAAAATTGCCACCTTTCATCGTTTATATTTTACGACTTGCGTGCTACTGAAATGTAGATTATATTTAGTCTAAAGTTTACGCATGTGCTTTAGATTAAATTTAAATTTTAATATATGCTCTTTTAACGATACATAATTCGCGTGCATTATAGCTGAGCCCTATAGTATGTATAAATGAAAATATAAAACTAAATAATTACGTTGCTAGTTACATAAAATTAATTAATTAAATTAAATTGATTATTAAACTAAAAACATATTAATAATAATAATAATGATAGAAGTTCGAGTAATTATTATAAATTATTTTATTTGCAATAAATGTGTATGATATAATATCATAAGTGTTGTTATTGTTTATCAATTTTTATTATTCAAGTATATTAGTATTTAAAAATATAATTAAGAAAATTCCGTAATTTAGACATAGTGTAATTGTGCTGCTAGTATGTGTATTGTATATACTTTAGGGCGGTGAAGTGCAGCCGAAAGCCAAAATTATTTTAATATACCGCCTTATGGCGAAGGGGAATATATATTTCCGAACTTTCCTCGTACCCAATTATATGTATAAAGTTCAGCGCCGGGGCAAACAAACGGCCCTCTGCAAAATATAACCGAAAATTAATTTAGACGTTTATAACTTGGCGTTTTCTCAAATTATACTATACCGAAATCTACTTCAAATATACAAATACACAGAAGATTACATAAACGTACACTTTCCGTGCAATCGATAAATTCTACAAGTTAATTACACGAAGTGTTTCCACTTTATTACTAAGGGCCGCCGACGTTTCGAAACACTGCAGTCGCCTACATGTACAAGGGAAAAGCGTGTCAAATATTTTACGGTAATTTTGTTTTACTGTTCTTTGCCCTTAAACTATATAAAATACACATGAAATTAATATTTTTAATTTCACAAAGAGAATAATTCACTGTGTATCAATTACTTAAGTTCCTACATGGTGGTAATATGAACGTGTTGAATATAATATAAGAGAGGCATTTTTGATATATTTAATATAACATAATAATGTTTCGCATTCCTTATAAAGGAATGCACTATTTCGTGCTGTTATTGCTATAATAGACGTTTTCTTTGCCTAGCTACTCGTAGGAAGTACATGAACCAAAACGCTAAATATGGAGTGGTCGACTCCCCAAAATCCAAAAAATGCTACAAAGGAGCCAAATAGAGGCCTTAAAGGTATAAACACTAAAAACCGCAAGGTCAGAATAAGTGGTGCCGTCCATTAGAGGATGAAGTTTCTCATCAAGAAGCAGGTGAAGCTCGGGTAAAGTCCCCTCGAAAGAATACCCGGACAAGGTACCAAGAGACCTCGATCAATTGTAAGTACATATGATACAGCCACGGCGAAAAGAGTGAAAAGAAAAACAGTTACCTCTGGTAACACTCTACTTGACAGTTAGGCTACAACTGGCATTACAACTGTTATAATTATAGAAGGCTTTCCAGAATACCTCATGACCACAAAACAAATAAATAAAGATGGAAAGAAGGGAACAGTGATGTCCAAATTCCACCAGTTACACTATAGACTAGGATGGCTTGTACTGTCATGTGCTGACCGTACCGCAGCCGACTGGCTAAAGGGCGCATCGCCCCATCTAAAGCCAAGATGGAGCCAAGATATGGATACTGGAAAAGGGCAGAGATGCCTCACCCTAGAGTCCTGATTACCTACTTTTCTAAATAGCGAGGGTTGCGTCAATAAGAAGATAATCTCACTAGTTGAGGCCCAGAATGCGCTGAAGACCTCCAACTGGAAGGTAGTAAAGAAAAATTTAGAGGCCAAGCTGTGGATGCACAGTCCGCTGTCAGGGTGGAGTAGCTGGGCAAAAAAATCAACTACCGATTTGGTAAAGTTAAACTAAAATCTAAGAGTAGAAGGGAGCAAAAGAGCCTGGTTCAGGTTCAATCGCCCAAGGAAAACCAAGGAAGGATCTTCAGTCATCTACGACGAAAAGGGACAAAAAAGCGAAATTAAGTGCCCTTTACTGGAGATTAACACTTTGACGTCCGCACGTCTCGTAAAAATTTCTTCGCTTGGCCCCGGTAGCACCGATTCAGATTACTTCGCTTGTTTTACTTTCATTTTTTGAATATACATTGTCGTCTTCCCAAGAGGCAAAGTCGATTGGAACGTCAGAAAAGTTGTCCGTTCATCTTGAATATTCGTATCTTCTCTTTCGTCTGCCATGATGAAAAGACACAGGTACTTATAAAAACAAAATGCTTGCTGACGTGTGTAACTTATTCTTAAACTTATTGAACACGACAGATCATCAACAGGATGAAAATGATACTACAGTACACTACTGTGGTGTAGCCAGCCGCTAAATGATATTTTGGGCACAATACCAATGTGGTGTGGTGTCGCCGGCCGTTGAGTGATTAATTTGCGCGACACCACTGTGATGTCGCCGGGCGGCAAAGTGTTAATAAAGCCAAATTTGACATAGAATTCCTGCAGGAATCTTGGATCAATAAGGGTGGTGTATAAAACGGTCTGCATTACTCTAAGGGATTCTAATGTTACAGAAAGATATTAATTAGACATTCATTTAAGAATTCACCGTAGGGGACCTAGCAGCAGCTTCAGTAGAAGTTCCCACAAAGAAAGGAAAGAGGCAGGTTGTTATGGCCTTTGTGGAGTGGTGCATAAGAGGAAATAAACACCTCCTCCTGAGCTTTCATGCCAACGCCTACAAGGTAAGGAACTTCTTAAATTCATTATATCTAACGATTTAAATATTCCTAATAGAGGTGGAAAGCCTACCTTTGTGAATGCAATCAGTCGGAGGACTTCACTCTAGCTCATGCCTTCACAGCAAACACAATTCAAAATTGATGTTCTGGAACAACCATCTTTGTTAAACCATCTGCAGATTGAGTTTGACTTAGAGGCTACAAAAGAAGAAGCAATGGAGTGTAGAAGTGCGAGGAAACAGACTGGAGCCTCTATAGAGTGTTCTTAAGTGTGGAAACCGACGATCTCTACCTCAACATACAAACTATAGAAGAGCTAGGAACAGCAGCGGCTCTGCTCAGAAATAGCATCCTAAAGGTGTATTAATCCAGTTGCCCGCTAAAACGGAGGCCTCCTTCCCGGAATGCGCCTTTATGGAATAAGGATTTAGATCACCTAAGGATGCAAGCCAGGAAAACGTTCAACAGTGCAAAAACAGGCAACTGGGATGCCTATAGATAGGTCCTGTCGGAATATGACAAGGATTTTAAGAAATCGAAACAGAACACAAACCAAGTTCTGTGAGGAAGTTACTGATTCGACCCCAATAATTTTTTTCTTGGTAAGAAGAGAGAAAATCCTGCATGGATACCCATATAGTAGTGTCTTACCGACTAAAACTTCTCCTCTGCGATCGCTGTTTTGACTAGAACTGAACCCAAAGGTCTTTTCTAGACGGGACTTCAAGCGATTGATCGCTAAGAGTTGGGGGATTTCGGTGGCTCTAGGGTTTAGGGTGCTAAATGGGTACCAATTAGAATCATGCGAGGCCTTTGATGTTTGCTGAGTGCAGTGATATCGTATTTTGGGAATTTAAATCCACGAGGAGGACCGTCGTCTAGTTTGCTGTAAAAGTTTACAGCGAGCGCTTTAATGTACTCCTGGACACTCATAATCTTAGTGTTACGATGAATCATTGTATTCCGCATGTAGAGCGGTGCATTCAGTACACGTCTGAGAGCGATGTTTTGCATAAGCTGGAGTTTTGCTAATTGAGTGGGTCTGCAGTAGTCTCAATTTGGAGAGGCGTAGGTAAGCTGCGGTCTTATCATCGTAGTCAACAGCCTTAGTCTGTTTTTGACAGACAAGTTGTTCGCGTGTTGATGAGGAACCACAAATGTACCAACGAAGCTCTAGCCTGTGTATATAATTTGCGATCGGTTTTGACCAGGAGAGGTGCTAGTCGAAGATTTTACCGAGATATTTGATCTCGCCCTTTGTTAGAATTAATTCCCCTCCAAATGACCGTTGGGGGGATCGATCTTACGTTTTTTGAGGTACGGTCTCCTGACTTGACCTCAAGTCGTCATTGTGACGACTAGTTCTTGTAGGTATCGAGAGCGGCTTGGAGGGTTTTCTGTAGATGAACTGTGGTGTCTCCTCTACTGAGTAGAGCTGTATCGTCTGCGTATTGTGCAATCATTACCGGAGCCAGAGTCGGTATATCGCTGGTGTAGATGTTGTACAGTGTTGGAGACATAGCAGAGACCTGTTGGGCGCCTGCACAAATCTTACGTTCTGTAGATAAAGTTTGGTTAATCTTGCATCGGAACTTTATGTCACGGAGAAAGTCGTTCGTGACTCTTATTAGGTAGTCGGGGAAATTAACATGGATTATCTTATAGATAAGATATTCATGCCAGACCCTGTCAAATCCTTTCCAGATATCGAGGAAGACTGCAGCAGTATCGTGTTTAATAGAGAAGCCCTCTGAGATACAATCGATCATCCTGGATAGCTGGTGCAGGGTGGACATGTCGGCCCGAAAGCCTGCTTGAGAATCGTGAATTATATTTTGGTCCTCAAGGAAGACCGAAATGCGACTTAGTAGAATCTTTTCGATTAGTTTGCCCAACACTCTGAGAAACCTGATAGGACTGTAGCTCGATGGGAGGCGAGGTGATTTGCCTGCTTTGAGTATTCCTATCACGGTTCTTAGCTTCTATGCCGAGGGAAAGTGTCCCAGTCGCATTGCGGCATTCGCGATTATTAGAGCCCGCATCCGCCCTTGTGGGCGAGGTTCTTGACCATAGCGGTGTTTATTCCGTCTGTATCCGGAGCTTTTCGCATTTCGAGCTGTTTGATAAGGCCGTTTAGCTCTTCTGTGGTGGCAGGTTGGCAGGTCCACCTACGGTTATTTAAATTAACTAGACGAAATTTGACGAATAAAGCACTAATATCCTTTCTTCACAATTTTATTTGATTTACCAAATGTATATTTCGGACACAAATTAGCACTCGAGTGCTAATCCATTGATAATGGTCACTTTGTCTCCCAAATGTACATTTGGTAAATCAAATAAAATTGTGAAGAAAGGTTATTAGTGCTTTATTCGTCAAACCACATTGATACATTTGCTGTATGGTGGGTCAAGTCTAAATGGCACAAAAGAAGCTTCAAAGCCTTTAGAGTATGGCCAGTCTTGGTATCACGGGGTACAATGCACCCCTTCTATAGCTACCTACTTGCACTGCAATATCAAATAGAAAAAAAAGGTCTAATGATTGTGATGAGACTGAACTGCCATGGTATAGTACATAGATTCGGGCAAATTCTGATGAGAAACCAGAATTTCTACAAACATCGTCGGACGTAATTCCGGCCATATTTGATTTCCTATCACGCTTTGAAGTGCTTATTGACAGTTATCAAGACATCTTGAATCGAATAAAGAAACTAAAACACAACTCTGTAATGTGATATGCAGATGTATTAAAAAATGAAACGGGCTCTTGCATAGGCATATACAAGCCTAAATACAGGGAATCAGTTCCCCTCGGACAAGACCTATAAGTATTATAGGCTTAAACATTAGCCTTGGAAAGATTAGATTCATACAAAGAAAGGCTACAAAGGGGCACTCATCTGTCTGATTTCAGACAGTTAAGCTGACTTTAAACCGAACTACTTCAATTTTAAAACTTCTTGGAACTGTAAACAAGAATTGAACCAATTGCCCAAGGGCAACAAGCTCACTTTAATATGGGCACCAGGCCACGCAATGTTAATAGGCAAGGAACATGCCGATGTACTTGCCAGGGAGTTAGCTGCGAATACCATGATCGGACCAAAGCCTATAACCCACACAAAAGCACATGGGAAGGTCGTGATCCAAAAGTGGCAAAAAGTACAAAACAGGGCACTGGTTAAACGGACCAGATCGGAGGCAATCCAAAATGTTTATTGACCTTTCGCCAAATAGAGCTAAACAACTCCACTTTTAGACTATGTGGATTGGCTCGAGAAACGATAGAGCACATCCTATGCTACCGCTAGACTAGCTAAGGCTAGAGAAATGGCGATAACGTCAGAACAAATCAGGACATGGTCTCCTGGGAAGTTACTTGACCTTACCTTAGTTCTTGGGAATATACTAGTAACAGAGTACTAGTATAAAAGATCTAACTAGATCGCAGTGCTGTAAGGCTGTGTATAGCCATACTATCACGTCTAATCTAATCTAATCTCTAATCTATGAATAATGAATAGTTAAATGATTTTGTTAAATACAACTAGTTATTTTTGAATTTCGGTCCTAATCGTTTTAAAATGTTTTTGAAAGAGCTTAAAATCTATGCATCAAGAGCGGAACTACTTCTTACAAAATGTTATAACAGAAAAAAATATAGGAAAGTAGTAATATAAAAATATTTATTTCACTCTGCATTAACAAATAAAAAAACATTTAAATTTACTTGAATGGTAGAAACGAATTAATTTTCTAGTATTTAAAAACTTATGAGTTTACAATAGATTAAATATGAAAAAAACATTTTAAACTAATTTTAAAAGAAAATATAACTTCAAACTAGTTCCTTTTTTTATAGTAAAAGTTTGACTATTCAAATTTAATATTAGTTACATATGAATCGAAATAATATCATTCAAGAAGTTTGAACATATGTGGCATCATACTTATTATATAATATTATGAAAAAATGCTAAATACCGATTATACGTTATGTAATAATAAGGGCCTAATAATATAACGCAACGTAACAAATGTATTTAATAGCATTCGATTTGACCAATCCAAATATAATCGCCGCAGTGTGTTTCAATCGCGTGTAATTATCTTTTTTAAACTGTTTCCATAATATCATTAAAATGAAGGAGTTTAGCGACGAGAGGCAGGGCTTACCCTCACCAACCAACGGCAACAATGAACGGCATGCACGGATTTTTTGCTCATTAACTAAGCTCAGAAAAAGTATTGAATGCCAGAATAACAAGCCGTTTTTTTTTTCTCTCATTTTACCTTTTTAATTCCGATTCGATTATAAAACAGAATTGATCCTAATTAATGCAAACAACAAAGGCGAACGTCGGCCAACTTTAATGGGACGGATTTTCCTGTTCGCGTGTAATTGTTATTGTTTTATTAAAATTATATTCCGCGGATCGCAGAGGAGAGGAATATTTCAGGCATTCATTCCGGCGGAGTGGTTACACACTTCATAGTTTGAAAACAAGATGAGTGCCATCGAGCTTTACGGGCACAACAAATATGATTCTGTCCAGGATGTGCACATGTTGCCTGCCTTCCACGCTTTTGTGCCGTTACTAGTGCTTTTATGAAATTCGCTGATCAATTTGCAAACTCTGCAATAATGTAATTTGTCAGGTTCTGTATTTTAATACTGCACGTTGCAATCGGGCTGCCATTTCGTATTTTCTGTACGTGTAAATTTGTTTCGTTAGTTTTCAAAGATACATATGTAATATGTAAACTAACATACATCCTTGGATATATTTTTTTGGATATGATTGTCCTAGTACATCTTTTTCGAGAAGATTAAAGGTAATTTTATTGCATCCCTTTTTTGTTAATTGTTGTTATATGCGAAATAAATTGAATTGATTTTAATGTGTTTTGAATTTAAATTTAAACTAGAAGGAAAAAAATGTATTGCGATAGGATTACAGAATTTATTTTTAAACATATTTATATATAAATATCAGCGGTTCGACGTTAAGCCTCTTGAATGGTTTTCTTCTTTCTTTGATAGTTGTTGGCGTTCTCCACCTAAATTTCATTTTTACCAGATATTAGTCCAACTCTATATCGGAGCCTCTATAATTTCTCACGCATATAGTCTATTTGATTTCTTACTCGTCCTCCTGATATATACGTCTGTTTGTGGATGTTTTTATGCAGGAACATTGTGCTACTCATCAAAAAGTTGGCCGCACTAGCCAGGTTTATTAGTCAAGTTCGATTATCCTTTGTTTTCTCGTGTAGCTTGTTCATTCCAGTCGATGGCCTGAATTCTGGTTCTCTTCCAATTTTTGCGGCAAAGTCCCTAGCATAACTTTTATATCATGTTCTGCCACCTCCTGCAACGCCTGCTTCACCTTCGCATAGAACCTTTCTTTTTTTTTGGTCGTCGTATAACTCGTAGAGTGCATATATGTTGATAAATCCGCCGTTAGGTATTCGCATGATGGAGATTCTGTCGTCTATTGGTCGGAAATCAATAACATGTTGACGTAATTCTTTTTTGATTAAAAAGCCCGTACCATATTTGTGTTTGGTGGGATGTCCGCTGTAGAAAAATTTAGAGTCTGGTATGTCTTGAATGCCATTTTTGGGCCATCTGACTTTCTGTACTGCCAGTACATCGACGCCCTTTTCATTTCTTGTATTAATTCATGGAATGCTCATAGTTAATAAAGTGTTCTTACATTTAATGTGTCGAAGGTTAACTCCTTGTCCTTTATTCTTTGCAGTGGTCGTTTTCATGTAATCCAGTCTGATTGTTTTGGTATTGTATCTTACTTTTTTACTGGGTGGGGTAGTTGGCCCCATGCCCAACCCACTTTTTGGAGGGTCATTTCTCCCACTCTCGTTAGCCCCGACCTTGCCCTTCATACGGATTGTTACCGCATCTTAGGCGAGGGTGCTTAGGTTACCGGGATGATTCATCACCTCGTATGAGGTTTTGTGGAGATGTGAGTAAGAAAGGCTGTAGTGGTGCAGTGCACATACACTACCCCGTTGTAATTAATTTGTATTTAATTTTAGAGTCAGAAATAACGCTCAAATTATTTAGTCCTGACGAAAGCAGAGAAAAAAGAATATAACATATTAATAAAATAATACTCTCGTTAAAACCCATAAATATGATTATCCCATTAGACCAATTTTCTCGTATACTAATAGTGTTGCAAGAGATTTGTCAATAAACTTAAATATACTCTTTAAAAATACACTAAATCTGGTTAAATATAGCTCCATCGTTTCATTTATAGGTAATTGGGTGAAAAGGGATTTAACGTCAAAACTAACCAACATATGTGTCTTAGTTTTACGATTTGCTGAGGTCCAGAAAGTGTTGAATGAATTTTTGACACAGAATTTGACTTGTTTGGCAATAGGTTGAAGTTCTCTGGCTGAAAATGTAGCTAATTTTTGTAGGGTGAAATCTGTCAGGTTTATGTATTTCAAGTATGTTGTTGGATCAGAATTAATCAATTTATAGCTTTTATTGGCTACTAAGCCGATTTGGTGGAGACTGAACTCATTATTGCATATGATGTTTTCTACACAAGTATCACAGTTGATTTTTTTAAATTGTAACTCTGCAAAAGCGTAATTCTATCTGATTGTTAAGTTTCTCTTAGTCATTGCATTTTTATTTTTATTAGAATATGAAAATGGATGGTATTAAGCAATGCTGAACAATTTAAGAAATTTTGAAGGATTTTGTAAGTGAAAGTCAAATCACTATAAACATTTATACTTACCACCCTATAGATCTAGTAAAATATTTTACTATAATAATCTTCACGTAAAAGAAGAAATATGTTTTCTGTGATAGATCTGGTTCTGGTCAGCGGGGAGTCGGGAATCTCCAAGGCGAAGGATAGCATTTGTCAAGGCGGATCAAGGGATAGCTTTCCTATGCTGTTACGCCTCTCCCAACAGGACGGAGTCCAAATTTGGCGTTTGGCTTGGTACATTGGAAGGCTGCATTGCCCATCTTGGAGGTAGGGTAATCGTAACTGGAGATAGCTAAGGCAAAACCGTGAGGGAAGAACAGATCCGATAGGAGAAGGGTATACAGAGAATAACCTCGATTGTGGAGGTTGCCAATAAGGGCAGGACGATAGTGAGGCGTAATGCGAAATCTATAATAGGCCTGGCCTTAGCAACCCCACCCCCTCACATACTGCTAGGCTGCATCAAGGACTGGGCGGTAAACCAAAAAAAAGTTTAAGCGACCATTATTTTTGGGTGACAGCTCGGGATCGCACTATCGTACAAGGACACCAAGGCAGTGAGATGAGATGTGGCCACTATATGCGGGTAGAATATCCGAACAAGCTACGAGAGGCCTGCTATTTGGCCATACCGAAAAAGAAAAAAAATCAGAGCTACGTACTGGTGCAAGGCGAACGTTGGCAAGGAGGGACCTAACTAGGTGCAAGCGCAAAGGAGGTGACCTTGCGATGCTCGAGGTGGAATGCGAGAGGAAAGCAAGGAAAAGAGGCTAAGTAGAGGCAGCTGCAGGATGAGGTGTGAGCAGACGTGTGGTGAAGCCCTACCTTATATCGGGTGGCCCAAAATCCGCGAAGGGGTTTTAATCAATCACGAAATTTTTGGTTTTTAATTTTTTTAAATAATTCATAGCATAAATGAAATAATACATCTTGGAGTTTTTTTATACTATGTACGAAATATAACATCTTTTTTTTTCACTTCGCACAAATGAGCTCTTTTGACGACATGGTTTATTACAGCTCTTACGTACCCTAATTTCGGCACGAATATTTTCCTCGAGTTGTGAAATTGTCCGAGGCTTATTTGCAAAAAAATTTCCCTTCAGGTATCCCTATAAAAAATCAGTGGCCGTGAGGTCCGCAGATCGCGGCGAATAATCCACGTCACATCTTCTCGAGATTATTCGTTCGCCAAAAACGACCTTTAAAACTTCCTACGTGGCTTCAGCTGTATACCAGATGGCGCCATTTTGCTGAAACCATATTCCTGGTCTACATTTCACTGCAGGTCTCACAAAATTCTGAAGTATGGCCCCATATCGTTCTCCATTTACTGTATCTGCTATACCATTGTCAATTTGAAAAAAAAACGGTCCGAGTAAGTAAGTAGGCTTATGTCAGTTTCCCTATATTATTCACCACCCTAACCCGTAATTCCATCCAACATCCTTCCTTTAAAAATAATATATATATATATATATATATATATATATATATATATATATATATATATATATATCGGGTACCGCCCGTACCAGCCTATTATTTCGACAACGCTTGGTCGAATGTGACTGGGACAAAAAAATTTATTACCAAAGTGAACCCAAGGAATCCACTGATGAGTTTATTTTTTACCGGAATAATCCGGAAGTACCCGGAACCGGAAGTAACTTTAAAATTTCAAATGGCAACATAGGTCGAGTATGGTATTAATTGATAGGTCTTTTTAAAAGAAACAACTTTTATTAAAATATTTTTTTAATATTTTGAATATTTACAAAAATAAACGAAAAAAACTAAATTGAAAATTAGTTAGAATAACAATTTGTATATGTGTTAATATTGCAAATATTCTTACATGATTCTTCGTATTGTTCCTCAATACTTTCCTTGGGTAATATAATATTTTCTACACTCAGGTGAGAGTTCCTCTAATTCAAAACTGAATTATTATTATTTTGAGATGGATGGCTTCCTTAGTTCGGGTGTCTCGGACCACCCGTACCAGCCTTTTACATTGATAAACAAAAAATACCAATTGTTTGAAAGTATTTTATTTAATAGTTCAAATAAGAGCGTGAAAGTAAAGAAAATGATAATTAAAATAACTATTCAATTATTTATGGTAGGTTCAAATTGCCTTCCTTCTTGATCAATGCACCTTTGTAGCTGATTTCGAACGTCGTTGACGGCCCGTAGTATCTCATCTTCACTAAGTGAATTGCAGACATTCCGTATCCTCTTCTTCATATTATCCCTCGTGGTTGGAATCTCTTTATAGACTAGGTCTTTGATACGTCCCCACAAGAAGAAGTCAAGAGGCGTTATGCCAGAAGAACGAGGTGGCCATGGAAATGGTCCTAGCCTTCCAATCCACCGACCATCTTGTTGCAAATACATTGTTAAACGTGTTGCATATGGATCGTCATCTAGAAGGTCAAAAAGATTATTTTCTAAAAAATCAGCGTATTTAGCTCCGTTTTATGAACCATCGAAAAAATGCGGACCAATTATTTGGTTTCCTAAAATACCACACCAAGCATTAATGGTCCACACGTGTTGATTATTAACTTCTCTTAACCAATGAGGGTTTTTATTACTCCAGTAGTGAGCATTATGTAAATTAACAACTCCATTGCTTTCGAATGTCGCTTCATCTGTATATAAAATTTTGCGATAGAAATTATAATTTTTATGACCATTCACAAAAATTCAACCTATCTTGAAAATGACGCTCTTCAAGTTTCTGGTGTAGAGAGATATGATATGGATGGAATTTATTTGCTTTTAAAACTCTCCAAGCAGTGGAGCGACTTATTTCAGCATCGATTTTAATTCTTCTAGTAGATATGTTCGGGTCCAGAGCAATTACTGCAAGAATATCTGATGTTCTCATCTTGTACACGTTTTCTGATACTTCGACCTTTGTTGTGGCTGGGCTGTAGCTTACCAGTTGTCTTAACTCGTTCTGCAAGGCGCCGATAAACATTTTCTGACTGATTGGGTCGTTGAGGGTATCGTTCAGCATAAATTCGCTCATCGGCACGATAGTTTTGGCCGCATTTATCTAATATCATCAGCACATCAAAACCTTAGAGGTTTGTAAAAACCATGTTGATGACACATTCAATAATTTTATAATAATTATTTATTTAACTTCAAATATCCACGAACGTCAATTATTTTGACATAACAAAAAGCAAAGCCTACTTAAGGAAATTTAGTGTTAAATGGATAGTTATCCAATTTTCAATTTAGTTTTTTTCGTTTATTTTTGTAAATATGCAAAATATTAAAAATACATTTTAATAAAAGTTGTTTCTTTTAAAAAGACCTATCAATTAATACCATACTCGACCTATGTTGCCATTTGAAATTTGAAAGTAACTTCCGGTTCCGGGTACTACCGGATTATTCCGGTAAAAAATAAATTCATCAGTGGATTCGTTGGGTTCACTTTGGTAATAAAAATGTGTGTCCCAGTCACATTCGACCAAGCGTTGTCGAAATAAAAGGCTGGTACGGGTGGTCTGAGACACCCGGTATATATATCCCGGGATGTTACTCCATACCGAACTGTGCATTTAACAGGTTGCAATTTATACTAGGGAACAACTCTAGGATTTTCAGTAGCCCAGAACTTGTAGTTTTGCTTATTAAATAAGACATTTATGTGGGAATGAGCTTCAACGGACATAAGCAGGCAATTCATATAGTTGTTTTCATCTCTTGCCAATTGTTAAAGGTTTCAATTCCTAAACTGATGAAGATGTAAACCTGTAAAATCCGTTGTTGTGTGGTTCGACGGATGTTATGTTAAGTAGCTCACATCCGAGTCGACGTTTCTGGGTTTTCTTCGGTACTACCCCTCACAAGATCTACATTTTCTTCTGTCCTAGCTGTTCGTGATCTCCCGATACGTATAAGGTCACCTACCGAAAGTTTTTGCTTAAAACGGTCATCTAAACCACGAATCGTTGCCTCTAACGTTAAAATGACGACGATATGCTCGCTGCGTTCTTACAATAGAATTTTGGTTCTCAAAGTAAACTGAGAGATTTTGGTGGGTTGTAATGTAAATACAGCAGTATTTTTCCATTGTAAATTTTCACTCTTACCAAGTGCAATTTTGCAATTGAAAATAGAAAAAAGAAAGTTCATTATTAAAACAGCTTTTGGAAGTTCAAACAGGAGGGGTAGAAGAGGTTTTCAGGACCCTGTTATCAAATCAATGGAGAAATGTTATGGTCGATGGAGCGGTTGGAGGACGAGCTATTCTCGGCGAGGGAAATTCAGGCCGCAGCTAACGCTCTTCCTATTCAAGGAAGGCAGTGGGTCCAGGGGAACACCTAATGAGGAAATTAGGGCCATGGATAATCCCGTGTTTACAACAATTGAGTGAGGAATGATATCATGCCAAAGGCCTACACGAGAGGCAGGCTGGTACCCATTCCCAAGGTACTATTGGAGGTCAGGAGATTAGCGAACGAAAGACCACTTCAGCCTGACTATAGCCCTAGATGCAATGAACGCGTTTAATTCGATGCCGTAGCACATAACACTAGATGTTTTGGTACCAACGAGGGTTCCAGAGTACTTGCTCCGTACGTTCAGGAGCTCCCTGGAGGGCAGGAATCTGGAGTACGAAGGGAAGAATGACAATATCGCATACGATAAAGGAAGGGTAGACCATATTGATTAGGAAAAGGGAGATCAGGGTCAACGGTAGGAAAGGTAGCCGCATGACTGGCCTTCAAAGCCATTCAGATGACGGCACGATGGACGCGTGGCTCTCAAGGAGGACAGGGGAAAAGTTCACAGTGAAGATAAGGGTGCGATGGAAACAAATGAGAAATCTATTATGCAGCTGCCAGGTGCTGAAAACGATAAGGGCGGTTGTTACGTTGTTGGCTAAAATGAGGAGCCCGAGGGAGGTAACAAGTAGAGTCCTGATGGAGCGGCACGAGGCAGGCTATGAAATCTGACATACTGAGGGTGGCCAGGGTTTATAACACCACTTCCAACAAGGCCGTGAAGGTGCTTTCCCCCAATACTGTCGGACCTGCTGTTGGTGGGCTGGCCTCGTAGTTTCAGAACTATAAGACATGGGGTGCTTAAGACAAGGACCAAGGTGGAGAGTACGACATATGTGGAAACAAGATAGCAAGAGAGGTGGAGTGGTGGAGTAAAGATCCATGAATTCGGAAACTTATTTCGGTACTTGCCTTGGATTAACAGGCAGCACGGCGCGTGGTTAACCAATTGATACGGGTTATGACCAGGAACGGCTGCTTCAATAGTTACCTGCGATGGATAGGAATTACGACGGATTATGGTTGCATCTGGTGCCCAGGTGTAAGAGATAATGAGCGGTGCGCTGCACACGTTTTTCGTGAGTTGTCGTTGGAGCTCCAGTAACACTTGATACAATATTAAGAAATATTCTAATATAATACAAAAGTAATTATTCAATGTCTGTCGAGGTATTAGCTAGAAAAGTAGTTGTTTCAAAAGTAATTTTTTCTTGTAGTTTTAATAAGACTCATTTGTTGTAGATTTTACGAAAATATTTTCGTGTTGTTTCTAATTATCTGTGTACATAGTTTGGCCGTCATGGGTAATCTGCAGGTTTTAATTCCTAAACCATTTAAATCTTGTATTGATAAAGATGTAAACCTGTAAAATCCGTTGTAGTTTCCGACCGATGTTAAGTTGAGTAACTCGCGTCCCAGAGTCGACATTTCTGGGTCTTCTTCGGTACTACCCCTCACAAGATCTACATTTTCTTCTGCCCTAGCTGTTCGTGACCTTCCGGTTCGTGGAAGTTCACCTGCCGTACATTGTTGCTCATTAAGCGACGAATAATTGCCTTCGAGGATGCATCTCTAACGTTAAAATGACGACGATATGCTCGCTGCGTTCTTACAATTAAATGTTCTCAAAAACTGAATGATTTTGGTGCGTTGTAACGTAACTGCTATATTTTCCCAACGTACATTTTCATACTTACCGAGTGCAATTTCTGAAAAAATAAAAAAGGAAAGTTTATTATTAAAAAAGTTATAGGAAGTTCAAACCCCTTCCTGACTTTTAGATCACTGTTGGGGTGCAGACTACAGGAGGGGCAGAAATGGTTTTGAGGATCCTGTTCCCGGCGCAATCGAGAAGTGTCATGCCAAAACCGTGGTTTACGGAGCTCTTGGAGAACGAGTTATTCTCGGCGAGGGATATTCTGGCCGCAACTAACGCTGTTCCTAATCGGAAGAGTCCAGGGGAATGCCCAATGAGGAAATTAGGGGCAGGGATGATCCCGCGTATGCAACGCTTGCCTGTGAAAGGGTATCATACTAACGGCCTCCACAGAGGCAAGATAGTACTCATCTCAAGATGCTCTTGGAGGTCAGGAGATTAATTGGTAAGGCGAACGAAAGATCGCTTAGAACCTGGAAGCACTGCCTAGCTATAGCTCTAGACGCAAAGTACGGGTAGTAGCGTTGTACCAAAGATAACCGAATGGCTGGTCTTCATTAAGGTAGGGGCAACTAAAACGCTGACTACGGGGCTGTCCAGCAGAAGAGACGGTCGGTTCAAAGGAGAGACAAGACGAGGTTGTGATACCATAGAGGCAAATGGCAAATCCATTATGCAGCTTCCAAGTGGTGGAAAACGATAAGTGCGGTACCTAGATTGTTGACCAATATGGGTAGCCTAAGGGAAGTAACAAGTAGGGTCCTGATTGGAGCAGCATGAGGAAACCTGACGTACTGAGGGTGGCCGGAATTTATAAGACCACTTCCACCGAGGCCGTGGAGGTGGCCTAGACCCGAGAGCTTATTACTGTAGTACTGAAGCCCTGAATTAACAGGCAGCACTGTGAGTGGGTTAACCATTTGATACAGTTTATGACCGGGCACGGTTGCTTCAGTAGTTACCTGCGGCAGATAAGGGAAGCGACGGACGATGGTTGCGTCCGGTGCCCAGGTATAAGAGACGATGCTGGAAGATAGTAATGGTGTTATATAAGTAATTGTGAAGGCTTTTACTTCGTGATACATTTTGATAATTTAAAATAAATAAACAATTAACTTTATTGGTATCACTTTTTATTTACACTTGTAACTATAATTTCGACAACTTCAGTTTGTCATTATCAAACAATAGCATTTTAAATTACATTTGACATACAAATTTATATCGTTTTTAAAACATTAAACAGGGGGATATTATAAGATCTGCCTGGTCGTTAATGAGCGGAATGTCCGGATTATGATTAAATACTTCGATGGACTCAAGTAAATCCATTTAAGCCCTTTTCTGGCAAAAGGGATTGCCTCGAGTACATCCTCTTCAAAAAAATGATTATTTTCTCGGATGTGGTCAGCAAATGTGGATTTATTATTCCCATTTCTGTATGCACTAATATGTTCTTTTAAGCGTGTGTTGAAATTGCGTCCAGACTGACCAATATATTCTCCCTGACATGATTATATTTTAGCTTATAAATTCCTGATTTTGACATTATATCAATGGGTGCTTTATTATTGTAGATGATGTTATATATTTTGTTTGGCGATTTTAAAGAAAGGTTAATATTATGTTTTTCTAAAAGTAATTTAATTTTGTGGGTACTATTGCCGAAAAATGTTAATGTTCTAAAGTTTGAAATTGGTTTTTTATTGACTGCATACAAGTATTTACGTAATGAATTCAATTCTTGTTTTTTAATTAATTTATTGATTATATTTGATGAGTAGCCATTATTTGCTACTAGTGACTGAATTATTTTAATTTCGTTATTATAAGAATGGTCAGAAATCGGGATTGTTTTGGCTCTATAAATCATAGTTTTGAAGGCGGCTAATTTGTATTTGAATGTATGCCTGGACTTATTAGGTATTAATGTGTCTGTGAATGTGGGTTTTCTGTAGATGTCAAATATGAATGTGTTCTTTGAAGTTCTGGTTATGGAGAGGTTTTTTAATTTAATATTTTGATTGAGTTTTTTTTTCTTTATTAACAAAGTTAATTGTTTATTTATTTTGAATGGTGTTATATGTTATATCTTTTGTGTTATATACAGTGTACCCGCGTATGGGGTTACCCATTAAGGTAAAAACCTTTATTATTCATTTTATTACGAAAAGTCATTCTTTGTAAATATTTCTGCTTGTTGAGAAAATAATTTGACGATAAGAAAATTTTAGATCACATGTATAGGGGGTTAATAAATTTGGAAAGTATGAAAATGCTTCAAGGGATAACTATCATTATTGTTTATAAACCAACGTAAAATCTAAATATAAATTTTGAATTGCAAATTCGAATTTTTTAAAATTATTCTACATAGCTACCAACTTAACACACTTTTCGCTAACTTAATAAATCTACCTTACACCTTATGAATGTTCCGCGGCATATCCAGATCATGGATTGCTTCTTCTATGCGTTCTTTTAATATTTTCCTATCAAGTGAAAGATCATCTGAATAATCCTTCTGTTTTGAGGCACTTCACAAAAAAGAAATCTTGTATTGGTGAAAGGTCAGGTGACCTAGCTGGATCCACCTTGCGACAAAATGATCAAACCATTATTATTGGTTTGAGTTTACGTGAAGTGTTTTGTAAATGAAAATAACACACAGTTTATTCCTTACTGTAATAAACAAGTGAAGTAAGGAATAAACTGTGTGTTATTTTCATGTAACTATTGTCTGGCCAAGGCTGTGCAATAAGCAAATTATTACGTACTTCTGGCTCTAACGTATTAAAAAATGGTAAGACAAAATGTTCCAAAATGTTCAAATACACGTGCTGGTTTAAATTTCCCCTTATAAAATATGGGCCAATGATCCGATCATAAAAAAATCCACACCATACATTAACTTTTTAGTAACGTTGCCCAATGACGATTGTTTTGTGAAGATACGTGCCTGTTTGTGCCAAATGTACATTAATCGGTAAAAAACATAAATCTCTGAAATATTTGGTTTTCAAGGAAATTTTATCCATAAACAAAACTCTAAACGACTCTCTTCATCACCAGGTAATACACCGAGGTTATTTAAAACTGACCTTACTGCCAATAATGTAGCTGCATCATTTTGATTGTATTTTTTTCTTTGCTTTCTGTACATTCATCACCGACCCAGTTTGATTATTTTTTTTAATAATCTTCGCAATGCTTTCTTGGCGCCGAAGTATTAGGAAATGTTTCATTAAAAACATCAATAGAGCATTGATAAGACACATTTCCAATACCCTAAAATTTGTTAAATAAATACGACCTTCTCTGGTTAATAACATTTTCGAAAATGCCGTCACGAAACCAGAATCTTGACATATGTAAATAAAATTCTGACTTCGATTTGTATTTCAAAATTTGTGTTTAGATGTTTATAAACAAATAATAAATATTGGTGCATATCCCTTGAAGCATTTTCAAACTTTCCTAAATTATTAACCCCCTGTATATTTGATCTAAAATGTTCTTATCGTCAATTCATTTTCTCAACAAGCAGAACTTTTTATAAGGAATGACTTTTGGTTTAAAAACACGAGCGAGGAACGAGCGAGTTTTTTTAAACGCCTTACAAAATTTTATCTTCGATCGTAAAGGATTGCAAAGAATATATTCTTATGAGTAATATTTTAATGTCATTTCAATAATTCAATTAATGAAAACATATTGTACCCACAGTGCACTAATGAAAGCGTTACTTAGCAACCAGTAAACAAGTTGCACAAATGTCGGCCGCCATTATTATTTATGGAAAAAATGTTCGCTTTATTGTAATCACTTCGACTTGCATTAAATGAAATCTTCGGAGTTCCTAAATCTGCCATTTCGTTTGTATTATATATTTTATTTATAGTTTATTAGTTATTTCTATCAATTAATAAAAAATTAAGTTTTTCGTCGAAAATTTGTGCTAATCATTTATCTGTCAAATTTGACATTTCTGTGCAATAAAAACAGTTTGACATTACCGTGCAATAAAAACTTAAAAAAGCACTAGTGCTTTAAAAAGCCACTTTTACAATGAAAAATGATGCAAAAAGCGTCTACTTTCTGTACGATCGTAGATAAATAATTTTATGAGCATAAGTAAGTTTTGGAATTTTAATTTTGGATGTAATTTTGCTAATTTGTTAAAAAAAAACTAGATATATTAACACAACAACTAAGTTTGTTTATTAAATGTTATGTTTTTGTAAATACTCTTATTATATATCCAAAACAATGATTTTTTTATGTAATAGAAAAAATTATTTTTTTCATTTATTAACTTTATTTCAATGATTAAATCTATCGATAAGATGACCAGTGTAGGATCCCTAAGATATACCGAAATATACTTAAAATAAACGAGAAAATTTCTTACTAATCCATAGGCTTAAAGTTAGAAAAATAAGAGTAAATCTACTTAAAAGAAAAGCCATATAGCAATTTATACAAAACCAACAATCAACTATAATCTTTGTTCAACGTGGTGTCACCATTTTTAAAGCGTTCAATTCAGAACTATAGTAGAACTACTTATTTTTAATTGTAGTGTAATCTATTATCTAATTAATTGCACGACTTAATACTTTATACATATTTACAGTTACTTGTAGGTTGTAGATTTAAAACTACTCAGTAAAATTTTTTTGACTTTAACTGCACTATACTGAGATCAAAAGTAGATAAAAATAGTCTGTACCTGTTATTGATAGAGACAAAGTAATTCAATTCTTATTTTTCTTACATTTCTTTTAAAATTATTTTCTTTCAGTGATTAATTAAATAATGTACACAACTGTAGTTTTATTTGTACATTTGCAGTAAACTGTAAAGACGTTGTTTGTAGATTTTATTACAACGCCAATTTGTATGATTAAATGTAAATGCTAATACAAATGGCTGATAATTGAATGGGGCATAACTTGGGATGCGACTAAACTATGAACGTCAACTAAATCAATCACAGGATGTGATATGAATATTTAAATAAACCACAAACAACACCTTCATTTATGCAATTAACTAATTACCGACCAAAAGGACAGATCGACCCGCTTACTAAATTAATTCATACATCGAATTTAATAATTAATCACGTTATTGCATGTAAACTCGACACACACACACACATATATACAAATTATATACCACTTGATTGATTCATGTATAGAAAATAATTAAATAACAACGTGCAAAATATAATTACATTTGTTTAATTTTTATTGAAAATATATTTTTTTATACTAAATAATAATAAATTTCTAAGTATATTCTTAATTTTATATCTACTTTATAAGTATTTTGTCTGTTCCTAATATTACTTACTTTTTAAATTTATTTCAGCGTTTTATTTTATTTTATTGTACTTAACCCATTTGTTGTTAATTTTCTAATTTATATTATCTTGTAATTGGATACTTATCTGTTGGATAATAAAAGCATTATTATTATTATTATAAGATCGATAAATGCAGTATTATGCGAAATATAAATATGTATAACAGAGTATTAAATTTACTACGAATCTAAGTAATATATTTTCTGTTAAATCTATATTTATCTGAAATTATCTGTATGATAACATTATTTTCGTAATTTAAATTACGTTGTATACAAAAAAATCAATAAACAGCAATTCTTGTCAAAATTCCAAATAAAATAATTAAACACAACGTGTAAACAGTAAGAAAGAAAATTTTAACATTAGATAATTAATAAGAAATAAAATTAATTTATTAAATGGTATGTTTTCTGCATAATTAAATTTCAGTCATAGATAAGAACGTTATGGATGTTGATCGTGAACTTGAAAGAGGAACTGCAATTTGTAACTGTCTCAATTGTAAGTTGTATTGATTGTTGTTTGCAGCACGGAAGTACGATAACACCATACCCCATTGTCTACCCCTCCTTATCTTCAGACTGAAAAATTTGGTAACGATAATATTGTGCCAAGAGTTGCATGCTGCACGTATTTTAAAAACATCGCTTAATCAACATGTATATCGTATAATATATAATATAATATGCGGAGTTCATTATCTGTAATCGGTATACATAATTTTGAACAGATAATTGTTGCAAAACAATGGTTTGGAATTTGATTATATAGTATCACTACACAAGGTATAATATGGACAAGTTAACTGCGTGTCGGTAAATACGATCAGCAAATTTGCCGAAGGCTAATTATAATATCCATATTATTTGCGTTTCAGATTAAATTTACGAGCATAATGATATATTTTTTTTATTTGTTGTATCTATCTTAATGAAATAAATTAAACTTTCTATCACTGGAACCATATTTAGTGACTATAATTTAAACAAGTTTTACTTATAATTTTCAAACTAGTGTGTCTAAATTATCTAAACTATAGTCACTAAATAAAATTTCAGTTATACAAAGCTAAAAAGTCTTTTATTAGTGAATTATGATGTATAACACGTTAACAGTTTATTTAAATAGTATAAATAAACATGATTATAAAATTTAAGAATGTTTAACTAAACATATCTTAAATTAATTATATTATACAATAGTAGATTTACATAATATTTCAATTACTTAAAATTCTTATGTATGCCAAATATATACCAAGGGAGTCCAAACAGCGGTCCATACACAAAATCCGGTTCACTTTTGTTGTGACAATAATATGACAGAAAAAGATAATTTAATTCAATTATTTACGTCCTAATTAATGCTTAGTGAGAATTAACTTAGTAGTACAAGTAGCACATTAATGAAAACTCAAATTGTACGAGTGGAAGACTTTTTTTGTTATGGTTTCAGTTCTAGTATCAAAGAGGTTTTCAAAAATCTTAATTTAACTCTCAATGACACCCAAGTCTAAAAAACGTGTATCAAAATTTACCTTCAAAAACTTAAAGCTTTAGCTGTAAAATCGGCGGTAATACTCAGTCTCAATAATCTGGCTGAATATTCTACTTGTTTTAAAAATGTGAAACATTATTTACGAAATTGTTATTGAAATAGTATTATTCTCATCCAAAAAGTTTTGATGTAGTGTATGGTAGTATGATATGTCACTTTCTCTAATCCTGTTAATAAATTTGCGATATTGTCTGATTCAGCCCAGGATCTACTAAAATTAACAAATGACTGACTGATTTTAGAGTTTCAGACATATATAAATTTTTGATAATATAAAAGATTAATGGTTATAAAATACCATAATTTTTTACAGCTTTTAACACAAGAGCAACTACTCCTCTATTTTTATCACGCATGTTTGTCCTTCATCAGTTTTTTTTTTCATCTAAACTCATTTTTATAAGTAGCTTCATTAAAAATATCCTCCCTAGTAGTCGTGCCATCAATATTATCAGAATCAAGAAGATTTTAATACACTTCATATGTTTTCTCTACTTCTCAAATAAGACTGAACACATCTATTGACTGATTTAAAGCGAGATAAAATCATTAGATTGATGAGGCCGTTACTTGTTGAAACTCCATATTATCACTTAATAAAACACTGACGTAATGTAAGGTTTCAAAAAATCGTTTTATTGTTCTACAACAATTGTAATAAAACACTGACGTAATGTAAGGTTTCAAAAAATCGTTTTATTGTTCTACGATTTTTTGAAACCTTACATTACGTCAGTGTTTTATTAAGAGATAAAATCACTTTAGTTTTAAACAGTTAAAGTGTTATATCTTTTGCAATGTTTTTTTTTACCCTGATAATTTAAAATTTACCTTTCTGTGTAAATTTCTTCGGTTGCTGCAATTGCTCCCTCTTTGATCAAACATCCACTGGTGAACGTTTTTTGCGAATTCAAGAGCCACTCGATAGCTAGCACGAGTATAAGTTTCTCTTATTCAGAGGGTCGAGTTTCTTCTCCAACAACAGGTGCTAACTAAGGTGATGTAGTTTCTTGAAATATATGATGTTATTTGTATTTCATCAATTTCCTTTCTTATCCTTCTTTCTTAGTGGTGATAATTTTTAGGGTTTATAACAAATAGATGGGTTATCTCTAATTGGTATACCATACTGATCCATCATCTATTGGACGGATACTTGGCGAAATCCCACTACGCACTTAAATAAATAAAATATAGATGTTTAAAGAGTAATACAATTGTCTCATCATACCGTGGCTTCATTAGGCAAATGAGTAATGAATCACGAATCGTCTGTCTCTATATAATAAAGAAACATTTTTAGTTCATCACCATTTAATATATTTTTGAATTACAATAAGGCGACATTTATTCATAGACATTCCTTAGTTTGTATTAGAAGGCATTTATACTCTCTAAAAATAAATCGAATTAATGACTTTCTCACTTTCTTAAAAAAGCGAAACTACACAATTAAATACAGAATAATTTAATTAAATTTAATCCTGCGTCAATCGCAGTTTATTAGAGGGTGTCAAGCCTTAAATCTCTGTCTGTAGAAGCAATTTTTATCCGTCTTAGCGGGTCCACGAAAAGTTTCGATTTCGACGTCTGCTCTTTCATAGATTCAGACGTGTCAAACCCTGATATTTTAGTAATTAAGCTTAGCTAGTGTTGTAATTGATCACATTTCCTAAGTCATATTAATTTAGATTACGTTTTGTTTCAGAAAGCTCTTATGACACTTCCTGCCTTTTTATAAATTCTTGAATCGGAAAATACTATCAACCAAAGTAATATATTCCGGTTTGTCCTTGAATCTCATTACTCTTCGTGAAAATGCAATGTATATTCTTTCGTATAGAAATGTTATTTGTAATCCAATCTGACTTTCATCATATCAAAAATGGCATATAGCATTTTTCGTAAATGATAATTAATTAAAATCTATATATCATGCCTTGTTTACTTCAAAAAATAATTACCTATGTAACATCTGGGGAAACAACAAAAAAAATATGACAAAAATACATATACAACAAAATAAAATGCTAGTAAACCTTTACAAATTAGATAAAAGAACTAGTACCGTAGAACTATATAAAAAGACCGAGGAATTAAACATAAAAAACCTCATAACATTAAAGAACCTACTCTTCATATTTAAAATTAAAAATAATCTTATAAAGACAAATATATCACTCACTATAAATAAAGAAGTACACAACTATAAGACAAGAAGAAAATCTGACATAAGGACTGAAAAATTCACAAAAAAACAATATACACAGCTCTTAACAACAGAGACTACCAAACAATTTAATAACCTAAATGTAGAAATCCGGAGTCTTAAATACCCGGCTTATAAATTAAAGATTAAAAACTTACTCCTGAATGACAAAAGAAACAGAGAATAACACATAAATCCCTCAATATCAATAGCCCGAGATGGATCAGATGGTTCAGATTCTCGAGGTGAAGACCGAGGGAGAAATACAAAAAAAACCAACTACAAATTAATGCTATTTTTTTTATGTATATGTAATCAATACAAAGTTAATGTTGTACAAGAACTTTGTGACTTTGACTATAATCAAAGACTACAATTTTGTAAAGAGAACCCGCATTTTCCAAACTGTAATGTTTTTCGCACTACACTGAATAGTAAAAAAACAAAATTACCGTTAATGGGGACGATATAACACATACTGGTATGAATAACTGCATAGTTAAAATTAATATCTGGACTATATTATTTGCGGAACACATAATTAGGCCCTTTTTTATCGGCAAAAAATAGTTCCAACTAAAACCAATTTAACTCTCGATATCAGCGCATGTTTCTCAGGATGTCACGTTCCTAAATAGAAGGACAGGAAGAAAAGGGCCTATTGAATGGCCTTCACGGTCTCACGATCTTTTGTCCTTAGATTTCTTTTATACGGGTTGCTTGAAAAATGTTATAAATGTAACCTTAATTCACCACAATTTTGTGCACCATCCCAGATATTCCAATGTATTACAGATAAGTAGAAAAAATCGACCGTTTTGATAATTTCTCCTAACCCTCTATAAATTTGAATGTCAACTTTGTTTTATGTTTTGTTGTTAAACTCCATCTATATACCGATCTAAAAGGTATGCATGTCAAAAGAACTTTTTCCCAGAATGAATTTATTTTGTTTTTCATTCCTCAAACCCTGGATTTTTAGTAAACAAATGTATACTTTTTACCGACTTATTAAGTAAAATATCTTTAACTGATGGGATCACTATTCAACTCATTGTAGTATCGCCAATTTCCTGAGTTGTTGCTTTATGTCGGACTTGTTTAAGTTGCATGTGATTTGTACACACATATTGCTATGCCGTTAGAATTCTCGTGATAAACTATTTTAGCATGAACAAATTTTTACAATGCGAAATAGTTATTAATTTACTAAACTACGAGGATAAATCAAAGGTTAAGGGACAATCATCCAGAGATCTCTTAAATGTACAAAAATACCTCTGTATATTTTGTGTTAAATGTGGTACATACACACTTCTAAGCAATTTCGCGGCAGATTTGACAATCTGAGAATTTTTCGAGAAATTTTTATATCCGTTTCTATAAATTAAGAAAATATGTTTGACGTGTGTAAATATTTTGTTAATACACTAATAAAGGGAAACAAAGAACTATAGTTTTAGAGGGATTTTCTGTTAGAGAAACAAGATAACTATTTCCGTTATCAAGTTTATAAGAAGTCTCTCAATTAGATTAACAAATCGCGCTATGTTTATTTTAGAGCGAATAAAGTCTGTAGCAATTTAATAAGGCCAGAAAGAAACAATAAGCTGATAATAATTGCAAAATATCAAAATCAAGAAACTTTTGGGTACGAGTAACTGATAAATATAACATTTTCCCAAAAATTTAATAACAAAATTGTTGAATACAGGAACGACAAAGATAGTTATCAAGCTTATGTATTATTTCTTAACTGAAATGTTTTATCATGTAGCTCGCTCTGTATTTATATCTTAAGTATCATCTACAAAGTAAGTTCTCTTACAAAAGTAATAAAGATTTTATGAAAACAGCTATGTTTGTATTGATTATTGCCAAAAGTATACAATCACTTACCAAAAGGAATCGATTTTGAAAATATTCGTGAATACAGACTATAACAAAGTCTTCAATCAAAGGCGCTACTTATAGAATTGGTACATATTAAAGGTCAGAACCATTTAACAAACATTCTTACCGAACCTTTGGCACATGGTTTAAGATTCTGCGAATAGATTGAGATTCAATTATAAACTTTTGTATAGAAGATACAGAAAGTTGTATCATTTTATGATCAATTTGATTATGCAGTACATTCAAAGAAGAAGTGTTGAATACATTTTAATGCTTGTTAGTATTTCGCATAAAATCTGTAATAGCTGGATGCCTGGATATACAGAGTCCATTATAAAAGTAATTCGTATTTTCTGGAAAAATATATTTATAGGCCCTACCAGTAGAAATCTTTAAAATTATTAAAAATACTCCATCATCGATACACTTCACTTGTCTGCCATGCCTGAAACTCATCGCTGTTCAAGCGAACGCTCCTTTGCGTCGTGTTACTAAGTCAAAAATTACACATAAAATGTTATCAAACTTACTAAACCAACTTTATTAAAATATTCCAGCATTAAAAACCCTAAACACACCTTCATACCAATGAATCCTAACCCCCCCCCCCACTTTATGGACAACCCAAACTTCATAAACCTGGCGACAAGATACGTCCCATTAACACTACTTTCGACACTCCTACCCAAATTTTAGCCTCTGAAATCAATTACATTTTCAAAGAACATATTAAATTTCAACCCTCTTACACCATTAACAATAGAATTGATCTGATTAATAAACCAAATAATCTTTCATTACCTTCAGAATATACCTTACTTTCCTTTGATATCATTAACATGTACATTAACATACCTACCTCCGAAACTCCGACAGTAGATCTAGTTCCCCTAAACCAAGCCCCAGTACGGATCTAAAGATATTTTATCAAAACGTCTGTAGACTTTGTACCAAAAATTCCGAGTAATTTAATCGGTATATTTATTCAAATATGAAATCGAAGTTCTGTCTGTGACTTGGTTAAAGGAGGAATTTTTTATGCGTAACTTGGAGCGACAGGCTCGCCACTTAAAATCGCATTTACTTAAGGGTAAATCGGATCACTATGAAGGTGGTGTTTATATTCCTCCTAATTCACAAGTTTCAACATATCAACAACACTGCTCATCCGTTGAGAATCTTGTTGGTGTATTGCCCGATAATACAGAGTATGTTCTGGGCGTTTTTAATCTCTAATATAATAGTTCGATTTTTGTGAGTTACGTGAAGGTAAACTTGATTAATTAAAAAAGCACTAAAAACCTTTCTTCACAATTTTATCTAAATTCACAGATATATATTTCGGACACAAAGTGACTATTATCAATGTTTTAATACTAATCCCTAATATAAATTGGTTCATTTATAAATGATCTTTGACTCTAAATGTTTCATGTGAAGTTCATCATCCTGCGTTAGAACTGTTCATAAATATCTTACCCAATACCAAGGAATCTGTTTGGAACATCAGCATAGGTTCAGATGAGGTTTGCTTGTCAACTGACTACACACTGAATGCTTTAGAGAAAAACCAACAAGTTAATTCAGTATATACCGATTTCAACAAAGCATTTGTTAAAGTTGACCACAGTATATTGTTGTCAAACTACATAAATTATATATTCATGGTTCACATTTTAATTGGATCGCTTCTTATTTATTCTTTAGAACTCAGAGGGCACGTGTAGATGTATACACATCTTCTTTCATCACTGTATGGTCTGGTGTAGCTCAAGGATCTCACCTAGGCCCACTTCTTTTTAATATAACAGAAAACAGACTTAGTTTGATAATGATTACTGTGTAATTCGAAACTAGTCACGAAGTGTTGTATAAAAATATAAAGTAGTATAAAAAAGTTAAACGTGTTTCTGTTATTACAAAATTCAAGATATCTTTTTAATATTTTTATCAATGATATCGTTTCATGTTTTCATCCTTCCCAATGTCTCTTGTTTGCGGATGAAAAGTGAAATATTATAGCTTTTTCTAAAATTAGAGCTTCAATCTCAAAAAATTATTTTATTAATAATACATATATGTCTTGAGCGTGTTTACTCTATAAAACACCTAGGTGTGCTCCTTACTTATAATTAGAGTTTTTTTGGAACATATTAATAAAATTACCTCAAAAACATTCCAAATGCTTGGGTTATTAAAAAGAAACACCTATGATTTCATTCACTTTTGTTCCAAATTGGAATATTGTACCTTAATTTGGTCTCCTTACACTACACAGGAAATTAATGCAGCCGAACGTACGAAAAATGTGTTAAATATTTGTCTTCTAAATATGAAATGCTGAACTGTTAAATCTATTTGGCATAACAACACTTAAACATATACGCTTTTGTGGCGATATTATTTTTATTTATAAGTTATTACATGGAAGTATTATTGCTGCTCAATTACTATAAGCAAATGACATCCATGTACCGTCCAGATCATTAAGAGCTAAGCTTACATTTTCAGTGCCTATTAAAAGAACCGTTTATGCTAAAAATGTTGGTATTTTGCGCATGGTCTGAAACAGTAACACAGTGGCTATCGATCTATTCTCTATTAATTTAATAGATTACGTGATATCGTTTTTAATCTTAATTATTATCTTGTATTTTTTAAATTTTATAACTCAGTTCTAATTTTTGTCCTTAATGTATATTTTTTATGATATTTTAGTTATTTTTAAATTTGATGGCATTTTTGTTTGTAGCTTTAAATTTTGTATTTATGTGGTATTGGTGTCTAATGCTCGGCTAAAAGACCTACTAGATTTCCTCAATCCAAATTTTAGGAGGAGATGGTTCTCGACAGATAATACATGTTCCTCTCAACGTAATTGGATATAACTTTTGAACAAATGGTACCTTGCCCTTTAATTTTATCATATGCTGGAAGATTATCGTTAGACCTGGCCTCCTCGAAAATAGTTGTTGCTTTTTAGTATGTTCGACAGTGAATTCTTTTGAAGACGATTTAACGAAATAGTATTTACTTTATTAATGTCAATATTTTTAGTGTATTCTAAAGATTGATATGATACTTTTATTGTAAAAATGTCATTTCTTCTTAAAATTCCCCTTCAATAGTTTTTTTAATGATCTATGGATTTGCTGTTATTTGAGAACGCTTAATCAATGGATTCTAAGTTCAGAAATTGTAGGTACCATTATTTTTTTCTGAAAATTAATGACATCCTTAACATCATATAATAACTACACTTCTAGTATTATTGGTTTTATTAAATTCTTGACCACGAGAAAAACTTTCTCTGTATAGATTCTATCTATATTGATATGTATATATATTTGAATAGAAATTCTATGGCTCGACTTCTCCTCCATAGCTCCTTTTACATGTGTTTTTTCTTCTTCTTTTGCCGAAAAGTCTGTCCATACTTTATTCGTATTACACTTAATTTTACTTCCTGTATCTAAAAGGAAAATAATGTGTATATTGAAAACCTTTACTTGAATTTAGGGAAGAAGCCTAGCTAATTTTTCTAATGGATTGGACGATCCTTAATCTAACTTTGTAAATTATCTGGTTACTAAAGCAAAATTAAATTAAACCTTAAATCATTACAAATAATGAGTATATAGTACTGCCTTTTATTAGTAGTAGTAGCAGTTAAACAAACGTTACCCCTATACTCTTGTTTACCGACCACGTAGCTCTTCAGCCGCGTTACCCCTATAAAGTGTATAAATCTAAATTTTACTTAATTTATTAAATAACTTAAAGTTGTGATCTACGTCCACATCACGTATTAATGTTGTGTTTAAACAGACTTAAATTATATTTAAAATTTGTTTATGTTAAAAATAAAACATATTAGACATACTTCTCATAAGTTTATAAGTTTGTTAGTTAATATTTATATTATGTTACTTCAGTATGCATTCTGAATAATAAAACGTTCAAGAAAACCCTTGCCAAATGCCCATAGCACACACACTTAGTTTTGCGGAACTATAACTATTCCTTAAACACTAGTAAAAGTATCCAACCGTATTTGAAAATATGGAGTCGTGCATTAAGATAAATTTACCATCATATATAAATTTATTTTTCCAGCAGGAACACGTAGGACCTGGTTGACTATTAAAAAAGGAAACGTTGGCGCTGAACATATTTCTCCCTGCCACTCAGGCGAACGTTAATGATAATTAATGCACGGAAAATGATATTTATGCCTTCAGTTCGCATTAGAAGAAATTGGAATCAAGCGGGCCGCAATTCCGCTTGCTGTGGTTGAATTTAAAAGGTGATTTATACATTTTAATCACCGACAAAGTGATTAAGGTGTCTGATTTCTGGTTGTAATTTGTCAAATGTTGAGCGTCTGGAGCTGGTGTGAGGGCGCGCAGACAAATAAAAGAAAATTTAGGAGTCCAATTAAAACGGCCCTAATACTTAACCGCCGTGACTGTTGAGGTGCTTTCCGGAATATATATGACTCCCACCTCCATCTCCATCTATTCGGCCTCTCTAATTAATAAACCGATTCGATATGTACGATTTTAGCACAATTGCCGCAGCCATGAAAATCTAATTTTAAGATTAATTAATTATTGCGCATACCGTGCGGCAAGTGGTTTCAATGACCTTTAAGATGAGTTCTCGGTATGTCTAATGAATTTTCAGCTAACCACTACTCCAATATATCCTCCATTGTTCCGACCGTTCTAATCATCTCAATCCACTAGACTGGAATTTACAAATCGTTTAAAACAGTCCTTATATACTTAAACTTTCTATAAACATTATTTTATACTTTTTTGTTCTAGTATTTACATTCACTATTTTAATTATTTATTTAAATATACACATGATACGACTTTTAAAATAGGTAAATTTAAATTTGATATATTTTTAATCACTAACACTAAAAGCAGAATTTAATTCGTGTCGGAAGTAATTATTAGAAATAGGATAGAGATAGGTTTGTAATAATTTCGGCCTGAAAACTTATATTCGGAATAGAGCACTTTATCCGCAGTAATTACGGAAGTTTAACAAGATAAATTTTCAGTGTTAATGAAGGCGCCCGTTTCGCCTGTGCCGGACTAAGAAAGGCATATATGCTTGCACGAATCTTTAATGGGTTGCAATTAACGAAGGTGCACCCAAATCTCCACAATAAAATAACTTCTACACGGTTTCATTACCCGCAAACTACTGCAGAGCTGTAATTGATAACAGAAACGACTTTCTACTTTGTTAGGAGATAACGCCTACCCGCAGGTTATATACCTCATTTAGAAGTAATATAATTTATTGGCGATATCAAATATCTTTTAAAGTTCGCTTTGACAGTGTGTGCATGCTCTAGATTCACGTAAAAGCGCTAACTTTATTGAAACTACTATTCCACGCTACTTTAATAGTTATTATAAATAGTATTTCCGGTTAATAGGTAGAATAAGAATATTATTCTTTTCTATTTGTCACAAAACAACGCTTAAAAGTGTCTCAGGTAAGGGAGTTAGCAATAACTATTGGTATAACCGTAGAGTCAATATTATTTAAGTTAAAGACACGGCTGGTGCAATGGTCGTTGGTCGTTGATCGGCTAGATCAACCTAGATAAAAAGAACTGACGATCTCTAAAGTCAAGCTTTGTTGAGCTCAGTACTATATTAATTAACATGACGTCAAATCCAGTAGACATGTGTTTATTTTGTAATACAAAAGTACTTAATGAAAATTGTAATGTATTTAATATAAACTGGCGGAGTAAAAATGTATTCCAGTTTTTTTTTTGTACATGTTGTCCGCCTAGGAGTACGGCCATGCGCTGCGCGCAGTCCGAGTTCTAATCTTGTGTAGATCACGTGTAAATTATATTTAGTATTCGAGTGAATAAAGTTTATTTAATTTTCAATATATATAGGTGTGTGTTTAATTAATAATAGTAAAACACAACATATTTGGCGACGAGGAAATAAACATTATTGGTGATTGAACATAGTGAAATTTTGTGAAAATACAAAAGGAAGAGAAATGGCGTCACCCGGCGTGTGTGTTGGACAATTAAGAATATTCGATCCTCAAAATAGTGATTGGACAGTATATAAAAGACAATTAGATAATTATTTAATTGCAAACGACATTAAGGATGAAGAGAGAAAACGTGCAATTTTATTAAATGTGCTCTCCGAAGAGGCCTACAAATTAATGTACAGTCTCGCGGTGTCTAAATTACCAGAAGAAAAACCGTTCGTGGAATTAATAAACTTGCTAAACGATCATTCTAAACCTACGGAATCAGTGTTCGCGGCAAGATATAAATTTTATAATGCCACACAAATGTCGTCGTAGTCGCCTAAGGAATGGGCAGCACGTGTGCGATCATTGGCGGTAAATTGCAAATTTCCACAAAATTCAGTTGACAATGCCATGAGAGATCGTTTCATAATTGGTTTGGAGAGAGGAGTAGTGCAAGATAGACTATTTGAAGAAGATTTATCCGTTACATTTGCAAAATGTGTCGAAGTGGCAAGCACCAAAATGGCGGCAAAATTTAACACCACTTTGCAAATCGAAAGGATTAAAACGGAACCAGCAACGTATCACATGACCCAGACTCGCCCAATGAGGAGAAAGCAGAGTGACATCACGAGGACCGGACCAATCAATCATCACCAAGGAGCCCACACGTCATCGAAAACCGGATGTAGTGCTAAGTGCGGAGTGTGCGGAAGGAAAAATCATGCGCAAAACGAGTTCTATTTTCGAAACAGCGTATGTCATAAATGCAACAAAAAAGGTCATCTCGCGACAGTTTGTAAAAATAAGGTAAAAGAAAACCAAAATAAAATACAAATTTTAGAGGAATTTTCGATGTTTTCCATGATTGAAAATAATCAAAACAAACCTTTAACACTTGAAATATTAGTTGAAAATGTTTCATTAATATGTCAAATTGATACGGGTTTAAGTGTTACTGCAATTTCAAATGAAATTTATAAAAAACTTTTTCCTAAATTTAAATTAAGGAAATCAGATAAACAGTTGTATTTTTATAATGGTGATATAACAAGCCCAGTTGGTGTTTGTACATTAAATTTTAAATATAATAATAATAATTTTCCTATGGATGTATATGTTATACAGGGTGAGGCAAAAATGCCATTATTGGGTAGAGATTTTCTAACTAAAAATAAATTAGGGATAGCCACTTTAAATTTTACTAATTCTACTACACAATTAGAGGAATTAAAAACTAAATTTTCTGAATTATTTACTCCTGGCTTAGGAACATTTAATAAAGGCCAAACTAGTCTTGAATTAATTAATGATTCAGTAACCCCAAAGTTTTTTCGCGCTAAACCACTTCCATTTGCTCTTAAAGAGGCTGTGGAAAAAGAATTAATTAGATTACAAAAATTAAACATTATTAAACCTGTTGATTTTTCAAATTGGGGAACTCCTATAGTCCCTGTGATTAAACCTGACGGTACAGTGCGTATTTGCGGTGACTTTAAAGTAACTTTAAATCCAGTATTAAAAGTAGAAAAATATCCACAATGGAAGAATTATTTAATAAATTACAGGGGGGTGAGGAATTTTCAAAAATTGACCTTTCACAGGCTTATCAGCAGTGTGTTTTAGATGATAGAAGTAAAAAATATGTAACCATATCTACCCATAAGGGATTATTTACTTATGAGAGATTACCATTTGGAGTTTCATCGGCTCCTGCTAAATTTCAAAAGATAATGGATAGTTTATTAGAAGGGTTGGATGGGGTTACATGTTTCTTAGATGATATTTTAATTACTGGAAGGAATCGACAGGAACATTTGATGCATTTATATGAAGTTTTAAGTAGATTACAGTCGGCAGGGTTAAAAATTCATTTATCAAAATGTCATTTCCTGAAAAAGGAAGTAACCTATTTAGGATATAGAATAGATAAAGACGGCTTACATACGACAAAAGAGAGGGTTGAAGCAATTGTCAAAGCTCCCCGACCTACAACAGTAACCCAAGTGAGATCTTTTATTGGATTAGTAAATAGTTACGGGAAATTTGTTCAGAATTTATCAACAATTCTCCATCCATTATTTAATTTATTAAAAAAAGATGTAAAATTCATCTGGAACGATAAATGCGAAAATCCATTTGTTAGGATTAAAAAATTATTAACGGATGCAGAAGTGTTGGTGCATTTTAATCCAGATTTAGAGATTAAATTAACGACTGATGCGTCAAATTACGGATTAGGTGCGATATTATCCCATATTATGACCAATGGTTCGGAGAAACCAATAGCGTATGCATCCCGAACGCTAAATAATTCAGAGCGACAATATTCTCAAATTGAAAAAGAGGGGTTAGCAATAATTTTTGGAGTTACCAAATTTAATCAATATCTGTATGGAAAACATTTTACCTTAGTCACTGACCATAAACCACTCTTATCAATTTTCAGCCCGCAGAAAGGAATTCCACAATTTTCGGCAAATAGATTAAGAAGGTGGGCAGTTATTTTGTCAAGTTATCAGTACCAAATTAAATTTGTTAAATCCAAAGATAACCAAGCAGATTTTTTATCAAGATTACCCCAAAATGATACTATACAAGATGAAATGATAGATGTGAATTATTCAACTTTTTTTAATTTTGAAGAATTAAAATTACCTATAAATTTTAACACAATTAAAAAGTATACGACTGAGGATAAAAATTTATTAGCTGTAAAAAGATATATAAAATATGGATGGCCAAATTTTAAAAGTTTAAGTAAACAATTAAAAATTTATTATAAAATTAGAAATGAATTAACAATTGAGAATTCGTGTTTACTTTGGAATAATAAATTAATAATACCGAGTAAATTAAGATCTTTCCTATTAGATGAATTACATTTTTCTCATTTTGGCATGGTTAAAATGAAATCATTAGCTAGGTCATATTTTTGGTGGCCCGGATTAACTATTGATATTGAAAAAGTAGTAAATTCTTGCGAAAGCTGTGACCTCAACCAGAAAAGAAATGGGAAAGACTTCATATAGATTATTTAGGACCTTATTTAAATCACTATTTTTTAGTTGTGCTAGATTCATATTCTAAGTGGTTGGAAGTTGTACCTGTTAAAAGTATTACTACAGAAGTTACAATTCAGGCGCTTAGAACAATTTTCGCACGTTTTGGTTTTCCTAAATTAATTGTATCGGACAATGGACGGCAATTTGTATCCACTGATTTTGAAAACTTTTTAAAATTAAATGGTATAAGTCACTTAACCATTTCTCCTTACCATGCACAGTCAAATGGTGCGGCAGAAAATTCCGTTAAGACAATTAATATCAATTTAAAATTAAATACATTTTTAATTGATTACCGGAATACACCGCACTGTACTACAGGTTTTGCACCATCAGTTCTAATGTTTGGTGAAAAAGTCAGAACACGGTTTGATTTATTGCGAGAGGATGTTGATGAAAATGTTAGATCCGCGCATAACAAACAAAAATATTATTATCAGGGTAGAAGAATGGTAAAATTTGAAATTGGTGAAACAGTTTTTGTCAGAGATTACAGAAATAGTGTACAAAAACCAACATGGTCAAAAGCAATTGTTATTAAAAAAATTGGTAATTGTAATTATATTGTAAAATTATATGAAAATCCTGTATTGGAGTGGAAGCGCCACTCTAACCAAATTATTAAAAAAAAGGCATATTGACTTTAAATTACCCCCAAACGATAAGAAAAGGGAAGACAGTGAAAGTGTAAGAGACGAAAATTTGAATAAAAGCGCTAATAGTGCGGTAGTGGAAGAACTTGGGGAAGAAAGACCGAAGCGTGAGGTTAAAAAACCAGATATATTAAATTATGATTCATTTAAATAAATGTTTATTCGGAAATAACTATTTGTTATAATAAGTAATTTCAAAATTTATTGAAATTATATTAGGTATATATTTTTTTTATTTGTTTTCCACAATTTTTGTATATAAAAAAATAGGGGGGAAATATTGTAATGTATTTAATATAAACTGGCGGAGTAAAAATGTATTCTAGTTTTTTTTATACATGTTGTCCGCCCAGGAGTACGGCCATGCGCTGCGCGCAGTCCGAGTTCTAATCTTGTGTAGATCACGTGTAAATTATATTTAGTATTCGAGTGAATAAAGTTTATTTAATTTTCAATATATATATGTGTGTGTTTAATTAATAATAGTAAAACACAACAAAAATATTGAAATGAAGTGTTTGATGTACAACAAGTTATAGCACAAAGGTTGTGCAACAAATAAAAAAAGATTGTTAATGAGAGCTTGCTAATTTGCTGTGCCTCTGGTTTGACAAGTGAATCTAACCTAGAGGAGAAAACTAAGATAGTTAATACCCACTGCTCTTAGAACGAAGATATTGAAGAAATCAAATATTTATATGACCTTTTACGCCAAAAGGATCTTATCATTGAAGAACTAAGGGATAAGGAAAACATCATGTAAAAACACATAACCATATTACAGTTTTCTTTATCTAAGCATACTACATTACCAATTTTGGAAAAGGAATCTGCAACCGATTCAACGCTATCTAAGAATCGAAAGCCCGATCGTCAAGATAAGGAATCAAATATTGTAATTCCTATATTTTCATCTTCCACGAATTTGCGTTCCAATCAACAAAAACACAACTAAATCTAATAACATTAATAAAGGGGAATAAAAGGAAACATGAAGAATGGAAAAATACTTAATACTACAAAACCTAAAAACAGCACTAACGCGAACATAAAGGCAAATCATGAACATCTGGATGACGTATTTCAACCTGCCTCTAATAAACGAATAAATACTTTAAAAACCAAAAAGTCTACTTATATTGTAGGCACGTGTAGATCATCAGGACTACAATTAGTAGCGGAACCTACAATTAGAAAGCATATTTGCACTATTTTAACACTCGATTATTACACGTGTGACAAAGAAGAGAAAGTGGCATGGTATAATGGATTCAAAATATGCACACATTTTGAAGAAAAATTTAAATTAAAATTGGCCGGAAAGAATAACCACCAATCGATATATTTTTAGGAGGAACAACATCAAATCCAGGAACGGATAATACACCATATAGCACAATTCGCTCGATGTTCATCACTTTCCAAGGCCTAAAGACGAACAAACTGTCTTATCTTCTCAAATCATATAACATTAGTATATTCTAACAAATGATAAAAGAAAGTCACTCAGTATTGATAACATGCATACGGTATTTTTTAATTAGTCAATACATTGGATTGTGTAGATTTAGTAAATACCAGAGTAATGGTTAGCGGCGATTTCAATGTCCACTTCAATAATCCCAATGATAGCAACAACAATCAAGTATGTGATTTATTTAGATCTTATAGCCTAGTAAAATCTGTTGAGTATGATATTTCAGGATGTTCAATCTCTCCAAAGGAGTTCATTATATATTTCCAGGACCTTAAAAGATTATCGTTGACTCTAGAGCAACTAGTATTACTAATTCTATGAAGTTCATACCAATTATGAGGACTAATGTCAGATTTAGTATCAAGCAGGTGTCAGTGGCTCATGTAAAAAAATGTAATATGTGGTCTGAAAACGAGTGAGAAAAAAGTTTTTTATGGAAGGTCTGTTGACCCAATTTAAAGCTGTAATGAGCCTATACTGATTCCTCTGACCAATATTATTAATTATTGTCTGCGGTACTGTATAATTCCTGATTAGTGATACCTGTTTTTAAGAAGGGTGACAAATATGACGCTTTAATTACAGGTCAATTTTGATAATTCCTGATTCTAAAGAAAATAATGTATATCCAAATAGTATCTTACTTGTAGGATACTCAGTTGCTGAATGCGTGCCAGTCTGGAAACAATTTAGACACGTTCGACAACAGGGGCGATATCAATAGTCACTTAACAAAAGCCTTTAACTGCGTTAGCCACTGCCTACTAATAAAAAAGCTAGCATTTTACGGTTTCTGTGAGTCTAGCTGTGCACTGATTAGATCGTATTAGTCGGGAGATCACAAGTAGTCAAGGCGGATAGATTTACTTCTGACACTCTTAGGGTATACACGCTGTACCACAAGAGTCAACATTAGGACCACTATTATTCTTGGTTTACATCATCGACTTTTTTCGTGATGTGTATAATGTACAAACCATGATGTATGCTAACGATACCATCTTGATAACCACAAGTATAAGTTCAGTACCAGTGCACTTTTAAGGTCTAAGAGGTGGTTTAACGTTAACCAATTGCAACTCAATCAAATAAAAACTGTAAATATGCTCTGTAGTTTTCTCAAGTGGAGTCATGATGCGGGTCTGTTCTTGGGATTGGTCATGGACTCTTCCTTAACGTGTGCGCAACTTATTTTAGCTTAGTTAACTATTTAGCCGACCCAGACAAATATGAATTTTAAGGGACACCAACTGTTGCTGATTTATCCAACGTGTACGTAAACGTTAGTTTTAACTACTTCCACTAAACTTTCTATAGAAAATGAATTATTTGTATCGTAGATGTTATGCCCTAGCTATTAATAATTATATCCTGATTTGTGTATTAGATTTAAGTTAGAATGAATTAGATTACATTAGATATATTATTACTAAGTTCAACCTTATGACGTGTGTAAAACTTGTAGTTACTAGAACTAATAAACATTATTATTATTATTATTGTAGGATGGGTGACCCAGGCCCGTTAAGAAAGACCGTACTCGGCTGTTCTCCCATACCGGCGAGAATGGAGGAGGAAATAAGAAAAAGAACGACCTACACGTCAACAATTTTTTCTAATTCCAATTGATTTTACTGCTGAACTGACTTGGATGGCTCTCTGTGACTGAGCTGGCAATTTCCATTTTTTTTAATTCTACTTGATTTTGCTGATCAACTTTCCTCTGTGACTATTTGTATTTCATGTCAAAAAACTCTAACTCTAAGTAAGTACTATTATAGCAGATCTCACCAAAAGAAACCTGATTTATTTCTAAAATAAATTTTTGGTTCTAAGAAAATGATTTAATCCGTACCAACTACCAGTATGGCTTAAATGCTTAGTATTAGCTTATTTTATTACTTATTAATTTCTTTCCAACAGTCATTTCTTCGTTCATTGTAATAATTTAAAAATAGAATTCTTACCAACCAATGAAAATTTTTCCAACATTAAACCTTCATCATTTTATTCTAAACGCTAGTAACGCGAAATTGGATACTAGTACAAGAAAACATTACTGAAGAGAAACAAGTGCACTAATCATATATACTTTAACGTAAAGTGTCTAAAATTTAAACAATGCCCAAAATATATGAAAATAACTTGTTCAGACAAATCTATGGAAGCCACGGGAGCAGTAAACAAAGCAACTGCCTTTTAGCTAGAACTAGAAAATAGTAAATGGTACACGAGAAGATATAACCTAGGATAACACCTAAAAGTGATGCATACAGTACTGCTAAAAAGATATGACAACATTACATTTGATCTTTTCTTTGATAACGTGCGTACTATTTTTGATACTGGCAAGCACTATAAGAACCAACAGAAAAAAAGTCAAAAACCTGAAGCATCGAAAACCAAAATTAACAGCACACTCTAACATAGATCATATTTTTAACTTTTCCAAGGATAAAAAATCTAACAGATGTTGAATTCACAGAACCAGAAATAGTAATAATGAATAAATGATTAAAATACTCACCACACTGCAGGAACACAAAGACCCGTTTTGAAGTTTTAGCCGTAGATACCGAAATTGCTTAAAAACGTGCAAAAATCAATATGACAATACAAAAAGCAAGTTTTTCCAGTATAATAAAACATGACTTCAAGTTTCAACAAAATCGAAATTCAGATTGAATAACTAGCAACGAGATAAAGATAATCAAATCGAAACTAATTGCGAAAATCATTTGTAAAGCATATAAAGGAAACATAATGACCATTCTAAACAATTAGATTATATAAACAAAGTACAAGATTTTTTATAAGATAGCGAGTTTATCGAATTAACTAAAGATCCAACCGCAGACACACAAAAACCTTTCGTCGCACTTTTAAATAATTGCGAAGATGTTATAAGTGAAAAACAGCAGTACAAGTATAAAGAAATGAACCCTAAAGCCCCGGTCCTATATGGAATACCAAACATATAAAGATAACATCCCAATCCGTCCAGTAGTTTCATATAATAACGCACCCACTTATAAAATAACAAAATATTTCAACGCCTTACTCCCAACAATAATTCAATGCAATTCAAGATTCTCAATAAGGAACTCAATGGAATTTATAAAAAAAAAACAAGTTCATATCCCACAAAAATATATTTTAGTACCCTTTGATGTCAAAAGCTTGTTCACGTACATAATATTAACAAACTAATAGAAACGAAGATAACAACTAGCGATCATGAATTTAAAGAAGAAATATTACAACTCGTATTTTTTTGCATCGACTCTGATTATTTCTAATCCAACCATAAATTTTATAAACAAAATGAAGTTCTGGCTATGGGAGCACCATTATCACCATTGATGGTAGAATTATTATGAGGGAAATCTATTAAAACTAATTTACATCTAATAAATAATGTCAAATTTTCAATTTACCATGGAAAAAGAGGAAAACCACAATATTAATTTTCGGAATCTGACAATTCTGTAGTGCAAGTGAACAAAGACACCATAATTTGCTGCTCAGAACCACAAACTAGCGACAATGGATCTGAGGGCGACAATGGACGCGATCTAGAGGCATCATTTAGTAGTGGAGAAACTGTGATCGAAAAATCTAGGGAAGTTGAAAGATTACTTCACAAAAAATGGAATCCAAGGCACCTGCAAAAAAGTCCGCAAATTCTAACAAGCGAACATCTATAAATGAGACCAGGTCAACGAACGCGGATACACATAAACAAACCATTGTAGTGACAAACTCAAAACAAAATAATCGAGACGATAATAAAAAGGAAAATTTTCATGAAGATGATCTCAATATGAGGCGAATCATCATTGGGAAAACGAAAGATGATGACGAGGTGATATATGAACCACAAAAGAACAATTGGTTCCATATTGGGAAATATAAACAGAATTACACCGAAGATAAACTCAGAGCATTCCTTAGGCCGAAATTTCCGGAAATACAATTTAAAATTGAAACAATTGAACGCAAAAACGGCTGAAATATATAAGTTTTTTAAAATTGGAGTCCCGGAAGGAACGGGCGATATACTTTCAAATCTAGAAATATGGCCAGAAGGAATAACGGTAAGCGCTTATAAGTTTTTTCGGACAACAACATTCCAACCAACATACAAATTTAAGTCAAATAGTCAAATAAACAATAACCAAGTAATAAATAACGTTGCCCGATTTCGAATTATGCACCAAAATATAAGAAGCGTTATTAATAAAACCAATGAACTTTTAGTCGCAGTAGCTCATCTTAACATAAACTTAATCTGTCTAACAGAAACATGGTGCAACCAACAAAATGAAAAGTATGTTCAAATAAATGGATACACCCAAATATCTGCCTACACCCGTAAAAATTGGGACTGCGGTGGGTGTATGATATTTGTGGATAATAAAATAGTTGAGAATTTAAAACCATTGAATATAATTAAGTTTTGTGTAGAAATTGATGTTGAATGTACTGGGTGCTCTATTAAAACTAAAGAGTTTAAAATAGCCGTTATTTGTGTATATCGTCCACCATCCGGTAACATAAATATTTTCATGAAAAAGATATCAGACCTTATGAAGGAGATAAATAAATCTCATTCACATATTATTCTGTGTGGGGATCTAAACTTTACTTTAAAGAAAACACAACATCTAAAAAACTATTGTGTGACATATTTAAATCATTTAACCTAATAAATAGATTAAATGAACCCACCAGAATAGAAATAGACTATATCGTTACAGATATCCCAAACAATCTATGGACATGCTCCAATACCAACTTGCCCAAATTATAGAAATAAATATGAAGACTCGGAATAACTCATTCAACAATAACAGATTTAAAATCGAAACATTAGATTGATGAATGATTATAATATTGAAGAGCTCAAATATCACCTAAAAAAGACTGATTGGAAATTTATACAAGCCGAAAATATTGATTCAGCATTTAACTCATTTTTCGGTGAATTTCTCCATTACTTTAATGTAACGTGTGCCGTAAAAACAAAATCCAGATACAACAAACGAAACAATTGGATAAATGAAAATATTAAAAAATCTAGTATAAATTTAAAAACGACATATAAACTGATGGTCGAAACTAAAACGGAGGGCATGAGACAAAAATATAAGAGTGACAAAAAATGCACAAGCGACTAGTAGAAGATGCAAAACAAAACTAGTTTAACGAAAAATTTCGCAAGGCTCCAAACAAACCAAAGCAAATTTGGAATCTAATGAAGGAAGAATTGCACGGTGAAAAGAAATTTGAATCCATAAGTATCACTAATGACGTCGGATTAACATTAAGCGATACAAAAGAAGTTGCAAACATATTTGCTGAATACTTCCCCACAGTCACCGACATAAAATTAAGAACTCATTTAGGCACCAATTTATCCCAGAGTTGTACAAAATCTGTAAACGCGGCGCAATCAATGTATCTGCTACCTGTAACACAAACAGAGATATACAATGTTTTAATTAATCTAAGATGCAGCGCGAGCCCGGGCAAGGATGAAGTACCACCGAAAATTTTAAAATCTACGGCAAATGAATTAAAAGAGCCACTACAGTATCTGGTTAATTTGGCTTTTAGTACAGGAACATTTCCGTCCAAGCTTAAAACATCTAAAATCGTACCAATCTATAAAAAGGGTTCTAGAGTGATTAAAGATAACTACCGACCGGTAGCCATATTGAGTGTTTTTTCAAAAGTATTTGAAAATAATTTGGTACAAAGGATACGTGGCTACATCGGCAAATTCCAAATAATAAACAACGCCCAGCATGGATTCAGAAAAAATCGATCAACCGAAACAGCGAGCATCGACTTAATGAAAGAAATAACGAAGAATATTGATGTGGGAAACCATGTTGTACCTCTTTTTATGACTTTTCTCGTGCGTTTGATACAATTGAAGTGAAATTCATATGCGATAAGTTGTTTGCGTTAGGCATACGCGGGAATACGCTGAAACTCGTTGAGTCATTCTTAAGTGATCGGAAGTTATAGGTACAAATCGACCAAAGTAGTTCACACAAGCGTGATTTAAATTAAGGAATAGTGCAAGGCTCAACCTTAGGTCCTCTCTTATTTCTTCTTTTCATAAATGACCTAAGAGAATTCATAAGTGAAGGTTACATGATCAATTTTGCAGATGACACGGCAATCGTCTTGTCAGCAAGTAGTCAAGACGAATTAGTAGATAAAATGAATATTGTTAACGAAGAAATATCTGACTGGTGCAAGAAAAATAATCTTATCTTAAATGCTGACAAAACAATTACCGTTCAATTTTATAACAGGAAACCTCCAGAAAATCCAGTTGCCAATAATTCAAATGCAGTCAAATATTTAAAGCTATATTGACGAGAAAATTAAATGGGACAAACAGATTGATCACGTAACTTCAAAATTGAGTTCAGTTGTAGCCATTTTAAAATTAAAAACAAAATTTCCAATTAGGTCATTAATTGATATATATTATGCACTTGCTTATACACACTTGGCATGCAATATCTTAATTTGGGGTAAAGGTGACACCACCAGGGTATTCGTGGCACAAAAAACGAATACTTAGACTGATATTTGACTTAAAACAAACTGAAACCTGTCGTCACACATTTATAAAAAATAAAATATTAACTGTAGTAATTATGCAACACGACATGGATCCGATATAAGAGCTACCTTACATCATACTACTAAATATGAAGGATCTGCGATGTATTCGTGCATGGAAGTTTTTAATAAATTACCAACCTACATTAAAAATTGTACTAATTTAACAAAATACAAGTTAAGTCTAAAGGAATTTCTGGTACAAAATTGTTTTTATACTTACGATGAATACATCAACAAACAAACATGAATATTTTGTGACGTCCTAGTTTTATACCGTGTTATGTTAATTTCTAGAATATCTATGTAAATAATTAATATTGAGAGTAATAAATCTCTATGAGCATTACTGCACTAATGTTTTACATAATAATGTAAAAACTCCAGCTAACAGTTAAAACAACTACTCCCCGTACTAAAGCACCGCCAGGCATTGAATGATATAACTGTTAGCTGTCGTTACATGTCTAAAATTATATTTAGCACTATGTAACAATTTTGTGGTGTTATCGTTTCTTAACCGCGTCTCGAAAAATGTTATGTAAGACAATCTGCAGACACGTGTTTCGCTGTATCACAGCTCATCAGTGCAGCTATGTCGTAATTACGTACGTCATTCCAGTTGGAAGGCCGCCACGAGAATGAATCAATTCCAGTTAGAATTGAAACATTGCCGATCTTCGATTTTCGAGGCGCGTTTAAAAAACGATATCACCACGGACAAAAAAGGCCCGCTCTCGGCATTTAAATATACAAATGAAATATTAAAATATTTCGTGCAGTTGTTAATGATAATAATTAATATTGAGAGTAATAAATCTCTATGAGCATTACTGCACTAATGTTTTACATAATAATGTAAAAACTCCAGCTAACAGTTAAAACAACTACTCCCCGTACTAAAGCACCGCCAGGCATTGAATGATATAACTGTTAGCTGTCGTTACATGTCTAAAATTATATTTAGCACTATGTAACAATTTTGTGGTGTTATCGTTTCTTAACCGCGTCTCGAAAAATGTTATGTAAGACAATCTGCAGACACGTGTTTCGCTGTATCACAGCTCATCAGTGCAGCTATGTCATAAGCGAAACACGTGTCTGCAGATTGTCTTACATAACATTTTTCGAGACGCGGTTAAGAAACGATAACACCACAAAATTGTTACATAGTGCTAAATATAATTTTAGACATGTAACGACAGCTAACAGTTATATCATTCAATGCCTGGTGGTGCTTTAGTACGGGGAGTAGTTGTTTTAACTGTTAGCTGGAGTTTTTACATTATTATGTAAAACATTAGTGCAGTAATGCTCATAGAGATTTATTACTCTCAATATTAATTATTATCATTAACAACTGCACGAAATATTTTAATATTTCATCTATGTAAATTTTATCTTATTTATATTACCGTATTTTAATTTAAATTTTATGTCTTTTTATTTTATTATGTATTGTAATTATTACATTGACGCGCACATCCACAGAAATTGTATTGTATTTCGTTTGTGGCTTAAGTGACAATAAAGACAATCAATCAATCAATCAATTGCAATAAATCAATAACTAACATTCAAAATATACAGGAAACCAACTATTGCAGACACCATAATTCCGGCAGATTCAAATCAATCTATCTCTATTAACAATTCGGCACTTAATGCTTACGTACACAGACTTGTAAATATACCACTTTCAAAAGAAAATATTGACAAAGAATTGGCAACCGTAACACAGATTGCTATAAACAATCGAAACTTATGTAAGGAATCTGATAAATTAATTATGGAACAAAACCAATCTTTCATTTACAAATCCAACCGTTGTTCCATCAAGAATGTAGCAGCGAAAGCATTAATTTTATCAGAAAATAATGTTGGTTCTTATTAACTTCTTGTTCTTTGTCGAAATCGAAATGCAAGAAAACCTTACGCCTGAATATAATATATAAGTTTTTATTCTAAAAACAAATAAGCCATGTATGCCAAATAAACTGGTGAAAGACCACCAAAATGACCTCTACTGGCAGCATAATTATGAAAGTAGCATTGGGCGAGCCTTTCTATGTGAAGGTGAATTATTTGTAAGTCTCGAAACAGCTTTATTCACATTGGATAAATTTATAAATAAATATCAAATGAATATCGTGAAGAAGTGGAGACGTAGGAAATAAACAATGTTAACAGTCAGTTTCTGGAAATGGGCATTTGACTAGGAATTGATTAAGATCTCTATAGGTAGGTGTAGTTAGCTTAAGTGTCTTGAAGCAAATGTCTTTAGAAATACAATAAGTCTCTGATATTTTTGGTGAGGGTACTACTTCAAGTGAGTGTATTAGCCGGAAAACTTGGCTTCTTTTCTTACAATGTCAAGGACACAATGGTCAAATCTGGGCATTCTATGTAACGTCCCTTGGCCCAGTTGTTACCGTCGCTATATACTCTAAAAAGATCGTATCTGGTCTGACAATCTGCTCAAATAGTTTTAGCGGGCTTCAGATCCACAAGGATGGAAATATGGGGTACATATTTACCTCTAGATGTTTCATTGCAGTAAAAGTTAATTTTTCTGTCTAGAGATCTAAGTAACCAAGCTTCTGAAGGGTCAATACCATAATTTATTAGTTCTAGTTTCCTAATAGACTTCAATTTGGATTCCGCATTGGTCAGTTTGAATTTTTCCCTCAGGATATAAATTATTATATAACTACTTATACAAAACACAAACGCTCTTGACATTGCAGTCAACCTGAATTTTAAAAAGTAGGCCAAAACTATCAAAAGAAAATTAAATCGAAAACTTTTAGACTTATATAGACAGATAAAACGGAAATCAAAAAGGCTGTTCTTAACGGTTTATGAAGTAAAATTAGAAGAATGCGGATTTAAATAGAGATAGTAAATAAGTTACAATAGAATAGGCGACATGTTGAATACAGTGACAGTTCCGGTGATATGAATGTTTTTTTCACTCTTGCTTTGTTTTCCAAAAAAAAACATCATTTGTATGTTATGCATTTAAAGTTTCATATGACTGGTAGAAGTAGTTAATATGCATTTTATGTATGATAATGCTATTGGAATTGCAATGTTTTGTGTAGAAACTAATTCTGATTATCGTATGTCAAGAAATAATCAACAGTAGAATAAGTTCAGTATCTACTTTTAGAACAGAAAAAAATTTCTAGTACAAATAAAGCATACTTTAGGTGCGAATGTCTGAAGAGTATTAGGTAATAAGTAGTGCTTCACTTCTTTTAAAAATTTCTTAAATGCTTCTGTTTGTTCGGTAATATATAGAAAGAGTTTGAACTTTAATTTCACTTGATCTTTATGTACGTTTGGTTTATTGCTTCTGATTTCTATGCAAGGTAACTAAATTCGATCTGTTTCCGACAATATTATTTGTATAGATCAAACTAGTAAATACTATACGTATATTTTAGTCCATAAAAATCTATAAACTCTAATGAGTATTAAAGGCAAAGGGATTTATTGGGTGTGTTTAAGTAAAAAGGTGCCAATCGACACTATGGGTATGAATGAAAACCATAGGCTTGAGCAAAACCAATGCATCGATTAACGAGCCGAACGATACCAAGTGGCCCTAACGAAATCCAGAGTTCCTGGAGCACAGAAGAACCATTAGTTCCGATGTATACTGTGAGACACTTCGAAAACTTCGTAGGTCCATTAAGAACAAATGATCGGGGATGCTCTCGGAGGATGTGGTTCTACCCCATGATAACGCTCGCAAAATCAAGTAGGAGTAGCTTGACCATACACCCTACAACCCAAACATGTCGCTCTGAGATTTTATTGGGTCCCCTGAAAATCGGACGATGAACTCAGGACTGGGTCTCGTCAGGGTCACTGGAGTTCTAGGAATACGGATCCTTCGGCTCGTTAATCAATGGATTTGTTATGCTCAAGTCTATGCTGTATACTTTTAATAAATATTTCATCCATACCCACACTGTCGTTACATACCCTTTCATTTGAACACACCTTACAGGTCCACTTATTTTAGCAAATTAACTAATATGCGTTACTAACCAAGTCGTTTTAAAGAAGACAATATATCTTTAGATGTCATTCATCTGTCTTTAACAAATGCATTTTTAAAACTATTTAAACTATTTAATAAAATTATATTTACTTTAATTTTCTGTTTAATTGTTATGTAGAAACTACATAAATTTTCATAAATATGATAACATAGTTATGAAATAGAATACAGAATCAATATATAGATTGTAATATCAAGTACAACATTTTAAATCTACAGATAAACTTTCATGATAAATTTACTATTGCTGTATAAGCAATTATTTGATTTAATAAATACATAACTGCAATATTACTATAGCAAACTGCTATTTGTTTTGAAATTATATAGAAGTGGTAGGAAAGAGCGTTCACTCATTTAAAACAACATTCACGTTGTAATACCGCTCTTACAGTTTTATTTTTATTGCCCTCGTGTTTTACTTTTATCATAGCCATTTTTTTTTAATGTACGGACAACATCGCTTAGGGTATTAAACGTACAATGTATCTAATGTAACATTTAATTTAACATACGGCCACTTTTGAGTGATAAGTCGCCCCGCAAGTTAAATATATTTGATGCCCCATGGTCCCAAGAGTCCAGGCCCCTCCACGAACCCCAAGCACGGACAAATTAAGCCCCACAATACATATGTATACGTTGTTCGGGCTTGCTTCAGATTGTAACCGAAAAGTTTCTGAAGGGAATCGACCGGCGGAATAAATTAATTAGTTAAATTATCTCTGAAGTAAAATTGGAATAAAAAAAGAGGAACGGGGACGAGAAGACGCGGAGAAATAGTCGGCGAGTAATCGACAATCCTAAGGCAGATCTCCGTTCCGGGAGGGATTCTAATGAATTTTTAAATAATGGCGAGACCAGGTTCTAAAGGCATTGTAATATATGCCATTGATAAAGTTCAGAATTCCTCAAGATTTAATTATCTGCCTGCGTCGTGTTCTATTTGCCTTATTTTTATTTATCCCAATCGGGCGCGTAATCGAGTCGCTCATTTTAATGAGTTTTCCCTCTATTATAAAAATGGCTTGTTCAATAAAATAATTCGTTCTATACGTAGTGGTTTATCCATTCAACAGTTATTGGCAATTTTTATTTAAGTGACTAATTAAAATAAATGTACGTTAGGTTATTGAAATTATATATCTCGTTCACTTTTTCTTTACATTCACTAAACTTACTAATGATGCAATTGTGTTTTACTTAGGCATTGTTTGCTTTTTTAATCATAAATTTAGATGTGTGTGTGTTAAAAAATGCATATTACTAACATTTATATTTATATATATATATATAGTCATTATACTTAGATATTAGTTTAAGGTAATATAAATAGTAATTGTAAATATTGCGCACTCAATATTAATATTAATTCACTTCATCCTCAATTATTGTTGGCCTTTTAGACTGTAATTATAAAAATTATTTTAATTACAGAGTAGTATTTGAAAATTTAACAGTTTATTGAGGAAATCTAATTGGCTCAGTCTGTAGAATCCTCGATTAAGACTTTCTTCAAAAAAAAAGAGGAAAGGAATATAACTGTGTTTTCAATTAAGTGATATTAACCTTCACGTACTCAAGTTACTACATTAACACCTGATGGCATATCGATGCATACTCCTTTATTCAGATATATAAGTGAAACATAATCTATCAGAAATATAGCGATCCCAATGTTGACTCGAGTGTCTAAAACAATTTTATTTGTAGTTGTTATTATGCCGTGGGTATTTTGAATTATTATTGTACAAGTACATGAATCATTCTAATATGTTCAGAGATCGTAACGTAATAATATTAAATTTTATAAACGATTGACTTTGACACAGAGCAAAATAAGCAGATCTTGGGGCATTAACAGTTAGGTAGTGTTTCAAGTGGTGTACCAGAAATATTTATTAGATATGTATTCTTCATTAGTATTCCATTACAGTTGGTGGAATATTTGATTGTAAGGATAATACCATTGTTATAGACTTGTCGGGGTTCAGACACAATCTATTGGCAAGAAACCAGTTGGATGCTGTGCCACTGATATATTATTCGCGACATGAGCGGATGCTTCATCAGCGGAATGACTTTAGATATTGATGTCATACATGCGTCATTTAGTTGACATGGTAGGTAATTTATGTACACTAGGAATAATAGTGACGCTAGATTCGAACATTGAGGTACACCATAATGAATTTGCGGCTCGGAAAAATATTTTATCCACCTGATGAAGCCACTATGTGGTAAAACATTGTTGTAGAGTAATAAAAACGTTTTAAAACCATATATTGTGACAGTATTTTATGAAGTAATATGGAGTTTCAACAAATAACAGCCTCAATCCAGAAGCCTTGTCATTGCGGTTTAATGCTGCCTGGGAACAGTTTCTAACGTGAACTTCATTTAGATTTTTGGCGAAGTCGAATTTATGGGTGGGAGTTGGAAGGTGTTACATAAATATTTGTTATTTTGTTTATATCAATAAAACTACATCCTAATGTTTTTGTGCAGCTTGATAGTTTTCCATTGATTTGTCTAATTAGAGAGTTCAGTACATTTCTTCTTGACCATAGTGAATTTGCAATGAGGTAGAAATTTGTAAGTGGTATCAATGGTAATTAGTTGGGTTAGATTCCTTAACTTAACGCTGATTCCCTAAGGGTGTCCACTTTGTCAGTAAGAATAAAAACCTGTTCGTCTTTGGTAAATGATTCTGTCCTGAATAACCTCACAGAATCTCTCATTCGATTTAAATATTGATGTTATCTTCGGGCTTATTTTTTGCAAATATCGATTTTAAATTGCTCGCTAGATATTTCTCATTGTTATCGCTTAGTAAAACATGTTTGTTAATTGATTGATTTTTGTAGCCATTTCCATTTTCTTGGTTCGTATTCCCATGCATGGACTTAATATCGAAGCAAAGTTGATTCAATTTTTCTCTGAGTGCTATATTGTTTAAAAGAGCCTTAACTAGTTGATTTTTGGCTGCTTTAAAATTACTCTAAGAACTGTTTCTTTGTATATAGGTTTCGTTAGAATACTTGAGCTTTTCCAACAATCGTCCTAAGCAGTGTTCGAGTAACTTCATTTATTTTTTCTCCTGCAGCGATCGTTTCCGATGACTCTTCTGCTTCCATGACCTCATTTTCTATGTTCTTGATTCGAAGTGTAAGTTTTGTCTTGATTTTGAGTTCTTCATTCAGTTGGTCGATGATTTCTTGTTTAGTTGAATCAATGCTAGAGTTTAAAGATGTGTTTTGTAGTGTTTTGGAGCAGCACTCGATTTTGTGATTGCCGAGATATTCTTTTATTTTTGCTATTACATGCCCCATGGAAAATGCTGAAGCAATTAATACATGTATATTTTTTAAACTAAATGATTTACAGCATTTAAAATTAGTAGAAGACGTCGTTTGTATCCGTGAATTATTGGAATAATTTTATTTAAATAAATTATAATAAAAAATAAATTAGGGATTTCAATGCCTACTAACGCTCGTTCAACACAACCTTAATATGTGTTACTTCAGACCTCATTTACATAAATGAGGATATGTTTTAAACAATTGTAAATACACTTAAAGTCTTTATTGGTAGAGTGTACTTGCATTATTAAAGATGAAGAGGTAACTGATTTGTTACTTTGTAAAAATGTTATTAGTTTAGTGCAGAAGGGAGTGTTTATGTATCACAATGATCAAACACAAAAACACGACAAGACGACACATTTACTTGCAATAATTATTTAATATTCCGTTTTCTAAAAAAAGATGATCAAAATAATCGCAGTTTTTTGGATGGTTGATTTCGCTGCTGATGTGGTGGAACGAGTTTTACTGTTCACATATCTTGGGACTACGTGATGTCGTAAACATTGGGAATTGAACCATATGTCCTGGGATGTGGATCTATACTTCTTCATTAATTTGTAAGTGCGTTAATTAAGTGTTTAATCCCAGTTCTATTTTTATTGTGATGTATGTTTTACATCTTTTCCGTATTGTATTCCAATTCTTCCATTTTTTAGAAATTTCAAAAATTAGCTAATCTTATAGTTCGCCACATTTCGTGGTATTCGGTATCAAAATTAAAAACCTGACATATTTCCATTATTGAACCAAAAAAGCATAATTGGTTCCTTATTATATATTGTTTTCTGTTTCTCTTACTGTTACAGAAATTTTATATCGAAACGAAGACAACAATATTTTGTTTATTTTTTCTCAAGTAAGTTCTATTTCTTCAACTCAAAAGTGCCAATAGTTTTTCAACTTTAGACTCAACGGCCGAGTATTACACATATCACGTAGTTCTAAATTATATTTTGTAAATTTTTAAGGTAATGCAATTTGTTTCAGCTGTTATATATTCAAATCATATTAAATAAACTATAACTGCCTCAAAATCCTAAAGACTTATCAGATTTAAGCAATGGTTTATAAGATATGTACGATGAACATATTTGTTTAAGCGTACATTATTTTCATATAACTAAATTAAGTGATTTTTTTTTACTTTACGATATTTTCTGTAAAACAAATTTCTTCCAAACTTTAAATCCAATATTTTTGCTTGAGTATTTTAACAATTTTCAGTATCTTTAGTATTAATTTTTAGGACTTCTTTTCAAAAAATTAGGTAACATTTCCAGTTTTCCAAAATACTCCTACAACTTTTCTTACTAATTTTAAAAATTTTCATTCTTTAAGTTTCAATAAATTTCTAATAATTTTTCTTTAAGATTTCTATAATTTTAAAGCAATTTCTCTTCTAGAATCTCTGATTTTTTCTACGAGCAATTTTTCTCTTCAAATTTTCGTCAAGGATTTTAAAAGTTTGTTAAAATTCTCTATATAAAGATACATCAAAATTAAGGATAAGATTTAATACCTTTGCATCGAAATCTAAGATTGTTTTATTTAAAAGATTTCATAAATGAACTAGGCTAATTTAATAATCAGTGCTCTAACCTACAATTGACCTTCATAAATAAATTGCTATTATAATTTCCCTAGCGTACTCTTCTTATTATTGTAGAACATTTTTTATCTATCCTCGTGATTTTTTTTAATATACTGTCTTACATACATCTTAAAAATAATCAATTGCCCTAACGTACTATTCAATGAATAAGACATTGCCTTAGCGTTCTCTTGTCCTATTTCAATAAATTATTTATTACCCTAGCTTACTATTGACTTATATTACTATATTATATAGATTCACTTGGCATACTCTAGATAAATTATGCATTGTATATGACTATTAGTAAGCCAAAATAATACTGAAAAATCACTGGAAACCGACGCAATTGTGTTTAAAACCACAAGAGTTAAAACCAAAAAACTTCCTCGATTGTTGAAGTTGAGAAAATCGAGGGAATGGAATATTTCACTCAAAAACCTCTGATTTATCAAGGATCCTTACAACTCTATTGCAAAATGTTGCAATTGCAATAGTCACGACACCACCAATTACAAAGGCTGTACCAAGTACATGAGCGCCCCACAAACAGACAGTAGAAGTTCCATCCCCACTACTTCTCCCAATGCATTACCAAGCGAGGGCAAACCTAGCCTCACGAGCATACTCGAATATTCCCCAGGCCTCCTTTTTCTACTGAAAAGGCTAGAAAACATCAAACCTGTTCCTAAATCCATGGCTTTCATGAAACCCTTTTGATGCATCAAACCACTCAACAATGCGGTGGTAACCCTAGCTAATATGTGCAATATCAATATCACTCAAGGCACACGCTGTCGCCTAGCAAAGCAAGATCTGTATAAATTGCAAAATAAAATTCAGAAGGAACTTCAAAATTACCGTTCAAATCGACGAAACCTGCTAACAAAAAAAAATCTCAGTTATAGAAGCTCACAAAGAACTTCACCAAAACCTGCGACAAGTGCATGGATATAATCGAAGAGACGCTTTATTACTTGAAGCGATTTCTAAACTCTATCCCTACAGCAAATGACTGAATTTATCAAAATGACACAAAAAACATGAAAACATGCTAGTGTAGTTCATCTACCTACACCGGGAAGAGATCACAAATTAAATGATAATAAAATCGTCAGCGTTCATCATTCGGTCTTCATTCAAAGTTTTAATCAGAAACAAACCACATTAGTTATTAACTAGACTAGAAGGCTTTTTTTGAACGCGTCTTTGTTTTAATAAGAGGAGAGAAAATTTATAATAATAATAATAATATTTATTGGGTTAATACATTTCAATACAATGTTTACACTCGTCCAAGAAAACTATACATTAATTGTTCATTTAGTTAGTTAAAATTATAGTTTAGAAATTCATCATTGCTGAAGGGATACTATGTTATAAGAAGTTGTTTTATGTATATTTTGAATTTTTCCAAATTTAGGCTCCTAATTTGTGTGGGAAGACAGTTAAAGTACTTTATACCGCAATAATTGGCACTGCATCGAGTTCGCTTAATTCTAGAATATGGAATGTACATATTACTCACTGTTCTTGTGGAGTGCTGGTGCATTTCGCTTACAAGTTGATATTTTTCCATATTTTGCTTAATGTAAATAAGTGTTTGGAGAATATATTGACCCGGAAGTATTAAAATTTTGATTTTTTTTTAAATCGGCTTTGTGTCGTCGTGGTGATTTGGCGCCATTTTAATAGGCTAGTATTGGGCTCCTACCGACTAAAACCACTCTTTTGCTAGTTTAAAACTAGTCGCAAACTCAAACGAATTGGTCGCTAAATTTTGAGAGATCCGGTCGTCCTAAGTGGCGCTCTCCTCGAAAAGTGCAGATTCTCCGAGCGGATTACATGTTTGCTATCAGCAGTGGCATCGTATTCCGGGAATGTTATTCCACAAGGGGGGGGCTTTCATCTAGTTAGCTGTTGAAGTCTTTACGGAGCTGTTTAATGTACTTCAGGATACTCGGAAATCTAGTGAATCTGCGTATTTCGCATGTATGGCAGAGCATTCAGTGCGTGTCACAGATCGGCGATTTGTGTACCCTATTAACGAAGATCCGCAATACTCCTATATGGATTAACAGGCCTTATTATCATGGTGAAAAGCTTTACTTTATTCTTCAAAGTTGATCTCGCATTATTGACGGGCCACACATTACCCAGACCTTTGGTTGGTATGAGATCGTCTTTGACTAGGATAGGAAATATTTTATCTCGTTGACCTCAAGTCACCGTTGGCAGCTTGCAGAGTTTTCTCAAGATGAACTGTGGTACCTCCTCTACAGAGTAGAACTGTTTCGTTTTCGTATTGGGTGATCATTGCCGGAGGTAGATTTGAAATGTCGCATGTATAGATGTTACAGTATCGGGGACAGAGCAGAACCCTGTGGTACACATGCACAGGTCTTTCGGTATTAATTTTGCATCGAAACTTTCTGTTCCGAATAATGTCGTGCGCGACTCAGAACAAGTATAAGGAATTAGTTTCAAAATTTTAAAATCTATTCTAAATTAACTTATTACTAATAGCCTATCAGAAGAATTGCCGTACATCACCTAGTAACAAGTTGTCATCACTCAAAACTCAAATTGAAGAAAATAAATTTGCTTTCAATGGTTTAAAAAATTGTAAAGAAATAATCACAAAATGAAGTAATATAAAAATTTAAAAATCTACATATAATAAACATACTAATAGAATCACATTAAAACAGTTGCCATACATAAGCTAGAAACAAGTTGACATCGCGGAAAGTCAAGTCTAATATGATATCAAAATTGATGAAGTGGTGTTTACCTTCCAGTCTTTGATTATTTAAAGAACAACAAGTATGATATATGTAAATTATTTTAGCTCGTTACTAATATTCAATTCATTTCGTTAAACAAAAATTGTTTGTTTATAGCGTACTTTTGACCTATTAAAAAATCTAAGCATCTGTACAATGAATTAAAAACTTATGCATATTTGTACTTGAAACTTTAACACTGTTTTTATTTATTTATTTATTTATAGAAACATAGATTTTTCTAGTAGGTCAAAAATACACTACAAGCAAACAATTTCAATTTAACGGATTAAATTCAATATAAAATTAAGTACGAAATCGTTCGTGTTTCTATTGTTTATAATCTTGTAGGTATTTTTTTATAATGCATGATATGTTGCTTAAGTAAGAATAAAAAGAGATAGGGACCACCCTCAAAATTTACGTATCTTCATACTTGTTATAATTACACAAAAGCACTGTTAGGGTTGAATTTATTTGAATTATTTAAATCACTGTTTAATTTAAATTTCGAAGTATATGTAGGGCAGATATGTGACCACTATCCCACCCTCCAATTATTAAAACACAAACATCGATTTCTCAAAAAAAAATCAATTGCAAACCAACCATATTTACAGATATAAAGAAATCCATATTTGTTTAAAGTTAAATGTACATTTAATAAAACTCTTGCCCGCCCTACATATACCTATAAACTTTAATCACTCTTGTTCTTTTAGTGTCCTGAAAAGTATTGCAGTTTCACTATCAAATTTATATTAAACAAAAATTAATCAAAGATTTCGTTTCTGTTTTGTTGTACTTATAGGGTGTCTAGAGTATAAACAAGTAATATCTTGTCTATAATTAAATGTGATTTCAGTAACACCATCATGTGGATGCTTAGAATTGACGGGCATAGAGACCACACTTAAACTTATTTATTGTCAAATTTATTTTTGTCACTATTGTTTTTTTAGAAATAACACTGCAGTAATGTTTGATGTATTTAAATTATTTAAATCACTGTTTAAGCTTTAATTCTAATGTATATGTAGGGTGGGTGGGTGTCCACTATCCCACCCTCCAATTATTATAACACAAACCATGATTTTTCAAAAAATCAATTGTGATCAAAGCATATTTACAGAATAAATTAAGTTCACAATTGTTTAAAATTAATTGTACATTAAAAAAATCCTCACTTATATTAATAAGAACGGAGGGTAGGATAAAAACTTTAATAACTCATGCTCTCTTAGTGTCCTGAAAACTATCGCAATTATATACTGTCTAAATATGGATAAGTGGATAGTATAAAGGTCAGCCCGAAAACCGATCTGAAAGTCCTTCATGATTTTCTGTAGGGAAAGAAAGAAAGTCATAGTAGCAATCAATAGAATCTTCTCCAATGGCTTGCCTTACACCGGAGCAAGCTTATGGGACGGTAGAGATGGAAATATAACCACCGCGACTAGCTTCCAGGTGGATGGAAACAATTCCAAAAGCATTGCAGTATTTGCGATATTCAGAAATGCGAGGGCAAGGGCAAGGTTTCTGGCCATCGCTACGAAAATACTAACCAAACCTGGAGCTGATTTAGCTCTTCAAATGAGAAATTTGCAACCATCCACCCTATAGTTCAGAATCCTTCTATAAACAAATGGTAAGTTTATAGATCTCAAAGACTTTTTGTAAGTAAAAAAATTTGAAAAAGTTGAAGAAGTAAAAGAAGCATAATACGTAGCTCAAAACTCTGGCGGCTGAGGAATATGAAACTTGAATACAAAAACTCGTCACACATTACTACAAATTCTTAGAAGTAGTTTACGGTATGTTCTATACAAATAAAACATTAATATTTTAATATATACTACAAGTATATAAGAAGGAATATTCAAGGTCAACCTACTCGTTAGTAAAGGGGTTGTCCGAACTAGTCTTGGCTCTGTTAACTTAAATATGCAAGATATATCAAGAGATCGCCTCAACCATGAATCAAATTGTAATTCTATTAATTTAATTCCGTTCGTAAGAAATGCATAAACAATATAATTATGTAACATTTCATCCAACCATCGTAATATTTAATATTTAAAAGTAAACATTTGAATTCAAAATGCGTATGTTAAATGTTTAGTACGGACACATTTTATAATTTTTAATATTTCAATTTGCATGATAGACAGCTTTAATAAGCGGCCCTGGAGAATTTAATTAATGCCGAAATTTTATGCACAGCTTATCTTACATGCATAAATTCGAGAGTAATTGTGTTTCGGTAGTGTGATGCTGCAGCAGTGTACACACGTACTTGATGGCTGAGACTATATTTGTCAACCCTTTAAATCAAATTTTATAGAGCGGACTGGAAATGAAATTAACATGCGTGTGTGCACACATAAGTGTTTACTTTCCTTGGAATTGATAATGAGTCAACTCTGAGCCGACAACGGAGCAGAATTTGCAATTAATATTGCGTCAAATTAATTAAATAATAAATCAACGGAGCGAAAAGGGAAAAGGGCAAAGGGTGTACCGGCGGTGCGCGGCATTAACTAATTCCGATTTCGAGGAGGCGACCACCATGTTTTATGCGGCCCTCTCGCTCTATTGAGATTTATTTATTTCTTTTTTTATTTTCGCCGGCGTGTATACGTATGTGTGTTAACGTTTAATAAAATGGGATGATAGATTCCCTATATTGTTTCAGCAATGAGTCCGAACAGTGCGAGAACTGAATCCAAAAGCGTGATTTCAATTTAACTCCGAACTCATTCTTATTCGTTCAACTCTGGAGTCACAAAGGGCTGTTTACTTTGCCGATTTATATCCTGCCACTCTCCGACTGTCACTATGGCGCTAACCCTTTATTTAACTACTGTGTGTCTTCCGGACGCGAATGCCAATCGTACCAGAACCCCAACTTTATATTACAATCTCACTTTCGGTCCTGAAATCTCTCTTCTACTTGCAGCGGTTGCCGTTGCGTGTATTAACATTTTATTTCCGGGTCAATATCTTTGCGGTTTCTTTGGCCTTACAATGTATATGTATTAATACAATACACTAAACTATTTCCTAGAATAACAAACACATCACTTAGCAAATACATTCTTATTAATACATTATTTATTTAGGTAATAAAATATAAATTATTTGATTATATTAAATAATTTCTAAATAATAGTGTTATAGATTTCATATATAGAATTTTCCTTATAACTATGTATATTAAAAGTAATTTGTTTTTATTTTGGCGTTTTTTTGACATATTTAAATTTTAAAAATGATAAGAACAACTAATATTACAAGACAATATTGAGAAAACTGCATTCAGATTTTTAATCCTTAGAAAAATATCTATAAAATATTATAGTCAATGCATATTTTTTTATATTATTCTGGTGAAACACTGTGAATATTTTTTTTTTCTTATAAAAGCTAGTAAATTACATTATAAAGAGCTTTGTAAATACACATTTTACCTAGAGCTAGTATGTGCAATATCAAAAAGATAACTAAGAAGATAAGATTGTAAGCTCTTTGATCTGTAAATAGAGGAATCGAAAAAAAAATGAGGTTTTCGTCTCCTATCGTTTAGTCCCACTCGATGCAAGTGTTTAAGAAAGGCTACATGATATAATTTTATTCTTGTGATAACTGCAGAGAGTAATATGTTAATTAGTGCTAAAGATTTTCTTGAAGTAATTGGCTTGATCCAATGTTTTTTATATACCGGGTGCGGCAGAGAAACTTACTTATTTGAAAGGCCAACAAAAACAACAGTACTTCAGTTATTGTTTTAATTCTTTTTTTATTTGAGAATACAATATCCCAAGTTTTTTTTTCATGCAGGTTTGAAAATTATATCGGTTAAATGGCCACCCCCATTTTGCATGCACTGATTAAGTCGATTTTTGAAGTTCATCTCCACTCTTCGCAGCATATCAATCGGTATGTTGGCAATGGCGTCGCGAATCTTGTTCGTGATCGATCGACATAAACCAGGGATTTCAAATAACTCCATAAATAAACATCGCATGGAGCCAAATCTGGAGAGCGTGTCGGCTATGGGAGATCGCCTCTGGGAGAGATGAGGCGGTCGGGAAAATGTTGTCGCACCAAATGCTGTGGCTCCATCTTGCTGGAACCACACATCTCTAACGTTCATTTCTTGTTTATGTTTATTATTCTTCAGCTTACTAGCCAAAAATAAAAAAATACATATCAATATATACAAAAAAAAATATACGAAACGTACAAAAATTTTGGATGGACGAAGCTGGGCGGAGTTCGTGCAGCAGTGACGATCTTCCACTCTAACTCTTGTTTGACCACGATGCAGAGGGAGCAAATATCCTCTTGAACATCTGGATTCTTCTTCGAGGCTTGGAAGAAAAAAATCCTCTATCATGTTCCTGTAACGAGCTGCATTCACGGTAACTGCGCGTTCGTTTTCTTCAAAAGAAATAAGGACCAATTATTCCCATTACCGATATCGCACACCAGACAGTAACTCGTTCACAATGAAGTGGCTTCTGGTGAAGTTCACGCGGATTTTCACCACTCCAGTAACGCATGTTTTGCTTGTTGACGGAGCCGAAATGTGAAACTGAAAAAAACGACCGCGTCTTGAGGCAGGTTGTCAAGCAGCACTTCAGATGCATTTTGACGGGCAACAAAATCGCGTTCAGTTAATTCTTGCATAACAACCAATTTATAGTAATGAAGTTGAAGGTCTTCATGGAGAATTCGTCGAACTGTGGTGCCAGAAATTCCCAGATCGATCAGTTACATGTTTGCAAGCCGAACGCCGGGGAGAACTCAGAATTGACTGCCTTACTCTTTCGACATTTTCCCGAGTTCTGGTGGTGCGTTGATGTCCATTTCTGGGTTTAGCGACACTTCCACACTCCTGAAATGAGTGAACCCACGACAGAATCGAATTACGGCGAGTCTGTGAGGAGGAATTTCAAAGCGAGCGCGGAAGACACGTTGCGTACCAACAAGTGAGCGACCGTTAGAAAAGAAGCTCTCGACGGCAAACGCCCGCTGCTCTCTAGACCAGAGCATGATGCTCACTCACTAGAGGGGGAGACAAACTTGGGACTTTCCCCTTCAGATTTGCTCGTTGGAAACATATGATAAATATCACCTGCGAAAATATTATATAATAGAGGTGTGGATACTGAACTTTAAAGAAGCCCTCGAGGCATTATTTTTGGTCCTATTTTTACTCAGTTGAAATATGTAAAGAAAACACAAAGCTATTAATGGTTGTTATATTCGAAACAACTTTTTCAGGGAATATGTAAATTTAGTATTTTCTCTTTTAAAATGTTGACGAAATCATAGGTACTTTCGATTTGTATGTTACTTAAATGTTTGTTAGTACATAAGTGGTAATTTACTTCTATCGAAAGCCATTCTGCTTATTGGGCAGTTTATTATTGTATTCTAAACACCATTTAGATTAAAGAGAATGGTTGCGACGGTTACTACGTGGTAATCCATACTTACACTGAATTGAAAAATTCACTATGTTTTAACCACAAATAATTATTGTAAAAATATTATATAACGTGTAGGAACAATTATATAAATCTAAACAACACAGCACGACTCGTGTTTCGACGTTTTATCGTCATTATCAAGTGAATTATAAATTGATGAAATTGTTATTTTATACTAGCTATTTTGGGGTGAGGGAATATACCTGCCGCTAATTGTTTGCGGATTGTCTCGGGAGGGTAGTACCAGATTAAAAAGTGGCGAAAAGATTAGTTCGGTCTGCTCATTAAGAAGATTTACTAACGGATTACGGCTCTGTTTGAAAATTTCCAATGACTCCAGGAGATTAAGCTTAGCGCCCTTGTTGCAATTATGCAAGATTTTTAGATTATTTATATCCGGGAATTGGTGTTTGCATTCTAAACAATGATTTGAAAAAGAGCTAGTGTCTTGATTAAGACGAAAAGCACGATGATGTTCGGAAAAACGAGTTGATACACTTCGTCCTGTTTGACCTACATACACACTATTGCATTCTGAACAACGGATCTCATACACCCCAGATTTTTTAAGAGGATCGACTTTATCTTCGGCATTGAATAGCATGTTTGATAATTTTCCAGGAGGTTTAAACGCTACTTGATGATTCTCTTTTCGAAAAATATTAGCAATCTGTTCGCTGGTTTTTCCAAAGTATGTGAGCGGAATGAACGATGTAATTGAATTAGCTATTTTCGGATATATTAAAACCCTTGTGGTTTGATGACGTTTTTTGTTTATTAGGTTTTGAATGAGGTTCGTGGGGAAACCATTGTCACTGGCAATTGAAATTATTTTACTTAATTCTGTGGCTCTTCTGTCAGTAGTTAAGGGGATGGAGAAAGCTCTATGTATCATTGAGTAATATGCAGCAAGTTTGTGTGACAACGGGTGATTTGAGACAAATGGGATTGTTGAGTTGACGTTAGTAGGCTTCCTGTATATATCAAATTCAATTTTATTATTTTGGTGAATTAACGTTAAATCCAAAAAGTTAATTTTGTTGTTATTTTCTATTTCTAGAGTGAATTTAATTTTAGGATGAATGCTGTTAATAAGATTTAGAAACTGATCTAATTGACGTGTTGTGCCACTGAAACAAGCTATTACATCATCAACATATCTATACCAGAAGGAAATGTGTTTTTTGGCGAAATCAAGCGAGAAAATCTTTTCTTCGATATTGGACATGAATATTTCAGCTAAGAGAGGACTTAATGGAGATCCCATTGGAAGACCTGTGGTTTGTTGGTAAAATTCATTATTGAATTTGAAATAATTTTGGTTTACACAAGTTTCTAAACATTGATAGAGTTCTGATCTAATCAAGTAATTGCACTGTGATTTATCGAGTAAATTTTGAATAATTTCGAGACATTCTTTAATGGGTATATTGGAAAACATTCCAATGGGATCTCCATTAAGTCCTCTCTTAGCTGAAATATTCATGTCCAATATCGAAGAAAAGATTTTCTCGCTTGATTTCGCCAAAAAACACATTTCCTTCTGGTATATGGTAGATATGTTGATGATGTAATAGCTTGTTTCAGTGGCACAACACGTCAATTAGATCAGTTTCTAAATCTTATTAACAGCATTCATCCTAAAATTAAATTCACTCTAGAAATAGAAAATAACAACAAAATTAACTTTTTGGATTTAACGTTAATTCACCAAAATAATAAAATTGAATTTGATATATACAGGAAGCCTACTAACGTCAACTCAACAATCCCATTTGTCTCAAATCACCCGTTGTCACACAAACTTGCTGCATATCACTCAATGATACATAGAGCTTTCTCCATCCCCTTAACTACTGACAGAAGAGCCACAGAATTAAGTAAAATAATTTCAATTGCCAGTGACAATGGTTTCCCCACGAACCTCATTCAAAACCTAATAAACAAGAAACGTCATCAAACCACAAGGGTTTTAATATATCCGAAAATAGCTAATTCAAATACATCGTTCATTCCGCTCACATACTTTGGAAAAACCAGCGAACAGATTGCTAATATTTTTCGAAAAGAGAATCATCAAGTAGCGTTTAAACCTCCTGGAAAATTATCAAACATGCTATTCAATGCCAAAGATAAAGTCGATCCTCTTAAAAAATCTGGGGTGTATGAGATCCGTTGTTCAGAATGCAATAGTGTGTATGTAGGTCAAACAGGACGAAGTGTATCAACTCGTTTTTCCGAACATCATCGTGCTTTTCGTCTTAATCAAGACACTAGCTCTTTTTCAAATCATTGTTTAGAATGCAAACACCAATTCCCGGATATAAATAATCTAAAAATCTTGCATAATTGCAACAAGGGCGCTAAGCTTAATCTCCTGGAGTCATTGGAAATTTTCAAACAGAGCCGTAATCCGTCAGTAAATCTTCTTAATGAGCAGACCGAACTAATCTTTTCGCCACTTTTTAATCTGGTACTACCCTCCCGAGACAATCCGCAAACAATTAGCGGCAGGTATATTCCCTCACCCCAAAATAGCTAGTATAAAATAACAATTTCATCAATTTATAATTCACTTGATAATGACGATAAAACGTCGAAACTCGAGTCGTGCTGTGTTGTTTAGATTTATATAATTGTTCCTACACGTTATATAATATTTTTACAATAATTATTTGTGGTTAAAACATAGTGAATTTTTCAATTCAGTGTAACCATTTAGATTAATCATTCGATTATTATTAGTGTGCAGAATTGTGAAACCTTACAAAGACTAATTTCTACGATTTTACTATTAAAATTGTTGGGTAGTTTTTAGCAGACACTGCTTACCACCTGGCTTTAGATTACCTATTATGGAATATATTATTTTATTTATGCCAGGAGCTATAGAGTGCTTAAGCGAAAATACCAGATGATTCATGCTAAAGGGTCTCGGCAAGAAATTCTTATAATTCAATACATAGTACATATGTATTCTGTAGCGACAGTGAATGACATAATATAATCGAGAAGGAATTCTGGCAGTTTCCTGTCATCTCTGTTTCCCGCCACCTCTATTTCCGGCCATTTCAGTTTCCCAACATCTCTATCTCCCGCCATTTAATTACTGTTTCCCCTCTACCTCTGTTTCCCACCAATTCAGTTTCCCGCCATCTCTGTTTCCCGCCGTTTCAGTTTCCCGCCATCTCGGTTTCCCGCCAATTCAGTTTCCCGTTATCTCTGTTTTCCACCAATTCAGTTTCCCGCCATCTCTATTTTTCCCCGCCATCTCTGTTTCCCGCCACCTCTCTTTCCCGCCATCTCTGTTTCCCGCCACCTCTCTTTCCCGCCAATTAAGTTTCCCGCCATCTCTGTTTCCCGCCATCTCTGTTTCCCGCCACCTCTCTTTCCCGCCAATTAAGTTTCCCGCCATCTCGGTTTCCCGCCAATTAAGTTTCCCGTTATCTCTGTTTTCCACCAATTCAGTTTAACGCCATCTCTATTTTTCCCCGCCATCTCTGTTTCCCGCCAATTAAGTTTCCCGCCATCTCTGTTTCCCGCCAATTAAGTTTCCCGCCATCTCGGTTTCCCGCCAATTAAGTTTCCCGCCATCTCTGTTTCCCGCCAATTCAGTTTCCCGCCACTTCTGTTTCCCGCCAATTCAGTTTCCAGCTACCTCTATTTCCCGCCATCTCTGTTTCCCGCCAATTCAGTTTCCCGCCACCTCTGTTTCCCGCCAATTCAGTTTCATGCTTTTGAAACTATCCATCTGTATATCACACACGTTGATCGCCAGCCGTAAGTCTCCTACCAAAAGATGCAGAATTAAATTTTGCAATCTTTGATCTTCTTGTGGAACTTTGCTAACCTAGTATAAACAAGACAAATATTATTACATAGGCTGCGTGTTACAAATCAATGCTTGGATGAAGAAAATTGTTAGTAGCTCAAAGCTGATGATCAAAACTGATCTGATCAGATCTGGTCGTTATAATTTTGTTGTAAAAGAGATTTCTTGAAAATTTTCTGCTCGTAGTGCTACTCTTTTTTGGCTTGCGTCACGACTACTAGAGGGTATTGGTAATCTGTGAAAAACGTGGGTCTTTTTCCGGTCTGGTCAATCTCCCATTGTTTGTTTCCATTGACCGGGGTTGTGGAACAATGACTTTAGAAAAATAAAACGCGGTAAATGTGCATGGCGTATTTCCAGGTAGTGAGGGGCTCTGTTGGGGTGGAATTTTTCCTTTTCCTGATCTTCGTTGCAGAACCTTTTTAAACTGAGAGAAATTGCCGAACTTGGGATCTAGATGCCCTTTGGGTCATGATATGGAGCGTAAGAGATTTCGTTTGCACCCAAAGTGCGCGCATTTGTTATTAGAGCGAAGTTAACTCACTTGAGAAAAGAAAGGTGTTAAAGGGGCTTGTCATCTAGTGCCGGTAACAACATAACGCAACAACATTCAACTAAGTGATAAATTAGAAAGTTGTACAAGTAGCAATCAATCTATCTTCAACCTTTCTTAAGAAAGCTTAGGATTTTATCGGTAACTTCTAATTCAAGGAACCGCGCGTCAAAACTTCTAAATACTTACCAACATGCTCAAAAACTGAAAGTGAGATATCTTACCTTACTTTAAACTTAATTGAAACGGCTAAAAAGTCAAAATATTTATATCTTCAAATACGAAAGCTAACCAACGAAAGCCATGTTGAGTTTAGCTATAAATATTGTTGAATCAAATTTGTAAGCATCTGGTTGAAGTAGTTAAAGATGTAATTGAACCTACTGTAGCCACAGATTGTAAATTAATTGCTAAGTGAGGGTTTGACGGAACTTCGGGTAAAAGCTACAATCAAAAATTTGCCGAAGAAAACAAAACTGATGCGCACGTATTGTTCACTTCGCTGGTTCCAGTAAAACTTTGTGTCGTGGACTGTAATGATGTTGAAGTTGACATTTGGATAAATCGAAAGCCGTTTTCTACGCAATTTTCTAGGCCTATTGAAGACCTCTGAAAACAGTCGTTCCGAGCATTGTCGATGTGAAAATCAAATCAAATCACTTGTTCCTTTTCAAACTGCTCTTGACGACCAAAATATAAAAGTTACACCAATTGATTTTTTGAATAGTATACGGTAAAGTAAAAAAAGCTGTTACGGAAACTGCACCATCTCAACAATGTTACATTTGCACTGTAATAACCAAAGATTTCGACAGCATCGATACATTTGCGTGTAGGCAAATCAATCAAAAGTAGATTCGTGGATGGCTTCTACGTGTAGCAATTACATCCGGCGGCGACGAGAAAAGTAAAAAAGTGCAATCTCACTCTGCAGATAATAATGAACCGCCATTTTAAATTTTAAATTTTTGACATCAAATTCGTAATCAACGACCATAAGAAAAACACATTGGGAATAATTTGAAGAATATTCTTACGCAACTTCATATTTTGACCAGGCTTTTTCATGTTTTGGCCCACTGTGCGTCGCCTAGTTATTTAAGTTAGTTAGTTTAGATGATTCTTCAATCTCTGTGATTAAAGAAAGGTATCGAATTTCATCTGAAATTTCCAAGAATCTACTAGACAAACTGTTCTGTCTTACATTATTCGTATTAAATTATTGATTGTCATTATGTAATCTGTCTGATTTCTTCTGATTCACGTTTACTATCAACAAACTTGCAAAAATAATGATTCTCTTTAAAATCAATTTTAGTGTGAGGTATAGAATCAAAATTACTTAACAAAATCATAAAGTTTCTCCACTTTTATCAGCCTCTTAAATTCCAGTAAAATATTACAATATATTCCTACAATTACAATATATTACAATAGTTCCTCTGTAAAAATCCAATAGACGACCAAACCCTTTTCCTTCAAAAACTGGTCCCAAATCCTTTGTCACTACTGAACAGATAAGTAGCTTTCTTCCATTAAATAATTTTTTGTGTTATACAGGTACATTGCAACGTAATTATGTTATAAATGAACATGGAGGACTGTTAGATCTTGTGATAACTTCACAAAATATTAATTGCAATGTCTCATTTCTCTGAACCTGCAGTACCTGAGAACACACATTACCCTGCTCTGGATATAGATACTACAATTTCACCGATGACTTCAACTACATCATTTAAAAGTAAAACTTGTCCCAAATATAATTTTAGAAGAGCCAATTTAGCCTCCTTATATGTAGCAATTAGTAGAATAGATTGGAATTTAGTTAGTATTTATACCTAAAATGCTCCGATAAATGATATTTGCAACGAATTCTACAAACAACTTTATTTTGTTTTTCAGTATCCTCCTAGGTATAATGGACAATTAATAAAACTTTAAAATTAAAACAACAGCAGATATCAAAATATAAGCGACATCCAATAATACACAGCAAAGCCCGTCTTATTGAATTAAGGAAGAAACTAAAACGTGAATCTAAGATCGCATATAGCGCTTTTATTGTTCGATCCGAAAATGAGGTGTCCACAGAACCATCACGTTTTTGGTCTTTCGTTAATTAAAAACGTAAATGTATAAATATGCCGGGAGTAATGGTGTATAATGAAGAAACAATATCTGACGCAGTTGATATAGTATCGACATTTGCTCACAACTTTGAAAGTAGCTACGGACCCGTTAGTGGCTCTGCTGATATAGTAGATCTAGTAGATCTTCTCATATGGGTGATTACTATATATCTAATAGTATTGTGTTAAAACAGATGAAGAAGATAAAATTTCACAATAAGAATGGAGCAGGTACCTGTGTTTCTCATCAAGGATTGTGCAAGTATATTGAGTGAACCTATAACAAACATTTTCAACATCATATTAAAGTGTGGCGTGTTTCCGGATTGTTGGAAATCTGTTAAAGTTGTACCTGTCTTCAAAGCTGGTAAAAGATATGAAGTTACAAATTACAGACCCATTTCAATATTATGTAACTTTTCGAAAATATTTGAAAGCATTTTATCGGATACTATTTATAGTAAGATTTCACATAAAATTTCTGTTAATCAAAATGGTTTTGTTAAGAAGTGAAGAACTTTTACAAATTTAATTAACATAACTCATAAATTATCGGCTGAGTTGGATAACCGTAATCAAATAGATGTCGTGTATACCGATATATCTAAGGCATTTGACCGTATGCCCCATAACATTATTATAGAAAAATTAAATAAATGTGATATTCAAGACAATATAGTTGCGGTAATAAGATCGTATTTGTCTAATCGCCAGCAAATTGTAGAAATTGGAGGATGCAAATCAGCGCCATATATTGCTTCAAGCAGTGTACCCCAGGGGTCTAACCTTGGGCCTTTGTTATTTACATGTTTTATTAACTCAGTAACGTCAATACTTGATTGCGATTATTTAATGTACGCCGACGATATTAGGTTATTTAGGACAGTGCATGCTATTGCTGATTGTCATATTCTACAATTCTCAATTGGTGTTCGCGACATGAACTTAATCTTAATGTGAAGAAATATACTATTCTGTCATTTTATCGTGAGTCAAATCCTGTACTCTTTGATTATAGAATAAATAACATTACAGTTAACATAGTTAACGAAAAAACCGATTTGGGCGTACTTTTCGACCAGCGACTAACATTTGTAACACATATAAATAGTACCGTTCAGGCGTCACTGAGAATGTTAGGTTTTATTATTCGTAATTGTAAAAAATTTAAAAATATTCGCAGCGTAATTACATTGTATAATTCTTTTATTCTTAGCAAACTTAATTACTGTGCACCTGTTTAGAGTCCAAATTATCTTACTCATATCAATTCTTTAGAGAGGATTCAGAAGAAGTTTCTTAAACATTTATACCGTTTTAAATACGGAGTTTATCCTCCTAACTGTATTAGTTATGAATTTTTACTAAAAGAATTTTCAATGCCTTGTATGTTACAAAGACATAGATATATATCAATAATAACATTATATAAATTAATTCATCATCATACTGATAATCCACATTTTTAAATCTGTATTTATGCTCCAAAAATTTTCACTCGCAACTCATTAACATTTTGTTATGATAAACCTAACACAATGCATTTTTTGAATTCTCCACTATACCACATGTTGAGCAATTATCAAGTTCAATGTTTTGTTGATATATTTTGTCCAAGCCTTTCACTGTTTTCTGTTAATTTAAAAGACACCCTTAGTTTAACTTGTTAGAACTTGTATTTTTGTTATTATTAATATTTCAATGTATTATATTTTAGATGTTTCCCTGTAATTGGATGTATTTCTGTTGGGAAATAAATAAATAAATAAATTAATTAACCAAAATATCCGTGGCGGTTCAATAGTAGCAGCAAGATCAGAAATTAAACTCGAGAAGGCTAACCCCACCGAAAATGAATAATATAATGAACGAATGCCTGCACTATTGAACTCCAATCCTTTACCCTCCATATTTTCCTTGTCTATATCCATCATTCCTCCTCTATTGAATACACAATCCTCACAAAAGCCTTCTTATACGACCACGTTGTCATAATCGGTGATTTTAATATTAATAAAACAAAAGCGAGGCAGCTTCCCTCTTTTATATCGAACTCAAATTTTGTACGTATAGTCTGTTCGTTGGATCTTCCGTCGTACTTCATAAACTAAAATAAAAGCATACTCTTTGAAAGTTTGTGTTTTAGTTACAACACCTAACAGTGAATTCATAAACTATCGCTTCAAAAAACGACGAAAGTTTTACAGTGCGTTCTTTATTCTAACGCATTTGGTTTACTTTATCAGACTGAATGTTTTTGTGTCGTTTCTCGAAGCGATATTTTGTGACGTAAGACGGAAGATCCAACGAACAGACTATATAAATACTCCCCCTACATTTATTATGTCCCAAAATCAGTCCACCACCCCGACGTCCTATTATGTACAAGCAACATACAACATCTACTCCAAAACGTTGAACTAACCCCCGACCTTTGTTCAGACCACCTATCCATCCAGTTTTCAATTTTACAAAAACCTCCTATCCCTGAATCCCCAAAAATTATATATAGACATAAAGAGTGTGACATTGACAAGGTGACTGAAGACTTAAATGACGTTATTACAGCCTACCCACAAATTAACCCATCCTCTATCTCCTTATTCCTCAATACATTTTCGGACTCAGTCAAAAGACATACACCAACATATACAAGGAAAGAATATAAATATCCCCTCCCAAACTTCATCCCAAGACTGATCAAATTCAAGAGACAACTGTACCGGGACTTACGTTTGACGGAAAATGGCGAATTAAAACGAAAATTTAATAGTTTAAATAAAACCATACAAAGACTGGTGAAATATGGATTACGACAGGCAAGGACATCAATGGCATGCAAGGTAAACAGTATTGGGACGAAATTAAAAAACTGACAAAATATAGAAAAAACGGACGTACACAGTACAGAAAATACAGGACCCTATTTCAAAAACTTTTTTTAACGGACGAACAATCAATAGCTGATGCTTTTGCAGACCATTTCGACAATAGTTACACTATAACAGTTAATAATTCATTTGACAACGAGTTTTACAATTCAGTAAACACTTGGTACGACAAATTTAAAACTTCCCCCATTCCCTATATCCCCGAGGACGATATAAAAGAGGAGGAATATTTTACTTACCTATACAAAGGTAAAAACACTGCACCCGGTTATGACAATGTTTCTAAAACTATCCTTAAATCCTTTCCAAAATATTTAACCATATATATATATTATTCCCAGTCCATACCCAACGAGTGGAAGCAGGGTATTATGACATGTATACCTAAATCTGGCCAAGACTCACTAAAAGTATCAAGCTATCGCCCAATTACTCTGCTTCCAGTCTTGGGTAAAACCTTTGAAACCATATTAAAACTCAAATTAATGCCCCATATATCCCACCACATCCCTTCTTACCAATTTGGTTTCCTAGAACATCATTCCACTTCTTTACCACTTCAAACTACCAAACGACACACCTCGAACGCCAGAAATCAGCAGTGGTCTTATTAGACATACAAAAAGCTTTTGACTCAGTCTGGCATCGGGGTCTGCTGTTTAAATGCAACTCCTTAAAGATCCCACCCCACCGTCTTAACCTAATTGACAACTACCTATCCAACAGACTCCTACAAGTTAGAATCCGCAACACCCTATCACGTGCATTTATCCCACAACAAGGTGTCCCTCAAGGCTATCCTCTATCACCAATCCTTTACAATATCTTTGTTCATGATATTTATATCCCTGATCCGCATTACCTAAATCCTTCAGCTTACCCGCTCCTGTAAGCAGATGACACAGCCTTAGTAGTACATGCCCCCACCCTACACAAGGCACTCACCACCCTACAAGGGCTGATCGATACCATACAATTATGGTTTGCAAAATGGAGAATAACAATCAACCCCAATAAATCCCACCTTCTAATTCCATTTACAAAATGATCTGCCGACCTCTTCTTGAATATGCTGCTATCCTTTTCCATAAGCCTCGTCCTTCTGTCCTTAAAAATAGCCAGTTATCGGAACGATCAGCCCTTCGTACACCAACAAAAGTTAGACATCCACTCAATCCCATACGCAATCCATCAAATACGCTTTCATTCTTCTCCCAAAAATTTGCTACCAACCCACATAACCTAGAGATCCTCAACCTTATGTGTATCCCCCGCAATCCCCTTACAACACGTCCATATAAACACCCCGAAATCACCATCCATCAATTCATCACCTCACTTCTTAATGAGATTAGAGATCATGACGTTTGAAGGACAACAGACAGTTAACACAACAAGACATTAGCAATCATGACGTTTGTATGACAGATAATTACAGGTCGATAGCCGTTGGAAAGAAAACTAGAACCCAGTGTCTCACATTAGAATTTATTTAATTGAAATGATTATTACACTGAATTGAAAAATTCACTATGTTTTAACCACAAATAATTATTGTAAAAATATTATATAACGTGTAGGCACAATTATATAAATCTAAACAACACAGCACGACTCGAGTTTCGACGTTTTATCGTCATTATCAAGTGAATAATAAATTGATGAAATTGTGATTTTATACTAACTATTTTGGGGTAAGGGAATATACCTGCCGCTAATTGTTTGCGGATTATCTCGAGAGGGTAGTACCAGATTAAAAAGTGGCGAAAAGATTAGTTCGGTCTGCTCATTAAGAAGATTTACTGACGGATTACGGCTCTGTTTGAAAATTTCCAATGACTCCAGGAGATTAAGCTTAGAGCCCTTGTTGCAATTATGCAAGATTTTTAGATTATTTATATCTGGAAATTGGTGTTTGCATTCTAAACAATGATTTGAAAAAGAGCTAGTGTCTTGATTAAGACGAAAAGCACGGTGATGTTCGGAAAAACGAGTTGATATACTTCGTCCTGTTTGACCTACATACACACTATTGCATTCTGAACAACGGATTTCATACACACCAGATTTTTTAAAAGGATCGACTTTATCTTTGGCATTGAATAGCATGTTTGATAATTTTCCAGGAAGTTTAAACGCTACTTGATGATTCTCTTTTCGAAAAATAACGAAAGAGAACAGTATATTAAGAAAATGAACGCTTTCATTACAACTGAAAACTTAACACCCCTAAAAAAAGATCCCACCCTAAAATTCCAAACCCAAATCAGAAATCTTCTCAAAAATATCACAGTGCTGTTCTCAGATTTTGAAAAATTAAAAATCGTAGTTTCATATATTAACAGTGTAATAAGGAATTTAGCAATTAGACTTAATGAACTCTTCAAGAAATATACCAAATTTGCTCCAAAACATTCAGTAAAAAATTCACTCGCTTTATCCGAACAGCTCAAATCTACAACAACTCCCAAAAATTCAAAACTTGTATCATTTGACGTTAGTAGCATGTTCTCCAATATACCCATTAAAGAATGTCTTGAAATTATTCAAAATTTACTCGATAAATCACAGTGCAATTACTTGATTAGATCAGAACTCTATCAATGTTTAGAAACTTGTGTAAACCAAAATTATTTCAAATTCAATAATGAATTTTACCAACAAACCACAGGTCTTTCAATGGGATCTCCATTAAGTCCTCTCCTAGCTGAAATATTCATGTCCAATATCGAAGAAAAGATTTTCTCGCTTGATTTTGCAAAAAAACACATTTCCTTCTGGTATAGATATGTTGATGATGTAATAGCGTGTTTCAGTGGCACAACACGTCAATTAGATCAGTTTCTCAATCTAATTAACAGCATTCACCCTAAAATTAAATTTACTCTCGAAATAGAAAGTAATAACAAAATTAACTTTTTGGATTTAACGTTAATTCATCAAAATAATAAAATTGAATTTGATATATACAGGAAGCCTACTAACGCCAACTCAACAATCCCATTTGTCTCAAATCACCCGTTGTCACACAAACTAGCTGCATATCACTCAATGATACATAGAGCTTTCTCCATCCCCCTAACTACTGACAGAAGAGCCACAGAATTAAATAAAATAATTTCAATTGCCAGTGACAATGGTTTCCCCACTAACCTCATTCAAAACCTAATAAACAAAAAACGTCACCAAACCACAAGGGTTTTAATATATCCAAAAATAGCTAATTTAAATACATCGTTCATTCCACTCACATACTTTGGAAAAAACCAGCGAACAGATTGCTAATATTTTTCGAAAAGAGAATCATCAAGTAGCGTTTAAACCTCCTGGAAAATTATCAAACAGGCTATTCAATGCCAAAGATAAAGTCGATCCTTTTAAAAAATCGGGTGTGTATGAGATCCGTTGTTCAGAATGCAATAGTGTGTATGTAGGTCAAACAGGACGAAGTGTATCAATTCGTTTTTCCGAACATCATCGTGATTTTGTTTAGAATGCAAACACCAATTCCCAGATATAAATAATCTAAAAATCTTGCATAATTGCAACAAGGGCGCTAAGCTTAATCTCCTGGAGTCATTGGAAATTTTCAAACAAAGCCGTAATCCGTCAATAAATCTTCTTAATGAGCAGACCGAACTAATCTTTTCGCCACTTTTTAATCTGGTACTACCCTCCCAAAATAATCCGCAAACAATTAGCGGCAGGTATATTCCCTTACCCCAAAATAGTTAGTATAATATCACAATTTCATCAATTTATAATTCACTTGATAATGACGATAAAACGTCGAAACTCGAGTCGTGCTGTGTTGTTTAGATTTATATAATTGTGCCTACACGTTATATAATATTTTTACAATAATTATTTGTTGTTAAAACATAGTATGGATTACCACGTAGTAACGGTCGCAACCATTATCTTTATGAAATTATTATTATTAAGTATTGTATTTTTTTCTGTAAATAAAGATGTTTAGTAGTAGTATTACAATATAGTGCTTTTAATCATTAATTTATTTAAGAAGCTTTAGACCTTATTTTTACTTCTACTATTATCCCCATAATAAAATTATTCTACGTCAAGTTTTATGAAATATATTTAATAACATACATACTAATTGTAAATATTAATAAGTCACCTGGTTTAACAAAAGCCACCACTTATATAGATACACAAGCGCAGTTTAAATTTATGACTACCAGCGAAACTTTGTAAGAAAATCTCACGTTGTTTATGAATATGCATCGTGCAGACTATCCACAACAAGCTTTCACTAAGGTGCGCTGAGAGCCCCATTCGACCATTAGCCACCTGCCCTAGTCGAGGATGAATAATGAATTCCGAGTCATTTTTACGCACATCCCAAACTTTTCAACTTACAAGTAACAAGTCGTCGACCTGCATTTTATGCACGCCGTTCGCAGGGCTCCCGTATACACAAGTTCATCAGATTACACACTTCAATGAAATATTGTGAAAATTTCACAAAGATAAGTCGTAATTTGTGTTCGCGTGAAATATCCGACCGCAATAAATCGCGACCGTATTCAAATAATTCTCGATAAAGAATGGTTTATGTGAATTAATAATTACGCATCGATTTAAATCAGGTAATAGGGCGATATTTTATGCGCGTTTCGTCCTGGCGGAATTCAATGGTGAATTTATATAAATAAGTGGAAATGGTGGAGTTTAACAATTCAAGGAAGTAAAATCGGATAGATTAAATCGACCGGCAAATCCCTATATATAGAGTATTAAAATAAGGAAGGCTCTACGTTTACACGGACTACAAAGACTATGATGTAGGATAAGGCGAGGACTTCTGAGCTGAAGGCGAAAGGTTCTGAGTCTAATTACCTCTCCAGAGATTCATTAATCACAAACTCGCGTAATTACATTCGCTAAGTTTATACATATTATAGCGCGCCTCTGCCTCTGCCTCTGCCTCAGCCGTAGGCCCTGGGCCCTTCTTATTCGCAAACAGACTAATACTGATCTGATAACAAACAAAAAGTCGGGACTTTGGTTATCGCTTTCTTTCCAATTTACTGAAGTTAACTATCTGCACTAATATATGTCGCTTAGGAATCCAGCATAAATTTCTTGAACGAATTACAATAAACTTATCTTTTATAATTGTTTTTTTTTTCATATTACTACTTAAACATGTCTTATTTTATTTATACATAGCTTCATAAATTGTTTCATAATTTATTAGGGAATAATAATAATAAATGTATACAATCATAACAAAAGCTGTAAGAAATAACTGATTTAAACCAAATTATTTGCAATTCTCACACTGATGCTATTGCGGGTAATTTGTTTGGTATTCCTACACGATCTGATAATTTCAATTTTTTATAGGCACTCATTCGCGAAATAAATTTGGCGAAGCATGTAATAATTTACATTAGAAGTCGTTAAAGTTTGCGGCTTAAAAATGTAAGTAAACCAGTTTTACGTCCGGATTTTACGCAATAAACATGCGGGGGCGTATTGGTAAGTATCGGATTTAAAAGTGGTCCCCGTATAAGATGGGCATTTTAGGGCATCCCCTCGCGCGTTAATGTCAGAATAAGCAAGTAGCACGGCACCAAAAAGGGTAGATCCGTAGGTTGCAATCGGCCATTGCTCGAGTCCCATAACATCTCTACCGACCGCACATTTCAGTTCTCGAAACTTCTTAACCGAGTTTCAACTTTCACCCAGACCCTACATTATAAGATGTTTTCGGGCATTCTAATTTAAATTTAATTAAGTTTGCCGAAGAAAAATTTCCAGATAGAAAACTTTATCACTTATATAAATTTCGCAGTCCCGTCCTCTTTCCTCCCGGTATTAATTGCGGGAAAGGGCTTTGTTTTTGTAACGGCGGTACACTGCGCGTATTTGATACAGTTTATACTCGAAGTTGAGGTTCGCTTATGTCGTTATGCAAAAGTTGTTTTAAACTTGTAACTACTTCGAAATAATATATGCATATCAAGTTAATGCACTGTAATTATTTTCAATTAATCAAATAAACATTGACAAAAATGTCTTTCAGGTATTAATTAGTAAATTTTATATTTTGAATTTTTGTATATGGATTGAAGTTCAATTAAATTGTTTTACACGTACAATTTTAATAATAATATTAATAAAAACTTATTAGTGATAATAAAGGGTCCGCCAATAGGGACGCGCGAAGTTTGCCGGAAGGGTGCGGCGATGTTGTTCGAGGTAGAGCTGTCAACGTTGCTGTCATTTGTTCAGTATATAACCCCAAATCACCATGGCAAGTTTGAGTGTCGAGCAGCACGTGCAAATTATTAAATTGTTTTACGAAAATGGGTCATCAGTTCGAGCAACGTTCCGCGTACTTCGCCCATTTTACGGTCGCGATGATCGGGTATGTGAACAAGCAAAATTGCCGCATTTGGAGTGAGAACAACCCACACGAGGTCCACCAAGTGGCAATGCATCCCCAGAAAGTCATTGTTTGGTGTGGATTTTGGGCCGGCGGCATCATCGGTCCGTACTTTTTCGAGAACGAAGCTGGGGCGGCCATAACCGTCAATGGGGAGCGCTACAGGTCGATGATAACCAACTTCTTTTGGCCTAAACTGGATGATATGGACACGGTCGACATGTGGTTCCAGCAGAACGGCGCCACGTGCCACACAGCCCATGCCACAATGGACATTCTGCACGAGCGATTTCCGGACATGGTCATCTCGCGCGGAGGCGATATCAACTGGCCACCGAGATCGTGCGATTTAACGCCTTTAGACTTTTTTCTCTGGGGCTATCTCAAGTCGCTGATGTACGCCAACAAGCCTCTAAACACCGATGACCTCAAAGTCAACATACGCAACGCCATCGCTCAAATTGAGGCCGATATGTGCTCCAGAGTCATCGAAAATTGGACCTCCCGGATCCGGGCTACCAAACGGAGCCGCGGTGGTCATTTGAACGATGTTATCTTCCATACTTAATGGGGTCGAATACCCTTTCGAATGAAAAATAAATTTCGTTTCTACCTCACACACAACTTGTTTTATTCAATTTTAAAGTTCACGCGCCCTTATTGGCGGACCCTATATTAATGATCGTGTTTGGAAACTAATCAATTCATTTCGAATTGATTATGGATTATAGATTTCGGGTGGAAATATCCACCAAGGGAGCAATCAAGAAATTCATGAGGGGTTTCAAATTAGAAAACTACTGTGCTACGACCTTCAAGTATTTGTCGAAGGCATTTAATCGTGTCTCTCGCAAATTTCTCCTACGAACGTTATATTGTTACAATTTCAGTCCATGATAAACACTTATTAATTTAACAGTAATGTTTACTACAGTAGGAGTCAAGTGAGACTTTTATCAGGGAAGGTATACCTCAAGGGTCAATTCTGGGACCCTTGTTATTTATAATTTACATAAATGTTCTACCTTAGCAGAGCTGTGATAGTTATACATTCCTATTTGCTGACGACATACCACTTCTGAGTTCAGCATATCTCAACTGTGATTAGTGTGCTAGTTCAGCGAACTAGCACACAATTGGGATCGAGTGGAAGAACATTTAGTTATGTGAAATTAATTGTATCTTTTTTAATTGTAATTTTATGAATATGTATTTTCTAAGTAAGTAAAAATATATAAATAATTGGCAAATAATTACATTAAAGTCTCTTGTGTAGGTAGATCTTTCTATAGCAATAACTATTCATTAAAAAAAATAATTATATTATTTAAGAATAAAGTTTCTTGCTGTATAGTGCTTGGTTAGTGGCTATTTATAGATTATTTACATAGTAGAGAGCAGAAAGGCAAGATGCAGAGAAGCAGATAGAGAGAGGTAAATAGTGGAAGGTTGGGAAAGGGAGAGAGAGAGAGTTTAAGTTTTTCTTAATAACTTATAAAAACTCATGATTATGACTATTAGATGTATAAATAAATAATCAAAATTTTTCAGCTTCATTTAAGGTTCGTTTTTAAAGAAAGTAAATTAAATTTAAATTGTTCAATCAATGTATTATAAATAAATAAATAAAGAATATATTTACGCAAGACCCCATTTTACAATATAAAAAATAATACAATAGAACATAATTAAATTATACTTAAAATTAAGTATACTAACTAACCTAATTCTAAGTAATAATAAAAAGAATAATAAAAAAGAAAGATAAAATGAAGAATTAATGTTTGAAGATTAATAGCGTCCTATTTAACATATCAAGTTTCACAATTTTGAACTAATTATTAACCACTAAAAACGCATCAAATTACCGAGCACATGTAAACTGCGACCGGCAACTACGACTTAATAGCCAATGCTTTCTATAACTTTGAGATATCTTTCAGGCATCTGATGAATTCCATCTCACAAAAATGTTATATCTTAATACTCGCTAATAAAGTTGTCGAACCAATTGCGGATAGCAATGTCTGGGGAATAAGCTGGGTCCTGCAAGACGCCCCAGTTAAGACTCATAATGATGTCTTTTGTATTGGAAGCAATGATTGGCGTTGTGATGCAACAATTTAAATGGATGTTCCCCTTTTCCAGTATACGGCCATTTTTGTTCTAAATCTTGACTCAAGCGGATTAATTGACGTTGGTAGCAATGCGTAGTTCTGTTGTTTTCCTCGCTTGTAATAACTCATTATAAAGCACGTCCTTCATATACCTCCAAGGGCATAGGTGAATCTTCTTTCCGAAGCGATTGGGTTTTGCAATCGATTGTGATGATTTTCCACAAGAAAGACTTTCGACCCTGTTTATTATCATTGTCTCTTGTTGACTCATGTTGCTTCAGTGAGTTTACGCGGAACCCATTTTCCTTCTTTCTGGATGAATATTTCATATCTCCTAAAGATATTTGGAAATCAATTGCTAGGCTACTCTCCAGGGGCGGTTCCAGGGGGGGAGGGGGGTTAATTGGGTAATTAGCACCCCCCCCCCTCCCAACAATTATTCGTTCGCTAATTTTTTTTATTCTTAAAAATTAATAATATTCCAAACAAACAAGTTAAGTGTTGGTGAATCTAGTCATTTCAGTTTTTTCTTTGCACAGGGGGTTCCCTTTTCTAATAATACTTGACATACATTGATAATATTCGCCTCTTTGGTATTGTTAATCGTTACATTGTTTTACATTAAGAGAGCGCGAATCACATTTCTTAGTTCAATTTATAATATTTCTTGTCTTATTTGGTTTAAATGTAATACAAAGAAACCGAAACTGTTATATAATTAAATTAATACATATAAATTGATAATTCAATATGAATTCATTTGTTCAGAAAATTTAAAAAAACTGACTATTCTTCAACAAATAAAGATCAATCTATGTCAATAGTCAATTTAAATCATCCATCTACATCTGCATTGTCATTCACCGAATACAGAGTAGAATAAATAAATATTTTATTGATGCATTAATATATAATGTTTTACACAAGTCAAGCATATTACAAATCAATAAATAACTGAATAACTTTACTGGCGAGTATATGAGACTGTTGGCAAAAGAGCGGCCAGGTACTAGAATCACTAATCGTGGTTAATAAAGTAATTTGCCCCTACAAGGTAACTATAAAATACAAAGATAAAATATTTACAAAAATATAAATGTCAAATAAAATAAGATAAAATACATCAGCTAAAATAGGTAAAATACGTTAAAACAAGTTAAAATCGATAATAAATAGTACGTCAAGTCGTATAATATTTAAAACATTAATAAAAAATAAAAGCTATTTAATAACATTAATAACTTAACTAATTAATACTTTTTAAAATAATCGAACACATACATAAATAAATAAAAATACTTGGCACAAAAGCAAACTACATCTCTAAGCTAAAATTAGGTTGTTCCCAGCAAGAGAAAAAGAAGTATACAACATGTACATCTAATAACGTTGAAATTTACATTGATATAGTTAAATTTAGTAATGTTAATGGTGATCTTAAGTTGTAAATGGAAACCAATGATACTTTTGTGTAACCCTATTCTGTACATAATAAGAGGGAAAGTATGTTAAATATTATTTGTCTGAAAAACATTTTAGACAATTTAATTGGTTAATGTTTTCTAATCTTTTGCAAATATTGGTTCTTTTTTAGAAAATTTGGTGTGTTGCATCAACAAGGACCATTGCAAAAATTAGTATCTCATAAAAGTCATAAAAGTACCAAAAAATTTAATTGTTTATGCAAACAATTTTATAAAATCTTTCAATACCCCATCACAAGATATAAGAAATAAATTAGGTTTGTAAAGACTTCGACAAATTGAAGAAAATATAAATAGATTAAAACCAATAATCAAAAGTATAATTTTTGGGGGAAACAAAATATGCCCTTAGGAGATCATCGTGGCGCTGGTTCTCTCTTAAATACAAATTTTCGTGAAATTCTACGTTTCGAATTACAGCTGGAATCATTTTGAGAACAGTTAAACATATTTCACAAATGTCTCTCGAAATATGATAATTATAATGATGCTACTTATGAGCCTATACTTGAATTGGAACAGATTTTCCTTTTATTCTTGCATCTATTATCCTAGTAAAAAAATTTCCTGGTATGCTTGTGAGTGTAATACCCTTGTACTTGTCAGAATTCTTCATTCCCTTTCCCCCATATATTTCATCATTTCGGCTATGATGTCATCTATATTTATAGATTTTCCTAGTTTTATTTTCTTGATTGCTGCCTCCACTTATTCGATTGTTATTTCGCTGTTTCCTCCATTTGTTTCACCTTCTTCATCTCTATTATTGTGTGTTTCGGTTATTTCGTTAAAGTTTTCTTTCCATCTTTCTAATATATTCGTTTCTTCTTTTATTATATTTCCGTTTTTGTCTTTTATACTTAGTTGGCTTAGTATCCTTTTATTCCTCATTTGTTTAATTGTGCTGTAAAACTTATTTTGGTTCATATAGTGATTGTTCCACACTTATGATTTCTTTGAACCTTTTCTAGTTGCTTTCTATTTTTTTCCTCTTTTCTCTATTTTTGATTTTTATTCACTCCTAGTTTCTTTCTTTTCAATTTTCGGCTTTTTGTGTTTTTGTTTATTATTGTTTTTGACTACATACTCTTCAAGTTTTCTGCTCCTGTGTTAATTTCTATTTTTAATGGTCGGTACCTATTTCAGCTTGCCTTGTTACTTTAACATCTTTTACCTTTTTCCATTATTCTGCGTCTATTAAGGAGTAGTCTAGTATTTTTCTTTTCTTGGTCTGACCTCTCTAGAGTATTTGTGTATGTCTTTGTGTTTGAATTTTGTGTTTGCCACAATGAAGTTGTTTGCTATACATAATTGTATAATTATTTTTACATTTTCGTTTCTGTTCTCATCTCCATACTTTCCTTTGTATCTTTTTTGCCTTAATAAAAATGTATTAAAATCCTGACGTTGTAGAAAATTAACTAATAATTAGAAAAAACACGAAAACATTTCGTAAATATGTCATACCATAATCATTCACGAACTATTTAACGAACATTAAATAATTTTTAGTTTATTTGACAGAAATAAATACGTTCAAACTAGTGTTTCTTTGATAGCCTTGCTATTTGTAACACGTAAATTACTTTTGTATCATTCTGGTATTAGCCAGAAATGTAGTTGTAGTTATGATTTGTTTTATAGTCTTAATGAGACTCACTGTTTTAGATTTACGAAATGTTTTTTTTGTTTTTTTCTATTTGTTTGCCTTTGTTATCCTGCTCTGCACTTCCATTAAGATCTCCCATGAGTATTCTTCTTGTGCTAAGTCATTAGTTGTTGTTTTGTTTACCACGTCCCAACTTCAACTCGTATTATTTGTTTTCTCTATGTAATGTGAAATTCTCGACTTCCTTCTGTTCTTGGTTTGCCTCTGCTGCTAAGCCTGTTATTATGATATTATTTTTTATTAATTTGCTGTTTTAACTTTTTCACTCTGTTTCCAGGTTGTCGATTCTTTTTAACATCTCTTGCTTTTCTAGCTCCCACTTTTTTATTACTAATTTCTTTCTTTATTTTTCTGATCTCTTCTTTTAGTTCTTGTGGGTTTTTTTGTCATTTCTCTCATCAAGTCTTTAAACATGCTCTTTAGTTCCTCCATTTCCACATCGTTCTTAGCTATATTTAGATTTGCCTTCTCCGTTTTATCCTTGATTTTATATTCCTTTGTTTCATTTTTGTATCCTGTTGTTGTTACAACGTTTTGCTTTTCTACTACCATTCTTCTATCTTTTTCTATTCACCATTGGTCATTTGGAAACCTTGGAATCCATATTCATGGCTGTCAATATCTCTTTCTCTTTTCGTACTCATTTGTTTCTTTATTTCCCACTTATAGTTTTTTATATTTTATGGACTTTTGCATGTACGTGATTCGCTGTTTTAGGTTCCTGAACTGAACAGAGGATTATCATCGAATTAATATATATTTACCTCTCCTGAATAATACTATTACAGATATGCAATACAGATTTAATAAAGACACGATGAATTTGTTAAATTTTAACACAATAATACCTAGTGTTTTATTAACAACAACTGGCGAAGATTTAGATGTCACTTTAAAATCGGTTGTGACATATTTAAATAAAATTTTACCTAAAAATGCAACATGTATAATGGCAATTAAGTCTGAATTGGAATTTTGAAAATTATAATGGCAAAATAAAAGTAAACTAAAAAAACAATTACCAGAAAATGCTTTAGATGCACACAGAAAATTTGACCCCAATATTTACTGAACATAGAAATAATTAATGTACCTGATAGAAAAACCTTCCAAACTATTCATCAACGTCTTGATGAAATAAGCACATTGATACGAAGTGAAGGACCAGAAAGACAAATAATAGTAAGAACGTTAGAAGTGAAAGAGAATGTACTGGACTGATACAGGAAGATCAAGGTACTTGTACTCGAAAAATTACAAATACTTTAAAGATAGCCGGACCCGTTGGTACAGTGGTCAATGCGCCGACTAAAGTCGGAGGGGTCCTTGATTCGAATCCGAGCTCGGGCATGGATGTTGTGAGCGTCATGCATTTTCAAAATATAATTTGGAAAATTAATTACAAATCGGTTGTGGCTGAATAGCCTAGTTGCCTAAGCCAATTTCTCTGCATCATTCACCACCACAATCCTCAATTCCATCCAAGATCCTTCCTTTTTCATTAAAACAAACAAAAACAAACTTTAAATATAAGTAATGGAACTGTTTGTAAAATTATTTTTTGTTCCCATATATACAATGCGTTCATTTACTTTTTTCTGCGCATTTTTCTCTAAGTTTCGTCTTTTGTCAATGGTTTTTAACACATTGATTCAAATTCCTCATCTACTGGGACTCATTCTTGTTACCGATGAAGCGAAATTTTCAAGAAATGCATACGGAATTTTCATAATAACCATTTGTGGATTAAAAAAATCACATGAAATACTTGAAAATCGTTTTCAAAATCAATTCTCGTTGAACGCTTGGGGTAGAAGTGTGGATGGTTTGCTAATTAGACCAGTACTACTACCAGGAAAACTTACTGGCGAAGTTTATCACAACTTTTTAGAACAAACGCTACGTCAGTTTCTGGAGGATGTACCATTGGCAGCAAGGAATGCAATGTGGGTAATGCACGATGGTAGACTAGCGCACTTTAGTGTGGTACCTCGTGAGTTTTTTTTTTACATAGGGAGATCGCTGGATTGTTCAAAGTGGACCTCGCGCATGGCCTGCTCAATCCCCGGACTTAAACTTCCTAGAGTATGTCTTATTGGGGAATCTAAAGTCTTTAGTTGAAGTCTTGTAAAATCGGATGATTGCTAGGTGTAACATAATAAGAAACAAGTTTGGTAGTCATTGAGGAGAAGACTGGATTATTGAATCCTAGCTGGAGGTAGTCCTCAATAGTTCTTGTACATTAGGAAACTTTACATATAAATTTTACATATAAAATGTTATTATTGCCGAAAATGTTGTCTTCGAAATCATCAAATAAAAAACTATTTTTAGCGAAGGGGCATGAACGATTAGAGTAATATAAACTGTAAAATATAACAGATAAATGGAAGAAAAATGAAGAGGTAATGAGAATGGTAAATATTGAAACAAAAGATGTTGAATAGTAGAAACTAAAGAGGAATTTGCTCTAGAAAAATAGGTATACGTTGAATTTTTGATTAATTTTATGGGAATTGCTTAAGGATAAAAAATTTATGAAAAGAGGTGGATAATTAATAACAATTGAGGATGAAATCTGAACAGATAATTAAGAATGAGTTCTAATTTTAGAAAAGACATTCAATTATATTATTTTTGAAGGTAGATTTTATTTAGAGATGCTAATTACAACACATAATTTTCACTCTTCCACTCTATCTTAACAAGGAATATTTATAAACAATATGGTAAGGCTTGATAAATAATATTTATAGACAAATATTTAGTCTATAAATATTATTTATCATATCAGTTGCCGTATTTTCAGTTATTTTTAAAACTTCAAAATATCTATCCTGAGTAAACTTCCTTTTTAATTATTGTGAACTAAACTTTAAACCAGTCACTTGCAATTTGAGCAATTGCTAGAACTAAGTTTGAATCATATAACATAATTGTGGAATAATGTTAGAGTCAGTTATATATTTAGATTATTAATTATTAATTTCTTTTGTGGTAATGTTTTTTGTTTTCATTTTAGATTTTGTACAGTTGTGGCATTTTTCTTCCTTTTTTTAGGATTAAGAAAACATAATTTTTGATGAACTATATAAATAGTATATAAAAAATCTATTTACCTAAAAATGGGTTTTAAGAATTTATAAGAATAATCAGGAGGACTTTTCATCTTAATTGGCAAATAAATTCTACAATATTGACATATATTAACGAAAGTTAGTGATCTGATATATGTTAAAAAACTAATGGCCAGTGGTTTTTCCACCTGGATTTGTCAGAATTCTAGCGTCAATGAACCATTCATGTATAGATGGTATGATGATGTAATAAAGCCTATTAATTATTTTAAAAACTCTATGTTTTAACCACAAATATTTTTTTGGAATAAGGCATAGCAATAAAAGACGTTCTTAAATCTTAAATAAGGTAGTGACATATAGAAGTTGATGGAAAGGTTTTACGAAGGATCGAGTGAATGATTTAGTTATGTAGATTATAATTATATGATATCCCGACTTGGATCATATGAATAGTGGAATTAAATGGGTTAGGATATAGGATAACTACAGTCAAGTATAGATTTGTACGGTAGGTTAAATTTCTGAAATAGTTTGCCTCCACTACAGATTATTTCACTCACTGTATTTTAAAATTCAATGTTTGATGTATTATCATGCCCGCGTATTTAACGAAAGATGAAAGAGGAATAATAGTATAGAAAATTAAGATCTTATATGATTTGTGGGAATTAATTTTAATTTGCCATTTCGCAATCTAGTGTTGAAGAAGGTCAATGCGCTGCAAAGTGTATAATCAAGTAGAAGCCTCAAGCCCTTGTAGAAATAAAAATCTTTTAGTAACGTAGATGCATGAGTGATTAAAGCAACGTCATCTGCAAATTTTAACAGAATTAGGTGAAGATGATCAGTGTTATAAATCTCACAACAGGTAATATTGTATAGTAGAGATGAAAAAGAGAACCTCGCCCAAGAATAATAGGAGAAGATAGTATTTTAATTAAACTTAACTAATCTGATAAATAGGAATAGATGAACATTGTATGAGAAGGTATATTTAACCGTGCTTTTACAGCTACTGTTTGTACCAGACCCAATTGAAAGCTTTCTAGACATCTAGAAATAAGGCTGCAGAAGCTTTGCTATAAAATTTGACCTAAGTAAACATATTCATCGATTCTGAACAGTAGTTTGTTATAAAATAATCATTAAACTATTTCATTTACAGTTTAAGCAGTTGCTTGATAAAAATTTAGGCCATATTTGTCTAGGTCAGGAGCACGCTAAAACCATTTCTAATTTATTGAGATAGGTCAAGAGTACGCTAGGACAATGAATAATTTATTGAGCTAGGTCAAGAGTACGCTAAGGCATGAATAATATATAATGATAGGTTAAGAGTATGCTAGGGCAATTAATATCATTTTGGGATAGGACAAGAGTATGCTAGGATAATGAATAATTAAATTTAAATTATTATTTCTAAAATAAGGTCAGGATGTACAGCAATACAGTATATGTTTTTATATTGAAAACATATTTTATAAGTTGATTGCAGTGATTTTAATGACTATGAGCTAGCCATTATCAAACTAGAAGTAACTTAAATTAGGAAAGGTTCTTATTTTATATAACAGCACTGAATAGAGGAATATACATTATGTCAGTCTTGTCATTTAATACGGAAATTTCGAGAAAAATTTTTGCTTTGTAAATTTTGACCGCTTCCAGTAAATCCATTTTGCAACCTATATCCGCAAAGTGAATTACCGAAAGTACATTCTTGTCAAAAGAATGATGTGCTTCTAATAGAAGGTTTAAAAATGATTAATTGTTATGTTTAGAACGATATGATTTTTCGTGTTATTTTAGACCAGTCTGTCCGATGTGTATAGGGTGAAGATTATGGGTCAGTTCGGTGTGTGAAATTAATCTCTTAGACGATTACGTTAGAGAAAAGTTAAAATCGCAGAAAAATTTTCCAAAAAAGGCTGTAACACTTCCTAGACAGGAAAAAAGTAAAACCATCACATCTAATCTCACAAGACTTCTCTAAAAAAGGAATATCTCTACTAATATGAGGTTCCTTCTAAATTCTAATTAATTTGATGTCATATCTTTATAGAAACAATTAATATTTGAATCAAAAATCGCTTTTCAAAGAAAAGAAGAAGCCCCGAAGAGTTTGATAAGTGGAATGAGAAAATAATTGAAATTTAAAAACAAATACAAATGAACAAAAACAATAAAGCAGAGAAAAATAAGATAAGAGAAAGAAATCATAAAGAAGATAGACGAAGTAAAGGACGAGATGAGAAAGGAAATGAACATAAGGAAATGAAAAATGAAATGAAAATATAACATCAGGAAATAAAGTCCTCTGAAACGCTACAAGAAGAATTCATAAAAACAAAAAAATAATGGGAACAGAAAGCAGATAAATGGAAAAGGCAAAGGATAACCTGGCAGACAAAATAAATAAGCTAGAAAATAGAGTGGAAAAGAGGAAAGAGAAAAACGAAGAAATAACATAATAATAACCGAATTAGAGACTAAAGAAAACCAAAGTAAAGAAGAAATTGAACAAATAATAAAGCAAAAACTAGAATAAGACAGTGAATGTAAAAACAAACCACAAAATAAAAAACAAGGAAGGAAAACATACTGAGAGTAGTAATAAGTGAGTGGGGACTTTATGAAAACTAAAGGGAACAAACGTATATTTAGAAAATGACCAAACATACAAAAAAAACAAATACAAAATTACCTGAGAAAGATAACAAGGGTAGAAGAAATGAAAGGGAAGAGAGGAAAAGTGGGTTACCAAAAAATCATAATGTACAAATGGGACCAAATAAAAAAGTCAAAAAATGATTAAAAGATCATAGAAAAAAGAAGACAGCAAAAACAAAGAAAAGTGAAAAAGAAAGTGAAAATGGAAACAGAAGAAAGAAATAAAAGAAACAAAAAACAAGAAATGCCAATAGGGTCAAGGAATATAAGAGGATACATGGGAAAAGAAGTAGAAATAGTGGAACAAATAATAGAAACAATAAGAAAAGGAATGGAGAAAATCCATACAAGTAATTTCTTATATGGACAGGAGTAAAGATAGAAAGAGCAACTTAAGTATAACTGATTATATTACCGGAAATAATAAGAGATACAATAAGAGAAAAACACCTGAATGATAGAATTATGACTACATAAAACTAATTGAAGATAAAATGTGGATGATTATAGTGGCATACAGACCAAATGAATAATAATAATAATAATAAATTGACTTTATACATAACAGGGTAGGCGAAGTTCAGGTAGTTGATAGCCAACCTCTACTGCTCTTCCACTTAACCTACATTAAAATTATAACTAAAAAGATAATTAAAACTACGTGGTGTAACTTAATATAAAATAGCTCTGAAACTCTAACTAAGATAGTAACATTTAAGAAAGGTAGTGATAAAATTAAAGGAAATATATTTTTGTAACAAATTCTTCCGGATAGTTTTCTTAAAGCTGATTAATGTTAGTGTTTTGAGGTGTAATGGTTATAAATTTTGTAAACACTGTATGTAAAACATCTTTCAAAAAGCGTTATTTTGTGTTTAGCCGGCGAAATAAGTACCCGGAACCTCACATTAACATTGTGTACGTCAGTACGAAATACTATCTTATTGTAAAGGTAAGGAGGGGATATGGATAATGTTATTATAGAGAACACAACAATGCAACTAACGTCGATCAGACATGTTAAGCGGATTCCAAAAATTAGTCGAATACAAGAGTTTTGAATTTTTCGAATTCAATATTTTGTGACTAGATCCAAACAAAAATTATATACATCAGCAAAGTTAAAGTTTGGATGAAGCCATAGCCTATGGTTTCCATTTAAAAAAATGTAAGTTTGCGTCATATCTCGGAAAATAATGGCGATAAAAATTATTTTTTTATTAATCTGCATAAAATTATCTAAAACTTTGTCTTCTACAGTTTTTTTCTATCTGTTTAACCGAGATATATTGATTTGAAAAAATTTACTTTTTACTTTTTTCAAAATATCTAGTTATCCTTGACTTTTTTGAATACATTAACGGTGGAATTTTATTCTTCTCGAGAATCTACACTTCTTTCTCCATTTAACCGTTTCTCTATCTCTTATAGTTTCCGAGATCCCCATAGAGAACATAAAAAAAACTCACCCTCTATAAAAGAGCTACAAATTAGACCAATACAAGAGAAAATAAAGGAAAACCAAATTATGTGGTTCGGAAGGATTAAAAAGAGAATCGGAGAAGACAGAATCACAAGAAAATTGTACGAGACTCGAGTAACAGGAAAGCAAAAATAAGGAGACCTAGAATAGAATGGAATAGCCAAATAAAGTAGCAAGCATTCAGAAATGGTACTACATGGGAAGGTTTAAACGAGACAGCAAATGAGACAGCAAAGGAAGAACTGGCGGAAATACTACATGACAAATATGACAAATGAGCTTTTATAATAAGTAGTTAAAATGTAACGCCTTATACCAAAAGATAGAAAAGCAAAAGAATAAATAAATAAATAAAATTAAAAATCGGTCTTTAAAATTGTCAAATTTTCTCTATTATTATCTATTATCTCTAATTTTCTTTTAACTCATTGACTTTCCTGCAAATAAATTCTTTACCAAGTCTTAAATTTTTAGATTTTGTCTTAAATCTAAAATTTTTGGCATGTTTATTCTCTCTGACAGGGGGAAAAATATTTCATAAATATCATTGCATTTTGATGTTGGAATTAGTATTAGAACAGAAGAAGATACATTTTGATAAATCTGAGTCTAACTTACTTAGACTTGGAAGACTTATAATTTATTAAAGCAAGTTTTAAAAGGGATTTATTAAGGAGGATGTAGAAGAGATTTTTAATTTAAAACTGATGGCAAAGTGGTCAAAAACAAAAATGACATAGTGGATATAATATTGAATATTTTACGTGCAAAATATCAGCGATTGGAGTCATTCGTAATAAAAATAGAAGAATTTAAAATGCGTGCATAACTAGAGTTGGATAGATATGAAGATAATTATATAAAATTACCTGAAAAATTTACAATGTGGTGAAACAACTGTTGTGAGTCTAAGCAATAAACTTTAACATTCACACGACTTCGAGCGCTTGAATTTATAGTTCATATCATCACTAATTTCAACGATCAAGGTAAGCTGTCATTAAAAATTTAATTTAATGAAAGCGTTTTTCAACCACTGGTTCTGTCACCTTTCAGATAACAGCAAGTAGAAATAGGAAAACAACATACCATGAAGAATTCCTTAATTATGGTTTTACACAAGTAGAAGAGTACGATGAAACCACAGTATGTTGTATGTTTGAAAGTATTAACTTCAGAATCTTTCAAAAAAGTCAATTGAAGAAATAGTAGGATAATATGCATTCACATCTGTTTTCCAAACCGCGAGAATATTTTGTAACTTTAGAAATGTCTGTTAAAAGGCAAAGATTGGACAGCAACTTGTTAGGTACCTTTGATCAGCATTCAGCATCAAAGGCTAGCTTTGGATGATTGCCCGAAACAAAAAACCATTTACTATTGGTGAAGATGTGTGGTCAGAAAGAGGCGAAGAAACTAAATTCAGTGCCTTTGTCTGCAAGAATTGTAAAAGAATTTCTATCTTGGCGGAAAATGTAAAGGAACTAGTTATTTTCTCACCAAAACAGGCTAAATATTTTACTATTGAGCTTGATGAAACTACAGATGTTAGTAGCAATTCACAGCTAATGGTGTATGTTCGCTACAAAGGTACAGATGCAATTGAAGAGAAATTTTTGTGTTATTCTTCTCTCGAGTTGAGATCTCATGAAATTGATTGAAGCAGCATTCATTTAAAGTATGAAAACTATATTGCTGTGTGTGTTGATAGAGATCCAGCTATGCTGGGTCATATTAATGGTTTTTCGGTTTTTGTGAAAAAAAAATCCAAATATTGAAATTACTCACTGTATGATCCATCGACACTTCTTGTGAAATATTTGGAACCTACACTGGAAGCCGTCATGCATGATGTCATCAAAATTGTTAATGCTATCAAAGGACATGCACTAAACACGCGACTATTTCGTGAATTATGCCAGGACGGACCTACTTTATCATACAGAAGTGAGATAGCTCTCTCGCGGAAATGTTTATGGTTGATCAAAAGAATATTCTCGCAGATAAGTTTAAAAACACATCGTGGGTTGCACGTCTTGCATATTTAGCTGATATTTTTGAGAATATAAATATATTGAACAAAGAGTTGCAAGGAAAAAATATTAATATCATTTTAGCCAGAGAAATAGTGTCAGCGTTTGGATTGAAGCTTCAATATTGGAGACAGAAAGCAGAACAGAACAAGATAGCTTCTTTTTCAAAGTTAGCTTTGTTTTTGGAAGATTGTGAAAATATTTTGATGACATCAAGGACACAGTTATCATACATCTTACCAAACTCAGAGAGCGTTTCTCTGATTACTTTCCAGATCTTGATATAAATACTGTAAGTTGGGTTGTAGATCCTTCTAAATGTGACATTGCTAGCGTACCAGAAGATCCTCCAGGTTTGGCAGAGGAAATTCTTGAACTTCGATGTAATACTGAAGCACGTATTCAATTTGAGAGCAAATCAAATCTGTCGGGTTTTTGGTTGTCAAAAGCTGCAAAGGCCTTTAAAATTGCACATGAGAAGGCGATAAAAAGTTGCTGCCATTTGCAACAATATATTTTGCAACGATATACCTTTGTGAACAAGGCTTTTCCACTTTAATGAACATAAACATGAAGAACAGAAATCGATTAAACGCCGAAGACTGTATCCAAATTGCTCTTACACCAATTTTGAAGTTATTGTATCAAACATGAAGCAACATTATTTCTCCAAAACATGAAAGGGTAACGTTTTCAATTAATTTTACACACTTACTATTTTCATGCAACATTTTTATTTGCCGTGTAAATTAATTCAATAAATAAAGTTTAATTTAAGTTTACATTGATTTTCTTCTTTTCAAAATGAGGGGGTAATATTAACTTACGCAAAAATATTTTGGGGTAATGGTTAATAAAGTTCCCCGACCGCTGATATAGTGTCTTTATATATGTATTAAGTTATCAATTGATATATGAGTATGAAAAGATTTTTTTTAGAATAAGTTAATAGATTTAATGAAGACATTAATGAACAGTAAAAGTAGCCTTGTCAATTTGAGGTATGAGATGCAACTATTAGGCTAGTTATAGCATTTAGATTATTGATTTAATTTGGAATTTGCAGAAATAGAAAGACATTGAATTGACAAGGCGGATACATGTTTCATCATGATGAAACTCCATAACAAATTGAAATAAAACAACACAGTGGTAAGGGTTTCACATTTATTGTTGAACACTGCAACATGTTTCGCCACACAGTGGTTTCATCAGGCAGATGAATAATAAAAAACATGTTGCAGTGTTTAGCAATAAATGTGAAACCCTCCCAACTGTGTTGTTTTATTTCAATTTAGAAATAGAAAATAATAAAATATATAAGTCCTTTACGTTGTAGAAAATTCACTAATAAATAGAAAAAACACGAAAATATATTCGTAAAATCTACAACAAATGAGTCATATTAAGACTACAAGAACAAATCACTTTTGAAATAACTACTTCTCTAGCTAATACTTCGACAGACATTGAATAATACAAAAGTAATTTGAGTGTTACAAAATAGCAAGGCTATCAAAGCAACACTAGTTTGAACGTATTTCTTTCTGTAAAATGAACTAAAAATGATTGAATGTACGTTAAAATAGTTTGTGAGTGACTATACTTTGATAATTTGGAAAAAAAAAATGAATTTAGGTTGATGTAAATAAAAATAAATTAGCAAAAGCAATTAAATAATTCAATACTCAATTTTATAACCATCTGTAGACACGTGTTTCGATATTTCAATCTCTTCAGTACAGCTTTATTATAAAATTGATTTTAAACATAAATAAAAACGTTTACTAAAATAAATATAATGAAAAATAATTGCTTTTGCTAATTTATTTTTATTTACATCAACCTAAATTCATTTTTTTTCCAAATTACCAAAGTATAGTCACTCACAAACTATTTTAACGTACATTCAATCATTTTTAGTTCATTTTACAGAAAGAAATACGTTCAAACTAGTGTTGCTTTGATAGCCTTGCTATTTTGTAACACGCAAATTACTTTTGTATTCAATGTCTGTCGAAGTATTAGCTAGAGAAGTAGTTGTTTCAAAAGTGATTTGTTCTTGTAGTCTTAATAAGACTCATTTGTTGTAGATTTTACGAATATATTTTCGTGTTTTTTCTATTTATTAGAAATAGAAAGTTTTGAAAAGAAAAGGAGATTGTGGATTTCGTTTCTAAAAAGATGAAAATGTTACAGCCGTACTAATAGACCGAGATTAATTCTCGGATTGTAGAATCCTAAATTAATTGTCGTATTTTTTTAGTTACATTTAAATATCACTGGTTTTATGTTGGTATCACGAAACAGCTGATTGTATTGTCAATATAACCCGTGATTGTCAGTTGAGGAGCATGTGCAAAGTTTGTTTGCAAAAACATTAAATGAAAATAATTCTACAAATTTTCATTGAAAATAATTATCGACTGTACTTACTTTAATCTTGATTAAATTAAAACAATGCTTATTCCTTGTCCCTTATCAGGCAAACTAACTTTGCAAACAAACATTTCACGTTCTTCTTTACTGACAATCACGTCAGCTGTTCCGTAACACCAATGTAAAACCAGTGATATTCAAATGTTACTAAAAAAGTTACTAAATCTGACAATGAATCTAGGATTCTACAATCCGAGAATTAATCAGTGACTATTGTTACGTTTGTTAGTGTGTTATATTTGAAAAATAGTTATTATGGATGTGATTTTTTAGTGAGTGTGTTTGTTTGTGTGTAGGAATAAAATTTAATACTGTTTTATTCGTATTACTAACGTGATGAATTAAATCGAATTTTAAGTTTCCTAAACTAGGATCGTAAAAGTAAAACAACAATATTATTCAAAGCAGCGAAAACCACGGAAACCATGGGCCCGCAAATATCGGTTACATAAATTATGTAACCATGCATATAACTGAGCTTATTACTATTGCAGCAAGTTTGTGTGCGCTACGTAGCGAAAGGATTCCGTAAAGGATAAACCCTAACGGAATAGTTGTTCAGTACCACAATTCACATTTATCCGGGAATCAATACCTTAACATATATTAATTTACATTTTAGTGACATTGTGATCTATTCAGTCGCACATATCACATCGTGTCACTAGACACGGGAACAGATATCATTTACACACATAGGGAATTGAATTGTGAGCATCGAAATTCAAATGGTGTCGAGGTGAAATGAAATCTTGAGGTGCAATTGTTGACGAAATTGGAAATTGTAGCGAATGCACATCGGCGGGTCTAAATTATTAATGTTGTGGCGAGGGGTTTATTGAAGGCGGGAAATCCCCAGCGATTCGGCAGCTAGTTAAAAGTTTAAAGAAGTATTATAGGAGATTTTGTATTGTAATCGAGTTGTCGAGCGGGAACATAAAATATTTATTCGCGATGATAAACGACCAAATGTACTTTTTTATATATATTTATATCCCTGGGCCAGAAGTTTACGGAGAGTATCAGACAGCGCTGGTGCGACCGAGACGGAGGGGAAACGGCGAAAAAATATCGATAGAGTATCAACTAAAATAAGAGATCGAGTAAAAATTCAAAGGAGGTAGTCATATTTTGTGCTCCGTTGATCTTGAAAACTACATTTTGGGTGTGACGCCCCCTAAAATCACTGCGAACCAAATGAAGTGTGAGAGATGAGTCGACGGACGCGCATACATTCCACGCTTTTCTAAGCACACAACCGAGAGCCGAATGTATCAATTTGGCAGCCGCGTGTGTTTTACTGCAACGAAATATGGCTGTTTAACGAGTTCTGCCCTCGCACAGAAAACGCACAAACAATAATAAAATGAACATAATAAAATTCCACAAAACACCATAAAGGATTAAACTGTAAACTCCGGGGCCCTTTAACGCATCCCCGGAACTTTTGTTGGAAAACTTCACTGAATATATACATTCCAATTATCATACGGAATTAACTTTGAATGGACGATCGCGTTCGTTTCGGGTTTTGTTCATGATTTATCGATTTAATCAATTGATGAAATGGAATTGGGATTGTTTTATATAAAAAAACAATGGAATTAGTTATTACACGATGTACATGTATTATTCATTGTTTGTTAGAACTTATTAGAATCTAATAATATCTCTGTTAAAAACAATAACATTCACACACAGTTAATGTAGAGCTAATAAAAATATATAGTTTGAAAATGCATTTTTTTTCAAGATTATATTTCATGAATTATTAAAAGTAGAAATAAAAGTCTCAACAGAAAACAATATTTACAATAATATATAATTATCTAAGTCTATAAACACTGTATAAATGACATAATATTCATTTTTGATGAACTTACTCTCCATTTTGGTCAATTCCAAAACTATTTCTTTTTCTGATGAAGTATTAATAATATTATCCTTCTTAACTAAATTACTTCTACACTTGTTTTAATTTGCATTTATTCCTAACCGAATTTCACATATTATCTATATCCCTAATTTAGCTTTCAAATTTAAATAGAAACATTTTTACTTTCCCTATATAGTATATATAGGGGAAGTATTGTTTTCGTGCATGAAAATATCTGTGGGCGCTGTATCTCAAAAAATGAATGATCCGTTTGAGATGAAACTTTAAATCTAAGGTTTTATCATTAAAAACTGGAACTGAAAAGCTTTTGGTAAACATTCAAAAACCGGAAGTGGATGTTTACTCGAGACCCTTTTTTGTTTTTTTCTGATAATTTTTGGAATATGAAAAATATTTCAAAACTTTTTAAACAAAAGTTAAGGGGAACGAAAAACTGAACAAGTTTTATTAAAACATACTTTTCGTAAAAACTTTCGAGAAAATAATATCAAAAATGAAAATTTTGATATTTTTTGCCAATTGCTAATAAATTATTGAAGTTACATGAAATTTATATAACATATAATTGTAGAGAATTTACAAGTTAACAAATGATCAATAATAGCATTTTTGCCACATCACCATTTGCTTGAGGCGTTTTTTTTGTTTTTTCCAATATTTTTTTTAATATGAAAATTAAAAATTAAAAATGTTAACATTTTTTTCCTATTGCTAAACTACAGGAGTTATATGAAATTTATATTACAAATAATTGTAGAGAATTCGAAAGTGAACAAATTATTAGGAATAGCTGTTTGTCGTAAACCTCAATTCAATTCTTATAAAAAATTATGTTTAGAAAATTCAACGTATAGAAAATATTTGCTTAGAAATTTTGATGTATGAAATATTATTTATATAGAAATTCGATGTACAGAAAAATCTTTGTTTAGACCAATCGATGAAAAGAAAACTCTTTATTTAGAAAATTCGATGTACAGAAAATACGATGTATAGAAAATTCTTTGTTTAGAAAAATTTTTATTTAGAAAATTCGATGTATAGAAATTTCTTTGTTTAGAAAATTCGATGTACAGACAATTCTTTATTTAGAAAATTCGATGTATAGAAATTTCTTTGTTTAGAAAATTCGATGAAAAGAAAATTCTTTATTTAGAAAATTCGATGTATAGAAATTTTTTCTTTCGAAAATTTGATGTACAGAAAATTCTTTATTTAGAAAATTCGATGTATAGAAATTTCTTTGTTTAGAAAATTCGATGTATAGAAATTTTTTATTTAGAAAATTCGATGTATAGAAATTTCTTAGTTTAGAAAATTCAATGTATAGAAATTTTTTTATTTAGAAAATTCGATGTATAGAAATTTCTTTGTTTAGAAAATTCGATGTATAGAAATTTCTTTGTATAGAAAATTCGATGAACAGAAAATTCTTTATTTAGAAAATTCGATGTATAGAAATATCTTTCTTTCGAAAATTTGATGTACAGAAAATTCTTTATTTAGAAAATTCGATGTGTAGAAATTTCTTTGTTTAGAAAATTCGATGTACAGACAATTCTCTATGTAGAAAATTCGATGTATAGAAATTTCTTTGTTTCGAAAATTTGATGTACAGAAAATTCTTTATTTAGAAAATTCGATGTATAGAAATTTCTTTGTTTAGAAAATTCGATGTACAGGCAATTCTTTATTTAGAAAATTCGATGTATAGAAATTTCTTTGTTTAGAAAATTCGATGTACAGACAATTCTTTATTTAGAAAATTCGATGTATAGAAATTTCTTTCTTTCGAAAATTCGATGAACAGAAAATTCTTTATTTAGAAAATTCGATGTATAGAAATTTCTTTGTTTAGAAAATTCGATGTATAGCAATTTTTTTATTTAGAAAATTCGATGTATAGAAATTTCTTTGTTTAGAAAATTCAATACTCAAAAAAAATATGTTCCTTGTTTAGAAAATTCGATGTACAGAAAATTCTTTATTTAGAAAATGCGATGTATACATTTTTTGTTTGTTTCGAAAATTCAATACTTATAAAAATTTTGTTTACAAAATACGATGTAGGGAAAATTCTTTGTTTAGAAAATTTTATGTATAGAAAATTTTTGTTTGGATAATTAGATGTATTGAAAATTCTTTTGTTTAGAAAATTCATTACTCAAAAAAAATTATGTTTAGAAAAGTCGATGTATAGAAAATTCTTTGTTTAGAAAATCCAATACTCAAAAAAATGGATGTTCAGAAAATTTGATGTTTAGAAACTTTGTTGTTTAAAAAATTGGATTTATAGAAAATTCATTGTTTAGAAAATTCGATGTATTGAAAATTCTTTGTTTGAAAAATTCAATACTCAAAAAATATTTATGTTTAGAAAATTCGATGTAAAGCCAATCGTTTGTTTAGAAAATTCAATACTCAAAAAATTATTTTTAGAAAAATCGATGTGTAAAAAATTCTTTGTTTAGAAAATTCCTCGTTTAGAAAAATCAATACTCAAAAATATTTATGTTTAGAAAATTAGATATACAGATAATTCTTTTTCTAGGCATTTCGATGTTTAGAAAATTATTATTAAAATATTCAATGGTTAAAGAATTCTTTGTATATAAAATTCTTTGATTAGAAAATTCAATGTACAGAAAAATTTTTGTTTAAAAAATTCGACAATTATAAAAAAAAAATTAGAAAATTCGATGTTTAGAAAATTTTCTATTTAGAAATTTTAATGCCCAAAAAATGTATATTTATAAATTTCGCTGTGCAGAAAATTTTATGTTTGGAAAATTAAGTATTCAGAAAATTTTATATTTTATAATTATTACTTATGACTAACCCATGAATATAAATATTCTGCTTGGAAATAAACAAACTCTAACTCTATAATTTTTTGTTAAGAAAATTCATTATTCAAAAACCCTGAGTTTTAGAAAATTCGATGTGTAGAAAATTCTATTCAGTTGAATTAACCCTTATATTTAGAAAATTCGATGTAGAGAAAATTCAATATTCATAAAACTTTGTGTTTAGAAAATTCGATGTATAGAAACTTTAATACTAAAAATATGAATGCTTTCGATGTATAGAAAATTCAATGTTTACAAAATTCAATACAAAGTTTATATTCTATATTTATATTCTCTGTCTAGAAAATTCAATACTAAAAAAATGTATGTTTAGAAAATTTGGCATATAGAAGATTGAATGTATCAAAAATTATTTGTATAAAAAACATTTCATAAACATCTATGTTTAGTAAATTCGATGTACGGACAATTTTCTGTTTAGAAAATTCAAAAAATAAAAGAAATTGTTCAGAAAATTCAATGAATAGAGAATTCTCTGCTTAGAAAATTAAATACTTATAAATGTTTATGTGTAGGAAATTTGATGTACTTTATTTAGACAATTCAATACTCAAAAAATTAGATGTAACATATTAATTCGAAAATTTAACATTTAGTTTAGAAAATTCTCAATTTAGAAAATTAGTTTATAACATTGATAAAAATATTTACCCAAAAAAAAAACTAAATTGGATGTTTAAAAATTTAATATATAGAAAATACGATATAAAATAAATGTGCATACAAAAATTTCTAAATATGATGTTTGATATATTTAATGTAATATATTAAAACACAGAAACTTCTCAATTCAATCTAGAAAATTAAATGTTTCGAAAATTCAGGCTAATACATTGATAGAAAGGTATTTACGTCCAGAAACCGCTAAATTAAACTTTTAGGTGATTTAATAAGTTAAGAAAATTCTATGTATAGAAAATTTAATGTTTACAAAGCTCGAAATCTGATTTAATACTAAAAAATAGCATAAATGGCCGGACTAACCCTCATTTTAAATTACAAAAGAAAACGAAAGATCCTATAGAAATGAAACTTTAGACATAAGGTTTCATCGTTCAATACTGAAACTGACAAGTTTTTAGTAAACATTCATAAACCGGAAGTGGATGTTTACTCAAGGTCTTTTTTTGTTTTTTTTCGATATTTTTTTTAATAATTTTTTTTTACAAACTTATCAAACAAAAGTTAAAGGGAATGAAGAACTGAACAAGTTTTATTAGAATATATTTTTCGTAAAATTCTTAAAAAAATATAAAAATTGAAAATTTTGACATTTTTCCTAATGGTTATTTGAAATTTGTATGACAAATAATTGTGGAGAATTTAAATGAACAAATTATTAGGAATAGCTTTTTGCGAAATCCTTATAGTTTTCGAGTAAAATATAGGGAAAGTACTATGATGGCCACATCACCATTTTTCTAAATGATCCGATGATGATTTGATAATGCCACAAGACTCATAAATCCAGACAGAGAGACTTCTGATTTCTGTAGATTAATGAAATATTTATATGAACTCGAATATAGTTTTTTTTTTAATTTATGGCTTTAATTATGATGTCTAAGAATGCAGTATAATATGGAAGTTGAAAAGATTTTTGGAAAATTTTTGGTTGGGAATAGAAGGCATTCTTCAATAAGGCTGGCTAGAGTAGTATCACGTAAGTCATATAGGTGTTGATTGAAAAAATTATAGATTATATATTTTGTAAGTGTCTAGTGGTCCAACTGACGGTGTTGCCGAAGACTTAAAGTAGGAAGCCGGAAGTCGATTTGCGATCGACATCGCTCTCCCAGTCGGCGTCTGAGAAGCATCTCAAGCTCTCTCGATTGTTTTTTCGATAGCATATTCCGAAGTCCAGTCTGCCTTGTAAATAGCGAAGTATTCTTTTCAGTCCCTTCCAAAGGGAAATTGTCAGCCTTTCTTGGTGTCTGCTGTAGTGATTAACTGCTACGTTCAAGTCAGGTCTTGTAGTAAGAGTGGTGCATAGCAGACATGCAATTAGTTCCCGGTACGATACGTCCTTCAAAGGCTGCTCATCTTAGTTCTTTGGTATGTGTTTGACTTCGATGGGTGTTTTAGCTGGTTTACAATTTTCCATGTCGTATTTTTTCAAAAGGTTCCTTAGATAGGTTGGTTGGCTCATAAACAGTTCTACAGAAGTTCTCTGGATATTAATTCCTAAGAAGTTTACCAAAGTCCTTTTCATCGAATCTGTTCTTCAGTGCGTCCTATGTGAGCTCGTGAGTTTCCAGCAATGATGAGATTATCTACGTAAAGAAGAAAGTATAGTTTCGACTTCTTGGTTTGACAGATGTAAAGGCAATTGTCAGCGTGTGATCTCTGCAGTCCAATTTTGGTTATGAAGGCGTCAAAGGTCATGTTCGATTCCATGGGGAACTGCTTTAGTCCGTATATGGTTTTATTTAGCTTGCAGACAAATCCTTCCTCGTACTCATGCCCAGACGGCGGTTTCATATAGATCTCTTCTCTGAGATTGCCATGTAGGAAAGCGTTTTTGACATGAGTTCGTCTGCGAAGAGGTCTTCTTTATTAACGATTGAGAATAAGGTACAGAGAGTCGTCAGCCTAGCAACGGGAGCATAGGTTTCGTGATAGTCGTAGCCCTCTCGTTGCGCACATTCTTTTGCCACTAAACGCGGTTTGTACTTGTCAATGTGGCCATCGCTGTCGCGTTTAATTTTGAAGACCCACCTAGAGTTGATTATCTTCTTTCCAATGGGCGCCCTTACCATTACCCATGTTCGATTTTTGATCAGGGCGTTGAGTTTTTTTCGTCGAAGTTTTGTATGTCCTTAAACGATCCAGGTACCTTGTCTACAAAAGATTCTGCGAAGCAGGCAATAGTGGCGTAATCGCTACCTAGAAGGTTTGGTCCTGGTCCTGGTGCTTCATCGAGGCGGCTCTGGTTCGAAGTGATCCAAGGTATCTTTAAAGGTGTCTTCTGGACATTCCTTCTGCATTTGGCATCCTTTGGATTCCTCTTCTTCGGGTGACTTGTCCATTGCTTCCTCCTCCGATCCTTCGTCGATTTCTTCCGGCTCTACTAAACTAAATCTCGACTCTTCGAAGATGACGTCTTTCCCATTTATTAGCTTTCGCTTTTCCGGACTCCAAAGTACATATCCGTTTAGACAATATCCGACCATGTAGCATTTCATAGACCTCGACTGAAATTTCTCTTCAATTGGGGACGCGCAAGTACGCAGTACACCCAAAAACTTTAATTTTCCTCAGGTCAGGCTCTTCTTCGAGCCACACCTGTCTGTTCAACCCTGAAGAGGGGCTTCAATTGATGAGGTAGACAGCGCACATTACTGCTTGAGCCCAAAAACTGTTCCCGAGTTTGGAGCTTAGGAGCATACACCTAGCATGTTCTAGAATGGTTTGATTCATCCTTTCTGCCACACCATTTTGCTCAGGCGTGTACCGAATGGTGAACTCAAATTGGATTCCTTTTGTCTCGAAGAGCTACCGGATTGATCTTAAGGTTGAAACGTGTAGTTGCCATTGCCTCGTAGATCTTCTTTCTTTGATTTCATAGTAAAGGCCAGGGTGAAATAAGTGTAGTCATCAATGAAGCTGATAATGTATCTCTTCCCATCCTGCGACGTTGGGGTGACAGGTCCAATGAGATCGCTGTGGATTAGCTCCAATGGTCGTCGTGTTCTTTTCCTGTGTTGGTCATGAGGTTCCTTGGCCTGCTTTCCTTCTTTGCACGTATGGCATCTAGTCTTTGGTTCCCTGCCTTCAGTGATTTTTATCCCTTGTCCAGACTGATGATGTGCCACAGTTCCAGGCTCTCTCCTGTTTTGAGCTTCCTCTTGATGGAGTCATAATTTCAGTTCATATAACTGTCTCAGGTTCCTTTTAGCAATCGCAATTGTCTTTCCATTCTTTGATACAATACCTCTTCCGTTATTTAACGTAACTTCTAGTCCATTCTGCTCTAATTTACGTACTGAGAGTAAATTTTGTTGAGCCCCTGGAGCAACTAGAGCATCTTTAATTGATATCAAATGTACTTCACCTTCCACATTTACGTATCCTTGAACATCACCTATGATTCTCGATTTTAAAAATGATCTGGATTTTGCTACTCATATTCGAACAAGGAATTTAAGTTTCCGCAAGTTTATAGCGAATGACTCGGAGTTCACCAGATGATCCGTCGCTTCTGAGACCAAGATCCAGCAGCTGCTCATTCCTGAAGTAGTGGTTTCAGTTAAAAAAGAGTACGAATAAGTTGTAGGGTTTTCCGGTTCATCGTTGCTTTCAGTTGCCATGTGAGCAGTGTAATGGTTTGGCCGATTTTTTCGTTTAGGTTTCCGACATTCAGTCCGTTTGTGGCCAACTGCCCACAATTATGAAATTATGACACTGAAACTGAAACTGATTACTTCTTTGTACATTGGAATCGTAGTTGCCAGGTTTACGTGCGTTTTTGTTTACACTCGGTTGACGCATAGAGATTTGTGAAGTGAAGGCATATCATAATATTTATTTTTTACATTACTGTGATCCTTTCGTTTGGATTCCTCTTCTAAAAGTCTGTTTTTGACGAAATTTAACGAAACAAATGACAAATCACATCTGATTCTTCTAGGGTAGCACCTATATTCTTGAGTTCACTAATCATTTTTTTTGTCCAACAACAGAAAATGTTTAGCCAGAGACCCATTTACAGCATTATATTTTAAGGTTAGAAGTGACTTACGTAATAAGAGCTGACTCGCTAAACCTTTCCTCTCAAAGGCGCTATCCTTATCTTTTGCGTATTCCAGATGGCTATCCGCGATCCGTTGGATAATTTGAGATTTACATTTACGATCGGCTTTAGCGTGGGCACCCTATTGTTCCGCTTTCCGGGCTTGAATTTCCCAGTTGTCGTGTTCGTGGATAATTATCATTTCCGAATGACGTTTTTGTATGTAAATCGTCAGGTCCATTTCCATCAGGAATGTTTCAATCCTGAAATTCCAGTTTCCAAAGTTCGTACCGTCAAACAATGGTATTCTATATTTTTTTCCGCCATTTTGAGGTTACGACGTGCGCGTGTTTCCAGTACGTTTTTAGTCACTACGGTATTTTACTTTGCTTTGCCACTCTTAATTACGCTTGGGCCTATAACCTGTTGAGGTGCTTGGTGTGACGAGTGACAAAAGCAACAATAATATTAATAGAGTTAACGGTTATTACTGATGTAAACAAAATAGGGCATCCGTATAGTACTGCCCCCTGGGTTATTGGCGCCAACTCCAAATGAGATGCACCAATAGTTATTGGTTTCCCAACACTTCGACAATTTCAATATTGCACTTAGTGATCCTTTCAGGTATCTAAAACTTTTCTCTTCAGTAAGCTATGAACATACATTGTTTGTGACGAATATTATATCAAAATTTGTTCCTTGAGCTGAATAAAACTAACTAAGGAAACTCCTATGGATTCCTAGATTCAAATAATGTTTCCACATTTAATATTTAAAGCATTAACAGAACTGATTGCTTTTAACACATTCTTTATGCTGAATTATCAACACCATGTTTAGGTTAATCTTAAAATTGATTACGTTTCCCAAATTTTGCATGCTAAATACATAAATATTAGGTTCATTTTTAAATGATCAACAAAATCGGATACCTTTCCTAAATATTCTATACTAAATTAATTAATCGACATTATGGTTAGGTTAATTCTAAACTAAACAACGCAATCAAATCTTTAATGCAAAATTAAATTATATAAATTTTGATTAGGTTAATTCTCAAATGAGTTTTCTTTCTGAAAATAATAATTGTCATACAGGGTCTATTATGAAAGTAACGCGCATGTTTTTATTGTAACACGTCCATAGATCGCAGCGAGGTTAAAGTGGTCGAAAAATGTGGTGAAGGGTCTGCCTTTATAATGCAACCGTTTGCCAGTTTGCTCCGATCAATCTGAATAGGAAGACGTGACTTCCTGTTAAGCACGTTTTACGACTTTGTAACACATCGCGATAGATTATTATTCCCTTGAACAGCGATACAAGTTTTGTGCGCGGTTTGGACAAAATGCAGCCGAAACATTTCAGATGTTTCAAGAGGCCTTGAGGGATGACTGCATTTCAAGGTCACAATCCGGGAGATGGCATAAGGTGTTTAAGCAGGGCTTTAATATGGGATTTACTTAATAGTCGAGGGTAAAGGGACGTAAGTTCCTAGTGGGTGCAAGATAATCTCCAGAATAGCCTCGACGGGCATGAGTAGTGATGGCGAAGTAAGAGAGCTATTTTCGAGTAGGGGGATATGGGATAGAATCAATTAAGTGAATTGGGGTTAAGGAATTACGTTCGGTTAGGGAAGTTGCTGATACGTTGTATTATTCTTTGTTGTCCAGTAAGAGCAGGCAGTATTTTCTCAGAAGGCGTCCTTGGTGGGAGAAGCGGTGGGCGAGCTAATAAATGGTAGAGAAAGTGAAGAAGACGTTGGGGAGTTCGGAGACAGAAATTGGAAGTATTGTCTGAGAGACTGGATTTCAATGCAGGGAGGAGGCAGGGCCCCGTAATTTTTTCGGATTCCTTTGATGGTGACCAAGGGACTAAGATTGTGTTGGAATGAAATGCCAATGTAGGAATTTTTTTAGCGAGAGTATGGGGTAATTGTTGACTAAAAGAGAGATGACGGGAGGAAGTGAAGCTTACGATGATGCAGGTGGTGGAAGATGGTGTAATATTGACCTTCTTTCTTAAATATTACACATTAAAACAAATTATTAAGGGGTTGACGCCTGGCGCTGGCCCATTTCGTAAAATCTTTTTGGAGGTTTGAAACAGCTGACTGGTAGGAGGTCCTTGGAGTAGTTATCACCATAAGTCTGAATGAGAGAGAATTAGGGTGGGAAATGTCGTTAGTAAAGAGAGAGTAAATGAGGGCGATAACACGAATCCTTGCGGGACACTACAGTGAATAGAGTGAATAGAGAACAATTTGCGGAGGAGTAGGAGGCTGAGTGGAAGCGATTCTGTTGAAAGGATTTGATTATTGGGATTAGCGGGAGCGGGGTATTTATTCGGTGGAGATTAAGGATAAGACCTTTGCGCCTTCGAACGCTTTTTGCATATCGAAAAATACAGCTGTAGTGTAATTGCCGCTGTTGGCGGAGTTAACTATGGAGGCCGTTAGTGGAAAAATTGCATCATGTACGAAACCGTGATGGAAACCATTCTGATAATTGGAAATGTGGTGTTTAGAGGAATCGAGGTGTTGGGAGCGTATTAGGCATAAGAAAGAGGTGAGTGACAGACAGTAGAGGATGCCGTTGGCATTTAATTAGGAAACTGATCCGATCTAGAGTGATGTCGTCATTATTGGAATAATGTAAGGTGAATTTAGTCGTGGGGAGTAGTTGGAAGTGGTTGAAGTAGGAGTTGGACTCAATGAGGGGGTAGCCCGCGAGAAAGGTGGAGTGAGTGGTGAGGTGAGAGCGATTCAGTAGGGTCGATCACGGGTAGATATTAAAAGTGTAACGGGACGAGAGATTACGAAAGGTTTTCCAGAAAAAAGCGGGGCAGTGACGCAGTGAAGTCTATGTTTTAAAGTCATTTTTGTTTTTTGAATTCTTAGTTTTATAAGGGCATTCAGGTTAGTCCAGGAGAAGATTTTCTTTAGGAAGAAGTGTGAAGTGAGGGGGTTGAATAGCCAAAAGGTCGCTTGTTCTCCAGGGAACAAGGGCAAAAGTGTTTTTACGATGTCGTCAGTGACTAAAATGTGGTCAAAGATCAAGTGACCGTGGTGGCCTATAAATATGAGAAGGGTATTTGGGCGGCAGACGAGTGGCGAGATTAAGAGGAGGTTTTCTATTTCGCGGCCGTGGAGGTTAGTTGCGGTGTCCCCAAAAGGGAAAGATCTTCTAGGAAGAAAGAAGAAGACAGTAATTTAGAGGAGCAAGAGTGGGAAATATAAATAGAATGAACTCCTATTCACTCTATTTATATTCGGGAAGAGTTTGGACAAAGAAATAAGAACAGAAGCTAGGCAGATATTATGGTCGTTGTTAAGTGGTTGGAAAGGAATTGCTTGGTGTAAGATTATAACGCAACCGCCTCTCTCGGGACCGTTATCTTGTGGATATTATAGCCGGGGATGGAGAGGCGGGTTAAAGGGAAGAAGAAAGTTTCTTGGAAGCAGAGGATAAGATGGTTGATGTCGGTCCGAAGGGAACGTACTGGAAGGATTTTGCGTCTGGTCCCTCTGATGTTAATGGTAGCGAAATTTAAACTGTTATGTTCGGAGCTAAATTTTGGTCATGGGTCGTAGGAGTAAGCGGCAGAGTGACAAGGTGTACAAAGGCGGAATTCAGAAATATAACTCGGAGGCCGAGAATCTCAGCAACAGCGGCCGAAACCGCATCCTAGATGCCTGCAGATTAGGTGTGGCGTAGTTTGGAAAGAGTTGCTGTAATTACATGTATGAATTTTTCCTCAAGGGAGGCATTATTGTTGGTGGGGGGAGGCGAATTTTAGTGGGACAGCTATGTCGTCGCTTAAGGATTTGACAGCGTTATGTTTCTTAAGACATTTATTTGAAACGCGGGGTGGTTGGTTACGCATTGAGCACATTTATGGGAGGTGGCGATGCACTTGTTGGATGAGTGGCGGCCAACGCTGAAGAATTTTCCAAAAAGACCGCCACATAAATCAAAGTTACCGCTATGATTTATTCCAAAAATTAAAACAAACTTAAACTGACTTTAAACTAAATCCTTTTCATTATGAAAATAAAAATAATTCCAGGTAGACTTCGCAATGACACCCAAGAATTTGCTTATACTTGTGATAGAGTAAATATGGTTGCTATCGCTTTCCTAACAACTATAGTTGAAACCGTCTTACTGATTCTGCTATTTATCCATTAAAAAATCCCTCTATTTGTAGATACTCATACATAATACCATAAGTGATGGCAGTTTACTCAAATAAATTTTGTTTGTACATGAAAGTTTTTTCCTTGGCGATTTTAGTGAGAGCAACTGTCATTTTTTTTTCTATCAGTTGCTCGAATAAAAATGGTGAATGAGCAACAAACTTGAATGTACTCGTACTAGAAACAAAATTTATTCCGAGTTAATTGCCATCATGAATGGTATTTGGAAAGACTATTCCACGACTTCAAACGAATATTAATGAACGGTTCAATATTTGTGTTAATTTTTTATGATACATCTGCAGTATTTTGGCCGAAAAATTCGATATAGATTGATGATGATGATTAATGACACCTTCTTTATAATCATTTGTATTTACCTTCTTCATATTATACGCCCAGTCTCCCAGAATCACTGCAAGAGTTTCCATTGAAGTAGGTGCTAACAACTGGTAGTTTCTATCGGCGCAAAATTCTTCAAATTGTTTCCAAACACATGATCTCGTTTTTGTTGTATTTTTTTGGTGCAGAACTTGCCACAATAGCATCTATTATGGATGATGAAGCTCTAACTAATCTTTTCATTTTATAACCCACTTACAACTGACATAAGTATAAACAACGTTTTTCTCTTTTTTATCAAGGCTAATTCAATTTATTTGTCGGGAAATAGTTAATTTCGGTTTATTCAGTTGAAAACGCTAGGTGCTGTTTATTCACTTATAAATTTACGTGATTGGCTAAAAAATAACATAAACCTCCTTTTCATTGGCTACATGCAATAGGAGTGGAATAATCTAATAAATATGCATAATGAAAATAGTATATATAGTGGATTTTTGCAATTATGTTCTTCTCAGCGTTTATTTTCTAGTTGAAATCAAAACATTTTATAATTTATCATTTCACGTCACAACAAAAAAATAATTTCCCGTGAGTAATTACTGTTCAAACAAATCTATTAAAATACTACAATGGAACCGGCAGAGAAAAAAAAATACAGTTTTCTCGGCAGTTATTTATCACTTCGGACAATATATCCATGCTTCTGTGGATTATACTCGTAACGTTAGTGTTATTGTTACGTTCATTGGACTAAAAGCATCGATCACATAATATTTCCTGGCCAATGATTCACACACGCACAAAAGGAGAAATTACATAAAGAGAATCCATTTGTACTCCGCGGGCAACGTTTTTTTTTTTTTTGTTATTTTCTATCCCGGGAGCCACACAATTAAATGCTTATTAAAATAAATTGGATTAATTAAAAGATAAGCGCCTGGCCCGTTGTGCTTTAAAAATCTTTCAAAGAGATAATTATATGAATTTAGATTACAGTACAAACATTCAGAAGAATTAAGCTGTATATATTTGCATAGTGATTTCTTTATGTTCTCAGTGGACGCTATATGTAAGTTTATAATAGGTGTAGAAACAGCCATATAGACTATAAGTGCAAATAAATAATTATAAAGAGAGAGAAAAAAGGTACGGTTATCTAATAGTGAACCTAGTGTACATTTAATAAAAGTTAATTTCTAAATGTTATATAACACACCCATTTTTATAATACAGATATTTTATGTTCCGTAAAATTATCACTTGAGGAATTATAAATTATAATTATAATAATGAGGATATATAAATAATTTATACACTTTTATACGTAAATCTATTAAAATACAAATGAAAAAATGAATATACTTTGGTTTTAGTTCTGTTCTATTATTTCCGTTTGAAGTTGTTTAGAAAAATAACCTAGTTATGACGAGTTAAATATATGCAGATTTATATTATTTATGTTTGCCGTAATATACCGGGTGTCCCGTTAATGTAGGGAAATGGCCGATTCCTGGGGTCAAAATATGATGATTTAATACAACTTATCTATATTAAAAAATTCACGGTTTAGCCGGAATTGGTTTTCAAAGTTTCAAAAAATTACTATTTTTTGTGCAAAAACCGTAAAAGATATCAAATACTATTAAGACACAAAAAAGTTTTTAAATTAATTGGTCTTTCAAGAAATACTTTTTTAGATTTTACTGGATGCACCAATAAAAAAATATTTTAGTTTTTAAGTGGTGGTATTACAGTTTTGATACTTCCTGTTTATCACTAATGACTATAATAACTAAAATAATGTATTATATTAGGGTAGTTATTAATAATAAATTTCATTCAAATCGAATAAATGGTTCAATTGTTATAAACAAGAGGAATACAATTTTTTGAAACTTCCGGCTTAACCATAAATTTTTGCATATAGATAAGTTGTATTAAATCATCGTATTGACCCCAGGAATCTATGGTTCAGCCATTTACCCACATTAACGGGAAACCCTGTATCTTCAAAAAATGATAACTACTACAAAAATTTATAATTGCGACATTATTAATAATACTAATATTGTTTAAGTTCGGAATCAAGTTTTACCCTCATTGTACACAAGGTTTCGAGGCTAAACAAAAGTTTGCCGTTAATTTCGATTAAGTATACAGATGAGTTACTGAAATCTAGAAGTGATATCTGCATTAGGATTGTTCCATACATTGCGACTTTCGAAAGAAATTGCAATTAATGGTTACGGGTTACTCAATTTTAAAGATTATAACTGCAAACCAGAATCTCTATGTTATTTTTCTATATACCAACATACTTTCGATAATTTTTAAGCTAGTAGAATAGCTAATTCTTGACTCCTTTACGTAAGACTAATTTTTCTCAGTACATTTAATGAGCTACATATATTTCTATAAGTAGGCGAAGTACTTATTCGTTGGCCAATAGCCAATAAAAAACGCTACAAAAGAATCTCATTGTTCAAAGCTTCATTTGTTCATATCTTGTTTATGAACAATGGACTAAATCACGATTAATATTTAAGTATTAATACGCAATATTTTCGTATTACTAAGATTATTACCTAAACATAAGGGCATCTAGTGCTTTACTGCCTATAAAATCAATAAAATTGATGTAACAATAAAAATAAGTTGTAATTAATTAAACTCATTCGTTATTTAAGAAAAGATTGTCTATGTTTCCTAGTTACTAAAGTTACTAAAGTTTTCTAAGATTTGACACACTCCGGTTTGTTTTGGTTTATGACAAATAAATCTTTTCAAATAAATGGTAAACATTTCTACGCTATTAGTTGCTGCCCGAAGTACTTATGAATGTAGCGCTTCCAGATATTAATTCAATTTTGCATACTCTGTACTTTTGATTGTTGAAAATATACTTGTCTCGTGGGATCAGACATTTGAATTTTTGCCTTCTTATTTAAACTTTTGAGTTTTTAAAAACTATTACACAAAATAATAATTCGAAATGAAAATAGTGTGTTTTTCTCAACAATTACACTACAAATATATATGCTTTAAAAATCAGTAAAATATGGTTGGTAGATATTTTGAAGCCACATGTTTGTATTACATACCTACATATATCTAAACTAATAATTAATCAAGATCAAATTTTTATCTTTTAAAAGTTTATATGTCTGTTTTTATAAAGTTCTTTTTTGTACTATTAAAGAAAATAAAGACATTTGAGTTTAAATATGCTTATTTCTGTAATTTAAGTTTTAATTAATTACATTTAGTAGAATAATGAAGATTTCTCAAAGCTGCAGAAATTTAAAAGTACTAAAGTTTGCTAGATCTTTTTATATTTGGAGTTGGTAATGATTGTTTCTAGAAGATTAAAAAAAGTACGCATATCAAAGAAGATCCCTTTTTTTTATTGGAGGGCTCTAGAGGTTGTGAGCCAGAATCACCAATTTGGTTTATTTATATCTACTTAATTATGTTGTACACTTATGATTTGGTAGCCAATTCCTCGGAATCAGTTATTGTAGCAAGGGCGGATTTTCTTTTTTACACTGTTTCATCTGGTTTCTCCTATGAAATCTATCTACAAAACTCTATTGTATGATGTAGATATTCCAAAGGATACTTGTCGGTCAGCAAAGAATAATTCTATCTACGTTAAAATTAACTATGCTCTCTGAGATACCACCACCACGGGATCCTTCAGAAAAAGCTCCATTAACGTTCCCGGTCTCACTAAAATTAAAACCAAAATAACCTCTCAAAAAATTAAAATCAATTTTCCTTAATGGATGATAAACTAAGATTCGTTTTCTAGAATAATAATCAACTTAGATATATAGATAGAACATATTACACAAAATATCTACTACCTATTCTTTACTTAATTATTAACTAGTGCAATTGTTAAATTCATTATGAGTAAATCTAACAATATCAGCTCTTGCAAGAATTGCCAAATCCACTTTAATGGTAGTGAAATAATAGTGAAGTGTGTTGGTTTGTGTAACAGCAAGTTCCATCCAAACTGCACATCACTCAAGGATCATGAAGTCAGTTCAATTAACAGCAAAAATGGAAATTTGGTGTATATGTGTAATGTCTGCAAAGCATCACTAAACAACGAAACATCTATCCTGGATATGCTCTGGGAAATCAATGGAGCATAGAACAAAACCGTGAGTTTTGAATACCTACAGAAATAAATTTTATATTATCCAAGTCAACTAACCTGCAAATTAATAACGATAGAAAAAATCTATCTTCCACTAGATCAAGATAATATAAGATAAGATCAATTTCAAATATCGGATATGCAATCTCTAACGCATTAAATGAATATTTTCTAAATAGCCCATAAGATTTGAGAGATTAATTGCCAACAGAAATTATAAAAATCCCTCTTCCACTAAATCAAGATAATTCTATGAGAAACAATCAAAAACAGTTTCCGCCAGCAACATAACACAAATTTAAATAAATATTTCAATAAGCTTCCTGACAATATTAGGGCCCTAAATAATATTTATGTACAAAAAAAAGTGTTAAAAAGCTACTTTTAAATAAAGTACTGTACTCTATTGATGAATTCCTTACATTATATTACATTACATTCCTGTGCCTAATTTATATTTCAATTAATATTACATTATTTTTCATTGGCACTATTTTGTAAACTAGATACAGCACATTTTTGTAAGTATCTTATTGTTACAAAATAAAGACGTATTATTATTATTAATATTATAAAAATACATACTTAGATCGCTAAACCAACAAGCCAAGTGTAACATCATCTATCATAAATATAAAGTTCATTAAATTGAATCAATAACTATTACTTACATTTATTAGTATATCAAACCAAAACCTCTCATAAAAACTGTCATACAAATTCATAAAATTTAATCGTTGCTTTAGAAGAAAATTTGTGGAAAAAATGTGACCTACTCTATTATTTATTATTCAGGCATTCACTTATATAGCAATAAATTATCCATTATTGTAAAGTACCATTGAGACAGATTCAATAAATTTACCAAAGTTGTATCGTACTCTTAACCTCCTCAGCTAAATATCCTATTTTTTCAACTTCTCATTTTACTTTTTCGTGAAGTAATAATGATCTCTATGGCACCAAGAATACTTTTCTTCTTTAGGTACTGGAAATATTTTTCATCAATATAATGTTCTCAATTGTTAGAATTTCATAAGATGTTTTGCTCATTAAGATATCCAGTCTTTCCTTTCCACTTACGTTTCCAATTCTATTTATCGCAGTCTTCTATTATAAGGATAAAGAAAACCTGGCCTTAATACAAAAAAAAATGATGATGTGACCATCATAGTACTTTCCTTAGATTTTTCTCGAAAACTATGAGGTTTACGCAAAAAGCTATTTTTAACAATTTGCTCAATTTTGGATTCTTTACAATCACTTGTTATATAAATTTCATGTAACTCCTATAGTCTATACTTCTGGTTTAGGAATGTTTACCAAAAGCGTTTCAGTTCTAGTTTTTAACGATAAAACCTTAAGTTTAAAGTTTCATCTCAATAGGATCATTCGTTTTTGAAATTCAGCACCCACCGACCGACACACAGGCAGACACACACATACAGAGACCCAATTTTTTTTCTAGAAATTAGTGGAATGGTCTCAGGGTACCTCAAAACGAATATTCCAGTTAAAAAAAAATTTCAAAAATTTTTCACGAGAAAAATATTCTATACAGGGAAAATAAGAATAATATTTATATAGATGCATAGAGGGCTGTTTAACTCCTGGTAATGATGTCTTATTATCCTAGTAGACTTTTTATCTATCCTATAATAATAATAATAATAAGTTTATTAACGGGAAACCCCTCTATAATACATAATTTACATGTGTAATTAGCTAACTAAAACTAAAATATAAACTAAAACATAATTGATGAAGTAACATTAATAAGATAACCACTTAGTGGAAGACAACAAACAAAAAGATAATAAATATGGAATTAATGTAGTATTATTATAAATAGATTATTTTATAAGAATGTTTAATTGACATTTAAAGTGGGAATAAGATGAATTAATTAATTGAAACCAATTAAATCCGTTGTAAAAATTTCAGATCTTAATATACGTACCATACTGTGATGATATGCAAAATTGGAAGTATGAGTAGGGATTCCAAAAATAGGTGTATTTCTTGTTCGGCGATTATTAATATTCACGTGAAAATCTATGTGCCCTAATACCCCAGAACAAGAAAGACGACCATTAATTATGGCGTGCAAAAAGCATAAATCCTGTATCTTTCTTCGCGCTTCTAAGGAAAGGATGTTTAATCGAGACATGATGTGGCAGTAAGATCCATATACATGCTGCAGTCCTAACTTGAACTCAATGCATCTTAAAAGCTTTCTTTGGGCGCACTCGGTAAGGGTAACATCTCTCAGTAGAAACGGATTCCAGACAACAGTTGCATATTCTATGTAAGTGTGACCTAACAAGCGAACAATATAATATCTTTAAGCATTGAGTGTTGAGAATCTTACATGTTCGCCATATTAATCCCCATAAACTTTTGGCTTTATTGCACTTTGATATTTGGGACCGAAACGTTAATTTGCTGTCAAATATGACACCTAGATCCTTTATCTCAGACTCCTTTCGTAATAAAACATCATTATGGCTATAACTAAACCCAATATCGTTTCGACCCCTGTAAAATGTTACCGCGACACACTTATCAGTGTTTAAATGAAGTTTATTTCAAAGTCACCAAATTGAAAGTCTATCTAGGTCTTCTTGAATCATGGCGCAATCCGCAATATTATTCATTATTCTAAAAAAAATTCAAATCGTCTGCATATAATAAATACTTACAATTATCAAATATGTTACAAATATCGTTAATAAAGACTAGAAATAAAACAGGACCGCAATGTGAGCCTTGAGGGACCCCCGAGGTAACATTAAAGCTATTTGATGAAATTCCATTAATTTTTACAGATTGTGTTCGGCCCTTAAGGAAAGAATCTAACCAGCATACAATATTTGTGTTGAATCTGAGACTTTTAAGTTTAAGCAGCAATAAATCAACATTCCCTCTGTCGAATGCCTTGTTTGTTTGTTATTTGCCAAGGCATCAGACAGAAATTGTTTGTAAACAAGTAAATTAGTCAAAGTTGACTTTCCAGGCATGAAACCATGTTGATCGCAAGAAATTATTTGTCGAGCCATCCACGTTAATTGCTCGGCTACAATCATATCAAATAATTTTGGTATAACGGAATGGATTGCTACTCCGCGATAATTTTCGACCATTTCTCGCCTACCCGATTTAAATATTGGCGCAATAAAACTGTGTTTCCACAAAGACGGAAATTTACGGCAGCTGATCGAAGTTTGAAAAAGTCTAGTGAAAAAATACAATGCTTTATTATGCAGCTAGGAATTCCATCAGGGCCAGAAGTGTAGCTGTTATCCAGAGCCATTACATGATTGAATACCTCTTCATGGCTTATGTAGAGTTGATTATCTGGAACTTGACTGTCAACCAATGGCGCCTCATACGGTCCTTCCAGAAGCTCATCAGAATAACATGATTTAGAGTGTTGTGCAAACGACTCAATTATATCTTCGGCTGATGAAGCAGCAACACCTTGGAACGTCTTATCAGAGAGAACACCATTTTCATTCTTCAAATCCTTTATGTACTTCCAGAAGAAATTGGCATCATCTTCAATGACCATTTCTACGCGACGGATGTAATTTCTATATAAAGACTCAGCTAAATGTTTACATTTACCACGTAATTGACTAAAGATTAAATAGTCTTCATGTTTACTGGTCCTCTTGTATTTAATGTACTATTAGCTTTTTTAGCTCGGTGTTCATCCATTTAGGGTAGCGATCACATTTCCTATTAATATTTCGCGTTGGAATAAACATATCCATACCTGTTTTAATAATTCTATAGAAATTATCTACAGCAATATCGACATCTGGTTGGTCTAAAGCTGCCATCCAATCGATTGATGCAAGATGTGAATTTAAACTTTCATAATCTGCTTGATTATACAAGTAGACTCGTTCACAAGATTGTAAGGTATCACAGGGATTAATATTCATGGATAAACAGTAAGCTTTGTGGTGTTCACTAGTATTCAAAAGCGGATCACCCGATTCATAACAATCAATATCTTGTACATTTGAAAAAAATAAGTCTAAGAAATTTCCCCTGAGATTAGGAAATATATTGATTTGTTTTAAATTTAAAAAGGAATACGTACTAAGAATTGTGTCAGCTTGAATATCATTTGGCTGTAGAGAATTACATATTAAGCCTCTCGAATCTCATTTCAAAGTAGGGAGGTTGAAGTCTCCGCAAATTAAGAACTGACTGTGACTGTAAGTGTTGAATACATCCTCGAGCGTGTCACAATGGGATTGGTACAATGTTGCCGGAGAATTAGGGACAATATATAAGCCACCAATTATGTAATGAGACTTATTGATAGTGGTAGAAACGAACAAGTGTTCAACTGTATTAGCAGCAATAATCAATTTTGAACTAAGACATTTTTTGATAGCGATTAAAATGCCACCGCCTCGAATGTGACCGCTGACGGTTCTATTAGTTCTGTATATATTATAATTATGGAGCTGCAATGAGCTATTACTTATGTCGTCAAATTTCGACGTTTCTGTAATAATTAAAATGTCATAATCATTACTATTAACATCCAATAATAACTTATTTAATTTAGTGCGTAATCCCCCGGCATTTTGATTTTAAATGGTTACTTTTTTGATAATTTTTCTTTAACTTCCATGTTGGAGGAAACAATACATGGCCTATCATTATTATATGAGATCTTAAGAGCAACTTCTCCATTAGAACGTCTACATTCAAGTTCTGTTTGAATCTTTCAAAAGTACTCCCGTTGTTTCTTGGTTCTATCGTAATATATTTTTTTTTCAAATTTCCAGGAGTGCAGTGCGTACGCCCCTAAAAACATTCGTCATTCTCGGTTTCTTCTTTAGGTACTTCTGGATGTACTTGTGGCCTGGGAATAGATGCGTAAGGTGATATCTGAGAAGACTAGCTCATCCTGCCCTAAGGAGCTTCCCCCGCTACGGTCATTATATAGAGGAATGTTGATTTTTCTTTATTTCAAAATGAGGAATAAAAGTAAAGTGTGAATTGGAAAAAAACATATTATAAATAAGTAAAAACTGAAAAACATACCCGACCCCCAATTAAGAGATGTTCATATACATTGCTGCCAATGGGGCAAAAAGAGCAGGTATGGTATCTGAGGCTATAGCTCGTTCTTTTCGTTCGGAGATGAGTCTTATTGTTCAGACACCTTTTTCTTACCATCCTAACGCGATAACTATCTCGTTCCCAAAACCTCAAACTTCAATGGTGGTTTGGAGGTACAATTCTTCACTTCATCATACACTAGTGTTCTAGTATTAACCTCAACATCAAATAATATTGACAACGACAGCCCATCCTCGGCCTCAGTAATATTCGTCTGAAGTCTGCTACGTCTGATTTCTACTTGCAGCCTACTCGTACATTCCAAAGAGCCACCGATGTTTAAATCAGGTCCGAGATGGCGCTTGTAGCTCAACCTACTCCTGTGGCTGTCACAAATATGTCGTTGCTCACAAGAGGTGATGATCACTCCTAAGAATTCGCCCTCCTTCCAACACTATGAAAGCTACAAGATGCAGGTTATACAGGGTGACTGACGAAAAACCTTTGGTGCTGTATCTCGCTTATTTTTGATCCGATTTGAATAAATAAAACATCAAATTAAATGATTTTTAAAAGACTTTAATATGAACTGTACTGATATTTTTTCTTGCATCCAGTTTTTGACAAAAGACGATCAACTTTTTTTTCTCAAATTGCACTGTATATATATATTTTGTACTGATCCGCAAGGAGATTTTTTTCTGAATCTAAATTTGTAAACGATTTTATCCATTCATCAAACCAAAGTCGGGAAATTGAGGATTAAAAAAAAATTAAAAATCAAATACCCATAGTAAACAGTATACAGAGCCTATTCCAAATGTCAAAAACTGAAAAACGATTTCTGTAGAAGCACAAAATTCTAGTACAGTGTTTGAAATATTGCAACATTTGAATTATGAAATAATTAAAAATCGTTGCAGTATTGTATCAATGGCTGTCACTGTCACTTTTGACATTTAAAATAGGGTCTGTATATTGTTTACAATGGATACTTGACTTTTTATTTATTTTTTTAATCCTCAATTTCTCGACTTAAGTTTGATGTATGGATAAATTTGTCTACAATTTTATATTCAGAAAAAAAATCTCCTTGCGAATCAATAAAAATATATATACAGTGCAATTTAAAAAAAAAAGTTGATCGTATTTTGTCAAAAACTGGGCGCGAGAAAAAATAACAGTTCAGATCCTATTAAAGTCTTTTAAAAATGATTTAATTTGATGTTTTATTTATTAAAATCGGATAAAAAATAAGCGAGATACAGCACCAAAGGTTTTTCGTCAGTCACCCTGTATATATAATTAGTTATTTATAATTAATTATTTCTATAATACCTTCAAGTATTGAAGAGACATTTTCAAGTCAGAAATAATCCAATAAAATTTACTTTGTTTATTAAGAGTGAATTCAACAAAGTTGATAAACAAACTGTGTTTATTAGTATTTTGTATTTCTATTATTTGAAAAGATGTTTTGTTGGTTAAGGTTTCCAGTCATTAATTTTCGTTTACTTACTTATTTTTTTGTTAATTTTAAAATACACAGATTATGAAGGCCTTAATATGAAAAGGTGAAATATAACGTCCTTGGAAAACTGATAAAAGTGTAAGGTAATAAATAGAGACTATAATGATGGACACATAGTTCTTAAACTGAGTCCCCAACGATGTTGGGTTTCCTTATAATTATACCAATTAGAAAATACGTAGTAGCTATAATTTGTGCGATAGAAATGTAGTTGAAATAAAGATGAATTTCTAATGGAAATATTAAATGAAGAAATAATACCGGTTGTTTCTAAACGAATATCGGGGTTTTAACGCTCTGTAGTACTTATTACGTAAAATTTAAACTCATAATTAATACATGAAATGAAAAGTTCTGTTTGTTGGTACGTGCATGCTCTAGAGGACGTTAGTAGCAAAAATGGTGACCTTTTTGTCTTTTGCAGTTTGCAGTCCAGATTAAGTTTAGTGATCCCCCGAGTCATAATAACAGTATGTGGTATCATCAGTTTGAAAATACCTCCTGCATTTACAGAGGTAAGAGTACGGGACGACTAAATGTTTCTGAAGAGAGTGTTAAGCGAGTGAGAGTCTATCGCGCGTAGCTCTACGAAATCAGTTCGTAAGGCTAGTAGTGAATTAGCAATTCAGGTGACAACTGTTTAGAAAGTTTTACGGGAATGGAAACCTAAGACATATGACTGATTACAAAGCGTTAAAACCCCGATATTCATTTAGAAACATGCGGTATTTACTTTTTATGATTTATTAAGATCTTCCTAAAGTTTTTGCCAGTCCTAAACATGTCATCTGCATAAAAAAAAAATCTTTCGTGTCATATCATAATAGGTATAATAAATAGTATAAGACCAAAGTAACTATCCTGTGAATCACCAGATGTTATAACTATACAATAAGATATGAAATTTTTAACTCGAACACATTGCTGTCTGGAAGGAAACCAATTCCACAACACTATCATTAAAACCATAAGCATTGCTTTTTGATTTACTGACTTTCTCTAAAACCTTGGAAAAGTCGGTGTATACATAAATTTCTTCCGATTTTTTGGTACAAAAAAACACGTAATTTTTAACGGAAATTAATTTTTGTTTTATTCAAAATGTTGGCCATTGGCTTCTACACATTACACCCATCTTTCAGGTAATTGGAATACCATGCCAAAAAAACTGCTTGTCTTTTGCGGCAAACCATTCGTCGAGCCATTTTACAACTTCCTCGAAATTGCTGAAGAGCTGCTCTGCGAGCGCGTGCTCCATTGATGCAAAGAGTAGAGTACAGAAGTATGTCCCATCTAAGCGATTTAAAGGTTTCTTTCACTGGTTTTGCTGTGTGAGACGGCGCATTGTGTAACAAAATCACATTGCTATGTCTTCTATCCCATTCAATATCCAGTCAACTTTCGATTAATGTGTGGTTTAAATAAATTATTCGTTGGTGATAGCGTATATTGATGGTTTCGAGTTCATAATACACAATACCATTCTGGTCCCACCAGACACAGAGTATGGTCTACTTACCGAAGCCACTTGTGATTTTTTGCGCTTCGGGTTTTCAAAATAATTTTTCGTCAACCGTCACAATTCGATACAAAAATGATTACTTTTCGTGACGTTGAAGCAGCACTTCACAAGTGACTTTGCGACTTTCCATTTGACGTTCATTCAAATCATGTGGGACCCATTTATCGAGTTTCTTTATCTTCCCCATTGCTCGTAAACGTCTGATGATTGTTTTTTGTGACACATGAAATGCTTCTACTAATTGCCGTTGAGTTTCAGATGCAATTAGTCGTTTTCTTATTTGTGTAGTCTACGAGAGCGCTCACAGTCTTTCACATTAAAATCACCACTTTTAAATGGTGGAAACCATGTCTTGATCTAGATCGAGCTTGGCAAAAGTGATCAAATCATTGACCAGAGCACCTATCCTTCACTAAGCCAGTTGTGCCCCTGGAAACCATGTCTCACGTGTTCTTATCGATGGAGCGTGTTCACCATATGTTTCTACCATCAAACGTTGATTTTCAGCAGCGTTTTTTCTTTTAATTAAATTAGAAAAGCAAATGTTCTTTTTCAGTCACAAAACTCGACATTATCACTGAATGATAAAACAAAGACGCTAGTTTTTGGCAGTCTCAACTTATGTGTTTTTGTAGTTTAATGTCAGACAAATAAAATGATGACAAATGAATACGCTACGTACTTTTCGCTGGCGCCATCTCTTAATCAATCCGGAAAACGCTTATGCATACACCATACATGCATAGAACAGATAAAGTTGACACATTTTTACCAAAGCTGGAATGGAATGGAATTCTAGCAGATTTTCCTCGACAGAATTCATGTTGAATTTTCGCGATAACTTCATTTTCCAGCCAAGCTAATTACTTAGGAATCTAAGAATAATTTTGTCCAACATCGTAATAATGACTAAATCGCCTTTGTAGTTTGAAAACATATCTCATCTACTAGATTTATGAATTGGTATTAGAGAACTCCTGGTTCAACTGTGTGGAAATGTTTTTTCTTCAGATATAAATTAAATAAATTCTGTAAGAGTTTCAATAAAGTACATACATTTAAAAATATATAGCGGGGAACTCTTTAGGACCACTACTAACACTATCAAGGGTTTTAGCTCATCATACACTTCTTATAAAGAAATGTAAAGTTTTGGGTTTGTAGGTTTCAGAAAAAAAGGTTTAGCTAGCTGAAATGGTTTCATCATAATCTAGAATCTCGATTTTTAATATTATTCTTTTCAAAATTTCATTGCCTTTTTTAAATTTAAAGATGTGATTCCAAAAATTACGTACAAATATATCATTATTGGCTGAAAGTTTAATTGTTCCGAATACATACAAAAAAACTTAAATTTAAAGTCGAAACATAACTACAATACTCAATCAATATTTTGTGTTGGTAACTTGGGTAAAAGACATTTTCTAAGATTAGTTTAATGTAATAATATTGAAAAATCTTTTAAAATCCTTCAAAGTAATATATTTTTCTTTCTAATGTAACCTCCATTCGTACGTGGACGTAGGTATTTTTTCTTGACACGTGTTAAGATTTATACGTGTCGAAAAGGCGATATGTAAACGCGTAAATAAATAAAAGTGATCGATGCATTTATTCATGACGCCATCCACCAGGCAGGAAAAAAGAGGGGTGGAAAAAAAACTTTACAAATCTTTATTATTTGCGTTTGCACTGCGGGGGAAACAAAACGGGAATCGATTGTTTGAACGTGTGTATCTGAAAAGTTCTCAGGGGGCGACAATTTAAAGTCCGTAAATTAAGTTTTCCGAAGAAAACTTTCAAGTGACAGCGTTGTAATTGTGAAGTTGTCTTCGCGACGCGCTGCCTACACAACGGCCCGCCAGTATATAAACCGCCCCCGATAAATTATGCGTGAACCTGCGCCGTTTCACCCCCTTGCGAATTTCTCTATGCGTTATTATTTACAACTTGATTAGGCGAGCCTGATAATGACTTTATAAAACATTCTAATGCCCTTTCCCGAATTAATCTCCTGGTTTACGTGCGCGTTTTTAATGGCCCTTGAATCAGGTGTGCTGCGCTTATACAATACTCACGCGCCATATTTACACGTGGTAGTTACAAGTTTGGTCCCTTTAGGGAATCCAGGGTTGCTGAGTGTGTGTGGGAATATGTAAATCTAGTTTGTCAACTTATTACGGTTTAGATGTGCAGTGCACTGCAAGGAATTGATTTCGCCCCGTAAATACAAACATCGCTTATGCGAAATCGAGAAACGGATTAATTTTATTCTAATGAATTCGTAATTTGGGCTATAATTAAATACAAATATATTGTTTGTGGGGTATTCAAATTAGTCAAATATTTGTGTATAATTTAAGCTAATTAGCACTAATTTCGTGATTATGCGGAACTGGTTTTAATGAGATGAGTATTACAGGAAAAGATCACAATATGATAATGATGGTGGTATGCTGAATGTAAATTGATCTAAATATAGGCAATATATGTATTTGGGACACTTATGTAGTATCATCTAGTGATGTGTTATTTTAGACTAAAATATTTTATTCGGCTTTAACTAGAACATAATAATAACAATACGTTTTGATTGAGATTAAAATAAACTGATGTAAATAAACAATACACAAATCTATTTAATGGCTATATATTAAATAAACTAATGAAATTATTAAAACTATAAAAAATTTTAAACCTTCACCCATGCAGGCTTAATATTTCTTAACATTTCTTCACCAATCATCATCTTCTATTTCTTCTTGTTACTCGTCTTTTACACATTTGTATTACTTTTATCTTGCAATCAATTCAATTTACTCGATATTTAATTCAGCTCTTAAAATTTTATTTTTAACCCTATTTCTTCTAGTTACCCTTATTATCTTTCCAAAATATTTTTTATCTATCGGATTTTTTCTTATATATGCTTCGAATAACTTTCTTATATATCTTTCTCCTCTTTAGCTTCGCTGGGCAATCAAATTCCTTTCTCATGCTCATAAATGCAAAGTATACTTTCTTCCTATTTTTAACATTAATTAATTAAGTTAAATGGCATTAGAATAATTCTATAAATCATCATATTTACGTTGTGATAAGTGTATTTTAGAGATTAAGGGATTGTAAATATAATAATTAAACCAGTCAGGTTGGGGCAATAAACACCGTATCGGAAATTACCATATAGGCCTCTTAACTACTAGGAAACGAAGGGATGAATGTTTCTGTAGTTGTTGGCTTATATCCTCCCACGGCCCCTAGTAGATCCTTCGTGAGAATATAGCGTCTTAAGCAGCACATGTACACATGCCATTGCATTCCTGGAAGAGCTCCGAAGATCCCTCAGGAACTTACACTCTCTCTCTATATATATATATATCGGCTGTAATCCGGGGCCACCGCTGAAAACTGCTGAAAAGCACTTGCCATTTCTCAGTTTTAACGCGACCCGTGTCGTCTCTCCGTCCCGGAGAAATAAAAAAAAAATACTATATCACTTTGGGCACACTTAACCGGAAAAAATCTTTCGGCCCATAAATTTGAATTTACGATTAGTAACGTATAAATATTAATCGAGAGAAAAAAGACTGTATTGAATTATCGCCATCGCACAAAAAGTATTTGGCCCCGGCCATAAATATTCAATTGCGCCATCGAGAAAGGAAAGGGGTGCCGAATAGAATTCGGAGGGTCGGAGTTTAATATTCGCATTCAATATTAATTCATTTTGCGTATTTGCATATTTCATTGCCGTCTTATTTTTTATTTTTTAGATATTTTTATTTTAAATTGAAAAAGTGCATTCATATGTTTCTTTCAAATCTTCATTCACATATAAATTATAAATTCATTTCTTAATTAAATATTTATTAAAAGTAAATTTTACTTAATTAATAATTCGTGTTTGATTCTCAAAACTTTATTTAACTCACTACAATCGTTTCACCACATTTTGCCTTTTTCAGGTGAAGAATTTACAATCAAAAGACAGTTGAGAAACTGTATTAAATTTGGATGATTTGTAATATTTGATTTATCATTTAATTTATCAAGATAGCCTACATTATATACACCTATTTTTGTTTGTAAAGTTTAACTCAATCAGTCTCTTGATCCTAATATTCCTTAAATAATTTTCTCACTTATCTCTTGGTGAAACATTATGAAATATCAATCTTTACCTACTAATCCTAATATATAACAATAATCTTTCTCATTCCTATATTCCTACCTCACCTCATAGTTATTTTAATGATAGATTAATTCCCTCGAGGAATCTTTTTCAAAAATTACTTCTGTAATACACACTGACAATATTTTTAAGTTATCAGAATTTATATCCTTCATTTTTAACACTTATAATCTATGTTTAATATCAATATTTTAATTTGAGCTCAACACAAATAGTAACCAGAGCTTCTAATAAAATAATATTTTATATTTTGCGTTTTAGTTTCTTTAAAAGAAATGGATCATAACAAGGGTTTTAGTTCTCATAATTTATTTTTTTTCAATGAATTCTTGTAATCTTCAATATGCATGTAAAAGCATGATTTATTTCATCAACTGCATTTATAAAATGATTTAAATATCATCTGCTTTTTTTGTTCTCTTTAGATATACAGGGTGGACCAAAAGTTCGTTTACATTTCAAATGATGATTTTAAAAAAACTAGTAAAGTGAGATTAAAACTTACTATTTATTATTAAAGTATACAAATGAGCATTTTATTTTTTTTAAATTACATTATCCATATGCGATCCTTGACTATTTTGACACTGCTGCAACCTGGAGCGGAAATTTTCAATGACGGCTTCACAAAAGTTTCGTGAAATGTTTTGCATTTTCTCTCGAATATTTTCCTTTAATTCCTCTATGGACACTGGGTTGCTGTTGAAAACTTTACTTTTAAGGTAACCCCAAAGAAAGAAGTCCAGTGGGGATAAGTCCGGGCTACGAGGTGGCCAGTTAATGGCACCTCTTTTGGAAATCACTTTTTGTCCAAAAATTTCGCGAACAGCACTTAATGAGTCATTGGAAGTGTGGCACGTTGCCCCATCTTGCTGAAACCACGATCGTTGATTAAAACTATCGAAATCCTGTAGCACTGGTGAAAAAAGTTCTGTAGCATGGCAATATACCGCTCTGTATTCACTGTAACAGCATTTCTTCGGCGATCTTCAAAAAAGTATGGACCAATAATGCTTCTCGTGGCAACACTGCCCATACAGTAACCTTGGGTGAATACAGAGGTTTTAGATGCTTCAATATAGGATTAGTGTCACTACAGTATCTGCAATTTTGCCTATTCACATGCCCATTTAGATGAAAGTGTGCCTCGTCTGAGAATAACATATTGGTGAAGCTAGTGAACCTCTCTAACATTTCGTTTGCAAATTGGAGCCTGTGAGCATGATCTTGAGGCTTTAATTCCTGTACCATTTGGATTTTGTACGGATATAAATATAAATCTTTGTGAAGAATACGAATCATAGATTTTCTGGGCATACCTAAGGCGTTAGAGCGCTTCCGAATAGTGAGTCCATGATTTTCACGAATAGACGCTCTTACACGCTCGACGTTTTCGCGATCTCTTAATGTTGGTTGTTTCATTGTTGAACCTGTCTCCTCCAACTTCTGTACCCATTTTCGAATCAATTGAATCGATGGAGCTTCATTTTTACGCCGTATATTGTAATGAGCGCAAAATTTTCGTTACCCCTCCTCCCCACATTTGGTCCACCCTGTATAATTACTTTTACATATTTTATTAATAATTTTCCAAATCTTTTTCAGTTTGTTTAAGGATTTGCGTATTTCATTTTTTGGTTTCATCAAAAACACTCTTAAATTAATTGAAAAACTTAGTAAACAATAATGTTGGGTCTTCAATGAAATGTTCAAGAATATTATGTTTGGATATTTTATCTTTGAATTGTATCATCTTCCTTCTTTCCTATTATAAATGTACCTGTAATATATAAGGTACATTATATGGCAGCAGTCTCATTGAAGCAGCAGTAGGCAAGAGTGGAAGATCATATTTTTATGAACTCAAGCTTTTTCATGTGCAAAATTTTTGTAAGCAATTATATGTATTTTGAATTTTATTATGTAATAAATAAGTACTATCTACTATCTATCTATCCATCTATTAGAAAGAGAAAGTTGGAGATTGAACAATAAGAATTAAAAACCAAAGAAAAAATTAAAACTAACACTTTAACGTACTTAACTAAAACTTAACAAATTAACACAGCCATCAATTTGTTAATGACAATCAATTTTTATTATTCAATATAAATATGATTTACACTAGTGGAAAATAATATTATATTTAAACATAGTTTAGGAACTATGTAAAATAAAACAAATGCTTAAAATTCTAGAGAAACATTTTTTGTGAATTATCAAACATAAATATGGAATAATTCTGATGATAGATTTTTAAAATTTAATTAGGTATCATTTGACACCCAGTGGAAATAGAATACAATTTTAGTGTATCTGTCCATGGCTACAAATTTTTAGCTAAAATTTTAGAATTAAGGTATTACTCTTTATTGGAAGACCTGAAGGCTGAAGGCGTTTAGAATGATTTCGCCTACAGTAGTGAGAATTTTCGATGAACTTGTTGATAATTATTATTTAAATATTTGCATAAATCTTCATTACAAAATATTCCCAAAAACATCAATCAGCACTTCTATAAAATAAATCAATTGGCACAAGACCCAGGATGCCATAAAGTAATGCACCTAATACACATGGTGTAATATTCGGGTGATAGTTTACTGCATTGGCATTCTGGGATCTATCATTGCCAGGATCATCCGCTATGTCTTTGTCTGGCATCCTCCCTTGGAAAAACGCTTCGGCCTCATTTGGTCTTGTTCGGCCCCAAGTCTATTAGCTGCCTAGGGATAGGGTCCACAAATCTGTATCTACCCTACCCCTGTCTGGTTGTAGTATCGTGGCATAGTCCCTGCACTGCAAGGTCTCCCGTCGCTGTCTGTGGTCATCGCGACATTTCTGGGGGTCTTGTCTTGGGTTAAACACCAGATCAAGGTGGAAAGAAACCACTCTTACCTTAATCTAAGGTAAGACAGGATTTCCAGGAGAGAGGACAAAAATTGATCTGGTTTACTAATTAAGTACAATTAAATTAAAATTTTAAATGGCTATCGACCAGCGGATATCTCAGGTTCAGTGACCGAATTTATCATTGCTGTTTGTGGGAACAGCAATGATAAATTCGAAAAAAACAAGTCAACAAGTCAAACACAACGTCCAAAAAACTTAGCACGTACGTACGTAGCACGAACATAGCTGGCTCAAACCAAACCAAACATCGGGTATTATTGTTTCATTTATGAAGAAGGCCAGGCCACCAGTTCCTCGAAAATAAGGAGGAATGAGTCGATTTCTCGGACACAGGAACTAAGCGAAAGAAGTAAGGTGCAAGAAAAGCTGATTGAGATACACACGTAAGTAGACAAGGTATCCAAGAAACTCTCCAACTTATTGATAGAAAATATCAACTCAAAGATGTAAATTAAAGACTTCATCCGCACGCTGAGGAGCCACGCTAGTCAGATGTGTACAAGTGACATGAGGAAACTGATTGAAGGATTGGATCAACTACACTCCTCTTCCTTGGTCAGAATTATGGCCGACGCCGATATTAAGACGATGAACACAGCGGATACTAAAATGGCTTCACAAGCAATGCAGAAGGGGGCTGCTTCCAATAGGACACCGAATGGCTCGAGTAGACAGAAACCCCATGAAACCTCAAGGAGGAACAACGCACCAAAGCTTTGCAACCGAACCAGGTCGCTACCTTGACAACCTAGCACTACTATTGCAGTCGATAAGGGAGGCTCGACCACAATAATACCCTCTTAGGTATGGGCAAGGCTCAACGTATTCCTTAGTGGAAGACAACTACCAACCTTAGGGTAGCAGTTCTACCTAGAGCCCTCCTTCTCAACAGACCCAGGCGGACAGGGGCCTGCTAAAAAAAGCTATGAGAGCGAGAGGAGACAGACCTACAAAGAAAAAATTCAGCCGGAGACTTAACAGCGGCTACTGCCTTTCCTTAGAATGTGGCGACAACAGATCCGACTAAGAAGGCAGCAATAACGTCGGTCGCATCCAACATAAGACCGAGACTGATTGTCTATACAAACAAAGAAGAATATTGACCCACATTGAGTGTGTTATATTAGGTTCAGTGAAGTAAATAAATGTACACGCTATTAATGTTTTGCACAGATTAATAATACATTTCTTCGTTAGTTCATATAACTGTAATACTCACAGAGAGCGGTTTTTAATTTTGATATTATAACTTCAACACTCCCACTATGTGGGACATCAATATATTTGGTCCTCTTATAGTGTACAGGGTTTACTGATAACTTCTACGCACTTTGGCTATAATTGAAATTAAAAGATCATCTACCATTTTGTACTATGTTCTCGAAGACTTCTTAAGGCCATATACCGCTTTGTTTAGTTTACAAACCATGTTTTCTTTACTTTAAACCAAGAAATAATGATATCTTTATACACACGTACAAACTCCGTTGTATAATTGAAATAAAACAACACAGTGGGGAGGGTTTTATATTTATTGTTGAACACTGCAACATGTTCAACAATAAATGTGAAACTCTTCCAACTGTGTAGTTTTATTTCAATTTGTTATGGAGTTTCATCATGTATCCGCCTCGTCAATTCAATATCCGTTGTATAATTTATTTAGGAATATTGACGTTTATGTGAACATGGTGACGGGTTTAGTGTTCACAAGGAGGTGTGCTATCTCCTCTCCTGTAGAACATCGTGATAATCGACTTGCAAAGGAAACTAAATGAGCCTTCGGGTTGCCTCATAATTTCTTCCAAAACATCGATCAAAAAAGCTTTTGTTACATCTACATGTCTTATATCTAAATATGAATGACGAATTACTGCGCACAATACCGCACATTACCCCGAACGTCACTTTTTCTTTTAAAAACTCATTTGCTGTAGTTGCAGTTCTTAATGGTTCTGTTAGATCAAAGGCATGTGTATCATAAAAGAACTCTACCTCGTCTCTTACTACCAGAAGTCGTTGTCTGGTCTTGACAGTGCTTCACACACCGTAAGAGGGTCACATTCTAGAGTTGTCTCTGTTACACATAGATACGTTATATATTTCTTAAGCGAATTGGGTTTGGATTTTCCTTACTTCTTTTGTGTTATCTTCATTTTTTATCTGACGTGTTTCTTCATCATCTGGGGTTTGTTCTTGTTAGTTTTTAATGTTAGCTCACACTGAATCTATGATTCTGACCAACAAGCTATCAGTTTGATTCTCCATTAAAATTACATCTCTACTGATGATTACCTTATTCCTGGTTTCGTCATACAGTCTATATCCTTTCGTGTGAGATATCCCAAAAGAATCATCTTTACAGATTTATTATACTATTTAGGTCCCCCGCGTTCTTGGAATGTGCACCATAGTTTGGCTTACAAAAATTCTTATGTGGCTTACACCAGGTTTATTGTTGTTCCACATTTCAAATGGTGTTTTATCCTTTATTTCTGAACAAATTGATATGTTCCTTAGATATAGGGCAGTATCCACAACTTTTGTCCAAAACATTTTTTCAAGAATCGCATCGGAAAGCAAACATCTTGCTATTTCTACCAAAACAAACATATTCTGTTGATTCTCTACGATAAGCCGTTTTGTTCCGGAGTGTATGGTGCTGTTGTTTGGTGTATTATGCCATAATTCCCCAAAAACTTCTGGAATTTTTTATTTCAGAATTAGGTTCCTCTATCACATCGAAGAATCTTAATTTTTCTTTCTTGCTGGTTTTCATTTCATTCTTAAATATCATGAAGTACTTGTCCCTTGGATTTCTGGAGTAATCGTCCTGCATAAGTCTGTATGATATTCAATATTGCTTTTGATCTGGAGCCTTACTTGTTGAAGGGTAATCTCATTTGCATGCCCTCACAAAAAAACCATGCAGTTCTTAATGCTACTCTTTAAACTGTATTCCTATTATTGTACCGTTTCTTATCTTGTTTAAATCTGATGAATGTATGTGCCCAAATCTTCTATGCCATATGTCTTCTGATACTGTATTTGCAGAACTAAGCAAACACTCACTTGATTTAGCAGTTAAGTCTACATACATTTTGTATAAGTTCGTTCAGACTTACGAAGTTCCTGACTAAATTTCCATTTTTAATAAGTTGACTGACATATAAAAGATTTGTCGTTAAACCAGGAACACAAAGTACATTTTTGATACGTACACCATGACTGACATTATTTACCACTGTTGTTAAATCAATGTCTCCCATGCAGGTGACTGTGAGACTCCTTTCATTTGCCACTGTAATTTCAAGTTCAAGTTAATAAATTATTCATTTGTGGCAAGATGAAAACTAGCCTCCGAATCCACTTACCAATCGTCCCATTTAAACTGTCCTATTAAGGAAGTGTAATTAAAAGCATTCACTTCTCCACCGCTCGAACCGCTTCAGTCATTCTTGGGATAATTCTTCTTAGTCCTTTCTTCTTAGACTTTTAAAATGTCTGATTGTTTTTTACATTGGTGCCATCTTATTTCCTTCTTGTCGTTGCTATTAGGTGCCTTTGACGCAAAAGTGTTACCAACCAGATTTTTCTTCTTATTACTAAACAGTGTGGCTACGAACGCCCTTCTTTTCCAGCGCCATCTGTCTCCATATCCAGCAACTTGGACTTAATAGCGTCCATGCTTACAATTAGAGGAGGAATTCTTTCAGACAAATCTGCTACTAGGAACGTCCCTATCTACTCGTCGTCAATATTAAATCCGGTATCTTTAAGTTTCTGTCCCGTTTCCAAAATTTAGTTTGCATATTCCGTCATGGAATAGCAGTCTTCTAAACGAAGATAAATTAACGTGCGGAGCAAACTTACTCTTCGTATAATCCCTGAATCTTTGAATAATTTCTTAAGATGATTCCACAATGCTATCGCCGTCTTTTGGTCATTAATATGAACGTAAAGGGATGAATCCATAGATAAGGTGAACTTGGCTTTCGCTTTTTTAAGCCTTCCAATATCAGAAAATTTTCTACGGCAAATATCGAAACGTTTAAATTTGTACCAGATTTGTAGGCAGTCAATAAGCTCCTAAAGAGATTGTAGAGTATTATGTACTCTGGATTCATAGTAAATTCAATTGCAAAGCGTAGAAGATTTTTGGAGGGATTTAAGCAAAGAGGATTACGATTGCAGAAGAGGATGCAAGATGAAAAAAAGATGATGAGTTATTGATTTTCACTTGATTATCTGAGGAAAATTTAAAATCGAAAATTACCCAACAAAGCCACGAATATAAATCAAAATTCAATAAAAATTCGTGGATATTTTAGAAATTGTAATAAATACATAAATAATAAAAGTTCTGGTCACTTTAAACCAACCATAAAAATAAGCCATGAATTGTTGACAACATTTTATTTAAAAATCAATAAAAAAAATCGTTTGACTCCCAATCGAATTTTATTTTATTATCAGGTATATTTCTGATACTAAGATAGATAAAACAATTAAAAAATTTTAAAGTAAGCTCTAAAACAAACCAAACCAAAGATAAAAGTAACATTTTCTTCTATTTTTGAATATGTTTTTGTTAATCTGTTTTTTATGGTAAAAAATTAAAAATATATGTATTATTTGAGATACCTAACATATTATTATGCTATTACAGATAAATAGGTATTTATTCTAATACAAAAATTAATCTCGAGCAAATAATTTGCATGTGCCTAATGATTTATTGATTTCTGATTACAGTTAATTAAATCTAGGCGTTATATTAATATCATTAGCCTCATATTTTGCATGAAAAATACCAGATTAGTAATGTAAAAATTTAAATTATAGCATTTTAGTTTTATTCTCCTTATTTGACGCAGATTTTTTAACTACTTTAGTATAGTAATCTATAATATTACATATTTTTGAATTGAAAATGTTTCTCCTATTTGTAGTACAAATATTAATACCGTTTAGTAAAAGCGAGAATTGCGATAAACATATAAAAATAAAAATAAATAAACAGAAAGGGCAAACGGCCGCGGGGTGCATTTTAGGGCGGCCAACATGCCCTGTTGATTACGGAAATGCGTTGATAATTCAGGCACATACATACATAGGTGGACGTTAAGTGAATGGCCAAATTTGACACCCTTCCAATTTGCGGTTTACTGCCCCTAAAATTCTCGCTGCCTCTGAACAATTGCCCACATTGTTTGCCGCCCCCAAGAATGGCCAAGAATGTAAATGTGTGCGATGCGGATAAAAAGAGTCGACGGCCACCGTCGGTGGACAATTCAAAACCGCCTAAATTATGGCAAACAATGCCATTTTCAATTACAATATAATACAAGCCATTGTTCGTCCTTCCATTCGGATAACGATTAAGCGCCTTTTTTCCACTTGACATTGTTTGCTTCTGAGTCTGCATGCATTTGTGTTTAGGGTAAAAAGTTATTTCCACTAATTGTTTTGTAATTATTCGCTTATCTATTAATTATTATTGGATATTTAGTTTTATCTCTAAACTATAATTTTAGTGATTGATTAATAAGTTTTATTTTTAAATCATTTTAGTGAGCACGCTTGAATGCATAGTTTTTCTAATAGATTTAAATTCATTTATATGCATAATATTTGCAATTGTAAAATGCTAATGTTTTAAGAATTATGCTACAATATGTTTAAACCAAATATTTTTAATTATTAATATAATATTTTTCCGTCTTGCAATTATGTAAATTATGTTGCATACCAATGAACCTATTATTTGTGACATGCTTTATTAATCTATGGTCCTTATGATATATTTCTGAACTTCTTTATTATAATATCACAAATATAATTGCTGTAATTAACATATATTTTCCACCAATCTCATGCAGAACAATTATGTAGTGGTAATATTTTAATACATCTTATCCCGAATTAAATTAATATAAAATAGACCTTTTTAAATTACATGCATAAATATATCGATTATCAGGTTAAAAAAATAGAGTAGGAACGTAAATATGCCCATCGGACTATTCAATTCGGTTTAACGCGCTTACACTTCGGGGATGCCCAAACGCAGTTTTCGTGTTTTATGGTAATGTAAATGGGGAGGAGAAAATTCCGAAAATCGGCGGCCGTTATATTTATGAACCCGTTTTCATATTGTCCATCGATTTTCGGTTATTGATTTTGGAAATGCAGGGTGCGTCCGCGGGCAGGGTAGAGAAAAAAAAACGCGAATTATGAATCATTGTCAAAATGTGTGTTTATGGTGTGTCCGCAATTTATTGCGCCCCCGCTGAATACAAATGAGGCTCCTTTTTTCCTCTTCGCGCCCGAAAAACAATTTTTAAAACGTCCCTCGTTTACCGATGCCCGTTCAGGTGGATAAATAAATTTGAATAAGGGAATAACATTTTCCAACAGGAATTTGTTAAAACTCCGAAAGTTGAGCGTAATTTATTATTGAATCCACGTCTTTCGGGCAAAACGGAAATTTAAACTGGATAGATAATGCAGATTTTTAATGGAAGTGAACATCAACTAAATCAATTAGCTCGAAATAAATCGATGTATTCCTACAAATGCCTCCAAGTATACATTCCACTCACACATAAGACATATTTCTCTTGCTTTACTTCGAGACAGTTCTTTTCCTCTGAAATCTGGCCTTCTGCTCCTAACTCAAATTCTTTGCCAACCACTATTACACCAAAAAAATCCCAAACATATAATTACATCCATTTTTTGCAATACATCCCTGCATTTTATTAAATTCTATTTTATTGATGCCAGCACATATTCTCCACGCTATTGCTTTACTATATAATCTAAAATCCCCAACTTTTCATACATTTGATTTTAGAAAACCTATTTACGGTTTTTAGCCTTACTCAACGTAGTGCAAACGTATATAAAAGAAAATAAGTTAATTAAATTATCTATGTAGTCATAAATAATGATCAAAGTAATGAAAATACTACTTTCAGTCAGTGAAGACAGATCAATACTTGGAAACCTGACAACAAAATTTAAATAGATAACTTGAGCCGTATTACAACATTCTTTAAAAAAATATCAATTGAAGAAAGTAATAAAACTGAGAAATGTAAAGAAGTCATTAAGATTACATTTAGTGTTTAAAGCTATTCACTAAATTTTCCTAATGTAATTAATAATCAATGACAATTACACACCTAAATGGTTTGTCTATATTTAAAGACATACTTAAAACATATTTTTTCTATCTTCTACTCTACTACTCTACTGCTGCACTAATGAAATCCTACATCGGTATAAAGAGATCATATCTGTTGTTGACAGAAAACCAATTCATTATTTTATTTATTATTACACCAAATAGACACAACTGTAATGAAAATCCACAGTTGTCTGCAAGAAAATGCGCATTGCCCAGTTCAATCGGTGTAAACAAAAAACTAGTTAAGTGATCAAGACAAAGAGAAATCATATTCTTTTGAAAACCATTGAACATATGTTGATTATGAAACTATATGTTGCTTTGAGCTATATTTTATATCACTATATTTTATTACCATCGTCGACAGGAAAAAATATCTCTTACAGTTATGAGAAAGGATATTGAGATCAAGAAAATTGTTAAAGATGAGTGTCAGAAATATCATAAACCACTTTTTTATTCGTAGCCTCATTATAAATTTGTTTTCTGAAGTTAAAAATGTTTATGGAACGATGACTTCTGATAATACCTTCCTGGCTACTAATAATAACTTATAAGCGTAGTATAAGAGGTCTTGTTTTGCTTATTAGAGGCATAATAATGAACAAAGTAATAACATATAATATAAAACAAGAATGTTCTCCTCCTACTTTTTCAGTAAACAAAATATTATCACTGAGGTTCAAAACAAGAACATGGAATAAGTATTAATTAAGGTATACACCACTACTTTATTTCTGATGTTCAAAAGCATGTTTTTACAAACACTTATAATACTCACGTGTTTAGTTGTTGAAGTAAAACACTTACATTTTCAAAACACTTTATTATTGCTTTTTTGAAAACGCGATAATAAAGTGTTTTGAAAATTTAAGTGTTTTACTTCAACAACTAAACAAGTGAATATGAATTTTCAACATATAACAGCCTCATCAGTTAATATACTTATAATACTTATTTAAGGCAAGAAGTAATAACCGTAATAATCTTGGATAGCGAGAAAAATTTTCTTTATGCATTCGTCAAAAGATGTTTGAAAGATGGATATGGTGGTAATAAGTGTTTTCTGAGGTTTCTGGAAATATTATCACCGATTTAGTTTGAGTGCTAAGATATTTAATTTTTGGGATATCTCGTGTTATGGTCTCAGCTACCTAAAGTAAAAAAATAATTTGTAGCCAATTAAATGATTTTTTACATGATGCAAAAAGATTAACACAGTAGTCTATACTCTCAAACAGAGACTCATAAGCAAAAAGAAAAATACGATCCCGTAGGGAACATTTATCAAAGAAAAGCCAACACTTTCTCATCTAAGCACTCAGCTTTAATAAACATATTATAGTAAATGCTACACAGAATTCAATCAAAATTCGCAATATATAAGAGTAACATGAAAAGAATAACACTAAAGTAAATCCTGCGTGTGGTTTTCAACCAGTTGGGTAACCGTCAATAAAGCAATTGCGACAAAAGGACAGTCAAATATGAACCAGAGTACTATTAAGAACACTTGAGATTGAAGATGAGAGATATACTCAGTCTTTCAGTAAGGTATATGGCACACATTGCTGTTATACTAAAGCCCAAAACAGACTGGAGTTTTTTCAAGGTTATTCAAGCGTGCTCAAAAGCGACCATAGAGGAAATTGCTGCTTTAAACGGAAACAAAACATAAGGCCAACTTTGCTAAAAAATAAATACAACTACACATACGTTTACAATTTTATTTATATTAAATACAGTTTCTAAAACATCACATAAAAAGCATTGGCAATATAAATTATAATAAAAGTCGCGACATCGAACAAAATGAATCAGGGACAGGCTCTAGAATAATATCTTTTGGCCCACTACCTACTTCCATCAGAATCGGTCATCAAAAATGATCATTCAGTTAATTCAGTTCAAAGAGTGCTGACATAGGTGACGATGTAGCATATAAGCGTCCCGATGATGTAACAAGAAGTTTGATTATTATACAGGGTCCTGCAACAGTGCGTCAAGCTTTCCTAGCGCCTTTCTCGTAAGAGATAGAAAAAAATGTTTCATATAAAAATTTATTGAATTAAAAATATCTATGCCGTAAAATTATTTTCAAATATACAGGGTGTCCCAATTTTGCGTTATAACAAAAGCAAACATTTTTTTAAATGGAACACCCTGTATATTTTTTCATTTTATAATTTGGATAGTATTTTATAACTTAAACCTTTTTTTGGTTTTTAATTTCGATATGGCATTTCCGAGTTATTGACGTTTTTCTGAAAAAAATGTAAAAAGCGGAGGTTCACAAAAAAAAAAATTCTGATGTTTTATTTAAAATTTAAGAAATTTTCTTTTTCCTATAGTTGGTCATAAGTACTGTTTATGTACCAGTGTTAAAAATTTTCACTTTTGAGGAACCCTGCCTTTGTATCAGACACGCCATTTTCTAAAATTTCAAATTGTCGTAACTCTTTTTTTTTAAATGGAATCATATATTTTTTTAAATTTCATATTATTCTGCATCTAATTTCCTACAAAAAATATTAAGCATACCCTATACCTAAAAGTGATATTTTTCAAGATATAAAAAAATTTATATTTCAAACGGTCCTTGAATACGAATTTGTTTTTGAATAGATAGCCATGACTGAAAAAATGCATCTGTCAATTAAACAATTAGTTTGACATGTAAATGGGAGGTGTGAATTACAAAAAACAAAAGAAGAAAGCCTATCATCAACGAGGAACCAAAAAGACATTGGTGAAGGAACTGGCATAAGCGAGAGGTCAGTACAAAGCATTCTGAAGAAAAATCGATATCAAGCATATCATATTCAGCTACATAAAGAACTGAGTAATACTGATTTTCAATTTCGTTCCGAATTTTGTTTCTGGGGAAGACAGAAAATACAGGAAGATCTTTCGTTTTTCCAATATATTTTATTCACGGATGAGGCGTCATCCCATAACAACGGATCTCTCAATAGGTACAATTTTCACTATTATTTAACTGATAATCCGCATGTTATGAGACAAGTTGATCATCAGCATTGAATGTCTGGGGCGGAATTTTTGGAAACCATGTTGTAGGTCAACATTTCTTCGAGGGCCATCTCAGTAGGTCTATGTATTTGTACTTCTTGCAAATTGAATTACCCGGAACGTTAGCTAATGTACCCTAACTAACAAGAAACAGGGTGTGGTTTTAACAAGACGGAGCACCTGCCCAATTTTCACAAGACGTGAGGGCATTTCATTTTTCCCAACCAGTGGATTGGTAGGAATGGACCCACCAAATGACCTGCTAGATCTAAGGATCTAACAAAACCTGAAATTGTTTATAAGAAATCACCAATAGCACTGAATATCATATGCTTGATATCGATTTTTCTTCAGAATGCTTTGTACTGACCTCTCGCTTATGCCAGTACCTTCACCAATGTCTTTTTGGTTTCTCGTTTATCTTCTTTTGTTTTTTGTAATTCACACCTCCCATTTACATGTCAAACTAATTGTTTAATTGACAGATGCATTTTTTTCAGTCATGGCTATCTATTCAAAAACAAATTCGCATTCAAGGACCGTTTGAAATATAAATTCTTTTATATCTTGAAAATTATTACTTTTAGGTATAGGGTATGCTTAACATTTTTTGTAGAAAATTAGATGTAGAATAATATAAAATTTAAAAAAATATATGATTCCATTTAAAAAAAAAGAGTTACGACAATTTGAAATTTTAAAAAATGGCGTGTCTGATACAAAGGCAGGGTTCCTCAAAAGTGAAAATATTTAACACTGGTACATAAACAGTACTTATGACCAACCATAGGAAAAAGAAAATTTCTTAAATTTTAAATACAACATCAGAATAATTTTTTTTGTGAACCTCCGCTTTTTACATTTTTTTCAGAAAAACGTCAATAACTCGGAAATTCCATATCGAAATTAAAAACCAAAAAAAGGTTTAAGTTATAAAATACTATCCAAATTATAAAATGAAAAAATATACAGGGTGTTCCATTTAAAAAATGTTTGCTTTTGTTATAACGCAAAATTGGGACACCCTGTATATTTTAAAATAATTTTACGGCATAGAGATTTTTAATTCAATAAATTTTTATATGAAACATTTTTTTCTATCTCTTACGAGAAAGGCGCTAGGAAAGCTTGACGCACTGTTGCAGGACCCTGTATACAGTAAGACCTCGTTTAACGCTACATTAACGCTGATTTCCTACAGCGTGGTTTTTATTGAAAACCTTAAAAATGCTTAAAATATAGCCTGATTCAAATTATTGCAGCGTTTCATTGATTCGTATTTATTCGTATAATACGATTATTCCCGAATATGTATGTAGCGCTGTGATTAATCAGAATTTATGCTAATTTGGTGCATTTAAGTTTTGTAAGCTATTGAAGAGTGTTCTGCTTAAAACGTAATTAGTTTATGTAGTAATAATAAAGATTCTTGTGTAAGAAAATCAAATAAATATTTGTTCATTTAAATTTAATCCTTATTTTCTTTAGATTGTAAAAATGAGTGGGTGTAAAGATAATAAAACAAAAATGGCACAAGTGTTGAAGCGATTGGAAAATGGTGAACGTCAAGTTGACATTGGAAATGCTTTAAATTAGTCTATTTCTGCAATAAAAACCATTTTAAAAAACAAAGACAAATTTAAGTTGTCAGCAACTACTACTACATCGTCTACTAGAGTAGATACTCGATTAAGAAGCAATATTTTAGAAGAAATTGAAAAACGTCTTTGCATTTGAATTAATGATGAAATCGAATGCTAGACAAAAATAATCATGCAAAAGAAGATAAATATTTTTAATCACATTCAAAATGAAAGACAAGATACGAGTAAAAATTTTACAGCTAGCCGAGGTTAAAAAAGAACCTATCTCCACAACATTCGAATCACCGAATGCAGATACTGCTGCCGCTTCAATTTTTCCTGCAACGTTACAAGCCATAATTGAAAGAGGAAATTATCCACCAGAATTGGTTTTTAAATAAGCCACAAATGGCAAAAATGTCACTTCAGTGGCTAGTATAGCCTGATGGGCATTATCATCAACTATAAAGTACAATGGGTCGAGTGGAAGAACATCAGAAGTCATGAACTCGGCCTTCAAGAACTATGTTCCAAATTTTAAAGTGATTATTTAGTATATTTATGTATGTATTTTACGTATTATTCAAAAGATCTTGTAAAGCAAATAAACTGAATTAAACTGAACTGAACTGAGCACCGGATTTCAAAGCTGCAAACGACCCTTCTTCTGGGAGTAACGCCAATGGCGATTTAAAATTAAAAGCTCTACTATGTATCATGCCAAAACTCCAAGGGCCACGAAAGGACTTCTAAAACCTAGTCTCCCCATCATTTGGGAATTCAATAAAAAATCTTGGACATTTTTCAAAGTCGGTTTATCACACATTTTTGTCCATCTGTAAAACTACTATGAACTAAATAATTTTGAACCAAACGCTCTATTACTGCTGGATAACTCACCAAGCTATAACATCAACCTATCGAACTGCATTCCGGTGGTAATGGTTTTCCTATCCTACCACCCAACACTGCATCCTTAATTCAGCCAATGGACCAGTGGATTATTGCAAATTTTAAGGCACATTATCTTCTTCGTAGATTTTAACAACTTATTGATTTTCAATAGAGGACATAAAGAAACAATTTTACAATTTTGAAAAAATATTACATTCTTCACGCCGGTGGTGGCGCATTCGGTTGCGGCCGAACTAGCGTTAGCGAGAGTGTAGCAACGTCAGTTCGGGTCAGCAGTTGGATGGGTAACCGGTACCATTTACCATTGGGATACAATTAATGGTGCTTTAGAGTGACGGGGGCGATCCTTTAAAGTAACAAGCTCATTCATACTCGTACACACATTTACAGCAATGACACATGGCGTAAGGACCACGTACTACTACTACTACTACATTCTGGATGCCATAGGCAATATCGTCTTCGCTTTTCAAGAATTGACTAAGAAGTGTAAAAATAGAGTGGAAGAAGATATAGCCGGAGGTACCCCCCAGTATTATCAACGAGCCTATTGTGTGTCAAAAAGTATTATGTAAGACAATCTACAGACACGTGTTTCGCTGTATCACAGCTCATCAGTGCAGCTATGTCGTAATTACGTGCGTCCTTCCTGTTGGAAGGCCGCCACGAGAATGAATCAATTCCAACAGGAAGGACGCACGTAATTACGACATAGCTGCACTGATGAGCTGTGATACAGCGAAACACGTGTCTGCAGATTGTCTTACATAACACTTTTCGAGACGCGGTTAAGAAACGATAACACCACAAAATTGTTACATAGTGCTAAATATAATTTTAGCCATGTAACGACAGCTAACAGTTATATCATTCAATGCCTGGCGGTGCTTTAGTACGGGGAGTAGTTGTTTTAACTGTTAGCTGGAGTTTTTACATTATTATGTAAAACATTAGTGCAGTAATGCTCATAGAGATTTATTACTCTCAATATTAATTATTATCATTAACACTGCACTAGATATTTTAATATTTCATTTGTATTTTTACAATAATTATTTGTGGTTAAAACATAGTGAATTTTTCAATTCAATGTTAATAGAACAAAATTTAGTCCCTCATAAGTAAATAGCGTGTATCAAATAGTTTTAGCTTAATTTAAATTTTCACACTTCGAAGCTACTGCAAAGTAGCGTTGAAGTCAGTCTAAATAACAATTAAACTATAAGCAACTATGGTCTTAGAAAAAGAGAACCGCCGAAGACTTATAGAAAGTGCGGCACATATTGTTGATACGTAAGAACCGCAAACTTACTATAAAACATTGAATAACAGTAAATAGAGAGTAGTCAAAGGTGAAAGGTGATCGCGGAGAAATGGTAACATCTCATCTAAGTGGGTTTTCTCCATTGAAGACGCTACATCGAACAAACCAAATCAAAGGCGAGACTCTGTGCAAAGATATTTTTCTAGGAAAATAGAGCAAACTGGATGAGATTTTCTCCTCCACTATCAGATTTGATCAGAATCTTATTGGCCACAACAGGCAAAATTTATTACAAAATCATTCAGTTTGTAAGGTGCTTACATAAATGTCTATAAAGTTTGCTTACTTAAAAAGACGCTGTATATAGTTTGAAGCAACCCACCCGATGACGTATGTTTAACTAAATCATGCTCGACTATAGTTTGCAACAAGGAAATGTAGTTAAATGTGTCTAATGAAAGGAATGATGCATTGTTTGACATCTTTAGATATTAAATTTAGCAATTTAGGATCATAATTTATAAACATAGACTTTGGAAAAAAAATTTAAAAAGACCATTTATATTTAAGCAACATGGAGACTTTTTCGCATTGTAAGACGATTAATAATTGGGACATCAATCTTGATGATGGTTTGTATCACGCATTCAAACAGGATGTATGTGTGTCTTAGGGTCTCTTCTTCTTGCTCGCGTTTCCGACATAGGGGATCTTTTGCCATGTTGTGGAGGTGCTTGTTGAGTTTGTAATGTCTTGTAGGAGTACCGATTAGCTGCCGCAAAATGTTTTTTGGTAGTTAAATATATTACTTGCTCAGCTTCGGTGTTGAGCAAGTGTGAGTAGATGATTTGTTGGGAACCGCTTACTTGTCATTTTGAGTTCCTCAAGGGCATTTCCTTTCAGTATTTGGGAGATTAGCAAGTGGTGCCAGTAGCAGAGACTTAACGTCTACTCTCTCTAGGGCAACTCTTCTGGCTAGCCTGTTGCTTGTTGGTTGCCTACACTCCAGTATTCTACTGCTAGCCACCCTTAGTCTCGATAACGCAGCTATGCTTGTTTCGTTGTTAGTTAGAAACACAATGGATTTATTCGAGACTGTCAGTCCCAGTAATTGCCGAGTACCTTCGAGTATCTTGAAAAGTTCCGTTTAGATAATGAACACATTTTTGCCTAGGGGGGTGCTGCATATCACCTTCCCTAATTTTTGGTCATCTTGCGGATCTTAGCTCCCGTTTAAGTCAGCTTCACTTTTTCTTTCACGTTCCTGTTCACCTGCGCGTATGTAGAGTTCCCGACCTTCATCTTTCTGACCCTGTTCCTTTCAAGAGTCGTGCTGCTGTCGGCGTATGTCGCGTTATCTCTCCCCTTCGGCGGCGCCGGTCTGTTTCGACTGGAAGATGGTCTACGTCAGTTTCCTGAGGAAGTCCACGTTTATTTTCTCCTTTCCGCTCAGCAGTACTCTCATGCTCTCAGCTTGGTCGACAAGTCTTCCTCAGTCCCCTCGTTATTAACTCTGACTCTCCTCCAGAATCTCCAACTCCACTTTCAAACTTGCCAGTCCAGGGAAACTCTCTCTGAACTACCTCTGAATGCTTTCCATTTGTAGATCTTCTGAATGGACCAGTACCACCTTTACCATGTTGTCCTCCTACTGAAGTGGGTTGCCTTCCGCTACCTTCTTACAGAAGTAAATACCGTTGGCCATGTGAGGCCCTTGGAAAGGCCCGTTTATGTGCCGATTTCTTTCGCGTCTCCCTTAGATCCTTTAGGGTCCCATGGCTTTTGAGCTTTTGTTCTTTTTCGTATCTTCGGATTTCCCTAGCTGGAATATATTATTTGCTATTCTTAATTCTTCCTCCTTTTTGCTCAGTTTTCTCCCATTTATTCGTTATTTTTCTCAAGTTCTTCGTATTTCTGTTCTATTGCCTTCTGCTCTTTTTTGGCCTCTTTTATTTTATCCAGTAGCCTGCCTTTTTCTTGTGTTTGCGCCACTTTGGTTTTGATTTCTTTCGCCGCTGATTTTTCTTTCCTTTTCTCGTCCTTTTCTATTCTATTTTTAACCACCCCTTTGAGTCTACCTATGCCTCTTTTGTGCCTACTTGGGTGTGTGTATCACTTTAATTGTCAGGTCTTCAGTAACATTGTACAGTTTCAGAATTTTAGGGTCTGTTCCTGCCTGTCTTTCCTCCGTGCTATTCCCCACTGGCTTTTTGGTTCCTTCTTTTTGTCCTGCGCTGGATTCATGGCCATTTGTGGGTTCGGCTTTTTGTGTCATAATCCTCGTCTCCCCTTTTTATCCCGCAATCTCCCACTGACTAGAACTTTTCTCTAGCGAGGGCCTCCTGATGCTCTTTCATCTTGCGATTTCCTCCGCCTTTTTTGCGTCCAGATAAGTCGTCTCTCCCTTTGTCTGTTCCACTTTGAATTAAGGTATTTTTTCTCGTGGCTCCCTTTCCACCTTGGTCCAGGCGGTTAAGCCAAGACCCCCTAGGATTGTCTTTCTTTATCTTGTGAACAGTACTAATTCTGTCTTCTTGGGGTTAACAAAGAGCTATGTTTTTCGCACCATTCCTCTGTGTTTTTGAGAGCACTCTGCATTAGGCTATACAGAAAACTCTCGTGTTTTCCAATGAGTACGATTACCACGTCATCTGCATAACCCACAGTATCATATCCTGCATTGTTTAGTTGCCATAGTAAGTTGTCCGCAACGACATTCCACAGAAACAGAGATAGCACCCCCTGATAGCTACTGTTAGGCTTCTTTCCCCATTGATGCTGTTACAGTTCTATTTCTCATCATGGCCCCCAGTGATGGTTGTGCTTGTTTAGACCCTGTTCTATGTTAGCATAAGAAACTTCAATTTCTAGGACTGACTATTTGTTAGCCAGCAATACTGTATACCACATGATGAAGGGACGACTCAGTCGATTTTCCTGACCTGTAGGCGTGTAGACATAAGGTTGATTGGTCTAAATAATTTGTGTAATCGGTTTTTCTTGGTTTGAGAACAAAAATCACTTTGGCTTCCCTCCATTGTCACTGTATTGCTATGCCCAAAACATTCCGCACAGTAACTGCACCAAGCCCCATTGTTGTAAAAATGTTTAGTATAACGTCACGTGATTATTTGTTTTGATTCGGGCATGAGTAAAGATTAGAACTATTCACTAAATTAATAAGTTCAATCAAGCGTTCTTTCATATGTCCATGTGTGCTTTTTACCTTTATTGTTTTAATCTATTCAAATCTATGTTACATATACCATTAATATCTTAAAATATATAAACTATGCCGAGATATAAACCACTGAATATGTAACAAACATGTGATTATCTGATAATATTTACGTAAAGCAATGAATAAAATTAAAAGTAAGTGTCCCGTGTAACCGAAATATAAAGTTGTAGATCTTTATGGTCGGTGCGGTAACAACTTTGAATATAAATGCGCAGGTATGGAGTTATGAATTTTCGTATGGGGACTTTCATGGATGCTATCACGTACTGGATTTGCATTTTTAAGCCGAACACATTTTTTCTCATTTACCTTCCACACGTCCGTGCCGTCATTCCTTCCTTCCTTTCTCGTCCGTCCGCGCGCGCGAACCCTTTCAATTATAACTTTATAGACTGGCCCTCCGTTCGTTCAGCAACGGATTTTCCCCAACAATAACTACTCGACTTGCCCGTCCGACTGATTCAATTTTATTGCGTTTGCGGTTTAAATTAAAATCACGTATTTATTTAAAGTTCAACAATCGACCGTAAATTTTGCATTAAAGTGATTAAAGATGTGTATATTTTAATTCCATCTGTTTATTATATAATTGTAAAACATTTTTTTTTCTTATTGTATAATTTCATTAAGTTCACATTACATTCAAATATCGAAAAAATTTTATAACATTTTATGACATTCTTGAACATCTTTAAATTGCATAAATTGAATTTTTAATAGGTGTGGAATTTTAATATACATACCCTAGATTATATAATATGTTCAATTATTTTTATTTAAACAATTGTAACAGGTTTAGATTTTTGAACCAAAATAAATCATTATTTACTATTTTAACAAAAAAAAAGTTATTTTCCATGAACTATGCTGTGTCTAAAAGTTTTTTTTTTGAATTTGATCTACTGGCATTTGCCTGAAACGTAATTGAATAACAAAAATAGAATTTAATCAGAATACCTATACGAGTTAAATTGATGTAAGCACATTTGGGATATAGGCAACTCAACACGCAGACGTTCCGGAAAATATAAGCCCCTTGTCTAATTCGTGGATCTAATGTGTCAGAAAAGGCATGCGTCAGGGGCCTCTGGCCCAAAAATCGACCGGGAAATGACCGAGGATTCTCCGTTGGGGCATCAGGAAACACGCAGCTCGAAAAAATTAATTTGTTTCTTATTAGATTCTTCAAGATTAATATTGATATTAAACGTAACACGATTTGATTAATTTAAGCATGCTTCGCTAAAATCATACAGGATATAAAAAGGAAATCATAATTAATATCATAATAAAGAAAACATCATATACAATTTATATACGCTGGTAGTTCAACAATAAAGGTTTTAATTTATAAATATGAAAATGTGCCTTTGTTTATGTTCAGACGAATTTAAATAAACAAAATTGTTATTGGCTAATAACAAAGAGAATAACTCATTCAAAACTTTCGCATACTTCAATTTGAAATTTGCATCTGGAAATAGGCCAGCTCAATGTTGATGCCAATTTCGTTGAATAGCTCCGTGGGCTTTTAAAGACCATCGACGTTTGCCGAATACAGAGGAGAAACTTCAGAATCTTCATTAAGTTGTTCTCAGCGTTGAAATTTACATTAATATTGTTAAATTTAGTAATGTTAATGTTGATGAAATTTAGAAATTTAGAATTTTACATTGTTAATGGAAACCAAATGATACTTTTGTTACCCTATTCTGTACATAAAAAAGGGGGAAATTATGTTAAATATTACTTGTCTGAAAAACATTTTAGACAATTTAATTGGTTAATGTTTTCTAATCATTTAAACGGAATCTTTTGCAAATATTGCTTCATTTTTTACAAAATTTACTGGGTTGCACCAACAAGTAGCATTGCAAGAATTAGTATCTCAGCCGGTATATCAATATTCTAAATTATCAAGTAAAGATGTTGTTTTGATAAGTCATAAAAGTACCATAAAATTCAATTGTTTAAGCGGAAAATTTTATAAAATCATTCAACCCATCATGAGATATAAGAAATTAATTAAACAAGGGAAGACAACAAATTGAAGAAAATAGACATAGATTAAAACCAATAATCAAAAGTATAATTTTTAGGAGAAACAAAATATTCCCTTACGCGATCATCGTGACGCTGGTTCTCTCTTAAATACAAAATCTATTACAAACGAGGGCAATTTTCGTGAAATTCTACGTTTCGAATTGAAGCTGGTCACATTTAAAAAAATCATTTATAATAATATTGAGATAACGCAATTGTTTGATTTTAAAATATTGGTTTATTAAACACTACATGTCTTGTCTGATATAAAATTGTAATAAGTCAAATTCAACACAGTGAAGTCTAAATGCTAATTCTGTATGACATACCTTAAGATAGGCCTATAGGGTGTCTCGTCTTGCGTAGAGGGATGAGATTTCTTCCTTGATCCACTTTTTATTTTCAAATTCTACAGCTTTCTGGGCGGCGGGGGTTGTGTATTTTGTTTTTAATGCTATGTGGGATGTAGTAATTCCTTGTGCTTTGCACTGATGTAGAAACCATAGGGATTGTTCGCAGTATGTTATTTTATTTGTAATTTAAAATACGAAGTTGCCATTTTCCATCACTGGATAATTCCAATTGATTGATTGATGAGGCACTTAGGTGTTGAAAATCCATACTTAATATTGAGATAACGCAATTGTTTGATTTTTCATCAGTAACCTTATATTATCTCTTCAATCAGAACCAAAAAACAATTTCTCTACAATAACATTAAATGGCCATTTAAGCGAAAGAATAGCGAGCAATCTTAAAAAACTTAACTTCAACATAGCACACAAAACCCGTAATAGTTTATCAAATATAATCAAATGGTGATGTGGCCTATATTTTTCACGAAAACTATAAAGTTTACTCGAAATGGTTATTCTTAATAATTTGCTAAATTTTGGATTATTTACAATTACTTGTTATATAAATATCATGTAACTCCTATAGTTTATTAGTAATAAGCAAAAAATTTCAAAATTATTAATTTTTATTTTTATATATTTCAATAAAACTTGTTCAGTTTTTCATTCCCTTTAACTTTTGTTAGCAAAGTTATGTAATATTAATCAAATTCTATATAGTAAAAGTTAGAATAAATACAACAAAAGTTCTAGAATCCTCAAAAATATATTAAAAATTTATTCTAGAACCCCCAAAAAGTATCTCGACGATTAGAATAGAAATTCCTGAAAATTTCTAAAAAAAAACTTGTGAAAAATAAATCTTTAAAAAAATTGATAAAATACAGCAACTGAAAAAATTTCAATACACTTTTCTACAGATGTTGTTTATCCCTCATCAAAATTCTGTAGGAATTTCTCTTCCAAATTGCAAACATTAGTATTAATTTTATAATCAACAATGGTTTTTCCTAATTTCGGATTGTAGAGTTTTCTTCTCCAAATTGCAAGATTTTTTCATCTATTTTACTAGGTTTTTATTTATTGAAAATTAGAATTTCCAAGCCTTCCTAGAAATTCTTTCCAAAATTTTTCAGCATTCTAGAACATTTATGATTGAAATTTTCCAGTATTATTATTTTCTAAATTTCCAAAAATTGTTTTTGAAATTCCTAAACAAATTTCGAAGATTGTAGAACTTTTTAGAAGCTAATTTTCTAAGTTCCAAAGTTTACCTTCCAGGATTTTAGAATGTATTAAGAATTTATGCTACAGATGTGCCATTTTAATTTTTTTTTAGGAATTTCTTCTCCAAAGTTTTCACCTATTTTACTAGAGATTATTTGTTGATCCTAATTTTCCTGCCTTTATAGAATTTATTCCCTGAATTCCTAGAATATTTTTCAGGATTGTTAAACATTTATTGAATTTATTCTACAGATATATTAACTTTGTCCTTCTTTACAATCAGTGCTTTTGGAAATATTTCTTTTAAATTGCAAACATTGTCATGAATAATTAACAATAGTTCATTTTTTTGAATCTCAATAGCTATTCTTTATTTTATAAAGATTTCACTTCCAAATTCCTAGAAAATTTTCGAGGGTTGCAGAATTTTTAAGGAATTAATTTTATAATTTAAAAAAAATTTCTCCGAGGATTTTAGAATTTTATAAAGAATTTATAATACCGGTGTGTCACTTTGATCACAATTTTATCAAAGTTTTCTAGGGATGCTTTCTCCAAATTGCAAGATTTTTCCATATATTTTTTTAGTTTTCAGGAAGTGACAAAAATTTCTTTCTAGAATTTCTCTCCTAAATTTCTAGAATATTTTAAAGGACTTTTAAACATTAATGGAATTTGTTCTACAGATACTAACTTGACCCTTCATATTTCTCTTTAAAATTGCAAACATTGTCATCAATTTCTTATTAGCATGAGAATAAATAATAAACTATAGTTTTTTCTAACTTATTAGAATCTCAATGGCTTTTCTTTATCTTTTGGGGATTTTTCTTCTAAATTTTGGGAACTTTTCTCTGGTTTGTGGAAATTTTCAGCATTATTATTACAAAATTCCAAAAATTGCTCCTTTACATTTCTGGAAAATTTTCTAGCGATGTAGAATTTTATTTTAAATTAATTTTATTATTTTAAAAAATTATCTTCAAGAATTTTAATATTTGCAAGATTTTCCCATTCCATTTACTAAAAGCTATTAAGAAGTTTTTTGATGACTAGAATTTGTAAGCCTTTCTAGAACTCCCCTTCTAAATTTCTAAAATATTTTTCGGAAGTCTTACAACCAAAGTTTTCTAGGAATTTCTTCTCCAAATTGCAAGATTTTCCCATCTACTTTACTAGAAGCATTTAAGAAGTTGTTTATGACTAGAATTTGTAAGCCTTTCCTTAAATTTCTAAAATATTTTTCAGGAGTCTTACAATCAAAGTTTTCTTTAAATTTCTTTTCCAAATTGTATTTTTCTAGACGCTTTTTTAAAAATCGTGCAAATTCTCTTAATAAGAAATAATAACGAATATGTATTTCTAGTAAATCTAGGGCCTCAAAAAAAGAGAAATTACTGGAAGTTTCCTGAACCTGAAGAAAAGTCCAGATTTCTACAAACAAATTTTCTAAAAAGTTCTCGAGCCTCCAAAGAAATCTTTGTAATTCAGAAGATCAGAGGATAACTTTGAAATCTTGGGAAGATGTTATTGGCCATTTTCTAAACTCTTAAACTTTTAGAAAAAATTTCTAAAAAATCCTAATGCCTCATAGAAAATCTTTGCAATTTAAAAGACGACTTAAAAAAACTCTTGAACTCTAGAGAATAAATTGCTAGAAATTTCCTGAACCGTCGAGAAAATAATCTAGATTTCTAGAAGAAAATTCTAGAGCCTCAAAGAAAATCTTTGCGATTTACAACACAAGTTGAAGAAATCTTGAAATGTGGAGAAGAAATTAGTAGAAATTTCCTGAACTCTCGAAAAAAAAGTCTAGTTTTTTAAAAACAAATTTTCTAAAAAAAAACCTTTATTAAAAAATCTTCGCAATTTACTGGAAATTTTCTGAATTCTACAAAAATATATATTTCTAGATTTTTTTTAATTCTAAAAACTTCGCAATTTAAAAGAGAGCTTGAAAAAAACAATCTTGATATCTGGAGAAATAACTGAAAAGAGTATAGATTTCTAGGAACAGATTTTCTAGAAAAATCTATAGCCTCCAAGTCTGAATAAATTTCGGAACTCTCGAAAAAAGTCTAAAGTTCTGGAAATGATTTTTTAGCCCTGAAGGAAATCTTAAAGATAAATTACTAGAAACAGCCTCGAAGAAAATTCAATAAATATTGAAAACTCCCGAATAAGACCTTTGCTAAGAAGAAATTACTGTAAACTTTTAGAATCCTCCAAAAAAGTTCTAGAAATCTACAAGGAAAACTTGTGAAAAATTCTAGAATCCTCGATTAAAATTCTTTGGAAAGGAAGATGCAAAAAACTGAAAATATGGAGTAGAAATTCCTGAAACTTCCAAAAGCCTCTAAATAAGTTCTAGAAATTTAGAAAAAAATTTCCTAATAAATTGTAAAGTTAAGCAAAATCTTGAAAGAACTTTCTGAAAAATCTAGAACTCTCGAATAAAATCTTTGCTAAAAATTTTGGAAATATCTATTTATTTATTTATTAGATAAGGAAAAGAAATTACTGTACACTTCTAGAATCCACAAAAAAAGTTTAATAAATCTAAATGAAAAATTCTAGAAACCTCAATGTAAAAAAAACTAAATGTATGAATCATCTGAGAAAATTATAGAAAAAGTTGAACAAAATATTCTATGAAAACCACGAAGAAACTTCTATAAATAAATAGAATGACATTCTGAAAAATTTTGAAACTCTTGAATAAAATCTTTGCTAAACTTGAAAATTCTTTGGAAAGGAAGTTGCATTTAAAACTAAAAGTGTGGAGGAGAAATTTCTGAAATTTCAAGAATCTTCTTCAAGATTTTTTTTTTCTCACAAATTAAAAATTTTACGAAAAACATGTTTTAATAAAACTTCTTCAGTTTCTCATTTCCCTTGACCTTTGTTTGAAAAGTTATGTAATATTTTTCAAATTTTGAAAAACATCCATTTCCGGTTAATGAACGTTTACCAAAAGCTTTTCATTTCCAGTTTTTAACGATAAAACCTTAAGTTTAAAGTTTCATCTCAATTGCATCATTCGTTTTTGAGATACAGCGCCCACAGACATTTTCATGCACGAAAACAATACTTCCCTTATATATACTATATAGGGAAAGTAAAAAAACAACAAAGAAAAAGTAGTCAAAAACAGGCAAAGTGGAGTCTATTTACTAAAATGTATGAATTGCCCGAAAATTTACGTAGGCCAAACCGGACGTGCATTCGAGGACCGAATCAACGAACATCACAAATGTTTCAGTCACCAAAAAACATCGTCAACGTACGCAAACCTGAATAATATATAAGAAACAATGTATATTTTATTTGCATATTTACTTCACCTGAAGAAGCCACAGTGTGGCGAAACGTATGTAGTGTTTAATAAACCAATATTTGAAAATCAAACAATTGTGTTATCTCAATATTAAGTATGGATTTTCAACACCTAAGTGCCTCATCAATCAATCAAAATCATTTATGTTTATGTTTATGTTTATCAGTCCTTAGCTTCCTTTAAAAAAATACATATGAATATAAACAAATATATAAAAAAACGTACAAAAATTTTGGATGGATGAAGCTGGGCGGGGTTCATGCAGCTGCGATGTTCTTCCACTCTAACCCTTGCTTTTGTTCATAATGCTGAGGGTGCAAATATCCTTTTGGACATCCGTATTCTTCTTTAAATGCTTGCATTTACCTTTTTGTCCCCTTTTAAGGGGAAACTTTTTGGCTGTTTATGTCAGCATGACAGATATATATGACATTTGGAAAACATATATCACAAATGTCTCATAAAATATGATAATTATAATGATATTACTCATAAGTCTATACTTGAATTGATACAGATGGATGTTCCGCAAGGATGGAAGAATTGAAGGGTGCTGTATCTATATTGCAGTTAACCTTGTCCAACGTTTTAAGAACACCATGTTTCAACCATGCTTTAAATTTGTTCATATCAAAATGTATGCAAATACAGGCTGCCCGAAATGGCATTGCTACCTTTAAAAAAGCGTTTAATTAATGTCTCGTCCAAAAGTTACTATGTAATAAACATGCTTTTTAAATATTGTGGTGTTATTGGAATTAATCTTGCAATGGGAAAATAATCTTCTAATAAAGCTAAATAGCTAAAGAGTTCAATTTGTATCTTAATTTTCACAGTTACGCTACGATCTTTGTCCGATAATTTTAGAAATACGGTAACTTTGAGTCAATGGATAAATCTTACGCTAATAACTTGATAAATCAATAGTGTTTGATGTTTTATCCAATAAGAGGAAAAATACTGCCACATCGTTTAAACAATTTATGATGATTGGTCTTCCTGATTCATTTTGGCCTTGTGTTTTTACCTCGTCTATTCTTTTCGTTAATCTATTATCTTCTAATCTGTATATATAACCCTACTATCCTAATTTTCTCTCTTCTATTATTTTATTGGTTTAATGTTGAGCTGTTTTCTTACTTCTATATTTCGTACTAGGTCTCTTCTTGTAATTCCCTCTATCTTTCGTAGGTATCTCATTTCCATTGCATTGGTATAGCAGTGAATGTCTTACAATTCTTGTATATATTTCTGTTTTTATTGTTTTTGTAATCTCTTTTTTCTCTAAGAATTTTTTCTTTATTTATCATTTCCGTATTTTTCATTTCTTCTATTAATCCCTTTTATTTTCCTTGAATTATTCTTACATTCCATATTTCCATTTTTATTGTATTTAACTTTTTTCTTGTACCATTTTCTCGCTGTGAGGTCTTGTTACTTATTTGCTTTTCTATTAGTTAATTTATTATTCGACTCCTCTTCGTTAATTTTTATCTTTAGGTATCCTATTTTTACTCTCTTTCCTTTTGCTTTTTCTTCTTTTGCTATTTCCCTAGTTTTTGTACGCATCTTTCTTCATGTGCTAGGTCATTTTTTATGTATATCTCGGACCCTCTTAAATTTCCTTTAGCTCTCATTACTTGTTGTTTTGTCCGAACTTCGACTCGTATTTTTTGTTTTCTCTATGTAATGTGAAATTCCTGACTTCCTTCTGTTCTTGGTGAGTTTTGTCTTTGTTTTCATCTTCCTTTATTTTAATTTTGTGTCCTGTTGTTGTTACAACGTTTTGTTTCGTTGCTTCCATTCTTCTATCTTTTTCTACTCTCCATTGGTCATTTGGAAACCTTGAAATCCATATTCAGGGCTGTCGATATTCTCTTTTTGTATTTATTTGTTTCTTTATTTCCCACTTCCTTTTAATTTTATATATTTTAACACTACTTATTTACTTTTTTATGGACTTTTGCATGTACGTGGTTCGCTGTTTTAGGTTCCTCTGAACTGAACAGAGGATTATTATCGAATTAATATATATTTACCTCTCCTGAATAATATTACAGATCTGCAATACAGATTTAATAAAGACACAATGAATTTGATCAATTTTAACACAATAATACCTAGTGTTTTATTGACAACAAACTGGTGAAGATTTAGATGTCACTTCAAAATCTGTTGCAACATATTTAAATAAAATTTTACCTGAAAATGCAACATGTGTAATAGCAATTAAGTCTAATTTAGAATTTTGGAAATTACAATGGCAAAAGAAAAATAAACTAAAAGAACAATTACAAGAAAATGCTTTAGATGCATAGAGAAAACGCCAATATTTACCCAACATAAAAATAATTTTACAAATATTATTTACTCTGCCCGTTAGTGTTGCTTCTGCAGAAAGGCGTTTTTCTGAACTGAAAAGATTCAAATTATGACTGCGATCCACTATGTCTCAAGAAAGGCTATTAATATTGATAATTTTATTAACAAGCAAAGAAAATAAGATTTCATTATTTAAGAAATAAATCGTTTTTTTAAATAAATTTAGTCTGTTTCTAATTTTACAGAATATTTTATTATATTTTTACATGTCCTATATTTATTTCGAGTGTAATATTATTTTGTTTATATTTAAAAATAATAGAATTATATTTTATTATTATATAATAGTCCTTTTTATATAAATTATATTTTTTGATGTTGATTGCTTTGTATTTATGGAATAAAACAATTTTTTTCTTTTTTTTTTTAAATTTATGGTTTTGAATTATTTTTCTATATAACATCCAAACAATTTGATGATATTCAATTTAAAATTTCAACAGTTTTTTCATTTTCAATTGTTTTTCTATATCCAGATAAAAAAAATATTCCTTTTTCAATTAGAATTCGAGAATAATTTTTTTAACGTGTTTTTGTCAACAATCGATAAGATTTGTTTTAAATTTTTAAGAAATTTAATGGTATTTAAATATTTAGTGATTTTGGCCACTTAAACTGTTTTTTCAAATAATTTTAAATTATTTTCGAATTTATAGAGTGTCAAATGATTTTTATTAATATCCAACAATTTTAATAAATCCTTTTTAAAGTGGTATTTAGTTATTTTGGCACTTTGAATTGTTTTTAATTTCTTTTGCGTCAATGGTCAGCTATTTTTACTGATTGTTGATTGTTTTTCTTTGCTTACTTCTTAGAGTGACATTTAATTCAATTGAAAATAAAAAAATAATGTTTTCGTTAATATTCAAAGTATAATTGTTTGTTTAATATTTCTTTTTCTTGTAAATTTCAACTATTTTTTGTTACTATTATTATTTTGTAAATTGTTTTTTAATTGATTTTAACTTTTTTCGTCTGTCATCTCTTTCTATTGGAACTATTTAAATAAATTTCAATTGTTCAAGTTCATTAAATAATTTTAACATCAAGTTTCAATTGTTTTCTGTTGTTAATGTCGGGTTGGTTACTTCAACAAATTTCAATTGTTTTCTGTTAATACGTTTGAAGGTTTTTAAGGTTTATACATAATTGTTTTTTAAAATATTTAAATTGATTCTTATAAAAATGTTCACTTGTTTAAGCACATTTTTTTTTTATTTTAACTGTTTTTAATTGTTTTCTTTTTGAAATTATCTCATCAAAGTTCAACTGATAATAAATAACAATTGTTCTTTTATTTTATTTTTGAACAATTTTTTATTGGATTGTTATTTGATTAAACTTTTTATTTAATATTTCTCAATTCTTTATTAATAATTTTTACAAGCTGTTATTGATTATTCAGGTTTAATATTTGTTTCTAAAATGTGTATTACAATGAGTCACCTCTTTTTTCAATTATATTTTTTAAATAAATTTTAAAATTATTAAAAAGGACAAAACAATTGCAAATTATTGTAATTATTTTATCAGCATCCAACTGCTTTTATCGATTGTCAATTATTTTTTCATAATTTTATAATAATTGGCATTCAATTATGTTTATCTACGATCGTACAGAAAGTAGACGCTTTTTGCATCATTTATCATTTTAAAAGTGGCTTTTTAAAGCACTAGTGCTTTTTTACGTTTTTATTGCACGGTAATGTCAAACTGTTTTTATTGCACAGAAATGTCAAATTTGACAGATGAATATATTATAGCACAAATTTTCGACGAAAAACTTAATTTTTTATTAATTGATACAAATAACTAATAAACTATAAATAAAATATATAATACAAAAAAAATGGCAGATTTAAGAACTCTGAAGATTTCATTTAATGCAAGTCGAAGTGATTAACATACAATAAAGCGAACATTTTTTCCATTAATAATGATGGCGGCCGATATTTGTGCAACTTGTTTACTGGTTGCTAAGTAACGCTTTCATTAGTACACTGCGGGTAAGATATGTTTTCATTAATTTAATTATTGAAATGACATTAAAATATTGCTCATCAGAATATATTATTTGAAATCCTTCACGATCGAAGATAAAATTTTGTAAGGCACACATGTAAAAAGTTTCTTTATTGCACTCCTCATCACTTTTTACACTTGTACCTTAAATAACTATTAATTGACCAAAATTGTTACTCACTAATACAGTTTCTGTTTCTCAACACTTACTAAGTACCTTTCATTAAAAAAAAATTGCACACATAATATCTAATTTACAAAAGACGCCGTGGATAGACTCTCCAATGTTTAATGTCTAAAAAAATTCCAAACCAACCATCGCTGAGCTAAAAAACCCCAGGAAGCATATTGCTATCCGAACAAAAACTTTTACAGACTTCAACTTGGTGAAATTTTTTTAAGTTGGTGACAAGTTCGTTGGCTGCCAACTACGAAATTACTCGTACGTTTTTTACCTGTCCAGAACCCCAACTACAAACTAGAAACCGATTAAAGATCGTAGAATAACAATGGTTATATGAATAGTTAGCTTCTTGAATAGAACATTTAATTAGAATTGTATAACGTGCATTCAAAACACGAAAATTTTAAATAACTTGGCTTTTGGAATGGAAATCCTTGAAAGTGCTGTGGTAGTTAACGGATTAATTGCGCGCTAGGCTTAAAAGACTCAAAACTTGATCTAAAAAAATCATATTTAGTGACCAGGTGCATTTTTAGGTGGTACATAAGATGTGGCTAACCCACATAAGGTTCTCCATTATCGACAGAGAGTTACTTTTTTCTATTAATTTTAGGTTAGCGACATTATGGGTCCTTGTTTCTTCTAAAACGACGTTAGTAAAACATTTACCGTTGATATGGAGCATTCCAGATCAATAATACACAATTGACTTTTAACAAAACTTTACAATATGGATAAGTGGTTCCAACGGCGCAATGCACACTTTGTATGAACAATTTGAGAATCAAGACAACCAAAGTTGTGCGGTTTTCTGAAATTGAAAATTTATGCTAATAAACGACAATCTATCAGTTCCCTCAGAACCAACATAACTATTTATCTATCTATAGCTCAAATTCAACAAGTTTTTGGTCTTGGTCACTGAAAATTTAACTTTTTGGCTTACAGACACATGGTATTAAAATCATGTTCAACATATACACGCCCTTATTCGAAAACCTCCTACTCTTCTATTTGAAAATCTTTACCTACCTTAACCTATATATCCGTTTTTTAAATTTACTTTCAAAGTGAAATTATTTGTTAAGAATTGGTTAGATAAGGGAGCTCCAAGCACTTCTTAGCTCGCAAGTACCACGGATAAATAAGTGAAGCCCACAAACAAAATATTAATTTTTACAATTAATACAGATTAATTCTAATTATTTATCGAAACACCACTTAGTATTACTTTCACTACTCAAACAAATCTGGGCAAGTTTCTTTTTTAGCAAGTAGAGCAAATTTGTTTCTCGAATGTGTTACAAAAGCATTACTGTTTTCTTATCACTCTTGTACGAACAAAAAAAAAACTGATAATTAATAATAAGAAATAAAAATCTTCTCTATGAGCATTTTACATTATAATGTAAAAACTCCAACTAACAGTTAAAACAACTACTTCTCGTACTAAAGCACCGCCGGCCATTGAATGACATAACTGTTAGCTGTCGTTCCATGTCTGAAATCATATTCAGCACGATGTAACAATTTTATACCTCCTTTTCGATGTAGAAATCCAATAATTAAGATGTGTTTCAGCAGGGATTTGAACCATTATGATATTTGCAATCAGAACTCTAAGATTACAGTGAGTACGACATCTTTTACAAAAATTACATTAGATTAGATTAGATGGTGTCGTTTGGGAACAGACTGCCTTACAGCACTACGACCTGGTTAGATCTTTTGTACTAGTACCCTACTACTAGTATGTTCCCAGGATTTTAATTTCCTTGGTAAAGTCAATTAACTTTTTAGGAGGCCATCCGCTGATTCGTCTTATATATAACCATTTCTCCTGTTAGAAATAGTCTAGTGGTAATCAGTGCTACACAAAAGCATGAAAAGAAGATGGTACTTTATTGGATAATGTAAGGAGACCCGTGAGGCGCATGAGCTGTCAATCAATATTTTTGATTTGATTTTGATTTCCACTGCACTTTTTCATTGTTTTGCATTTATTTTTAACTCTGACACCACGCTCTTACTATGTGCCTTTATGTAGGCTTTAGTCTTATCATAGTAGTCGCAGCTCCTTTCCTGTCAAGAATAACGGCATGTTCGTTACCTTTTATACTTGCATAGACTGGATATTAGAGTGAGCTTGTTGCCCTTGGCCAATTGGTTGAAAGTTTGTTTGTAGTTCTTAGTAGTTTTAGAATTGAAGATGTATGCTTTAAGGTTCTTAAGGGTAGCCTCGCTGCCTAAGATCAGAGAGATTTATGCCCCTTTGTGCTCTTTTTCGTACAAATCTAAGCACATCTTTCCGAGGCTATTGTTTCAGCCTGTAAGACTGATGGGCCTTACTCGAGCGAAACTAATTCTTTGTATTTAGGCCCGTATATGCCTATGCGGGAGTATGTTTCCGTTTTTGATGCATCTATGGTATATACCAGATTACAGAGTTATGATTCAATTTTTTGAATCGGTTCAAGCTGTCTTGCCGACTATCAATATTCACCCTAAAGCACAATACACATTTTGGTCGGCATTATGTCTTAACATATTTGGTCAAATCCGGTTGCTTTTTTATCTTTTAGTTCAGATATTTGGTCGAGTTCTTCGTGATTTGTTGGCTCCATTGTGAATTTTTCAGTTGTTTTTTGTGAAGTTGTTGTGGTGTTATTTTATAGTTTGTTAATTGTAGCATTACCAATTTTTCTCCTATGTTTGAAAAGTAATCTTTGGTTATTTCTTGTATGTGATTTTATTTTTCTGTTTTTCTTCCTAATCGAAGATTTATAATTTTCCATACCTCGGATTTATTATTTTTATTTTCTGTAAATTTACTGCCGTAGTATTATGTCTTCAGCATGATTTCTTTTGTTGGAAGTATATTTGCTTTGTAACTTCATTCCTTGTGTTTCGTTGATATTTTTTATATAGTTTGCTTCCTAATTTTAATTGCTTTATTATGTCAACATTTATCCAAGGATTATTTTCAGTTCGTTTTAATTGTGTTTCTTGGATTTTCTCAATTATATTTTGCAATTTTGTTGATAGTTCTTCAAATGTATTTATGTGACTATGATCAGTAATAGTAATTTCTTTTGTTATTTAACAGTAATTTGTTTTGATGAATTTATGTTTTTGATAGTTTCCTTTTTGTTTCTTATATTCCCGAATTTTAGTGAGAACAGCGTTGTGATCTGATAAACATGAACTTTCTATCGATATTTTTTCAATAATTTGTAATTGGTTCGTTATCACTTGGTCTATGATTGAATGGTTTCCCGATGAACTCGGTCTTGTATAATATGTCTTCGCTGTCCAATTGACTATCTTGTAGCCTTCTTCTTCTAGTAAGTTTGTGTATTCTCTTGTTGTGAATTGGTCCTAGGTGCGAACCTTGTGGGAAATCTGATATTGCACATATAGGGAAAGATATACGTTATTAAATTTAATAAATTGATGACGATCGACTATGTAAAATTTAGTCCGAGGAGCTAAAGAGCCTTGTAAACTATAATGGGACAAATTTAGTGGCAAGCGATCGTGATTTACGTGACCAAAAGCTTTACGGATGTCTGTATATATCGAGGTCATTTCTTGAGTCAATATTCCCGTTTCTTCTCGGGTTCCTGATAGATTACTGCGCGATGTCTAATCGAAGACCAAAAAGAGCACAGGAGAACCATCTGTGCGAAATTGCTTGCTCGGAATGAGGCTGATCGTGACAATTTTTTGTCAAACATTGTTATAGGCGATGCAACATGTGTTCATCACTTCAAACGGTCTTCTGGGATTCTGAAGGGGTTATTCTGTTCGATGTCCTTGTATATTATGTTATTCTTCAAAAATTGAAGAAAGCGTGTTCCTAGGCACAAAAAGCCAAACGAACTTCCCTTTCTCCGTGACAATGCTAAACCTCACACAATTCTTCGCACCCGATAGGAGCTAACAAATCTTCAGTGGGCCGTTCATCCTCATCCACCCTACAGCCCCGATCTCGCACCATCAAATTTTCAGCAATCCGAATATAACAACCCTTGTTTCAGAAAAAAACATGTATCTGTTGAACAATAAAATGTTTAAAATTGTTTAGCAAGATTTTACTCATTAAGTTATTTAAAATTTTAGGAATAATCGACTGAATAGATATTGGCTTGTAATTTAAAACTAAATGTTTGATTCCCTTTTTAGACGACTTTCATTTTTCGGACAAATATTCAATTGTCACGGATCTAATAAAAAGTAGGTTTAAGTTCTCAGAAAGCTCGATGGAACAATTTCTTATCATCTAATATATAGGGACCGATGAATGTTTTCTGATCTAAAAAAGTTGGTAATGTCATTTGGCAAGGTTACATTCTACGCGTTATATGTAAAATGAGACAGTATTTATATAAAGTTGTTAATCCAAGGGTGTCTAGATGTTACAATTTGCAAAAACCAAATCTAAAATCAAAAATCAGCAATTTTTAACATTATTAAACAGGATTAGTCTAGCTGAAGATAAATGATCGCATATTAGTTGGTATGATTTCGCACACTGGAAGTAAGCCGATACTATCTTTATCATCCTTCCATTGGATATTTAGCTGGTTAGAGTCACCCAGAACGAGAGTAGTGATGTCGGGAAGGTTTTTAATAACCTAGTCAATGCAGTTGGTATGATCCAGATATTTTGTTAATGGGCTCTTCGGTGGAAAACAGGCAGCATATAGGATGCATTTTTGTGGTTTAGCTTCAAATCCAACCCAGAGTTCTTCCCGATCTTTTGAGTCTATGCACATGTGATAAGAACGAAAGCGGTGATATATCCCGATAAAGACATCTCCACCTAATTTTTTATTACATTTAGATGAGTTTCTATCCAGACGGTAGAGATGATATCTACTGTTATTATTTTATAATCACAAATGCATGAATGTATCAAAGATTCCGTAACAACAACATCGCCATAGTCCTAAATGAGAACAGCATTATAGAAATCGCATAGTTTCGTTCTTAAACCTCTCATAATCTGATAGTGAATTTATAAATCTAAATTTTTCCAATTTTAGAAGTCACAACTTGGCGAAAATTCTTCGGTTGATAAGAGTTTTCTCAAATTTTAATTCTTTTACTGCAACACAGTGTTGCCAAGCAAAATCACTGACGGAAAAGTAGATGCCTTGACTCCGACCTGAAATGAAGTGGTGATGTCATCTTTAAACAATTGGTAGCATTTTACTTCTGATTGCAAAGCAATAATGTTTTTTCACGTGACTGCCAATCGTTCTGATAGTGGTGTGGGTCGACTCGAGATACATGAATTCATTTTATTAATTCGCGACTTGCAAGAAAACTTAAATTTTGATAGATTAATCTGGCTGGCTCACTAAGTATTTAATCCCCTTTAGGTTAGTCCTCAATAAGTTGTATTATTATTCAGTGGAACAATTGGGCATACCACTACTGTAACCGGATCTATTTTTGGCAGGTTGGGTCGAAAAAACGTCTTCTTATTAGGGTTTAAAAGTTTGTTAATTGTATATTAAATGGAAAATATTTTTGTAAAACTCTCTATATGTAATTTTTTTTTTTTTAATGAAGTGGTCAAGTTAGTTGGAACCATTTGTTTGTATCTGTCTTTATGGGCCTAATTATACACAACAGTCAAAATATCTCTGCGTTTAATGCAACAAAAGGGGCAGTAGATAATGGAGAATTTTTGGAACTTCCACAATTTTTACATTGCTGAGAGGGATTAATACCGTTTTTTATGAGTGGATGATGAGGGCGGGAGGTGCTGAGTTAGTGATCGTGTTATTGACACAAAAGACTAGATTTAACGTCGATTCAAACATCCTACTGAAACGCCTTTAAATAATTTTTGTTGGAAGATCTTTAATTGTTTCAATTGTTTGAAATTGTTTTCGTTTTAATCGATTTTCAATTTTTTGTTGATACAATTATCAATCAATTGTAACCATTTTTCTGATGTACCAAAGGTTTTATCGGAAGAAAAATTATAATTAAAAATTTGGATTCTGGGAACGTGAACAAGATTTGATACATTTACAATCTCATATTGATATCCAATCAGCTTATTAAATTTTCGAGGAAAATGTCATTGAAGTAGTAATCACAACCTTTTTATTAACGCATTAAATATATTTTTTTTTTAATGAAACTATATCGAAGTATGAATCTTTTTAATAATTTATCTCAAACGTTATATAATTTACTATCGATAACAACGTTCTGTTAAATTTAATATACACCTTTTCCAGGAAACCCTTTCAGATAATAATCGGAAATAATTAGCACTCAACCATTGACATTTTGTAAAACTATTTTACTTTATGACGTAAAAAATCGATACTCTCATGACAATAAAAAGCATAAAGAAATAAGTATTTATATTTGTAGTTATTTAAATGTACATACATTTTTACCATTATTTTTATTTAACTCCCTTTATATTAAAGACAAAAACAAAAAAAGATGACTTAAACCTAATAGTAATGATGTTTAATCGCATATACATAATTTTACCGGTTATGAATCGATGAATTAATATGATAAGTGGTAGTTAAAATTTAAAACCATTTTCCTCAAATCGATTTGTATTTTTTTAACGATTGTTTGCGTTACTAATTCAAAAATCCTTATTCAAAGTAGTTTAATTATATCTGCAATGTGCGGAAGATATCTGAAGTTTTCCTAATATTCAGCACATGTAATGTTATCACGAACGCAAGGTTAGAAAAAATCCTAATCATACAATTATACATTAACGCACACTTGAACTTGGGACTTTAGTAATAAATTGTCCCTCGGTTGACCCACTAACGACAATTCAATAACTGGCCGCGAGATGTCGCCGCCAGTCCCAACCACTTGAATGTTTCGTCCCTCAAAATTTTTAGTGAATACAATACACATTAGTTCAGTTTGCAATTGCAATTTGTTCAGCATTTTGAAAATGACGCGCGACATCATCGGCGAGCTCGCCGAACTCAACAACCCCAAAGTGCACATCAAAGACAGGGACAATGTCAACACAATCATCAACGAGCTGATTCGTGGGGGCACGGACAAGCTTCAAATTGTCTCCGATTTCGATAAAACAATAACGAAACAACACGAAAACGGTAAACCACACCTGAGCAGTTTCGGTGAGTTTATTTTTGCGGACCTGTTTTGTCTTTAACCTCAATCTCTGCTAGGAACTAGAATATTGTTATAAGGTTGTTTATTAATAAAACGGGGTAATTTCATCGCTGCAAGTTTTATTTATAGGTTTTGCATTTTGCAACTCCAGCTAGAATGAAAATTATAATGGAAGTATTAATAAATTTTCGTTTTGATTTTGTTTATCAAAAATATTTATAATATGTAAAATGGGTTATTTTTTATAAATATATGTGATATTGTTAACATGTCTTTTTCTGTTTAAAATTTTGCAATTCAGAGATTAAATATTTTTCCAAAATATATTATACAAGGGGTGCGACAACGACTATTATTCAAATGTTATAAAATTTCTTTTGTAGGTTAAATATTGGAAGAATAAAGAATTTTTGTTCTAAATAAAGCATTGAAATTAGAATTATGTTATAAACCCCCTTATATCATTGAAATAATTGATTTCATTATTTTAAAAATGTATTCAGTTTTTTAAATTATTTTAAACTTAAAAATGTAAAAATTCTCAGTGTTTTTAATTGAAAATTCTAAGAACTAAAACGAAAATAATTAATGAAGTCTTAACAAGAGCTTTACATAATAATTTTTATGTTTGTAAATAATACTTGGTGAGGCATTCAAGTAATTTCATTGTCCACACAATGAAATTAATTAAAAGTGTCATCGAGTATTATTTACGGACATAAAAATGGTTAAAAATTTCATCTTTTCAACAACTATCATCCTCAAACATTTAATAATAATAATAATTTAGTTATTAAAAGCTGACAAAGGATAAAATCTTAAGTTTATTGATTTAATTAATAAAGCCTTAACTAGAGCTTTTCATAATCATTTTTATATTCGTAAATAATATTCGATGAAACTTTCAAGCAATTTTATTGCACACACAATAAAATTAATTAAAAGTATCATCGAGTGTTATTTGTGGACATAAAAGTGGTTAAAAATTTTAACAATTATTAGCCTCAAACATTTAGTTTATTATTAAGCTGAGGATAAAACCTCAAGATTAATGTTTTAGATAAAAATTTCAAGCAGTGTCCATTGACACACACAGGGGCATTTAAAAGATTGTCAAATTAAATATTTGCCTTAAAGTTTAGAATTTCAAACACTTAATACTTCCATACTTCATTCAGACAAAGATAAATATTTAGCATAATGTGCTACAAATTAAACAAATTAATCACCTAAAATATAAGAGATTAACACATACAACTAGTGTTGCTTTGATAGTTGTACTATTTGTAACACGCAAATTAATTTGTATTATTCAATGTCTGTCGAAGTATTAGCTAGAGAAGTAGTTGTTTCAAATTAATTTGTTTTGTAGTCTTAGTAAGACTCATTGTTGTAGATTCACGAAATGTTTTCGTATTTTTAAATTTATGATTAACACATACATTTCCTTCTAGATTTGTGCAATGATAAAAATATGTATTATTTAATATTTTTTATGTTATTATCTATCAAATGTATATATTTTACTATATTAGAATTTTTTGTATAGTACGATACAATATTTAAATTGCACACATATTTTGTAGAAAATTTATGGGGTAATCCATACTTGCACTGATTTGAAAAATTTGTATAAATATTTTGTGTTTTATTTAATTTATAATACTTTGATTGCCTAGGACAGAAATTGTAAGAACTAGATCGCCTAAAGGGTATACGCTGAGTGTACAACTATTTAATTATTTAATACTTCATTGAACCTCGGATAAATTCTAGACAGTGTGAAGTTGCAATTGTTATAACTTTACTACTTTTAAATGATACTTCTGTAGAATATTATAAAACAAGATTAGCTATATGTAATTAAATATTATCAATATTTGTTTTCAATTAATTAGTTATTAAATAATTGGGATATTAACACATAAAATTATCGAGGAATACAAGATAAGATAAGATTTTTTATCTTATATTTGGTTTATACAGGTGAATATTTAAAAGTACAAATGTTATTTATAATATAAGATTTAATAAAATTGGTAACATTTTACTTATTTTATTTCCTCAAAAAATAAAATACATTTTATACAATTTCTAACATATAATATAAATACTAAAAAACATTAACTTACTCTAGCAATGAGGAATCTACGCAATTTCACTTAATTTAATTAATAAAATTAATTAAATAATAAATATAAACATTACAGTGGAAGAAATCTACAAAAACATAAAATTACAGAAATCTTGTAAAATAAATTAAAAGATAAAAATTAAAGAAACCTATAAATGTAAACTCTGAGTGAAAATTAGTGCAAATGTGTCCATTTAGATATGTGTAGAAATCTAATAGAAGGTGTAACTTCAAAACCCCTACCAGCCATTATTTATTGAATTGAGGCAGATACATGATGAAACTCCATCACACATTGAAATAAAACAACACAGTTGAGTGGGTTTCACATTTATTGTTGAACACTGCATTATGTTTCGCCACACAGTGGCTTCATCAGACCTTTATCTGCCCGATGATGCCACTGTATGGTGAATCATGTTGCAGTGTTCAACAATAAATAATAATATAACGGGTGTCCAACAATTATTGCAGTCCCGGGTGGCGTTGGAATAAAAAACGTAGGTCGATTCTTACATGTTGCAAATGAATGAACTGACATTTTTAATGCACATTTAGGTTATGTTTGACAATTAACATGTCAGTTCATTTATTTGGTACATGTAAGAATCGACCTACGTTTTTTATTCCAACGCCACCCGGGACTGCAATAATTGTTGGACACCCGTTATTTATTGGTGCTATTATATACATGATATTTACACAAGTCAAACAAAAATAGAAAATTGGTTTACAAACTATTAATTACACAGAAAATAATGGTAACACTTTCTTTCACAAAATATTTTTTATTTGCTAAAATTATCAAATCTTTCTTCACTTAACTCACAAAATCATGTTTCTATTTACAAACTATGTTGTACTTTATCATCTTTAGACGTATAATCAAAGAATTCATCACATGAATAAAATATATTCAATAACAGAATAATAATGCAAAAGCCTCCCAACTGTGTTGTTTTACTTCAATTACTTTTTAAAACAAAGAGGTTACAATACTAATCCTTTGTTAATTATTATTATTAAGATGTACATATTACTACTATTATTATTTCTACATATGATAGGCATTCCAAAGCTTCAGTTGGTCATTATGTTTAGGTATTTGGTTAAGTAGTCATTAATAATACCAATTCTTTTCATTATTGTTAGACTTTTAGAAAGTACTGATTATTTTTGTGAAAGTTAAATATCAGTTTTTAAAAAAAGCAAAAGTTTACTTGCAAAATATAATTGATACAGTTGGTCCTTCAAAGAAGAAGTGCAATATCATCTATCAAAATTGAATTAATATCTAGAAGCCCTGTATTCACAAGTCCGTCCAAGCAAAAACTGTATAACAGTAACATAAATAACTTTACCAAAATGCCTCTCTATTATCTCTAATTCCTCAAGTACTGGAAACAATTATTATTTAACCTAATTTCGTGGACATTCTTATTTATGGGTCAATACCTAAAACAAGAAAATAAACTTGGCCTCAACGTACAATTCTTCACCTGGAGTATGTCAAATCTGAGGATATATGAGTAAACTAGCATACTCCTGACCTAGGCGTCTGCATTAATTATTGCCCTTGATTTGTCTCAATTAATTACCCATTTTTCTATATTTCTTTTAATGGATCCTAATAATTTATTTATTGTCTTAGCACACTCTTCATCTACCTTTTAAATATTCTCAATCGCCGATCTTACTCTTTATCTATCCCAATTAATTATTCATTGCCTCAGCATACTCTTGATCTGTCCTAATAGATTATTTATTACTAAATGCAAATCCTTGTCTAATACATTAATCAATATCCTAGCATACTCTTGACCAAGGTCAATAAATTGCTCTAGTGTACTCTTGACCTAGACTAATAAATCATTCCTTTCTTTTACTCTTGACCTAAACTAAATAATTGTTCATTTTCTTAGTATAGCCTTCATCAATCCCAATAGATTATTTATTACTGAAGCCTACTCTTTGCCTAATACATTAATCATTGTCCTAGCATACACTTGACCTAGGTTAATAAATTACTCATTGTTCTAGTATACTTTTGATCTTTTTTAAATTTTATTTTATGTACTTAATTCCACTTAAGGTCGCACTACCAACTGTAATGCCACTATGGTCTATTAACCGACTATGCTTTATACAGGGTTATTCACGCTATACGGCACGGAATATTGTGGCCAAAATACGTGACTTTCAAAAAGTTTCACTTTGGGGATATATGGGGGTCTATTAGGGCTACTTTTTAAAATTACTTTCATAATATACAGGGTGTCCCAAAAACCCTAAAAGTATCAAAGTTGTGTTTTTTTTAATGAAACACCCTGTATTTTATTGCATTTTTGGATCCTTCGATCAAAATAAGTGTGTGTTTTAATAAGGTTTTTATTACATAAACCTTAAGGTTTTTGAAATAATTTGAATTTTGTAAAAATGTAACCTAATTTTCATGTTTCAAATACTTAAAAAATAATTAAGTTATGCATACCAAATTTACACTGAAGTGTAACAATAGATCATATTTTATTTTCCAAATATAATAAACTTGACATCTTATGCCGGGTGTAAAAAAATTGGAATTAAACAAATGAGAACTTTAAATGGCTATTATTAATTTATCAGCAAATGCACGTTTTAATTACCTTTCGAATGGTATTTAAATCTTAAGAGTTAATTCTTCTCGTTTTTGCAGAAAACGCCAAAATATTGTTTATTGCACCGTTTTAGTACTTTTTAAGTAAAAATTTTTATGTATCTAGTTTTCTATGGTATTTAAAAACGTCAGATAATTAATTTAGTCTGTCATTTTAGTTTAAAAAGCCTGTCTTTTGTTATAGTGGTCTTATTTTGCATTTTTGTGTTAGATCGTTAGTAATCGTTATTGTTTGAACATCACTGTTTTATTTTTTGGTAAAAAATGAAGATTTACTCAAAAGAAGGGGGTATTGGCATTATTTTTATGCTTGGAGAATGTCATCAAAATTGTTTATTGTCTTGTCGAGTTTATACTTAAAGGTTTCCTGAAAGAAATCACCCTAAGCCAGCCATTTTTGAGAGACTATTAAACCAGTTTAAAGAAATTGGAAGTGTCAGTTATAAAAACCTCAATATAAGAAAATCTGTGTAAATTTTCATTTTTTACTATGACATACAACAATGATGTTCAAACAATAACGATTAATAACGATCTAACACAAAAACGCAAAATAACACAACTATAACAAAAGACATCCTTTTTAAACTAAAGTAACAGACTAAATTAATTATCTGACGTTTTTAAATATGATAGAAAACTAGATACATTAAACTTTTTACATTAAAAGTACTAAAACGGTCAAATAAACAATATTACACGCCGGTGGTGGCGCATCGGTTACGGCCCCGAACTGACGTGCAGCAACGTTGGTTCGGGTCAGTAGTCGGATGGGTGACCGGTACCATTCACCATTGGGATACAATTAATGGTGCTTTAGAGTGACGGGGGCGATCCTTTAAAGTAACAAGCTCATTTACACACACACAAATACACAAATGACACATGGCGGAAGGACCACGTGGTCGATAGCCTAACACTACTACTACTACTACTACTAAACAATATTTTGGCGTTTTCTGTAAAAACGAGAAGTCTTAACACTTAAGATTTAAATACCATTCGATAGGTAATTAAAACGTGCATTTGCTAATAAATGAATAAATATAGCGTTCCATTTAAATAAATGAAGTTATAGCCATTTAAAGTTCTCATTTGTTTAATTCCAATTTTTTTACACCCGGCATAAGATGTCAAATTTATTATACTTGGAAAATAGAATATGATCTATTGTTACACTTCAGTGTAAATTTGGTATGCATAACTTAATTATTTTTTTAGTATTTGAGACATGAAAATTAGGTTAAATTTTTACAAAATTCAAATTAATTCAAAAACCTTAAGGTTTGTGTAATAAAAACCTTATTAAAACACACACTTATTTTTATCGAAGGTTCCAAAAATGCAATAAAATACAGGGTGTTTCATTAAAAAAAACACAACTTTGATACTTTTAGGGTTTTTGGGACAGCCTGTATATTATGAAAGTAATTTTAAAAAGTAGCCCTAATAGATCCCCATATATCCCCAAAGTGAAACTTTTTGAAAGTCACGTATTTTGGCCACAATATTCCGTGCCGTATATCGTGAATAACCCTATATAAATGATAAAATTGCATAAATATTTTTTAAAGAATGGTTGTGACCATTACTATGTGGTTATCCAAACTTGCACTGATTTGAAAAATTTGTGTAAATATTTTTTGTTTTATTTTATTTATAATACTTTGATTGTCTAGGATAGAAAACATAAGAACTAAATGGTCTAAAGGGTATAAGCTGGTCATACAACTATTAATTAATTATTATATTATTATTAAATACTTCAATGAAACGCAGTTAAATTCTAGGCTGTGTGAAGTTGCAATTGTTATAACTCTAGTACTTTTGAGTAATACTATAGAATATTATAAAAAAATATTAGCTATATGTAATTATCTATTATCATTATTTGTTTTTAAAGAATTTTGTGAATTTGATGAAGTAGTTATTAAATAATTGGGATACTTTATAAAATTATCGAAGAATACAAGATAAGATAAGATTTTTAATCTTATATTTGGTTTATACAGGTGAATATTTAAAAGTGCAAAAGTACATGTTATTTGTAATAAAGATTTAACAAAATTGGCAACATTTTATACAATTTCTAACATATAATATAAATATTAACAAAAATCTTTAATTTACTCTAGCAATTAGCATTCTACAGAATTTCACTTAAAATGAATTTACAAACAAAACCATTACAGTGGAAGAAATCTAGACAAAAATAAAATTACAGAAATCTTGTAAAATAATTATAAAATAACTTAAGAGTTAAAAATTTAAGAAATCTAAAAATGAATGAATGAAAATAAGCACAATTGTTTTTTAGGGACTTTATACTATTCTAGGCATTGTCTGCTTAATTGATCATCCATTTAGACGTGTGTATGAATATAATAGGTGTAACTTGAAAACACCTACTAGCCATTATTTTGTGAATTACTAAGTTAAGTGGTTACAATAGTAATCTTTTGTTAATTATTAATTCATGTTTGTTAAGAAGTACATATTATTATCATTTCTATATGGCATGCTTTTCAAATATCCAGTTGTTATGTTTAGTTATTTGTTTAAGTAGTCATTAATAATACCTACATTTTCCATTATTGTTAGACTTTTAGATGGTAATGATTATTTTTGTGTAAAGTTGAATACTAGTTTTTAAAAAAGCAAAAGTTTACTTGTAAAATATAATTGGTGCAGTAGATGAAGAAGAAGTGCAATGTCATATATTACAAATATAAAGATCCCAAAATTCAATCAATATCTAGAAGCCTTGCATTCACAATTGAGTTGAAGCAAAAACTGTATAACAATAACATAAACAATTTTACCATTCATTTAAAAATACTGAAATTACAAAATGCCCCTCTATTAGCTCTAATTCCTTAAGTACCAGAAACAAATATAATTTTTAACCTAATTATGTAGACATTCTTATTTATAGGTAAATACTTAAAAAGAAAGTGAACATGGCCTCAACATACCATTCTTCACTCAGAGTATGTAAAATCTGAGGGTACATGTGTAACCTAGCATACTCTTAAGTTATCCAGATAATTATTAATTGTCTTAGTGTACTCCTGATCTAGGCTTATGTATTAATTATTGCACTTGATTTGTCTCAATTAATGACCCATTGTTCTAGCTTTCTCTTGATGGATCCTAATAAGTTATTTATTGTCTTAGCACATTCTTCATCTAAATAAATTAATTATTCATTGCCTAAGCTAAATAATTGTTAATTTTCTTAGCATACTCTTGACTTCTAGTAATAAATTATTCATTGCCTCAGCGTACTCTTGATCTATCCTATATTTATTACTTTACTCTCGGCCTAAACTAAATAATTGTTCTTTTTCTTAGTACAGTCTTCATCAATCCCAATAGATTATTTATTACTAAAGGCTACTCTTTGCCGAATACACTAATCATTGTCCTAGCATACTCTTGACCTAGGTTCATAAATTATTCATTGTTCTACTTTGATGCTACTGTGGTCTATTAACCGACTATGCTTTATATACAGGGTGAGTTTTTTTCGATGTTCTCTATGGGGATCTCGGAAACTATAAGAGATAGAGAAACGGTTAAATGGGGAAAGAGGTGTAGATTTACGAGACGAATAAAATTCCACTTTCAAAGTTTTCAAAAAAGTCAACGGTAACTAGATATTTTGAAAAAAGTAAAAAGTGTCAATTTTTTCAAATCAATATATCTCAGTTATTATAACAGATAGAAAAAAACTGTAAAGGACAAAGTTTTAGATAATTTTATGTAGATTAATAAAAAATAATCAGAAATTTTTTATCACCATTATTTTCCGAGATATAATGCAAACTTACATTTTTTTAAATGGAAACCATAGTTGGCTATGGCCTCATTCAAAAGGTATTTTTTTTTCTCTTTAATCCAATATCACATACGACATAGTTATTTCTAAAAATAAGTGAGTTATAGTCATTTTAAATTTTATTATAAATAAAAAATGGGTAGCCATGAAAAAGATGAAAGTAAAACAATTGCAGTTGTTTATAATAATAGCAATAAATCAAAATAAAACACTGCATAAAGTAATTCTGTAATTATCAATATATCAATGGGAAAGAATTTTAATATTAAAAAATATGGTCAAATTTCTGATTATTTTTTATTAATCTGCATAAAATTATCTAAAACTTTGTCCTTTACAGTTTTTTTCTATCTGTTATAATAACCGAGATATATTGATTTGAAAAAATTGACACTTTTTACTTTTTTCAAAATATCTAGTTACCCTTGACTTTTTTGAAAACTTTTAAAGTGGAATTTTATTCGTCTCGTAAATCTACACTTTTTTCCCCATTTAACCGTTTCTCTATCTCTTATAGTTTCCGAGATCCCCATAGAGAACATCGAAAAAAACTCACCCTGTATTTGCGCGGGGGGCTCAGATGTTTAATGATGTTCTGCAGCGCCGTCCATGTTGGTCGACTAGACAGGGGCACCAGGGCATCGTTACACTCTTCACCTGCGCCCCTTCATCCTTCTCGCTTGCGATACCCGCCTCGGCTTCCCTGCAAGCTCCGCCTAAAGCTTCTTTCCCTTCCAGAATTTCTCTTCCCGGTCCCACCGTGTACACTCGAAGAATTGGGCCGCGCGTCATCCACCATGTCCTTGCACCAAGGGCACTCATACCTGGGGGCTTTCCCGATTTTGTAAAGGTACTTGGCGAAGCACCCGTGTCCTGACAAGATTTGAGTCAGGTGGTACGACAGCTCGCCATGCCTTTATCTTTCTCCTTGTTGGCGTCCCAGCTCTCCTGCCATTGGTCCATCAACCTTCGCTCTTCGCTATTCCATTCCTCACCCCACGAACACCTCTTCTCTCATCACGACTCCAAGCCCGGAGGCCAGTACATACAGTGTACTCTTGACCTAGACTAATAAATCATTCCTTTTCCTAGTATAGCCTTGATCTAGCTTAATAAATTATTCATTGTTGTAGTGTACTGTTGACCTATTCCAATAAATAATTCATTACCTTAGCATACTCTTGACCTTGGCTAAATGATTGTTAATTTTCTTAAATTATAGTTGCCTTAGCGAACTCTTGATCAAGGTTAATAATATATTTATTTTCCTAACATGCTCTTGACCTATCCCAATAAATCATGCCTTGCACTAGCGTACTTTTAACCTAGACTAATAAATCATTTCTTTTCCTAGCATACTCTTAATCTAGCTTAACATTCTGCCGTCCGGCGACACCACAATGGTGTCGCCAAAAATCTATCGCTCAACGGCCGACACCACATTGCAAAATATCATCCAGCGGCCGGCTATACCACAGTGATGTACTGTAGTACCATTTGCAATTTGTTGATGATCTTTTGTGTCCAATAAGTTTAAGAATAAGTTACACACGTCAGCAAGTTTTTTGTTCTTATAAGTACTTGTGCCTTTTCATCATGGTAGACACGAAAGAGAAGATACGAATGCTCAAGATGAATGCACCATGTTGTACCTGGCAGCTGTCCTCATCTTCCGAAATCAACACAGCACCGTCCGCATAGCATATCATTTTTATCTCTCCCTCAACGGTTTTTATAAGTACTTGTGCCGTTTCATCATGGCAGACACGAAAGAGAAGATACGAATGTTCAAGATGAATGCGCGGACGACCTGTGAGACAGAAACAAGCGAAGTAATCTGAATTAGTGCTGCCGCCAAGTGAACCTTTGCCAATTTAATTATTAATTGTCCACGCTCATAAGTAATAAGAATATTTCGTTAATTTAAATTTTGGAAGTTTTCGCAATCTGCTGTCATCCATCCGCTCTTACATTGTCTGGGACGTCGCAAAGATCTCGGATGTCTTCGTTTCTTTTATGGTCTCTCAAAGTGTATCCCGATATGGATCTTATGTTCTCATCTCAGCTGTTCGGATGTTTCACTTTTTTGGGGAGTTTTCGGTTCTTGTTTCCACAGCATATGTCATAATAGGTCGTGAACAGGTCTTATATATGCGGACTTTACTTTGTATGGTGATGTGTTTGTTCCGCCATACTACATCTCGCAAGTATCCGGATTCTAAGGCTGTTTTGGTTGTCTGAGCCTTAACTTATTCTTCGAGGTCTGCTGCTCATGATGTTGACGCCAAGATATTTAAACCTCATGACTTGTTCTACTGGTTCGTTGTATATCTTTTCCCTCGATATGATAAGTGCTTTGGATTTGTTCACCGATATCGACATATTTTACCTGGCAGCTGTGCTTTCAAATCGAAAGAGCATTCTCTGCAGGTTGTCCTCATCTTCCAAAACCAACATGACATCGTCCGCATAGCTTATCATTTATATTTCTTTGTTCCTCAATAGGTATCCCTTTCCAACCTTTCTTACTTCGGATATTATCACGTCCATAATGAGATTGAAAATGATAGGACTTGAGCTATCGCCTTGCCTTATTCCTGCCTGTATAGGAATTCTTCGTGGTTTCTGCCTTCCACCTGTATTAGGGTCCAGTTGTCAGTGTTTAACTCAATTATGATGTTAATAATGTCTGGGTGTACTTTTTTCTTATTTAGAAGCCTCACAACATCCGAAAGTCTCAGGCGGTCAAAAGCTTTAGTAAGTAAGTAAGTAACCACATACAGGTATATGCTGTTTTGTTGTATTCTATTGTTTTCTCAGCGATTTGTCTGATTGTAAAGATGGCATCTACAGTTGACCTGTTTTGAAGCTTTGTTGTTCTTCACATAGCCCATAGGCTATGTTTGGTGAATAGCTTTATCACTGAACTTAGTAGCGTGATTCCAAGGTAGTTTGATGAGTCTTTTTTGCTTCCTTTTTTGAATGTTGGAATGGTTACACTTTCTTTCTATTCGGCAGGTATTTGGTTGGAGTCGATGATTTTGTTGAAAAGTGCGCACAGTTCTTCTGCTAGTGCATCACCTCCATATTTCAGCAGATCGTTAGATATTTCATCTACTCCAGGCGACCTGCGATTTTTTTTTATTTCGTGATCAATTGTTTCAGTTTCTCATCAGACACGGTCCACAGTTCTTGAGTATTATTATCATTCTGTTCTAGGTTAGGATTTTTTAGTTAGTGCCAGCACTGTAAAGTTGGCAGAAATGTTGTTCCCAATCACTGAGTGTTATTTTAGTTAAGTTTATATGTTCGTTGATTGGTTTTTTCCTGTTTCTTAACATGTTCTAGATCTTCTTTTGACCTCTATAAAGGTCTGAGAAAACTTTTCTCAATGTGCTCTTTTAATATATTGGATTTTGTTGTTGACTGCATTTATTTATTTATTTATTATATCTTTGGTATTCTTTCTAAAAAAATACATACAAGAAACAAATTACAAAAAACCTACATAAAATTTTGTACAAAAGAATCACGGGCGGAGTTCACAATAAATTATGTTCTTCCACTCAAACCCCATTTACTCCACGATGTTGGAAGGTCAGCAAACTCCATCAACATCTGGAAGCTGTTATATTATCCATAACACCGTTGTTTATCCACTTTTTAAGAGGGACTTCTGGCAGTTTATGTCAGATTTGTATTCGTCTAGTGTTAAGCTTTGTGGTCGATACTTTAGATATGCTTTCCTTTTTGCTAGTTCTTTAACCTCTTCTGTAGACCACGGTTTTATAGATTTGTTAGATATTATTCATCCTACAGCTTCTTCGGCGGCTTTGAGTATGTTGGATTTTATTTTTATCCAGGCTGCTTTAACATTGTTGCTTTCCACGATGCGAATACTATTTATTTTACTAATAACTCTTTGTTCGTAGAGTAATTTTGTTGATGGAACTGTAAGTGATTCCATGTTTAGTTTGCTTACTTTGATAGGTCTTTGCTTTTTGGGATATTGGGTTGAAGATTATTTTTGCCATTTCTAGGTTATGGTCAGTTCCAGCGTTTACAGCGTTCCATCGTTTACAGGATTCTATTTGGGGGGATATTTCTTGTTGTTATTAGGTAATCGATCACTGATTTCTGGCTTCGAGTATTCTCAAATGTGAATTTGTGCTGTAGTTTGTGTGGGAAGTAAGTGTTATTAAATCTTCATTCGTTGCTTGGGCATATATGAGTCAGCTGTTCTCCGTTCTCGTTGTTGGTTTCGTTGAATCGATTTTTTACACAGGATATTATATTGTTTCCAATTCGAGCGTTAAGATCTCCAAGTATGATCACCTCGTCTTGTCTTGGGATGTTATCCAGAACTGCCTGAAAGTTCTGATAGAATAGCTCTATTTCTTCTTTGCGCTTGCTGATATCGTAGTCACTAATTAAATGAGTGAGTTTTGACTTTTGCAAGCTGATGGTCACTTGCAGTATTCTATCGGAAATATGTTTTGTCTTATGATGTTGTTATAAAATCTCTCGTTTTTGTCTTTGCCGCTGTAGATTAAGATGTATTCATCGTATGTTGTGTTTCCTTTGCTTTTCTTTTTTGTTTCTGAAAGGCTACATATGTTGATGTTATGTCTTTTCACTTCCGGCAACACCTCTAGATTCTTGTTGTTCATGGCTGTCACGTTCCAGCAGCCAAGTCTGAATGGTTTCGATATTTGATTCCTTTTCCGTGCCGGGTCGTCAACTTTTTTTCCTGTCCTCTTTGGAACTTTCCTACAATTTTTCTTCTAATTCCCAAATTTATTTGTGTTCTAGAATTAATTTATATGTTTCTCTTCCATAATTCCAAAAAGTTTCAGAGTTTTCATCGTTTTTTCCTCCAGTTTTTTTTAGAATTTTCCAGAAATGTTTCTTTCAAATTATTAGAATTTTTCTAAATTTGCTTACTCTGCTTCGAATGTATCTTACAAATTTTAAGTCAATTCTTGTCAATTTCTTGTTTTATCTTATCGATTTTTTTTAAGAATTCAAAGATTTTATAGAATTGTAAAAATGTTTTACATTGAAAAGAAAACAAGAAAATGTAAAAGAGTCTAGAGTATACTAATACTAATTTCTGGTAAACTTCATTTTAAAAGTTTAGAGGTTCTTGAAGTATAGTACCCACGGAGACACACACACTTAAAGAGTTAGTTACTCTAAAAAAATATTAAAAGAACCTGAAAATAGATATTTCCACAATAAAATGTTCCATTGAAAAGAGTTTTAGACAATTTTCAAATTACGTGAAAAAAATACTATTGCAGTCGATACCACACAAAAATTTACACAATTATTAATAATCAAAAATAGATGGCAATTACATTATATATTTATGTGCTCCGAACAACTGAATGCTGGAATACATAATGGACATTAAATATTTAATAACTTTTTGTATTTTTATCAATTAAGTTCCTGTTTATGATTTTAACCACTTCCCGCATACGCCCGTGATAACTCGGGTACGAGCACATTACGTTCAAAAATAATTGTGCTGGAAGGGGGTAATATTCTTTGTACAAGCTCTAATATGTTTATAACTATTTAAAAAGTGAGATTTTAATAAAATATTTTGTTTATCAATTGTCAACAGGAATATTTGCAAAATGCAAGAACCTCCCTCCTTCATATTTGGAGACAGAACAAACTTTAGCTAAGAAGTATATACCCATAGAAAATGACCCCGACATACCGTTTGCAGAAAAGAAGGCCTTGCTAGAAGAATGGTGGAATATATCTGAAGAAATATTAGTGTAAGTATTATTTTAATGGTTGTATGTAATGTAAGTGAATATTGTAATAAACATCAACTTTAATTGTCCATTTTCTTCTTTTATCTTGTAAACATTACTAGTTTTTGCTAATAGTATTTATTCTTTATCAACTACCTTGCCCCGTTGTGTTTGGTATAAGTGCAAATTTAGATGTACTCTATCCCTCCTAAACGTTTGTAATTGCTGTACTGCTATATATTTTATATAAAATGTCACCTTTATGCTTTATTATTTAAGGTGTAATGCTTTTTCCTTTAGTTTGTATTCAATGTATTCAATGGTTAGGAAAGGCTGATTTTTTACTACTGCAAATTTAAGAAAATAAATCATAGTATTTTAAAATACTAAATAAGAAAAATAATTATTTTTATTTATTATGTATGTTTTCTGTAACTTTATTGTAATATATATTTTTTGTATTTCAGTGGTCTTAAAGTAGCAGTATCTGACATTGACGAGGTTGTAGCTGAAGTGGGACCAAGTTTAAGGTAATACTTTATTTCCTAAGGCGTATTGTTTACTTTTATGACATCAAACATTAGGGAAAATTATCACATATAATCAATAAATATTCTTAATATTATTAAATCATAAATTAATATTATAATGATGGTTGCGATCGTTAATACATGCTAATTCATAATGTAAAAACTAAATTAAAACATTTCTTCTGTTTGTACAACTAAAATTTAATGTAACATATATAATAAAAACATGACTTAAGTTCGACTTTCGGTCACTTAAGTCATGTTGTTGTAATATTTTCATGTATCGTGCAAAATTTTAGTGGTAGAAACATTGTAATTATTTTATTTATTGCTCAGTAATAATTACATTTACGAATGAAAAATTACTGTGTAACATAAACGTGTTATGATTTTAATATTTGACCTACTTTTTACTTTTAAATGATCGAAGCAATAAAGAAATAATATTTTTTAATTAAAAAAATTGTGCAAAATATTTGTTTTTAAATCAAAATGAATAGTAAAATTTATTAGCAGGTTCATAAGTTAATATTATTATTATATTATATAGAAATATGTGGGCTAATATCACCAATAAAAAACGTAGCATTGAAGTCAATAGTATTTTTAAATACCATGAATATAATTAATGGAAAAACAAATCCACAATAGAAGTATTTGTAATAAATATTTAAAATAGTAGGAAAATTACGAATTACTTCTAGTTATTTTCGTGTAGTTTCCTAGAAAGACTGTACTTATTAAATACTTATAATAAAAATTTTCAATGTATGCTAAGCAAATATGCTTTTTTTAATTAAGCATCAGTATGCCACTGCAATGTAATTTTATTATGTATAATTATTGAAACTAGATTTTTTTGTACAACTATTTTATATTTTAATTGTTTCAAATTTATAAATATAGTTAATTAGGAGCTAATTGTGTCAAATTTTACTGTGTTCTACATATAGTTTTATATTATCTTGTTTTTTTATTAAGATTGTTCACAGAAAAAATTATATTTGCTTCCTTTACATCAGAATTATAATTATGTGACAAACGCCAATGTCAGTTAATACTCATAATAATGATAACTCCTTGTATAATGAAACTATTATTTCTGCCAATCGTCGCAATGAATCTAATATTGTAAATCACGCTCCATTAGGTTTAGCTAATATAATAGTATACCCAGATTCTCCTTTGATAACTGTACCACTTGTCGTAATCAACACGTTTTTTTCCGAACTCGACTATAAATTTAGCAAAATTCCGTCGTTTAATAGTGAGGATCCAGAACTTTATTTCGCGCAATTGAAATTTTAATTGACAGACATAGAACATATAGCGTCAGGAGTGAGAGATCGTATCATCTCCAAACCATTAATATACCAGATGAAACTAGTCGCTCAAATTACACGTACGGCGCGTTCAGAACAACTGCGAATGAAAGAGCTTTTTCTGATAAGGAACTTGATTGTAGGACAACCAGACAATTCTTAAGACACGTGTCATCTTTCTTGGAAAACAAAATTTTATATAATGTTCGCCTAAGACACCTTTTTTTAATAGATTGCCCATTGAGGTACGTTAAGTTTTAACTATAATAGTAAATCAACAATTAGATTAACTTGTATTAATCGCTGACAAAATAATGGAACTATCGAAACCAAACGGTCATTCCGTGAATTCGATCCAAACTAAACAAAAAGACGGCATTACCGAACTTCATAAAAAAAGTTTATGAGTTAACATCCAAATTAGAGTACTTAATTAAACACAGGTTCCAATCGACTTTACAATACCGTTTTTACAAAAAGAAAGGTACAACTAATTTTGTTTTTGCTGGTATCTTAACTTAACACTGCGTTCCCTTCTGCACTGCAGCGCTGGGGTAACGAAATAAACCAGGATCAGTAGCAACCGTATTTCCTGCCCCAGATCCCTAATTATTTTTTTATTAAAGATCGCCATAATAACTAGAATATCTTGGTAGACACTTTAGCTGAAATAAGCAAAGTAATATTAATGACTTGCGTCACTAACCATTTTCCGGTAGTCCAAATTTGAAAGCGGCGAGCGTTTCAATCAAACTTAATCTAGTTTTTTGATTTGATGATTTCTTATCGCAAAACAAGACCAAAATTTGAGAGCCTATTTCTAAAAGTCGATTTGAATTCCAAAAAATTCATTCAATCACAATAATTCAATTCCTGTCAAAAAATTATAGTAAACAAGATAAATCTTTTTCCTGTTTTTCTCGAACAACCTGAGGATTTCTACGCCAAATTTCTAAAAAAAAATCCTAATTCGTCCAACGCTTTAATTCCAGGTCTTCCATCAAACACATGATTACTTACCGTATAGAGACCGAGGGTAATCCAATATTTTTCAAACCCCACAGACTCGTACCTAATAAATGATAAATTACGAAGAAATAATTTTATAACCTTCTAGACCAGGGGTTCTTAACCTTTTGATAATGAAGGAGCACTTTGTTATCTCAACATTTTTGGCAGAACTACTGGGGCCCTTTCAACTGTGTACCGGTTGCAAACCTAGCTAAACGTTATTGTTGATGATGGGGTGTGGCGAGGGGTGTTGAGGGGGTTGCAATTTTAAAGCGTTTCAATGTAAAAATGAAATCTAGTTGAATTCTGAGAAATCATATAAGTATTTTGAATTAATTGAAAAATGCAAAATAATACAAAACTATTAAGATAGAGATAAATTAAGAATATTATTAGTAATATTTGAATTAAATAATTTTAAAGGGATTCTTGAGCTTGATGATTTTTGCAAACAGTAGCAATGTTGGGTCTTATGTGTGAGATTGCTACACGCATTTCTTCTTCTATATTTAACAGCCTTTCACGTTTCTTCGTCTTGAAATTGGTTAATGTTGAAAAGCATACATATTATGTTGAAAATTGTAATAACATTTTAATGGCCTTTTCGGAAATTATTTTAGATTCGGTTTGAACGGATATCCAAAATTCTTAAGTTGTTAATTTGGAAAATCTGTTGACAACGTAATAAATTCTTCTTCTTCTATTAACGAAAAATGATATTTTAATCTATAGGCTGCGGCAAATGGATTTCGTACCCAGTCATAATTTTCAACATTTAAATCATTAAATATTTCGCTTTTTTTTCTAATAATTCTAAATATTGAGTAATAATATATAGTCCATCCGTTGGATCTTCCGTCCTACGTCACAAAATATTGCTTCGAGAAACGACACAAAAACATTCAGTCTGATAAAGTAAACCAAATGCGTTAGAAAAAGAACGCACTGTAAAACTTTCGTCTTTTTTGAAGCGATAGTTTGTGACGTACGACGGAAGATCCAACGAACAGACTATATAGCCAATTATAACAGGACATTGTAAAGTAAAATAAATAAATAAATTATTTCATCGACATTGCGATTTTGAATTTGGACTCAAGGAAACATGTCTATTGTTCTTTTTTGAATTGTAAATGTTCTCCAAAACGAAATTTTCTTTTGAAATGCTGATAGTTTAAAATATTTTCGTTTTTACTTTGTATACAAGCATTAACAGTATTTAAATAATTAAAAATATAGGCTTTTTATGACATTTTCATTCACTAAATATTGTATGTTAAATTCAGTTTTAAAAGTATTGTTACTTTCGTTTCCATTTTTGAATGGCTAATGGATAATTCATTCTTCAGATCCAAAATTGGGTTCAACACATAGCCTCAACGTACGTCAATATGCAGAACTAAAGACTCGTGTTGAGCTTCCATAGATGCACAAAGTTTTTTAAATAATCGTGTTTGCAAAGGTCGTGATTTTTTGATTAGATGTTTAGATTTTTCTTCTTCGCAAAACCAATAAATCCTTTAATACAGCCGACCATTGAAGGGGCACCATCGCTACAAATTCCTACACATTGATGCCATGTTTTTTGAAATTTATCTTAATATGATGAAATTGGTTCAAAAATATCATTTCCTGTTGTGCGTTTAGCAAGTTGTTTGCAGGATAAAAATTGGTTCACTATTTCATTTTCATTAATAAAACAAACAAGTCCTATGAGCTATACCGCTAATATCGGTGGACTCATCGATTTGCGAAGCAAAGTACTGTTTATAAAGCTTTGTATTAACTTTCTTCTCAATATCATTTGATATGTCCAAAATTCTTTTTTTAATTCGTCAGAAAGAGAAATTTTCATAATTTCTTTTTTTGGATCATACATAATATTATTAATTTATATTTAAATGTTTCTTCTAAGAACACATCATGAAATCTTTCACTTTCTCGACATTATGTTAATAGAAATTATTTTGAAGAGATCGAAGAGAGAAAGCAATTTAACGCTGCTATACTCCCATTCTCCAATGTACTGAAAATATGTCTTTTCAAATGAAGAGAAGATTACCCTAGTGCGAGCTAGATGCGGTACGGAAAAGGGAGAAGGAAGGTTTGGATGGGGGAAAGTTATGGTATGTGTGTACTGTGTAAAAATGGGATAGATACATGGAGCCATTTGGGAGAAGAGTGTGAAGGGGTGTGTGAGGACTGGTTGGGGTGAAACGGAATGGATGAGAGAAGGTGGAGCTGGTGTAAAGGAATATAATTAATACTCTTTCCTAATATTACAAAACGGAAATTTTGTACATAATATTTGATTTTTTTTTTTCTTCTGAATATCTAATTTTGGTGGAATACTTCACCTAATCCCACGGAACACTAGTGTTCCGCGGAACACCAGTTAAGAACTTATCTTCTAGACTTAGATGTCAACCGACCCTCAAACCATAACTGGTCCTTTTAGTATGGGTTCTCCAGGATTTATTGGAGACTTAGTGGAGATTATAAAGCACTCAATCGAATAACCAAGTCAGATCACGGTCCTTTTTCACACTCTAAAAACAGCGTGAGTAATTGGGATGGATGCTTCTTTTTCAGAAGTTTTGGTAAAAGCATATTTACAAGACATCAATAACTACGCCATTCGGACTTTAAAATATTTTAAACGTATGCCCTTTGGGTTGCGGAATGCCGCACAAATGTTCTAAATGTTCATGGACAAGGTGACGCGTGGTCTTCCATTTTGCTTAGGTTAGTTGATATCTTAATATTTAGCAAAGACACACCTGAATATATCAATCAATTCTACGAATTGTGAGTTGAGTTTGGTGTTTCGCATTTTGGAGTTTCTTGGCTATGTTCACTTCACTTCTTCCGGCGTTACACCTTCTACCAAGAAGATTCAGGTAATGTTAAGTTAGCCTCAACCAATTTTCCAAAAAGACCTTTTAAGATTATTAGGCATTGTATTTTTTTTTCATCACGAAAAATTTTGTGATACAAACAAATAACAAGAATTGTAAAAATTTAATTTGGATTTCTAAACCGTTACTTTTTCTCCCTAATTCTAACACTTGTTAAATATAATGGTTGATGTATCAAATTTCGTTTCAAGTATCGTGTTACAAGAATATATTTATGATGAGACTTGTGTGCGAATCATTTATTTTTCTAAGAACTTTGCAAAAACAGAACAGAAATATAGTACCTTTGGTTGCGAGTTGTTAACCATCTATTTAACAGTAAAATATTTCGTTATTATCTGCAATGTCACGATTTCCATATTACTATTGGGTACAAATCCATTATCGCTGCCCTATCTAATGTTTTTCATTTCGAGAATCACGCGATTTGGAATACATACTACAATTTTCTTCCGAGAAGCGACATGTTAAAAGTTCTGAAAGTCAAGTAGCAGATGCACTGACGCATATAATAGACGTAATTTTTGTACGTTTCAAAAAACTCGGTAAGTTACAAGCACATGATAAATAATTAATGAACTTATTCAAAAGCAATAACACAAAACTATAACTAAGATATTTTCCCAATTTCCCTCAACGATACTAATTGATACTTTACTTAATAACATTATTTTATTCCACAATCACATATGCAAAATATGATTTCTAGCTATCACAACCTCATCCGCCCAGGAATATCCGCTACTCAAAAATTAATATGCGATCTTTATGTGGTCCGGCATTAATAAACATGTCACTATTTTCGTGTGTGCTTGTCCAACGTGCCAAAAAGTACCCAGACACACGATTTTCAGTATCAGATGAGCGTTTTAAATTCATACATCAAAGTACCGCTTTTGTCAAGGGTACCGCTACTTACAAATATTGACGTTACTCAAGATGGCGGGGCGCAGTACCACTCACTGATATATCCACCCAAACCTGGATTTTCTATCCAGTTTCAATTTGCAATTTGGAAGGGATATAATTCGCTTTTAGGCATTTAGAACATGACTACTACCGGATATCACTGTAGTCCAGCGGATTGGTGGTCAAGGTCGTTTAAAGGTCAAGGTCATTTGAATGTGAAGGTCGTTTAAAGGTCAATGTCACTTGAATGTCACTTACAGGTCAAGGTCACGTGAAGGTCACATCAAGGTCAAGCGCATCCTCTGACCTTGAGATAGCCGATTCTAGAACCTCCTCATGACCCTCAAGGTCAGAGGTTCTAGAATCGGCTAGTTCCCCCTACTAACGCCCTAATAAACAAATTAAGCAAGGTTTTAAGCTTTTTCGTTTTGCAAAGAAGTGGGTAGACGGTTTGCTACTGTTAGGATTAAGAAATGTGGCAAATGAACCATTTAACGAAAACGAAATTTTAGAAAATCTGTAATACGACGTCACTTTGATTTTGCTTCACCTTATTGGATTTTCCAAGGAATATTGCTTTAAAATTACGAGAACTTTTGTTTTAGATTTTTCTTAAGCGTTCAGATTTGTTCTTCTATTAAATTTTAGAAAATCTGGAAAATGACGTCATTTTGATTTTACTTTCTCTTATTGGATTTTCCAAGGAACTTTTGCTTTAAATTTTTTTAGGTTTGTTTTTCAAGATTTTTAAAATTGGTTTTATTCAATTCTACGATTTTTATATCGCCTTATTTCACGAAAATCCATTTGAATTTGAAGATGTCTAAGATTTTATAGGGTTCAACGTTTCCTTTCTCTTTCATATTTTTAATTGTCCAAATTAGAAAACTATATCTTTTAAATTTCGAGATATTCATTTAAGGTATCTACAATTTTTTAGAAGTTTTTATATAGATTCCTACTTTTATGATTTTTCACCAATATTCTACCATATTCTCCCTATTTTATGAGACTTTCTCTTCTCAACAATTTTAAAGTTTTAATCTTTCAGAAATTTCAATTTTCTTCAATTGGATTTTTCTTTCATATTCATAGATTTGTTTCAGGATTTTAGAATATTGATTTCTTTAATGATTTCCCACCATTTCTTGCTTAAATATAACCGAACTTTCTTTTCTAGAATATTTTTGAGAAGTTTCCACTATGTTACTTTCAAATTAACAATAAAATATGAGAAGTTTCCCACCTAAATTAAGAATAAATGCACCAGTAAATCCTAAAATATTGTCTGAGTGGCAAATATGTACTTTGGATGTGAATTTCCGTCACCTGAAGTTATGGATGGTGTCTAAGTAGAAGAACACTGTGAAATGTGAACTCCGCCTGCAAGTCCTGTGAGCAAAATGTTTGTGATTACTTTGTGTATTATTAAATGGCTTTATCTACAGTTCTAACAGGGCATTGTAAAGTTTAAATAAACAAATTAGGAAAAAATTTACTTACATTTTACCAGATTTCTAAAATTGTTCAGATTTGTCCTTTGTTCTTTCATTGTGCGATTTTTAATCATTAATCGTTTAAAGAAGATCCCTTTGAATTTGAGGAATATTTTTTAGATTTCTTTAATATTACAAAAATCTAGGTTTCTATAACTTATTTAGCAGAATTTTTCTTCTTCAGTTTTTCATTCTATTTTAATTATCGAAAGATTCTATCTTTCCAAATTTCGAGATATTTTTCTAAGGATTATAGAATTTGTTATAGATTTTTCATACCGATTTCTTTTTCAGCAATTTTTCGACTGCTTCGTCATCTGCAACAGCCATTTTTCTTAAATTATCAGAATTTTGTTTTTAAACATTTTCTTAAAGATTTAATTTTTTCAGATACATATTTGAATTTTCATTTATTTTAATGGATTTTTCTTCTATATTCATAGTTTTTTTATTTCGATGATTCTAGAATATTGATTTCATTAAAAACTTAATTTTTCAGATATTTGAATTTTCATTTTTTCAAATGGGTTTTTCTTCTAGACTCACAGTTTTTTGTTTCTATGATTTTAGAATATTGCCTTCTTTGAAAGCTTTCTTAAATATTTCAGTTTTTCAGGTATTGGATGTTTCATTCTTTTTCAAACAGATTTTTATTCTAGATTCATAGTTTCTATTTTTCGATGATTCTAGAATTTTCATTTCTTTGAAAACTTACTGCTATCTCTTAATTCTGACGATTCCCTCAAGGATCTTAATAAGATAAACCAATTGACTGTTTTTTTGTTCCTAAAAGCTGCACCAGGTTGAAGGTTCTGGTCCTTTTAAATCTTAATTTTACTTACAATATTGGGGTGGGGGGTTTTTGATCCTTCAAATAATTGTCTAGAGATTACGGAATACCAATTTGGAATTGAGATTAACAACAACTCGGAACTCCACGTAATTCATATTGGGAGAAGTAATACACTTGTTATGTTCCATTCGTTTATTATTAGGTAACCAACACGTGTTTCTGTCCTTACGGATCATTCTCAAAGTTAAAACGTAATTAAGTAAAAATAAAAGTAATAAATTATTATACATTTGTGATGAATCTTAAAATCTACGTGAATTCACTAAACACTTTCGAAAATTTTACTCTTACTCTTATTTTACTTCTTTTGACAATTTTGCAGAATTGATTATTAAAAATATTATTTCTTAATTATTCTGATATACATTTTCATTGACTATAAAAAAATGCTGTTTTTTAAATTCATTTCATTGCCTCAGTTATTAAGACAATACACAAAATCACTTTACTAAAAGGCTTATATTGTCTGTACAATAAGTACGAAATATTAACATTTATTATTTAATATTGTTTTAAAAAGTTATTAAATATAATTTCAGAGATGGCTGTGTAGAATTATTCAACGAATTAAATAAAATCAATGTACCTGTTCTGGTATTCTCAGCTGGACTGGGCGATACTGTGGTCTCAGTATTGAGACATTTCAATGTGTTATTACCCAATGTTAAGGTATGCGTTTCATTGAAGTTATTTTAGAATTACCAGTTACTAAAGTGTGTTTTTTTTTATTAAGGTAGTGTCGAATTTCTTGAAGTGGGATGACACTGGCGTGGTGCAAGGATATCAAAATCGAATCATAAACATCTTCAATAAGAACGAAATGGCGCTGGAAGGTACCGAATACTTTGACGTCGTGAAGAACAGGCACAATATTATCGTGATGGGGGATTCGGTGGGTGACGCTAAAATGGCGGACGGTGTGCCGGACACAAATGCTGTTTTAAAGATTGGATTTCTGTATCATCATGTAAGTATTTTAATTTAATCTAGATATATTTTTATCATTAATTATTACCAATCATATCAATAATATTCTATTAATATATATTGTTTTCAATCATAAAATACTGATGTAGGGTATCCCAAAAGAAAATTATTTATCTCTAGTATAATGCGTAAACGCAAAGAATCAGAGGAGCGCGGGGAGTATGTCAATTGGTAGTCTCTTGGGAATTTAGTCGACATGGAGCGCTCCTCGGAAGCTAACCGCGCGTTGGCCATGCGAGATTTTTACAAAAATTGTAATTCACCCAAATGAGGCGCCAAGCATACCTATCATGTGAAAATGCGAATACTTGGAGAAGTTTGAAGAGACCGGAACAACGTTGGAAAGAAAAAAAACGGGTTAACCAAGATTATCAAAAGCGACAGAAAACGTGGATAATCTTAACCTATTCGTAGCGATCTGATTTTTTTTAATTGGTCAGCTAAATATAAACTTTTATTTGAGATATGTCAGTAAAATGTTGCAGCAGTAACAAGCCTCTTTTGTTTCTCTCATTATGTACAATGTCTGGAACACAAAACACTACATTAATATTGATGATCTAGAACAGCAAATTGTTTAATAATTATGAAGATGAAATTTATATGAGGTTATGATTTTTTTATTAATGTCTTTGAAATCATTAAGAGTAAATTCTTTACCAACCACCCATACACAAAAACAAACACACAAAAATTAAAAGAGTATTTAAAGCACACACCGAAAAAATATTTCTTAATTAATTGTATTCACTATAAAATAAGCATATAGTACTAAAATTGTAATAACAATCTGTGACATTGAGCTCTTTTAGCTTTCTTGTTTATGTATTTTATTGTTTGTACTACACTATTTATATTACTTCATTAGCAGTAACCGTTGTGTTTGTCTGTCCACCACATTGTCCTTCTGCTGTGTTCTGAGTATTTATGGTTATAAGCTTGTCTTATTATTGTATTATTTTTAATTTTAACGCCACATTTAACATAATATAAATAGCACATTTAACAATTAGTCTGAATAATATTTATTCATTTTTGTTTTGTTTCAGGTACAAGGAAATTTACCAACATACATGGATAACTTTGACATTGTACTCGAAGATGATCAAACCATGAATACTCTAAATGCCATTTTGAATTTAATAAAGGCGAATGCCGACGAGTAAATCACAATTTTAATTATTTACATGTGGCTGTAACGCGTTTCTCTATAATCTGGATGTCGTAGTAAGAATTGTGATAATTTATGAAATACTTTTTTATTTATAAATTGTTATATTTTTCTATTGCACGTGTACATATTAATTTAAATATAAATTGTTATACTTTTGGCTATTGCACGTCTGCATATTGATGGTGACATAATAAAAGATTTTTATTTTAAGGATTTCTTCATTCCCACAATTTGTAAAATCCCACAAATTCCGCCCAGCTTTATCCATCCAAAATTTTTGTACGTTTTCTATAATATTTGTGTATATTCAAATGTATTTTTTGTAAAAGGAAGCTAAAAACTAATAAACATAGACAATGTACATGTGCAAAGATAATTGAACACCAATTTAAAAATTTATAAAATTGAATCGATAGACTCAAACTACTTAAGATGTAATAACAATGTAATCTATAATATGAAAACACTTTACATGTCATCAACCTGTAATTTTACTAATGCTTATTAATGGAAACATCAATTATAATTGGTGTAATTATATATTATTAATGTTTAAAATTACTCATTTTTCAGGTTTCAAGAATTGTATTATTAAGTTTTGAAACAATTATTATTATTTTCTACTTGATGATGGACAGATTTTATAAACTTGTCTTAATTTAATAGTTGTGAATGAACCCAATAATTTTTAATTTGAAGTGAAAAATTCAATATTTGACATTTTTTGAAGAATAACTTTAAAAAAATCACTACAAATATAAAAAAATAGTAAAGAAGATGCCAAATGTATGTCGCTGAAACGGCAAGAAAATCTCAACATCAATTACACAAGAAAAGTTTTGAAAAACGTAAACTAATTAAACTCGTAAAAACCTCAATTTTTATATTTATCATTTCTACGGTAAGAAAAATGAAGACATCAATAATTACTTAAAACTGCAAACAAAAATAAGTAAAACTTGTGTGATTTAGCATTTCATTTCCGATGCAGGAACAACAAAATTACATCAACTTGTGCAAGGGTTGAATATTACACAAACAAAAAAGATATCACACTGTGTCGAAGCCTAAACCAGCTTACAACATTTTAAATAATAAAATCGACGGAACAAAGGGAAAAGTTTGGAAGAAGGTTTTAATTGTGCTATAGCATTTGAGCACATCTCCTCAGAAAGCAAAATTATCTCCAATATAAAAGCGTTGATCAAATATTTAAATTATATAGAGCCAGAGATAATAAAATGAAACAAGTAAGAAAACACCGAAATCTTAGAGGAGAACGAGAAGTACTCAAGAATAAGCCAAACAACATCAAAATAACATTAACAGGAGAACATCAAAGGCACTAAGAAAAGTTTTAAGTCTTAAACGACGATCTTAATCCTCCCTGGTCGTCCAGATCTAAGACATCCCCTTCCTCGAACACGGAATTTCTCTTAGCAAAATTCCAGCCTCTCTCATATCAATAATACGGCCACGTTCAAAATCAGTTAATTGAAAAAAATGTTGATGTTGACGTTAAAAATGAAACAAGTAAGAAAACACCGAAATCTTAGAGAAGAATGAGAAGTACATAAGAATAAGCCAAACCACATCAATATAACGTCAAAGGCACTAAGAAATTTAATACAGGACCTGGAAATCATTATTCTACCTCCTGATAAATGCAATTGTTGTAATAAAAAATGACAACGGCTACATAATTGAAGACATTCTAAATGATAACATAGAAAAGTTAAAACGAATCTCATACTCTCCCTCAAAAGTGTACTAAATCAAAAATTTAAAAAAATCTAATTATGTTTCAATGAGAAAAAGCATAAATATGTTTAAAGTCTCAAAAATTTACAAAGAAGAAAACCCCTTAAAATACAAAGTAGCTTCCAGGCGGTAGCCAAAATATTCTTCGATGGCAAAATATACTGACTTCCATAAAAATTGCAACACCTAGAATTTGTTGAACAATTTTATTGAAATTTTCCAAAAACATTTATTACATAAAAAGTAATAATTAAAATTTGAAAGCAAAAGAACAAAAAATTTAAATTTTTTTCAATAATAAGTTGCTCCGCTACGATTTTTGATGCACTCATTTAGAGGTCATATATCGTCTCAAGCTTCTTGATGCCGAAGCTTGAGATCATGCAAGTTATTTTGAGTGTGTGGTAAAGTACCCAGACACCTACCGATCGAAACCCATACATGTTCAATGTATTACAAATCAAGCGACCGAGTAGGCCATAGGAGGATGTTGGCTTCTTCCAAAAAACATGTAGTAGCTCTTACCGTATGAGGGCGCGCAATATCCTGTTGAAAAATGAGGATATTCCAGTCTCTGAAGATATGGACGAGCAACAGGTTCTAGTACATCTTGTATTTGTTTCTCATTTTTCAATTGGTGAAACATTAGGTTAATAATAGGTTGTAGAAAATATTCACTTGGTTTGTTTCACTTATTTTTTTTTATTCGACTAATTTCGCTACTGGGCCATTATCAAGAATAATTATTCTAAACTAGTCGAATAAAAAAATAAGTACAATTTTTTCAACAAACTATTAGATTCTAGTACATTGGCAATGTAACCAGAAGTCAATGAAGGCGAAGGGTGATCTGCTGCCATAACATATCATCATTCCTTATGTGAAGACTGTATTACGTTCTAAAAAAAATGAAGGATCTTTATGTTTTCCACGCATCCGCCATCGTGGGCCCATCAACAAAATCGAGACTCGCCACAAAACACAATTTGATGCCGTTCTTGCGCCCAATTCACTCTTTCGTTGCTCCATTCTAGACGGTGAAGTGGCGTTAGAGGAAGACATAAAAATGAACGATATGAACGCAGCCCATAAGACCTTATCCGGCGATAAACAGATGACAATGAAATTCTGGATCCTACACTTCTAACCTAATCCTGTAGAATTGATTTTGAAAATCTGTCTATTGAGGCTAAAAGTCTTAAACGACGTTCTTCGTGATCTGTAGTCACCGAGGACGTCCAGATCCAGAACGATCCCTTCCTCGAAGACAGCGAGGAATTTCTCGTATCAAAAGTCCGGCCTCTCTCATATCAATAATACGACCACGTTCAAAATCAGTTAATAGGTAAAAATGTTGATGTTGACGTACTCTTGGTATTGTTCCCAAATTCAGAAGGAAATCGTGAACAAACAATTTCCAAAATTGACAGATAATTACACACTGGTTTATTTTTTCAAATTGATTCTTACTAAGTGCAAAGGAAAAAACAAAAAAAAAAACAACAAACTATGGGCTAGATTTTATTCAAATTATAATCATCACTTTCAACATATTCTAGTTATTGCAATTTTTATGGAAGTCACTCTTGCCTGCTGAAATTAAAGAAACATTAAATTAGAATTCGATGACATAATCATAAGCTTTGATATAATATAAATATTTGAAATAATTTAAAGTCAAAAAGAGAAAGCAATCACCATCATCGAATCAAAACATTAATCTTCTTTTAATAGCTCTAATAAAATGCTACACCTCTTCTACATAGTTTATTTTCAATGGCAAAATATTTACAATGGGTAAAGTTGCACCTACAGGCTTACTTCTAGTCCCAATTGTAACTAAGCTTTGCAAGGAATTGGGAAAAAAACTATTATTAATCAACACCTTGAAATGAAAGTTGTGGTTTCAAAATGTGGACGACATATTCGTAATATGGTCACATAAACGCGATGTATTAAACCAGTACCTCAATCACCTAAACCGTATCTACCAATGAACCTACTTCACCACGAACACTAAAGTTGAAGAAAAACTGCCTATTTCAATTATTTGAATAACGAAATAAACATGAAGAAATCCAATCATTTCATTTACAGGAGAGTGATATCAATAAAAATCGTTATTTAAATAAAAAGTTGCACCATTACCCACCCCCAGATATCCGCAGTAGCTGAAAACCTAGTAACTAGATCCTTCATACGTGTACACTACGAAGACTCAGCAATTGCAGGCGGGCAAAATTCAACTCCATCCCCTGGTCAGTCATCACGTCCGCTCTAGTGTCGTTTCACAGGGCTCTATCCTTGGGCCGTTGCTTTGGAACATAACCTACGACGGAGTACTAAGGATTCGTGGGATTCGCTGATGACATACTCATCATCGTTAAGAGACGCGAGATGGGCGATGTTGAAACAGCGTCGCAAGAGGCTACTTCGGCCGTTCAACAAAGGATGGGCGCCAAGGGGTTGACGATCGCCGCCCAAAGACGACTGCGACATGGATAACCAGGCGGAGGGCAGGTAGTCATGCCGGGCACAAGATTTACATCTTAGGTCAAGAGATTGAGGTGGCGCCTAGTATTAAATATCTGGGTGTACACCATCAGGCAAACCCTCTTTTCAGTCTACACGTGGAGGAAGCTGCAACCGGAGCAGCCGCTGCCGCTAGATCTATCAGGCCAACATAGGTGGCCCGTCAGATGGTAAGGGAAGAGTTCTAATGGGCATGGCATGGTCCTAGTTGCTCTACGAGGCCCCGGCTTGGGCTACATGTGTTAAGGCCGAACGGAACATCAACCGCCTGCGCTGCGCCCTGAGGCCTTCGGGTTATTCAGGGATACCGGACAATACCTACAGACGCAGCGCCACTCCTCTGGATCTTGAAATACTCCCGAATCAGGAGATCTATGCAGCAACGAGAAACGGATCGTCCAAGGGTGAGGCCAAGCACGACGCCGAAGGGCGGCGAACCACACACTGGCAAGCAAGGTGGGAGAACGGCTCAAATGGCAACTGAACCCGACGCCCATCTCCATCCTGGAACCCTGGCTATCGAGACCCGACGGCAAGATGAGCTACCACCTCACTAAGATGATGTCAGGCCACGGTTGATTTATGGTCTACCTAAACCGCATAGGCAAAGTGGACGACGGGTACTGCGTGTGGTGGGTGGAAAGCACGGATGACGCTGAAACACCCTCTTTCACTGCCCCATGTGGCATGCCGAGCGAACGGAACTCTCGACGAAACTTGACCACCTGCTTACTTTGGATACAATCGTTAGTGCGATGCTGGCTAGCGAAGACGACTAGAAAGCGGTCGACCAGACGACAACAATTATAATCAAGAAAAAGGAGGCGTTTTGGCCGAACGTACAATGGTGCTTTATTACTTAGTATTGTATTGTCTGTCTGTGTTATTTGTATCATGTGCTGTAATTGTATATTTTATTCTTAATGTATTATATATTCTATGCAATCAAGATGGCTGGGGGGCACCAGTTGAAGAAATGTAACAGTTCCACTTGGGTCTCGTAATTCAGGGGGGCCACTGTTGGTCATGCGCGGTCATCATGCCCCTCAAAAAAAGTCCTCAGTACGAACAATTTCAAACACAATATTATCTGTAATATCATTATTTAAATCAATTGCGCTATCATGACATATTAGACCACATTAAAAAAACTACAGATAAAATAAAAAATGACATAACAATTTATAAAGCCGAATTAATTTAAGTGACGTGAAGTACGTCATTTCCCCGTGCTGACTCTTAACTAAGGCTTCAATGAAGGGATGAACCCTCGGCTCCACGCTACCTTACAGCCACAGCTTCACATTTCCTGCCATCGAGCCTGCGGCCGCTCCTAGGCTTCAACCTGAGTCCTGGTTTTAGAGATACCTCGGTCTTGGCCATGATGTCATGGTCTGAACGAAGTGAGGATGCAGCGTCGATGTTACCTAGCAAACCAGTTATCTCCCTTCCAGAGCGCTACACCTTGGATTGGCTTTGATGCGCACACCAGGATACCTAATTGATCTCATGCCCAAGCAGACGCAACTTGCCGTCGAGCTTGCTTCGACCTATTCGTCGTCTTAAAAGCCACCTGGCCGATGTGATTTGTTGCCAAGATTACATTAGTTATTTCTATACATCTGAAAATCAGTAGGTTATCGTTTACGAAGCCTACTATATGTACACCCCTAAGAAGGGGGCCTAGAACAAATCCTTGTGGGACCTCACCAGTTACGGACCCGCGTAAATGTGGGAAGAGTCCCGCAAATAATTCGCGATTATAGCCTGGAGATACGGAGGGATATCTCTATTCCTCTATCCCATAATTATAGGTGTCTAAGGTATGGTGTAGAAGGCATTAGGACAGAGCTTAGGGGACTCTGCTAGTTTCAATCGCCAACTTTCCCACCTCTCTGAACGCGTCGACAGTGGATGTAACCCTGAAAAACACATATTGTCTAGCGGATAGGCCACTGTTGCTCTCAAACCACCTGTCCTGTCTTTCTATTATTAAGCACTCGAGCAGTTTTGCCTCCTGGACGCCAAGGCAAAACTGTTCCTGTAGCCCCCAGGAGTTTTCGATGATTTGCCACCTTTTGGCAGTAGCTATCTTCATATCTCTCTGGAATCACTTACCACTAACCGACGCGTAACTTCTCTTGGACGTCCTTACTGACACTGTACTATGTCGCATTTCCAACGACGACCCCATCCTCGTCAGAGTTCAAGCCTAGGTTAGTGACCTGTTAAATTATTCGATTCTTCCACCAGCATCTCCTTGGCCAATTTATCATCAGCTACTCCATTCTCGTAATCACCTAAACAGAAGGCTGCCATTCCAGAACCAGCCTTTAAAAACCTCAAAGATTATTTATTTATTTGTTTTTATTCTGTGTCAACAAAAGCCTAACACATACCAAAAATATATAAATAATTTTAATTACAGAATTTATAGTCCAGGAGAATTGAGTTCATGATAATGATCTTCCACTCGAACCTCGAAATTGTAAATTCTTCTGCTGAAGCCCATGTCGAACAGGAACTCACCAGCAACCAATATTTAGTATTTTTGCCTTAAATCCATATTCAATATTCAATTGTATTTTTCTAGTAACATTAAATAAATCTCATATGTATAACAATCGTTTTCTCTGGAATTTGTCTTACCAAAAATAACTCGACCTCTCGTTTTTAATCGGAAAATGGCATGCACTCAAAATGTGTTTATTTTTAAGCAAAATCCCTAATCCTGGTGACAATAAAAACCCTCATGCTGCCCACTCGGGTTTTTACTATTGTCAACAGGATTCGGGATATTGCTAAGCAACACATTTTTCGTGCTTATGACTTTCCGATAAAAACGGGAGTTCTTGTTATTTTACTTGTGAATATAAAAATGCAGGGTCTCTTTGCCTCCACACAAGCCGCTTCACTTCTTCCAGTAGTATTAGCTACCAATCCTACAATTAGAGCGAAGTCTAATTCCATGAATTCCAAGATGGTCAAGAAGTTCGTTCGATATCGTAACAGGTAACACAACCATTTGTTTACTAGAAGTCTTCGGAAAAATAAGGAAAACCAACTGTAGAAGACGCATCATTCTCAACCAAGACAATGCGAGTTCCTATACATCGGCTCAAACAGGAGACGTTTTGGGAATTGAAAAAGTCAACGTTTTTCGACACCTAAAAAAATGGAAAATTGGTTGAAACTCATGCAAAATTGTATTTATCTTCATAGTGAATATTTTAAAACCCACGTACGATGATTAATTTCTTTCTTTGTTCTCCATTTCTCAAAATATAATAGTTAACCCGCATGTAACAAATAATTATAAAGAATAATATGAAGAGCATATTTTTTACACGAGGCCTGAAATATAATTACCATTTTCAATTATACTTTGGACTTCTGAGGAATTGAAACGGCAGCTTCTACACTTATGTACCTAAAACACGATCAGAAAAAAACCTCCCTATTTACAAATTAGTCAACTTTTAAAAATAAGACATTAATTTAATTTATTTCATAATAAAACGAAAACAGCAATCAATTATATCAGTATGTTCCATTACAAAATATTTATTTCAAAAACGCTACAAACTATACAAACAAATTTAATGATATTGCACATTTTCAGATACGATTTCCCTAATTGATATTCCGTGATAACATTTCCAGGTAAATAATTATATACAATTATCACAAATTGATTTTCCAAGTTTCCGGTGCGGCAATTATACGCATTTCTATTGCGCGACTAAATGGGGAAAAAAAACTGCGCGGTGATTGATTGTGTATTTATTGGTCGTGAAAATGTTTAATTATGCCGTTATTTCCGTAACTTCAGAGGCTTGGAAAATTCCCAACTTTATTAATAAATTGATTTTTCGCGCGGCTCCTCTCTATGCGAAATTTACGATTTGTTTGTTTATATTGAAAAAACGACGTTCAGCTGTCGAACAATGAATTTAATAACGGAACATTCCTCTGTTGATATCAATTTATTTTTGTCCTTACGATTACGCCGGCTATATAAATATTATTAAATTACGCGCGGTTGTTTAAATAATTGGGATGTATTTATAAAATTTTTGAATAACACTTTGGCGGAATGTAAATATCTTTAGGGGAATTACTGTTGCGATATGAATAGTTTATTAACGCATGTTCGCATGAGTTACATTCATAAAATTTATTAAAATGTTAGGTTTACTTGATGTATTGTTTTATTTTTGTTCATCTAATGTTGTTTGTTAATTTGGTTTGTGTTTGTTGTTAAAAGTCTTATATTCTGTTTTTTCTTGGTTAACATACCAGGTTGTTTTCCTAATTGTTTCCTAAATATAATATTGTTTTAAATATTTTTCTTGATATTCAAAACTAAAACAAATATTTAAATCAACATTTAAAAAATCATACAGTTAAGGCTTAAAGCGCGGGATGTCGGTCAAAGTGAAATTTCCCCTAGCAAATTCTTTAAGTCAATAGACCTACCTTTCAAAACCTAATGAAAATTTCTATAAGAAAAATTACTGAAAAATTCCAGAAATTTATTTAAAAAAACTGCTTCATAATTTCACATCCTACAAAACATTTCTTAATATCTTGGACATAAAATTAGTGAATATTTCTAGAACTCTTGAAGGAAACCTGAAAATAGTTAAGTAATAAATTCTTGATAAGTAAAATTTTTGAATCCTCAAAGAGAATTCTTACAATTTGGAGTAAAAAACCTGGAATAAAAATTGTAAACGTTCTAGGAGTTCAGAAATAAAATTGCAAAAAGAATCTAGAAATTTTGACTAATTTTCTGGGAATCTGGACTTTAAATTACACTAAAATTCTAGAGGCACTCTAAGAAAATCGTGGCTAATTTTGATAAGATTTTTTGTAGGATCTAGGAATTGGCCACGACCAAATTGTTATAAATTTGGAAATTAGAAATTTCAAATTACTGAAATCCCAAAAAAATATTGTAAAAATCCTAGAGAATTTCGATAAGATAAAGCAAGTAAAGCAAAAACAACTCTTGATAAATTATTACAATTTGGAGCCAAAATTTCTACTCAAAAATTAAAAAAAAAATCTAGAAATCTAACAAAAAATGTTATGGTATCGGGACGAGAAATCACCAGAAAAATTTGGTTTTAAAATTACTTGAAAATTTATTTTCTTATTCATTTATCGATTTAAAAAAAAATAATTAACTCTTGAAACATTACGATGAGATAAGATATGCTGTAAATTTTAAATGCCTCAAAGAAATATTTGTAAAAAAAATGTGAAAAAATTCTGTGAATAAAGATGGAAAAAAGTGCAGAAAATTCTAAAACCTTTGACAAAATTTCAAGGCATTTAAATATAAATTCTAGAACCCATTTAGAATTTTATCAATTTCCAGAATTTTTACTTACAGACCCTTAAAATTTTCCAGGATTTCTTGCTTTATTTTAAGAGCCTGCAAGTTAAAATTTTGGGGATTGGTAACATTTTTTCATCAAATTAAAATCAAAAAAAGGGCTTAATATTTCGAAGTCTCGACAAAGTTTGTAAAAATGGAAACACAGCAATATTTGTAACTGAAGCTTCTAATTCCTAAAAACTCAAGCAAGTTTGAATAAGATAATATTAGAAATGGTGGAAATTTCTAAATATTAAAAATACTGTGAATTCCTGAACTCTTGAAGAAAATTCTACAATTAGGTTGAGAAGAAAAATTTCTGGAAAATTGTAAAGACTGGAAAGAAAACTGCTGAAAATGCTTGAACCCCGGATAATTTCTAAGAAACTATTGTTAAAATTATTTCAAAATTCATTAAAAAAAATTGCTCTTTACGAATTGCTAACATTTTTTCATCAAGTTAAAATCTACAAAAGATCTACTTTGCATTTCTAAAAGTCTCGACAACGTTTCTAAAAATGAAAACGTAAAATTACTTGGAAGTTTCTAGAAGTTTTCTAAAAAGCAAATTTGAATAAGACAAAACGAGAAATAATGTAAGTTTTTTAAAAATAAAAAATAAAATTCGGAAAAGTCCTGAACTTTTGAAGAAAATTCCTCAATTAGGGTAAAACGAAAAATTACTGGAAAATTTTAAAGAGTGGTTAAAAAAACTTTTAAAACCCGAGACAACTTAAAATTAAACAATGTTTTTAAAGATAATTCTTGCAATTTGGTGTGAGAAATTGCATAAGAATTTAGGAATCTAAAAAAAAACTGCTTCAAAATTCTAACACCCTTAACAATATTTCTAGAAAGATCATAGAAACTACTGATGACGTAAAACAATGGTGGAATATTTTACGAATCTTAAAATTTCCTTTTCCACCCTACGTAAAATTTTTGAGTGGGCAAATTAATAAAAATTATATACATGATACGTGGAAAAGCTTTAAATCAAGCTTTGATGAGATTGATTGTGGAAGGTCATTTATATTTAAACTTTATTTAAATTTAAATTTGGATTAAGCTTTATTTTTTATTACATACAAGGTTTGATTGTTTTGTAAGCAGCAAAATCATCATCGATTAGTATTTATATGTGGGGTGTTAAGTTTGATCCTTGTGATATTCCACTCGTAGGCATAAATTCAAAAGATTTGACACCGCTGTGTTCCACATATTGTGACCTAGGATTTAAGAAGTTGACATAACGCTAAGGAAAACTTTAACTTGGAAAGCTTTTGAGTAGCATTATTATTGTTACATCTACCTGCCACGACAGTCCAAAACCTCAGCAGTAAATTGTGCGAAATTAAGTAAGTTCGTTGTTGTAGATCTATGAGGCATGAAACCATGCTGATTCTGGCTGATTTATTTTGTTATGTGACAAGAGATTAATTTATATAATATTGCTTCAAAAATTTTTGCAAACTTATTTAGTACTGAGATTGGACGATAATCTGTTACATAGTTTTTATTGCCAGACTTAAATATTGACTACACCTTGGCTTCTTTCCAAATTTCAGTGATCACAGAAGTTCTAAATATAAGTTTCAAAATATGCTGCAATGGTTTCACAAAACATAATATACAATCTTTGATAATAAAGAATGGGATGCCCTCTGGACCAGATGTGAAGCACGCTTTCAGCTTTTTCCCTGCGATGATGATGTATTCTTCCGAAATATGAGTGATAGCCAACAGCGTCTTCAGACATCCTGATAATTGCGGAGCCATATTTAGATGTGATTTCTTCTTGTAGACACTTTTAAAAAAGTTGGCAAAGCTATTAACAATGTCTTGTTCCGAATCCATCACCTGATTGTTCCAATTCGTAAATCACGTGTCGCTGAATTTACTTCTTATGAGCGACCAAACTTTAATATTAGAATTTGGAGCAATGTAAAGGCAGACAAATATTAGCTTTCTAGAATTGATACTTAGCGTAACAGCGATAATTTATACATTATCTATTGTAGATAATTCAATTTTTTAGGACGAAATTTTAAGTTGACTGCAATAAGGCATCCATCACCCTTTTTTTTCTTTTTTTCATTCTGTCGGCAAAAAATATAGAATAGTGAACAGGGAATAATTCAGCAACTTTGATCGTTATGCAGCCATATATTTGAGAGCATAATTGCATTATAATCAGTGAATGCTGTGTTGTTAAATAATAAGTTAGTGTTTTTGGCTAGACCCCGAACATTTTGATAATAAGCATTTATCGTGGATGTACTTACAGGTATTTTGGTTGTTGCGAAAGTCCAATCGATATAGCAGTACTAATATTAAGTACATCGTTTTTAAATTTAACAATAAGATTATTTTCACCCTTTTTTCTACGGTCTACAAATTCCTCATACAATATTTTTAATTGGTTTCTAAGCATTGGTGTTAAATCCCGCTTGAATTTAAGATTCTTTATATGTACCTTTAAAATAATTGAAAGTTCTTTTAGATCATATGTTTTGTTGCTCTCCTTTTCCGCTGTTGATTCTGGAAGATTAAACAACAACAGATTATTTTTTCTATTATTTATCATATGTTGAAAGATATGTTAAAACTAGTGGAAAGATATTAGGGGCACCGGAAAGTAATGTCGCTCCTCCGTATGTCGTTATTTGATTGTCATTTGTCAGCTCATTGTGTATCTCTAAGGCATGCCAAAGTCATTTAAAGGTTATTGTGACTTGTTCACTTCTAAATAATTCAATATTTTTTTAACAATTATTTTAAATACTGAAATTAATTTACGTCTTTTTTTATTTGAGTTTTGAGTTTTTCTAGCAATCGTACATCAATTGTTTTAATTGTAGCTTATAAATACGTTAATCCTTTATTAATTTTGTTAATGTGAGACTAATCATACGTGAGATTATTTTTAACAATTATTTTAAACACCTAAAGTAATTTATATTTATAACATTTTAATTTTGAGCGCCGCCATATTGTTTCTGGTCATCGCATGTCAATTGTTTGTTTTGTAGGTTACAATTACATTTATTCTGTATGGATTTTGAAAATTTTATACTTATCACATGTAAAACTAGCTTTTAACAATTATTTATAATACTGGATATAATTTACGTTTTTTAGATAAAAGTTTTGAGTCCTGCCATATTATTTATATACATCATACGCTAATTGTTTTAATTGTTTGTTATAATTACATTCAAGTTTTGTAGATTTTATAAATTTCATTCCAATTACAGACTTGATTTGTTTTTACCAATAATTTTAAACACGGAAAGTAATTATAAATAAATAAATAAAAGTTAATGTCGTTTACTTTTGAGTTTTGAGTGCCACCATATTGTTTCTGGCCATCGGAGGTCAATTGTTTCTTTCTTAGGTTTTCTCTTATGGATTTTATGAATTTTATACTTATCACATTTAAAATTAGCTCGTAACAATTATTTTTAATACCGAATGCAACTTATGTTTTTAGATAAAAGTTACGAGTCCCGCCATTTTGTTTATATAAATCATACAAAAAAAATTTAGTCGTTTGTTTTAACTATATTCATGTTTTGTAGATTTTGTAAGTTTTAATCTAATTACAGGCCGGATTTATTTATAACAATAATTTTCAACACTGAAAGTAATTAACTTTTTTTTTCCATTGGAGTTTTGACTGTCGCCATATTGTTTCTGGCCATTGTAGGTCAATTGTTTTACTTGTCAATTACAGCTACATTCATATTTTATACAATTTGTGAATTTTAAGTTAATCGCAATTAAGATTAATTTAAGATAATTATTTAAAGCAGTGAAAGTAATTTACGTTTCTTAAATTTGAATTTTAAGTGTCGCCATTTTGTTTTTAACTATCGTACATCAATTGTTTTAATTCTGACTTAAACATATGTTTATTCTTAATAGATTTTGTTGATTGCACGCTAACAATTGTTTGAAACACTGAATGGAATTTGCATTTCTTAATTTAGAGTTTTGAGTGCCGCCATATTGTCTAGCCATCGTATGTCAATTGTTTTTTTTTTGCTGGTTAAAACAACATTTATTTTTTATTAATTTTGCAGATTTCATAATAATCACACGCAATAATAATAATAAATAATAATTTTAAGCACTGAAAGCAGTGTTCATCTTTTTAAATTTGAGTTTTTATTACCGCCATATTGTTCCTAGCTCCTCTACATTAATTATTTTAATTGTAGGTTATGGGTAATTTGATTCTTCATTGATTTATGCTAATCATGCGTGAGATGATTTTTTTAAGAATTATTTTACAACGCTAAAATAATTACGTTTTTAAATTTGAAATTTGCGTGACGCCATTTTGTTTTCAGCAATCATACTTCAATTGTTTTAATTTTAGGTTAAAAACACGTTCATTTTCTATAAATTTTGTAAATTTTATACTAATCTTACGTAAAATTAATATTTAAAAATTATTTTAAACACTGGAAGTAATTTACGTTTTTTAAATTTTATTTTTGAGTGCCGCCATATTGTTTTTGGTAATCACAGGTCAATTGTTTTATTTGTAGCTTAAAAATACGTGAACACTTTTTGCAATTTGGGGTGAAAAGGCCAGCCAAATACCAAAAGAGGATATCTGCCATTGTATGCCCTTTAAGTTTCGCAAGGGTAGTGACGCAACAGTTGCAACCGAAAACATTTGTGATGTTTATCCACTTGCATTAGAAGTTCGTAAATGCCAAAGATGATTTTCCAAGTTCAAATCCGATAAGTTTGATCTCTCTGACTCCTTTCGATCAGGAAGACAAACAACATTAGACAACGACATTCTACGAGCAGAAGTGAAGGCAAATCAATGTCAAACAGTCGAGGACCTGTCAAACTACATTAACAAACCTTGGTCGAGCATCCAAGAACATTTAAAGCAGATTGAAAAAATAAGCAGAGCAGGTGTTTTGGTGCCTCATATTCTGCCCAAAGAGAACAAAGCTAAACGATACATCACATGCAACGTATTGTTTCAACGGCACCACACAGAACCGTTTTTTTCGTCGGGCATCAAATGGGTCAGGTTTACATCCCAAAAGGGCGCTACTGTGTATTTATTTGAGTATTCATTGAATTGTTTATTTTGAATTGTTGAAACCTACACAAGTTGTCAATGTAGACCTTTATTGTGAATAAGTGGATCGAGTAACCAATCGAAAAATATCCGGAGATTGTCAACAGAAAAGGCGTCATTCTGCAACATCACAATGTAAGACTGTGCTAGACGAACACATTAAAAAAATAATTCATTGGGACATTTCGGATTTCCATTTATTCCGATCCCAGCACCATTTTCTTTTTGGTAAAAAATTTGAAAATTTGAATGATGTCCAAAATGCAATTTCGAGATATTTTACTCAAAAACCAATTGATTTTTATCATCACTAGGTGGAAAAAGGTTATAACGAGGGTGAATCTTGTTAAAATTTTATTTAGTCGAATTTATTACTTTTCGTTCTCCATAATATATAAGAGAGGTTTGTGTGTGAACGTATGAATGATAAAATGTATGTGGTTTAGAAATAAATGGAGGAAGAGAAGAGTAAAAGAATTATAATAGAAAGATGAGGTAATTGAAAAGGTTGATTTATTTAAGTGTTTTATTATTTTCAAAAGTACAGGCGGGTACGTGGAAAATGTAAAGGAAAGCAATGCATGTAAGTTCTGGAATGCGTGTGTGAAGATTTTAATGCGTGGAGTGTTAGTATGGGGAACAAGAGAGTGTGGGTGCATAGATAGAGTTGTGGTTCCTGAGGCATATGCTGGGGGTTAAAAAGTAGGCTCCAAGATACATAGTGTCTCAGAAATCGAAAAGAGTAAATTTGCAGAGTGAGGCAATGTTATGAAATAAAGATGTGTGGATTCGAGGAAGAGAGACTACTGCGTTGGTATAGAGGAATTCAAGTGAAAAATAGAATGACTTGGGTAAAAGTATGTAAAAATTCATGAAAGACAGAGATCTAATGAAAGGAATGAATAAAATTACATATTTAAAACGTGGCAAGTGCACGGTCAGCTCCATGTGGAGGAAAAGGTCACCTTGACAAGAGGTAGAAATGCTGGATGAGAAAAAGTTATGCAAAATATGTATTATGTATGGGTAGAGAGGATAATTGGGAGACACTTGGTAGATGAGCCTGAAGGAGTGTGTAAAAAATATGTGGGCAGAAACAATGAGTGAATAAGGGAAGACAGTGGTGGGGTAATTATTCTCTCTCTCTTTCTATCTATCTCTCTGTCTCTTTAAGTGCATATTTAGTTTTTATGCAAAAATGGGAAAGAAACATGAGATTGTTTACAATGAATGCAGTGGTAGGGTAATGATTCTCTCTCTCTTTCTCTCTCTCTCTCTTCTTCGAAATAAGCTGAATATCTACATGGGGTATGCTACATGAAAAATACTCCATAAATGCAATAAAAAATATGGGTTCACATTTGAAAATTTCAACTTAGGGGTCGTATCTCAATTTTGGGACACCCTGTATATTAGAATTTTATCTCGGAAAATGCGTGTTAAAAAAATAACACACGTGTCTGAGCATTTTTCTGAAAGAAAATTCCCTGAATTTTAATCGAAATGATTCATTACTTTATGTACACCCTGTATATAGTTTTTATGTATAAATGGGAAAGAAACATGAGATTGTTTACAATGAACCATAATTTGAATATAAATATGAATTGTAGTATAAAACATTAAAAGGTGTCTCATATTTGTATAAAAAATAAAATTCAAAAGTGTTTATTCTTCATTTTGTAAGTTGATTTCAATATGTCCCAACTGCTTCAGTTTTAATTAAAAACAATTAATCGGCCTAATAGCAGTTATTACTTTAATAGTCGCATTCCTTGAAAATTTAATACGCAATTATACTACATACGTGGAAGTTAAAGACATAATTGAAGTTGTAAATTGATGACTTTTACTTAAATGTTTACAATTGTTATTTTAAATTCATTCTCAGAATTTCACTTACATAAATCTAAACTAGACACTGTGTCCCAATTTCGATGCTCACCATTGGTATCAGATTTTTTTGTAAATTGTAAATACTTCATCACAAATGAAACATATTTTTTCTATGTTTTTTCAGTTATACAAAACAAAGAAAAAGTGTGTCGTTTCCAGTACTTAGATTAGATATAAATTAGGTCGTAAACGTACTCGAATGTTCCATTTTAATTATCTACTTTTGTGGCCGTTACCGCATTGAAGTTGTAAACGCGAAATCGTGCCCGAATATAAATAATAATTGTTATCTTTAAGGCGGTGATTTATTCGCGAAAAGTCGCAGATTTTAAGTCCCTCGAGTGTGCGATATTTCTTTCATTAAACTTTTTCCCGTCGTTAATAAATCAAATTTATTCGCAATTTGCTTTCCGCGCGATTTAGGACAATTGTCAAAGTTTCGGACGACTTATCATAATTACCACTTAATAATTTGTTTTATTTTTTTCTAGTAACATCTTTTTACTTTCGTAAGTCGTAAATGTTACCCCTGTTGTAATGATAATATAATTTATTATTAAATCTTTTTTTATGTGCGTTATAAAGCTTAAACAGGGTGATTTAGTTGTCTGGTGTTTTTATAATAAATTTTATCTTATATACATAAAATTCAAAATGTCAAAGGGACAATATTAACTAAACTAAATTTTCTTTATTAGAAGAAATTAGAATTATTATGCATGAAGATTTTTAAATGATGCTTTAAATTTAAACTTTTAATTTTTAGGTTTTCCTTTTTTTCCTAAATTTGCAATAAATTGTTTATATTATCGTTGTCACTACAAGAGTATGTATGTGAAAATTATACACTGTTTAAATTTCAAAAATAATAAAATGTGCTGTACATTGAGAGTAAGTGAAGTAAGGAATTTTATTTCGTTCATCATAATATAGAATACTTCACATTACCGAACCCGAATTTAGTGATTGAGAGTACTATGTTGACTTTATCATAATTGTAATAATTAAATGATTTCTAAATTCCTACAGTTTTTTATGGCTTATGAAAGAATATGCTCTTTCAATCTTTAGAATAAAATTTTTTCATTTTTAATTTCCCAAGAGCTTTAAATGAAATAAAGTTTACTGAAAGCGAGTGTTAACTTAAGGCGCTTATTGGTTTATTATTCTTCTAAAATAGAAAGAACATGGAAATTTTGGAAATTTTAAATTAGTATGATGGCTACTTCACCTTTTTTGAAATGCGTTTTTATTTTCCTGGAGGTTTATTTGCGCCTGTATCTTTTAAAGATGAATTCAAATAAAACTTTTCAATTTTCCTATGTTTTCAAAGAACTAGATGACATGTCGATAAGTCCAAAGCGCTTATTACCATCTATGTTTCTTCTTTCATATAAAAGATTTTATAAAACATTTTTAAACAAAAGTTTAAGACAATATTGGATAATATTTTAATCTCTCTTAATACTAGTTAAGAGTCATAATTAAGAATAAAATTATGTACAATTCATGTAGCAAATAAAATTTAAGAAAAATTAGCAGTAGGAGAGAGAGTGAAGATCATGTCACCATTTTATAGAAATCTATATTATTTTAAATTTAAATTACAGTAAATTACGAACTTTTGATTCATCTATCACTCGGTGAAACATATTTTAGCGATTGGCTAAATGTGTAATTAATTAATTTCACTTGGTTTTATTTGTTTCACAATGTTTATTTATTTCACTTCTCTAAATTAGACATACTGCGGACTATTTGTTAAATTTAGCTGTGAATGCAATTAAAACCTGTCAAAAATTTGGTGACTGATATCACAAGAAATATGGTTAACATGCGTATTCAACTCGAGAACGCGATGAAATAGATAGACATGATATAATAATAGTTGTTAAGCGTATATTAAATTTATTGGCTAAATATTTAGATAAGGCCAGTTTAAAAGATGATCTTAAGCAAATTTCTTAAGATACTATTTGATGTTTGTTGGAATACTTTATGTGATTGTTTTGAATCTTACCAAAATAATTGGCACAAAAAATCATTTGCAATTGACACAAATACATCTAATAAACGGCAAGATCTCAACCTAAAAATTAAAGTTCAAAAGAATTTGCGTAAGCTTAAATATATTTCAATTGGTCTGGTTAAAATTCAAAGTGAAAATTGCAATTTAGGCAACTAATATGGTTTAATTTTTTGCAAAATATTGAAGAGGGAGAATTATCTGAACATGGCCATATCATTAATGCATTACATTGCTAACTAATTAGAGGATCGTTTTAGATACCAGAAGTTAAAGCAAGTACAGTTGGAAGAGGTGGAGTTTCCATTCAGCGAATAATTATTCTTAATACAGAATATGGAAAATGCGAAAATCAGATGATTTCCAAGTTTTAATGGTTTGGAACAGATCCAATTTGAAACGTTTGCAAAAACTGCGGTTGATGAGAGGAGAGAAAATTCATCATGAACACATTTTTAATAGGGTGTCGGACTCATTTTTTTAATGGACTTTAATCCCACTTGCAGTTGCCACTGTAGTCTATTCACCGACCCCGCTTTGTATATTTCCACGGGGGGCTCTGATGTTTATGATGTTCTGCGATCCCTGTTGTGACTAGTACAGTACCAAAAGGTCTTCTCTAGTCTGGTTTCAAGAAAAAAAAATCGCTAAGATGCGGTCGTGCTTATTTGGAGTGCCCTATTTATACCTGCAGTGTTGGCAGTCCGCATTAACAGAGACTTCGTTCTTGTTATCTGTGGGGATTAAATTGGGTGGTGTGGGTAATGAAATATGCTTTTTGCAATAAAATGGATTTCCAAGTAAGAGGTTCGATTGTCTTCTACTGTAATAGAAATTGTGTTGTCGAAGTTAATTCTGGATCCATCTATTTTAAGTGTTCGGCCAGAGATGAGGAAGGTAGATCTTTTTCAACTGCTCTGATGCATCTGTTCGTTTGCCCGATATAAACTTTGTTTCAGTCGCCTTACTAAATTTTGTATTCTTCTTGATTTTCAAAGGAAATATCTTTTGGTAAATTATCTTCTTACAAAAAAGATACTACGATAACAACATCCTGTCCAGTAGAATCACTTCAGAGAATCTGAATGTTTTAGCCCAATCTGACAAGCAACTTTCACATTAGCCTCCTAATTTGTAAAAAAATCACTCTACATTTTGTGACCCAGTATTTCAATTCCAAACTGAAACCACTAAATCATTGTCCACCGACAAGCTAGAAGAGAAATACGAAAAAATAACACCGCAAGTTCCCTCCACTGACATATATAAAACTCAGCACCGTAAAACCGTTTTCGATTTTTCCAACGAACCACTAGACAAAAGCCTCCATCGACATCTTATCAAACGCCAACAATTTTGCAGTTGCTCCCCGAACGATCCCTGTAGAAGATATCATATGCAATATCGAATCAAAAACTTACATCTTCGGCTGTACCTGAGATCAAAAATCTGAAAATTTGTAATGCTTCTGTACCAGATGATGTTTATGCATAACCCTAAAAGTGTTAATATTCTTGTACTTTTTTATTTCCGAAAAAACTTGTATTCAAATATGCTGATTCGGCTAGAAAAGTATTAAGTTTATCTTCAGTCTTGTCAATATTATATTTGCCAATTTGAAAGCATTTCTTTATTTGTGGCTTATATACTACTCGATCATTATGTTTTTTCTTTTCTGCAATATTAATTTTTTCATCCGCCCTGCTAAGAATTGGTTTATTGGATACAGCATTAGAATTATTGTTATTTTCTCTATATATGTAACTAGTATATATAGGGGAAGTATTGTTTTCGTGAAAATATTTTGAAATTTTTTTAACGGAAATATCCGTTTTGAAGTCCTCTGAGACCATTCCACTAATTTCTGAAAAAAAATTGTCTGTGTGTGTGTCTGTCGGTGGGCGCTGTATCTCAAAAACAAATGATCCTATTGAGATGAAACTTTAAGCTTAATATCCATCGCCAGTTCTTTTCACTCGCCCACGCAAAAATTAGCTAAATTTTTAGCCAGACAACTTCAATTCACTGCATGTCAAGCCAAATCCAATGTCAAAAATTTATCACATTTCTTTGACCTCATCAAACCGATCAAATTATCTAAAAGAGATATTTTGGCTAGTTTTGACTTTAACCCTCTATGGTCCGAATTTTGGTTTAAAAAAACAATTGGGGAAACGAAAAATCAGCAATTATAAACCAATTAAAAAAAAATCCGTTTCAACAATTTTTTTGCAATATATTCACTATGTGACTTATAGGTAACAACGGCTGATAATGTTTGCACATCTGTATATAAAATCTTAAGCGTTAAATTACACAAAATAGTAAATGTACATTACATTTGGAACATTTAATTTTCGGAACTCTATTTCATCCTGGCTTTTTGCAGCGTCTTCTCTTGTCCGAAAAAATTGGTCTATATGGCACTTCATATCTTCGCATAGTTTTTGCAGGTGGTGTTGTATTTGGTTTCCGTTTCCTTTTATCTTGCATTTTTTTATCTACGTCATTTGAAGCAGGACGCCAACTTTTCTTCCAGGTTCATTTGTGCTCCTCAAAAACCAAATGCATTGTCAGTTTTAAATTTCAACGGACTATATTGACGACCGGGGCTTACAAATCGCGTTGAGTAATCTCGCTTAGATAAGAGGAAATCATTGACCACTGTTAAAACTAATAGGTGAAACATAATGCGGTGATACCACTTCCTTGATCGAATTTTATTCGAAATAACATCATCAACGAATAAACTAAATCTTACATTTAAATTACAAAATTTTCCATACAAAAGTTAAAAGGAATGAGAAACTGTACAACTTTTATTAAAATATGTTTTTCATAAAATTCTTAACTTTCCAAAAAATAAAAATAAAAAATTTTGACATTTTTTGCCAATTGCTAATAAACCATTAGAGTTACATGAAATTTACATTACAAATAATAATAGAGAATTTAAAAGGGAACAAATTATTAAGAATAGATTTTTTGCGCAAACCTCATAGTTTTCGAGAGAAATGTAAGGAAATTACTATAATGGCCACATCACCATTTTTTTATGTTTGTTTACATTTTACAACTTCTAACTAAAACCCTCGATTATGTTTTAATGATTGGAGGGTGGGATAAAGGCCATCCACCCACCCTACATACACATGATAAATTTAATTGCTAATCGTTGATGATTAAACAGTCAAACCGTTTATGCAATAAAAAATGAAACGAAATCAAAATTTAAGTTTAAATATAAATGGCTTTCTATATCTAATCTCATCATGCTTTTTTTTTAAATTAATTTTTGCATTTTTGGGTGAATTTTACCTTTTGAACATATTTTTGATTCAAAAAATGTAATTAATTTTACTTCAAACCGCGAGATATATGTAGGGTGGGTGGGTGGTCTTTATCCTAATGTCCAGTCAGTAAAACATCATCAAAAATTAGTGAAAAATTTGTATGAATAAAAGTCTAAAAATTGAAATTATTTTGTATTTATTTATATTTTAGATCTTTTAATTAAAACCCTCACTTATGTTTTACTTATTGGAGGGTGGGATAGAGGCCACCCATACCCACCCTAGATATACACGATAACTTTAAATACAATTATTGATGATTTTGTTGTTTACAAAAAATAAAACCTTGTATATAATAAAAAAATAAAGCAGAATCAAAATTTAAGTTTAAATATAAATGGCTAATCTAATTTAAGCTTGATTTCAAGCTTTTCCACGTATCATGTATATAATTTTTATTAATTTACACACTAAAAAAATTTTCAATTTTCTTTTTCTATCATATTTTCTTTCAATTTTCGAAAAAATAATAATTTCTTGTCTTTTAAAATGGATTTACTGAAAGCGCTAGAGATTCACAAAGCAAACATTAATCCCGGAATTTCCCTTCTTAATGACCAGACTGACTTAATGTATTCTCCTTTTTTCGAAGGTATATAAATAACGCTTGTAAATAATTTTAAGTACTTTATGTTTGATAATGATCAGTTTATGATCGAAACTATAGTCACAGTTAATAAATAACTATTGTGGTAAAGTTAAAAGTGTTTTATTTAATTTTAATGTTTTTTTTAATAAATTGTTATATGTTCTTTTAGAAAAAATACTTTTTTCGAGAAATTTCTGCCATTTCTTATCTTACAGATATCTTTTACACCAATTTTTATGTCAGATTTAAAGTATTTTAACACATTTTGCTTTATATTATCCAAATCTCAGGAATGTGTTTCTTAAATTGTAAGATTTTCTTTACAGAGTTTCTTAGATACAGTTAGGATTTTTAGAATTTTCCAGAAATTTATCTTTCTGATTTTTAGAACTTTATTCTATTTTTATTTATCACCATTTCTTCAATTTTCGACTTTCTGGATTTTTTCAGTAATTTGTAAAGAGCTCTATACATTTTTTTACTTTATATCATCTTATTTTTCAACAATGTAGAATTTTGCAACAATTTTTCTTTAATTTAATGAGATTTCTTCACAAAACGTTTACATTTTTTTTTAGATTTCTAGGACTGTTTTAAAGCGTTATAATTTTTTTTCTGTCATTTGTCTTTCATTTCTCAAGAATATTATATATTTATTGCTTTATGTCATCATTTTTCAAGAATGCATTTTTGGGTAATTTTAGAATTTTGCATAATAATATTTCTTTAATTATATAAGAATTCTCTACTTTCAGAATTTTTTATGCTATTAATATTTTAAATATTTTTTGCTTGTATGTTATTTGAAAATTTGAAATATTTCTTTTCTGAATTTTACTTTTATTTTTAGAATTTTTTTCAGACTTTTCAAAGAATTAATAATCCTAGATCTCTAGAGCTTCTCAGCAAGTTTCTTATCATTTTTTAATAATTTTTTACTATTTTTTAAATTAATTTATAAGAATTCTTCTTTTAAATTGCAAGATTTTTTTTAAATTGTTCTAATTTATTTTATCAATGTTTCTGTAATATAAGAAATAAAGAATTTCCTAATCGTTTTATATTTTTTTTAGCTTTACATTTGTGAAATTTACACTTTTTAAATTTTCCAGAATGTCTCTTCTAAATCTTTTCAATTCCTAGAATATGTCTTTCAATTACAACAGAAATTATGACTATTTTTAAAATTATCTTATCAAAATTTTTCGGGATCTTGTTTTTAATACTTTTCTATCAGAGGTTTTTAATTTTTACCTCTAATTTTTGGTATTTTTTTTTTGCATTTATCTACCGATATTGTAAGATTTTTTTCATATTTTGTTAACTGTTGTCTTATTTTTCTAGAATTCCAAAAAAATTGACACGTCATTCTCGTCAGTGTTTTTTTTAATTCTCTTCCAATTTGCAATTTTTACATCTTACCTAGGAATATCATTTGACCTCAAATTTACCTTCAAATCCCACACCCAAAACCTTAAGGCGAGTATCAAGAAGAGAGCACGACATTTTAGAGTTTTAATGTACCAAAATCAAGGCATATCTACACATACAGCCGTCCATATTTATAAAACGATTTGTAGGCCTCTTCTTGAATACTCCGCTATCCTATTCCATAATCCCCGTCCCGCCGTCTTAAAAAAAAGGTAGCAGAACGATCAGCCCTTCGCATCCTTACTAAAATCAGACACCCTCTTAATCCCATTCATAACCCATCTAATACCCTCCTATATGAATTAACCCAAGTAATCCCTATTGAAGAGCGTCTGAAACACCTATCCCAAAAATTTGCCCATAATCTCGAAAACCTTAACCAGTTGTGTAATCCTCGTAACCCTTTAATCAACCCAATGCCAAAACACCCACAAATCACCATTCATCAATTCATCTCACCAGTTCATAATGACATTAGCGATCACAACCTTTGAATGACAGAAGTCAGTTAATTTCGTAAGACATTAGTAATCATGACGTTTTTGACAGTTAAATCCAGGGTGAAAGACCGCGGGTCGATAACCGCTGATTAGAAGAATATTCAAGTCTCTTCACTTTACAAAAATTGTAAAAATATTTATTTCTAATAATAGAGATGTTTTCTCTCTCTCTAATTTTTCTATTGAATTCTTCATAATTTTAAAGAATATCTCTTCTAAATTGTAAGAGATTTTTTGTTTTTCTTTTTAATTCCCAAAATATTGTGGAATTGTTTTTTGAAATTTTTTTAGAGGTTCAACAATCTTTCATGATTGTTTTGAGGATTTCTAGAATATTTAAGCAATTTTTCTTTCCTTTTTAGATAATTTATCACAATTTTTTGAATTATCTGTTATTATATAGAATTTTGTACAATAAATTTCTAAAATTTTTTATTCGTAATAATTTAATTCTAGAAATTAAATTGAATTTTCATCTTTTGAATTTTCACAAAAACCTTTTCTAAATTGTAAGATTTTTCTTTCAGTAATACATTTTTGGGAATTTCATTTTTAAGTATTCTTGAACTTTTTTCCATAATTTTTTATATTTTTCTTCCATACAATTCTAACGTTTCTATTGAATTCCAAATGAATTTTTAATTTTAAATTATCAGAGTTTTCTTAGGGTTTCTCTTCTGGTTAATAAAATGTATCAGATTATAAGTTTTTCGAAATTTTGAAATTTAAGACAAGTTAACAGAAGTTAAAGAGAATGAAAAACTGAACAAATTTTATTAAAGTATGTGTTTCATAAAGTTCATAAAAAATTAAAAATTAATAATTTTGACATTTTTTTCCTGTGGCTAGTAAACTATATGAGTTAAATGAAATTCATATAACAAGTAATTGTAAAATATAGGGAAAGTACTATGATGGCCACATCACCATTTGTTGGTTTATATGCTCATGCTACCGTAGGTGACCATCTAAAGTAATGCCTCATTTTCATAATAAATTTCTGTATCGTCGGCAAATGCATGAATTATTCCATTGAACATGAAATTTATAATAATAATAATAATAATAATAATAATAATAATAATTTATTCATGTTATTAACATATGAGTGTTTTATACAAATACAATTTAAATAGAAATATATAAAAATATAAAAACGTGTGATACTCATTCAAGATTGAAAATATGATGAATAACAAATTAAAATAAATAAATATCACAGTTATAAAATTACAATATACAATAGCATATAAAAATACGTAATATACAATATAAACAGGAGTGGCCCTAGTGTTGTTCCTTGAGGAACTACGCATTCGATGATTCTAGAACTACTTGTTTGCTGTCTAATTTTCATAATCTGTTGCCTTGGTGACAAGTAGCTTTTGAAAAGTTCATAAACCTTTCCGCGCATTCCCATCATCTCTAAAGTGTGAAGTAGACATTCTTGATTGACAGTATCAGAAGCTTGCTCTAGATTTAATAAAAACACATAATCCTTTTTTATCCGAATCAAGAGATTTATAGATATTGCTTATTAGGTATGTGATGGCATGTTGAGTTGATAGATCATCCTGGAATCCGAATTGATGATTGGATATAAGGCGAAATTTAACACACGTTCCTGTAAAATTTTCTCAAAAATCCTGGCTATGTTACTCAATAAATTTATAGGCCTGTAGTTACTAATAATATAATTGTCACCACCTTTGTAATTTTATATTAATTTTTAGAATACTTTTTTAAGTGTACATGTAAACTAAAATAATAAATTAATATTATTGATTTTTTGCTGTTTCTACTTCGTTATACTATTTATTTTTTATTGTCTATAGTTTCATAAACTCAACGTGCCACTATCAAAAGTTTAAGTTTTATAATAAATATAACAAAGTTACAAAGTATTTTTATTTATAATAAATCAATAAATCAATTTCGCAAACTGTGCTCATCAAATGAACCACTTCACCGCATTTATGGTCATTAAATGTAGAAAGTATCTCATAAATTTTACTATCATTAGTTTTCATGACTTTATCGGACGAAATTAATTCTTGTAATACTCTGAATGAGTAATTTTTATAATTCGGTTAGTAAAGGAACCGACGAAAACTATTTGTCCAAACAAATCTTGTAAAACATTTGCTTGGGTAAAAATTATTGCTAAATGTAATATTAGAGAACCATTACTTCCAATATCAAGTAATTCGGGATCATGTGTAACTTCGCCGCTGTAAATTTCAAAATTAGAAATCCGTCCTGATGAGTCGCGCAGGAAAGTTGCTTTGTATCCCCTTTTTTAAAGTTTTTTGGGCATATACTGTTTTGGCCTGTGTCTTCCTTTGAACAGTATAATCTGGATGCCAATATATATGTATTCAGACTTCGGAATGCCATTAAAATTTTTCAACCATTTATCCAGAATGGATCTTATTTTTTGTAACTATTTTGTTATTGGTCATTTCTGCATTGTTTGTTATTGCTTATAAATTTCTACTAAAATGTATTTTTGATTTTATTACTTTCCATCCTGTATGACTTACAGTATCAGCAACAGCAGACACTTTTGTTGTTGAATTCCAACTCATTTTAGTTCTCGATAATCTGTAAATGGAAAACAGCTACTAAAGAATTGTTAGATTACATTTACCGAACCACCAATGAGTTTTGCTGTATAGTCAACTATGTTACTCATAATTTCCTTGTGAAATCGTTTTCGAAAATAGGTCACAGGAGAATGGGATGCTTCGGAGACATTAATTACTATTTCACGTTCATCGAACTCAGAATCTAATAACGCCTCTAATTCTTGAATTTTTGGAGGCGTTTACTTCGTGATACATTTTCGATTATTAAATAAAGAAAACACTTAACTTTTTTTATACCACTTATATAAATATAAATATAAGTGGTATAAAAAAGTTAAGTGTTTTCTTTATTTAATAACGCCTCTAATTCTAATTTCTCGTTTGTTTCTATCTGATCTATTCATTTGATCAGATGATTTCGTTTGTTTCAACTGCAAACACTTTTATTTCGTTATTTTAGGTTGATAAGCTTATTAACTGTCATAAATATTGATACTGGTTATATTGGCAATATTATAAAATTAATCTTATAAAAATCTATAATTATCACATGACTCAATAAGTCCCTGGTCTATCTACGAACTTTTCGACGCCCTTTATGTAAAAAGATGTGTCTTTGCTCTCAAAATAAGTCTGAGTTTCGGCAACCACTTCTTCATTTAAGCCAATTTTTTTCCCTGGAGCATCTGTTTTATATCTGCATAAAGCCAGCAGTCGCTGAGGATAAATCGGGAGAGTATAACGGATGGGGAATCAGTTCAAAGCATAATTTATCCAATTTAACCATTGGTTTCATCGACTTGTGACAAGGGGCATTATCCTGGTGAAACACCACTTTTTTTCTTGATTTCTGCACTTAATCCATTCAATAATGGTATGTAATATTCACTATTGATAGTTTTGCTTTTCTCAAGATAGTCGATAAACAAAATTCCATGCACGTTCCAGAATACGGATGCCATAATATTGCCAGCTGACTTTTAAGTTTTTGGTCGCTTTGGATGACTTTCACCGGCTACTGTCTACTGAGCTGACGATCTTTTATGATTAGGCGTGTAGTGGTGGATCCATGTTTCATCCGTTGTCACATGCCGGTGCAAGAAATCATTTTTATTTTGCTTGAACAACTCCAAACAGCGTTTTGAATCATCAACAAGTTGTTGTTTTTGGTCGAAAACGTGGCATCCACTTCGGAAGCTACTTGAGTATGCCCAAATTTTCGTGTAAAATTGTAAAGACACTACCTTCTGATATTTTACACAACTTCATTTTACGATCTTTTAAAACTATTTTGTGGACATTTTTAATGTTTTCCGGAACAACTGTTGATTTTCGGCGACCAGAGCGTTCAGCGTCATCGGTGCTTGTACGACCGCGTTTAAATTTAGCAGATCAGTCAATAATAGTTATTTTCTCTGGTGCAGAGTCCCCATAATACTTATCAAACCACTATTGGGCTCCAACAGTATTTTTCCTCATCAAAAAACAGTGTTTAATCAACACACGAAATTCCTTTCTATCCATTGTCTCGAAAATTATCAAACTGGAGTCAAAACGATTGTAACTTCTAAACGGTCAGAATTCCATAAAATTTTGACACGTACTGTTTCAAGGTTAGTATTATCCGGAAACGACGTAGGTCTGTCAACAATCTTGCCAAATATATGTCAGACCGGGGACTTATTGAGTGACTTATTATTTGGTAAAATATCGATAAATTTATATGTGACCTGAAAGTTACACGAGCTAGCTTTTAATTTCAAACTTTTTCTGAAAATTATGAAGAAATGAAAAATGTCCATATAAGACTAGCAGAATCAGCTAGGAAGTCACTAAAACAAGATCAGAATTAAGTTTCAGGTAATTCAGATTGTTATTTCGCTTTTTCAAATTGGGTAATGTAAAACACTTGTTATGTTCCATAATGTTATTTTTTATTTTTTCGATCGAGACACGGGTCAGCTGACATAACAAGTGTTTTACCAATTTGAAAAGTTGGTTCCATCAAGAAAGTAGCGTAAGAAGTATTGGATATTTCGCTTTTTCGTTTGACTTGCAAAAAGCAATTCACAATTTTCACAACGATAATGTTCACATGTACGTTTCGGATTAAAGTATTGCATCAGGAGGTGCTCAAGAAATACCTTCATGCATCCTAAAACTTGGTCAAAATTGAAAAAGTTTAAGACACAATATAGCTTTATTATAGTTACATCTGTGCAGGGCAAAATAGAAACATTAAAGTAGCTTTAATGCGGCTAAAAATTGTCCAAACTATTGAAAATAATATGGGAATCATAGCTCACAAATTTTTAAAAACAGGACGTTCGTTTTTACCAAATAATAGAGATTATGACGTAGTAGAAATGGCATTAAAAAAATAATTTACTCTTTGTCCGCCGAAATTATTAGAATATTATCAAAAAGTGACGGTAAGGTAATAACTGTATTGTACATGAAATGAGACAAGAAGATTTTGTATCAACAAAATTATTAGAAGACGCAACTTTTAAAAGAATAAAGAATTCTAACGGAAAATTATTAAACTGGTTAAAAACATGTTGGATGCGTCTTGTCAGAAATGAACAGTATAAAATTTTCTATAAGACACCAATGAATGAGAATGAAAATTTTAAAGTCCTGAATTTATAACCACGTAGGGATAGACCAAGAAAATGTTATATTGACATTACTGATATATACCACCGGAACATCATAATTTCTTCAAATCCCTTTCACTCGCACTAAATGTACATGAGTAATAAAATGTTTTGTAATTTATGTTTGTAATTTTGTAAGTTATGTAGTTAAAATGTTTTGAATCCCAGAAATTATGTTTTTGAAGTGTTGTAAAGATATGTAAAATAAAATGAGTATTGTTTTTTTATTAATTTGAAGCATCTTAAATTATATTGAATTGACCTGGGCTCCTTCAAATTTTATAACGAATCCGGTTGGTTATTTTGAAAGTGGCCTAACTCTATTCTTGGTAAGAAAACACATATTATTCACTTAATAATTGCCATTATTTTAATAGGGACTATTAATTTAACACTTTTAGATACACTTATACGTATATTTTTAAATGCATTGAAACAAAAACCCTTAAATATCTCAATTTAAGTATAAATGGACTTAGGACACTTTCAAAAGAAACGGCTCATTTATTGAAAAAATATATAATAATTTAACTTTTAACCACTTACGTTAAATACTTAACTGTATTAGTCCTATTAATGACAATAAAATTCAACATGCATATTTAAACATCTTTTAGTAGGTCACACCCGATCGGTAGACAACGTGTGTTTAGACTTTACATGTCATTCCTTGACCTGTATTTAGTTATATTTTATTCAAATTATGAGAACCACAAGATCAATAAACAAGTGTTTTAGTTAAAATATTCATTGGAAAATTATAATTTGAAGTCGTTTTTTTTTTTTTATTTACATCCAAACTTGTCATTGTTGGTAATACTGATTATAAATAGCCTAAACAAAAGCGTATATGAAAGTATTTACCTTTTATGACTTTTTAATTGCCATCAGTAAAAAAGTCAACACATAAACCGCATATCATTCCTGATCCTGTACAGATATAGAAAAGTAGTCATCCATCGTAGAATCAGGTTTTAATTGGTAATGTAATTACATACACACAAGCACACATAGACTTGTCCATAGACACACAAATACAGTGTATATGGAGAGCAAGATCGCGCTGTCAGAATGTGGTAGGGATCATTTACTATATCGCTCGCAGTTTTATCAAAATAACTTTAGTTGCCGTTCGCGCGCCGTTCACGTTCCGTTACCACATTACGCGACTTTTTTTAAACTTTTTCCCGTATAACATAAACAATTCATTAACACAAACAATTACAACATTCGGCGGATCATGAATGATATATCGTTGCGGAAACGGCCCGAATTGAACAACAACGGTAATGACGGCTTCAAGACCCCAAGTTTCCAAATTGGAATGCCCAGGGATGCCTCGAGTACCAGTTGCAGTGACATCAGCGAGGATTTGGACGGACCCAGTGTGCAGGATGTCCTCGCTGATGTCAAGGACCACCAGGACGATGCCATAGAGGTGAACTCTTTGACATTATAAAACATTTGTCAATAAACTTTATCGTTGACCTATTGCAATATGTGAATGATTAAATATGATACACACAAGTAATTATTTTTCTTTTACACAAAATTAATAAATGAGACGGCACTATTATATGCATAATATTTGCTACGTACATAAAATTAATATTAAATAAAATTATAGACTGATCGAATAACCTCAGTTCCATAATCATTAAAATAATAATTACTTTTGAATATTAATCACTGTTTATTTTTAAATAATTATTTATTTAGAAAAAATATTAACCTGTCTTTTATTTATATTTAAACTATATGATTCCTCTTTTATTGAGTTTTTTATATAATAAATAAATATAACAAATAAACTAAAAGTTACTGTTTATGATCTTTATTACATTTTAAGGCCAATTAAAACCGGTTGAAAGTTAAACATATTAATGTTCAAGGAAATACTGACTTTTACTTGTATAAAAAAACGCCCGACTTTATTGTTTTCACTGTGGCCCTATGCAAAAAATAAATAATGTCAGATTCCAATAAATGTATTAAATAATTTTATATTCAGCTTCTTCTAAAATATACCCAACTTGCTTACAAAACTTAAAATTGCTTCGAAACTATATTTCCAAATATGAATTTTTTTAGGTTTATTTCAATTCTATCAAGTTTTAAAATGTCACACTTTTAATATATTAGAAATGGCTTATTTGAAATATTATTATTTGTGAGAAATATATTAACTTTAACACTAATTTTTATTTGTTATTATTTGTGAAACTAAATTTAACAATACATAAATGCATATATATTGATTCCATTGAAATACTATAATTAGATTACATTTGATAATACGTTAGAAACTCAAAAATGTATAAAATTGACTGATAAAACTGTTATTTTAAATTTCTTAAGTGTTTACTGTTTTTTTTTTAATATTTGGTGGGATCTACTTGGTACATCTTGAGTGACTTGTAATTGAGACAAAATAACTTTGTTTTACTACTTTATTTAAAAAAAATTACAGTGTAATTTGATAATGACTAGCTTATAGTCGAAACTATAGTCACTGTAATTTTTAAAAATAAAGGTGTCAAACAATTTTTTTTTTAATTTAAAAATTGAAAATTATTTGTTTTTTATGCTTTTTATAAATTTTTACTCTTTTCATTTTGAGCAATTTACAATTATTTTTTACAATGTTTGTTAACTGTTGTTTAATGTTATATGTTTTCTCAACTTATTTTCAGTACTGTTCCCTGATTTTTTTTTGAAAAATTCGTTTTGAGATCTCTTCAGAACATTCCAGTAATTTCTGGAAAAAACGTTTTTGTGTCTGTGTGTCTGCCGGTGGGCGTTGTATATCAAAAACGAATGATTTTTCAAGATGAAACTTTAAACTTAAGGTTTTATTGTTAAAAACTGGAACTGAAAACCTGTTGGTAAATATTCATACACCGGAAGTGGAAATTTACTTTTGTTTCTTTCATTTTTCTAAATATGAAAACTATTACATAACTTTTCAATTATTAAACTTAAGCTGACACATTGTGTTTAAATTCATTAGTTCAGCATTAAAACCGCTGTTCATAATTTTAGAAAATCGTTCAATAATAGTGATGGATAAACTTATGTAGGATGGGTGGGTGGGTTCTATCATACCCTCCAATCCAAATACCATGCCAAAGATTTGCCAAAGGATAACAATGTTTTATGCGAATTTTTAATTGTAAATTGTGCCTTTTCTAAACATTCTGTTCTAATTAAATTTTGTTGGTGATTAAATGATTGGAAGGTAGAATAGTGGCCACCCATCCTCCCTACATATCCAGTAAGATTTAAGTTAAAACACTGCATTAAAATCCATTAACATTAATAGTAACATTTCTATTGAAATTTTTTGTATTTAAAGTGGTAAGGATGATGAAAGTAGTGAAAAATATTTATAATATGTGATTTAATCCATTCGATATTAACAGTTTTGATGATTAAAATTTCGCAATTAATCTATTAATTAAGAGGAGGTTAATGCTATCTATTCGTTGGAAAAATGCTTAGGTGAAACCCTCGTTGATGTTGAATTCATTGGAGGGTAGGATAGTGGTCACCCACCCACCCTACATACTCATTTAAATTTAAGCTAAAATATTGCGTGTAAATTGATTCCAAATTTATATACAGCAGTATTAGTTTTGAAATACTGCTGTATATAAATTTGGAACCCACCCTCTAACCCCAATTATTATAAAAGGATAAAAGTTAAAAAGATTATAAATTGGTTTATAATATTTTTTTCTTATGATATTAAGGCTAGGGGGCGGGATAGTGACCACCCCTACATATAGATTAAAATGTAAACTAAAATACTGCAATAAAAAAACAATTATTTAAGTTTTTAACAATTTTTTCTGAAATATTTAAAAAAATTTTGTTTAGTAAAATTATATGCTCTGAGCGAAAATATGAATTTATGTAAAAGAAGTTTTTTTTAAAATTTTTCAATATTTTATCTTTTAAATGAAATATAAAAATAAAATGTTAGTTGTTTTTTATTTTCAGATTTTCAAGTTTTTTTAAAATGAAAATTTCCCTTTTTGAAAGATTCCTTGTTGAAAAATCAACTGTGCCTTTCTATACTTTTCAATTATTTTCTAGAAATTTTTTTTAGAGGTTTTTTTTAATTTTTTACTGTTTTCTTTGACTATTTTTTTGTAGTTTAACTTTCAATTTTTTTTTTTTAATTTCATTTATTTTCTTGTCATTTTTTCTTTCTATTTGTAAACGTATTATAAAGTCTTAAACAAACTGAAGGTAAATATTATTTTTTGGATTTTTAAAATTTAAATTTTACATTAAACGATTAAATATAAAGTTTTACTTGCTTTTTTCTTATATTTTCAATCATTTTTCTTTAATTTTAACATTTCCTTTTTGAGAAATTATTTTTTTTAAGTTATTTTTTTTTAAATTTTCAAAGTGGTTTAATTTTAAGTTTAAAAATTTTAAAGTAAATTTTTATCTGTTATTTAAGGGGTTTTAACAATGTTTAATTATTTAATTTTGATTTTTTATTGAGTAATAATATTATAGTATATACTCTAAGGGCAAATATTTTTATATTTTGAAATTTTTACTTTTTTTTGGGAGAAACATCTTTATTGAGGCTAGTATATAATTATACCGATAACAATAATTTTTATGATTCTTCGTCTTCTTTTTCTCCTTTTTCATGTCTTTCAGCCTATTTGTTATTTTTTTTTAAAGCAAATATTGAACGTAAAATTAAATTCTAGTTGTTTTTGTCAGATGTTCGGATTTTTTTTATTTGGCCATTTCTTCTTTTGGGCTTAGATCATTGATAAAGAGCAGAAAGAGTAGTGGGCCTAATGTTGACCCCTGCACGACACCCTTCTTTAAGTTGCACTTTTTTGATACACTATCATTAATTATCCCAAGCATTTCCCTGTCCGATAAAAATGACTGGATGAGTTCCGACACTTTACACGCAGCCCAAACGCATGCAACTTATACCGCACTTGTCATAAAAAAGACCCGACACACACATTCCTTTGTCCACATTTTTTGCAATTTCCTGGACTAATCTGACGCTGAAAGGCTCCGTCGAGCGATGGTCCTTTTAATTTATCAACTATAATCTTTTTAAAAATTTTTGAAAAAGTATCTAAAAATTCTACAGGACGAGAGTTACCCAAGTCGGTTTTGCTTCCATTTTGTGTATTGGCATAATTTTTGATATTTTTAAGGTGACCTGAAATATTCCAGAAGTAAATGATAAGTTTATCACATATATTATTGGTTCTATAATATGTATTATAATCCGTTTTAATACTTTTGAAGGAATTCCACCTCGAACCTGAACTTCGATGTTGTGCAGTTGTTGGATTCCTTGCCCTTAAAGTGATTCTGAATTGTTTCGTCTGTAATCGTTGAAAAATATTCAGCAAACGTGTTTGCAAAATCATGGAAGTTGTTTACTAATTTACCATATTTCTTTTTATTACAAGCATTTGTTATTCGCCTTCTGTAATCATTTTTTTTAATTGTGTGTACACCCAATTTCTATTATTTGTTTGAAAGTCGTTTTTAGTTTTGACTTGAAATATTTTCTTCCTTATTAACCCAGCCTCTTAAATTCTCGAGCATCATTTTCTTTCCATTGGACACGCAATGTTGTAGTAGTGTAAGAACTCTTTTAAAAATAATTCAAAGGATGTATCCACGTTTCCAGATTTAATAAAGTCTCAGCTCTGTAGATATATTGTAATTCATTAAGAATATTATCCTGGAGTTGTCTAACATTTCTGAATTTTGAATTTCCATGCTCTTAGAGTTAAAATTTATGTCCATAATTTGAGCATACTAGTCTGATAGATGTAAGTTCACGTTAGCGTTTAGATCTCCACACATAATAATCCTATATATGACTTAAGAGGTCAGTAACATTTTCCAAAAATATGTTCAAATACATATATGTATTATCGCAATTCTGGTTTCACCAATTATCACATTATTGCACATTCTATATCACATTCTTTACTATAATTAGAAATAATATTAAGTTTTACGAATTTCTATGAGCTGTCAACCAAAATCATACATCCACCATGTTGGCTTTGCTTGCGCGTAAATCAGCTATTTTAGTATACCCAATGATGGATATAATTCATATTTTTATTACACTACGTCTCAGTGAAGCACAATATATTGGCTTTATGATTTACTTTACTATGCTTCTAATATTCTGATGTATGATTTTTAATTGGCTCTCATTTTGATTATCAAGTGATATATTACAATAGATTATTTCTGTTGCTATTTTTGTATTTGTTGCTTGGAAAACGATGTTTTCCGAAAACACTTATATTACGAGATGTTAATTCCTTTGAGCCATAAGTTTGGATCTACTAAAAAGTTATCATACTCTTCGGGGACGCCGATTTTAAAACATTTATACTTATCTGTAAGTTAAATATTAATTTACAGGTGCAGAATTATGTAAATTATGCTTATCGTTCGTAACTCGGTCAGCATGTTCAATCGTTTCAATTGTACATTGTATTCCGTTTAGTTTTGTGGCCAATAATGAATTTATTGTATCTTCTCAGGACTACTCTTATTAAATTTGCCAACGTTAAATCATTTTTGTGGCTTGTATACAACTCCGTCTTTATCTTTCTTTTTTTCGGCAAGCGGGATTTCATTATCCATCTAATTTTGTATTGGTTTATTAGAATTATTTTCCATATCAACTTGCGAATCGTTTTTTATTTCCCTATTTCTAATTCCGTTCGTTGGCCTCTCATTCTGCTTATATGTTTTTATACTGAGGAAATTTTTCCGTTGCTTTTTGTGTGTGCATTTTTATTTTTTTTAAACTGTCTCGCCAGACAGTCTGTCGTAGGCCATTGTGTTGTTAATTATTATTCCTCATTGATAAGTTGTTGATACCATCTATTGTTCTAGTTGGTGATTTATTTACAGCATACTGCATTAATATAATCTGATTTAGAGAGCTTATTTGTTCTTTAAACAGGTAAACTGATTTAACTTTATTTTCTTGGCTTAATTTAATTTTTCTGAAAATCTTATCTATTTTTGAGTCAAATTTTAACTTTTAACTGTTTTTTTATTAGGAATTTTGTATTTGTTTTGTTGGCATATTTTCTTCCTCTTCTTAGGTTTTTTTGTCAGTTTTTCCGCCCTTTTCTAATTTTAACAGTTCTCTTTCTGAGCATTTTTAATTTTTTAGAAAGCTTCCTTTCAACTGCGCCTCTATGTAATGTTCAATTATTATTTAGAAATATTTTAATTGTTTTTACAAAGCATTCTTTTAAATTTCACAAATTTTCCATTGATTGACATTCTAATGTCAAATATCTTTTATAATAATTCATTTTAAAATGTTTACTCCATTTTTTAACTTTAAATTTCTAATTTTTAAGTTAAATTTGTATCTGAGTTAACTAAGAGTTTTTAACAATTTTAGCTTTTTCAGGGTTTGCACTAAAACGCCTTACGACATCTGCGTCTGCTTAGTAAACTAGACCTCCAACTAGTTCTCTGTGGGATCTGTTTAACATTTCGTGTTTTTCATCATCCGTGAGTGGACCCATCTCTTTCGTTATCATTAAGATTTAACGCAATGTGGGTTGGCCCTTGATAGTGCCAGTAGTGGTCCTGAAGGGGTACCCGCAATATTTTTTTCGTTTCTGCACATTTGAAACAGGAATTCTCTAATACCTATTCATAAATCTAAAGATATTCTTTTTAAACTACAGAGGACAGTCATTTATTCCGATGGTGAACAAAATGATTTTTAAATTCCTAAGCATTTAGCTTGGCTGGAAAATGAAGCTATCGCGGAAACGCGATATGGGTCTTTCAAGGGAAATCTACGACACCAATCTGCTAGAATTCCATTCAATTCCAGCTTTGGAAAAAAGTGTAAACTTTATGAAATATATACCACTTTTCCAAGGTTCTTGGTTAAGTAAATCAATTAAAATAGCAATGCTTATAGTTTTAATGATAGTGTTATACAAATGGTTTTGTTCCAGGCAGTAATACGTTCGTGTTGGAAATTTTATGTCTGATTGTATAGACATCACATCTTCCATTATGATATGACATGAAATATGTTTTCTGTATGCAGACGGCATATAGATAGATAGATAGATATAGATAGATAGATATATGTTCAGGACTGCCAAAAACTTTACGATGATCTTAATAAATCATAAATAGAAATACCGGGCGCATGCGCGCACCTAAAACAACAGAACTGTTTGAGATGATCATTTGATGTAGCTATTAATTATAATTTAAAATTTTAAGTAATAAATATTACAAAGCGTTAAAATCACGATAATTATTTAGAAACACTCTTTATTATTTCTTTATTTAATATTTCCATTCGAAATTCAACAAAATTTTGATCGCACTAATTATGGTTACTATTTTCTAATTGAAATAATTATAAGAAATGTCAACATCGTTGGGGAAATAACTATACGTCCTTATAGTCTGCACAAAAATAACACGTAATTGTGGTGGACCATCATTACTGAGGCTAGTATTGAACTCCATGTCAGTCAGTATTGAAGCTTGAAGTTTTGGAAACGGTATGTTAATCGCGTTAAGATGGTGGGGAAAAAATACATGAACAAGAAGACTCATCCTCAAACTGTAACGATGGATAGAAGAGCTATAGCCTTAGATGCCACCTGGTGCAGGTGTTTCCAGGTCACGAGTACTTCCAAAAGTACTTAAAAAAGATCTGAAATCGAGAATGGCGAGTGTTTTTAGGGGCTAAGAAAGTGCGACTACGCCTCCTGGAAAATTGAAAAAAATGTTACGATTGATGAAAAGTCCACTAGGATAATGAGAACAACAATTAACATCATTAGAAGTTAAAAAAAATCCATCTCTATAGGTTTATAAAATTTATTTCTTATAATAGAAGATGTATTCAAAACAAATACAAAATTTCGAAACTTATTTAATTTTTATCTATCATGCATTACATAAAAAATATATAATTATACATAATGGAAGCACATACTATATACAAATAATTTATTCCACTTAAGTCGAAATGAAAAACACCTTATGAAATTCTAACAATTAAGAACGTCATATTGATGAATCTTCGAATCTTCGGTATTGAATTTCTTGAGCAAATTGCCAACGTATTTCTATTGAAAAAGACGGATCGGACCGATATCTCCTTCTCAATGTTGTTTATTTGTCCGAGTTTGTCATTTTAAGTTTCGACTTCAATTTTCTTTTGGTGAGTTAGATTCTCTGATGTTTCTCGATGCAAAAATCAGGTAATCCATGTAGATTATGACGATTACTCGCTTCTCCCCATTTCCAAATACATACACACATGGATCTGCTGAAGTATATTCGCCATCATTGTCCAATTGTTTTTATGCCATTATCATCCAAATTACTTCAATCTATCTGATCTGATGTACATACATTTCTTTATTTACTCCAGAGGCATTTTCTATAAGAGAAGAGGAAATCCTTATAGTCGGATAGTGTCAGATTCCTACCGACTAGAACTACTCGGTACCCAAGCGATTGGAGAGCTAATTTAGTACCAATTAGTATCATACATGGTCTTCGATGTTTACTGTCAGCAATGATATCGTATTTTGGAAATTTTATTCCAGCAGGGCGAATGGCATTGATTTTGCTGTAAAGTTCACAGCGAGCTCTTTGACGTACTCCAAGACACTGGGGTCTTAGTGTCACGATGTATCAGCGTGTTCCACATATATAGGGGTTCATTCAGTATGCGTATGTAAGCAGCGGCTTTATCATCATGGTGAACAGCCTTAGTCTGTATTTCATAGACAGGGTTGATCTCGTGTTGATAATACGCCACAGCTTAGCCAACGAAGCTTTGGCCTTTTGGATGAGATATGCGATCTTCTTTGACTACGAGAGGTGTGGGCCGAATATTATACCGAGATATTTGATTTTGTCTTTTATCGGAATTAGATCCCTTCCATGGGGAAGTTGAGGTGGGGAGGGGTTGATCTTACGTTTTTTGAGACACAGTTTGCTGAATGTACAGATACACTCTTATCAGCATTGACCTTGAGTCAACTGCAGGGGCAAGTAACGCACGAATTGTTTTATAGCGTGTCACTGATGCAAACATTTCGTCGTCTATCCCGTTTTCTCATACGTATCCATGAGTAACTAACCTTGCTTTGTATTTTACAGTCTGGCCCTTTTGATTGACTTTCTTTTTAAACATCCACTGATTTATCATTATCTCCTTATCTGTGGTCTATCAACGAGTGTTCTATTTCCATTTTTGGCGGGTGTTGTACTTCTGTTTATTTATTTATTTATTTATATATTGTTTGCTTCTTTTCCCTTCTTTAATTAATATAAAATACATACTACTGAACCCGGGCGGAGTTCATATCTTCGAGATGTTCTTAAATTCAGGATAGAAGAATCATTGGTGTTCTTCCTGCGGCTATTATTCAGATCGTATGATCATTTGTTTTTTTTTTAATTCAGGACTATTCCTATCAAATTAATTGATACTTCAATATGTTAAAATAATGTGTATATTACGTCATCCCTGTTAATCGCTTCATTTACTGTTTGAGGATCTGGTGGCTGCTGCTTAATGGTCTGGTATACATTTCTTGGTCTTCCTGTTTGACGTGTCTCTCTATTCTACTTGACTGTCCACTTACTCCAAGGTTATCGATCGATTTCTTTTCCGATCAAAACTTATTTTTTGATTTTGATTTTTCAACAGCAGATTTCTTAAAAATTTGGTTGGAAAGCAGGAAGAATTACGATCGATGATACCTGAAAGGTCGACCCTTTCGATGATTTGACATTGCGAGTTTTGATTACAGTCCTTGTTCCTGGCTTCTAAAGTCTGTATACCTTTGATTCGGTTAAATATCCTATCAGCACGTACTTGCTTTTCTGAGGATTTTTCTTTAGTTCGATGGCTTTGCTGCATAGTTATCAGGTTGGTAACTCATGGTTTTCGATTTGTCCACGCTTCGAATGGCGTAATCTCGTTCAGACACGAGGTAGCTGATCTGTTTCGAAGGTGTACTGCGGTGTACACTATTTCCGTCCCCAGTGAATCTGAAAACTTTACCAGCGACATCAGATATCGAGCCATCTTAACGCGCGTCCGATTAGCTTCAATTCTTTGCGGGGTGTACTCGACACTCAATTGTCACGAGATGTCTTCATCTTCGAGCTTCTTCAACAACTACTTACGTACGTTGTCGGTGCGAAGCTTCTTGATGTGCTATCCAGATTGTATTACAACTCTTTTCTTGTAACTTCTGAATGCCTCTAGGAAATCTTACCTTTTCTTCAGCATAATACATACCTAGAACGATCGTTTATAAAAGTGGCAAAATATTTTGCTCCACCTAGAGACTTGGTGCTCATTGGTCCTCAAATGTCTGAATGAATTTTTCGAAAATCTCTGATTCGCGGTTTTCAGAACGTTTGAACGGTTAGACATGAATTTTACATTTCGCGTATTTTTCAGAATCTAGTTCGTAAATTTTTGATCTAAAATTCAAACCATACACCATTCGATCATTTTTTATTTTTCTTAAATCATTAACATTCAGCTGATCATACCTCAGGTGCCACTTGACTAGATCAGTATTTTGCTATTTACTATATCTAATGTCTACGATTTATACACTCTAGCGAATCTTTCATTGTATTATGTAGACAAATTAAAAAATAAAGTCAAATCATCATAATTATAATCACCATATTAATCGAATTGTCCTTTGTTGTCTACGGCATCTCACCTTACATTTCTGTGCGTTTCTTTTGTTCATATTTAACGTAATTACCGGCAAATTTCACACACAACAAACGAAAACAATGAATAAGCAATAAACCAGTTAATTGCTAATTCGACGTTTTTTTTAAACATAATACATTTCTCTACTTCATAATTGGAAAATACACGTACGTGTTAGTGCGGAAGTGGATTTCACGGATAAATGGCTACTGAATATATTAAGCAAAAAAGGATCAAAGGTGTAAGTTTGTGTAAACACTCCTTTCTTAGACGTTTCCTATAAATACCGCGTTCAGCCGTTATGGTAATTTCAAACAGATTTTCGCAAAGATTATTTGTAGTTCGGCGTAGGAACAATATGAGATTTTAAATATTTATATCTGTGATGAAAATGTGAGATATGTGATAATAAAACTGCGCAATTTTTAAAGGATGCGAATAAATTGACAAATTATTAGAAATATTAACGTTTTCTCTCTAGGTGTGTGATTATGACAATTAATCTATCTTTATGTTAACACCTCATTATAGCCAACCAATATGTATTTGTGTTTTTTATAAATGATTAACATCATCAATTTCTTGGCGGTATTTTTATGATGATATTAATTAAATTGATAAATTCTTATCAATTGTACAGAATCTTATTAAAAACAAGAAAAATGTGACACGTTTAAATAATTTCCATATTTTAAAAAGACCCTATTTATGAAAAAGGAAAGGAAAACTATAATGATATTTTTCACCTGATTTTACTCTCTTGTAGCAACACTAAATTACCTGAAAAAATTTTGACCATCAAAATATAAGTTCCTATTTCATTTAAGTCTTCTAATATCAGGTTGGCTTGTTTCATGATGGTATTTTCAGCGATTCGGAATAATATTGTATATATTCTATTCAATAATTTAATTTCTACATAATAAATATATTAATTAATTTATTATAGTCATTTATTACTTATCATTTTGGCTTGCGGTTGGTTTATCACATTCTTTCTTCCGGGAGACTATATCGTTATTTAATTTTTAATGGATTAAACAATTCAGTCAGTTCTAATTATAACTACAGAAAAAATAATTAGATCATTAGTTAATTTAAATCATAGAATTGACCATTTTTGTTAAAAAATATTTTAATAATAAATTATTTTTGATGATGGAACCAAAGCGCAGTTTCTTTAAAGTTCCAAATTTATTTTTAAGAAAGTGACAATTTTATATGTAAATAGATCAATAATAAAGCAAATATTAATGATAAAAATGAATTCTTTGAGACTGAGTGTCTGCCAGAAACCAGGTATAGAGTGGAAGATCATTGTAGTCTCAAAATCTCCACCGTTTTGTAGTAAATTTTTATAATATATATTTTGTTAAAAAAGTATATTAAATAAACAAATAGATGCATTTTAAAAATCAATACAACTTCAAACTAAACAATTAATTAATTTATATATCAATATAAAATAACTGTTTACAGGATATAAATACCATAGAAGAAAATATACGAACGTATAACTAACAATACAAAAACGATTTTAATCTACTTCGTTATACACCATTATTTACAAATTAAACACTTTTTAACCTTGTTTGACATTTTAAAATTATCGAAACTATAGTCACTTAATAAAGTGCCGGTTTTACAAACAAAGTTAAAACGGTTTTCATTTACGATGTTAATTATTAAAAGAGCATAAACTAAAACATAAAACAAAATGTATTTTATTTGCTGTTAAAATTGAATAACATTATTCTTTAAAAATAATTTAAATAATGATTATAAAATTATAAACGATAAACCCTAAGAAATGTACATAAAGTTAAAAACATTGTTTATAAATAATTTGAATAATAAGAGGAATAATGTGTGCTAATTAAAACTTAAATTTATAACAAAAATTCTAAACAGCAATGTTACTTCTATTATTTAAAGTATCTCTTCCACTATTAGATAGTTATAGAATGTATGTGTCATGAAGCGTAGTTTTTGTGGTAATTAGAAATAGTATACGATTTATGTGAAAAAAGTGTTTATCGCAAAATTTGTTACATTTTTCGCAACAGTACTAAAATGCTTGTAGCGATTTATTTACTAAAAACCATTGATGGAATGGTAACGTTTCTTTTCATCGTAAAGGGAAAAATTCGACGAAACAATGTTTTATGTAAAAATAATTGTGATTTTTTACACTGAATTGAAAAATTCACTACGTTTTAACCACAAATAATTATTGTAAAAATGTTTCATTGCGGAGGCGTTTACTTTGTGGTAGACCTTGAATAATCAAAAAAATTCTTGGAAAATGTAACGTCAATATTTGTTTCAAACGCCGTAGCAAATTAAGTACAATTTTCAACTATAAAATGGAAATAGACATAATTAATAAACCTGAAATTTATAGACTAATTTGTAGTCAATGTAAATGCGTGTACATAGGCAATAAATTCAAATTAAATGAGCATGAAAAATTTGTCATAAAAAGAATAATTTAACCTTTGCAAACCATTTGCTGGAAACAAATCACTCTTTCGGAAAAGATGTGCTTTCGGTAATCCACTTAACGGGTACAGGACATAAGATCGATTTATTAGAAGGAATTGAAATTTTCAAAGCCAAGACTAATCCTGCTTAACGACCAGATTGAGGTAATCTACAGTCCGCTATTTAACTGCTTGATGAAATTTTGATTTTGTACTACTTGTTTAAATTTAACGACGAAGTCGGCAAACCTTTAATAAAATCAAAGGGACACTTACCAATGTAACTTCCTCTTTTCTTCCCGATCTGGCCAGACTGATGTGGACTGTATATATGAGTTGCAAAGCAAGCGGTTGTTCTTCGTTTAACATATAACTTTAAGATGCAGCGACAATTTTCTCTATCTGAGGACGTCTCGCGCAAAAGTCCTTTTAAAAAAGTATCCCAAAGAAAAACTAGTAAGGTTTGGCAACACACTCCGAAATCAATTATATATGACGCGAAAATTAAATTAATTTCTTACTTAAGATTCAATTTACAACATGACAAAATGACTAATTTTAGATTCCCGAAAATTAAATAAATACACAAATTGTATCAAATAAAATAAAATAAATGAATGAATTCCGAACACTACTTAACTATTTTGGTGTGACGGAGCAGGACTAGAAAAGCAATAAGTCTAATAATGTAATAATAATTTTGGGGTGAAAGAATATACCTGCTGGTGGTTGTTTGCGGATGTCGCAACCTTTATTTTCAATTGTGATATTTATGTAAAATTGTTTTATTAATATCTGTTTACATTCAAATTTTAAAATTAAACGATGTTTTTATATCCTATCATAGCTGCATATAAAATTATTTAGTAAACGTCTTATTTCACAAAAGAGAAGCGAATAAATCTACTGAAAATGAAAATTGCCTTAGTTTTTTATTTTTCCGACACGAATTACGCAAAGTATTTTGATGATGATTTATTTAGAATTTGAAAATTCAACAAAACTATATGTTTTGAGGTTTAACTCAGTCATTTTTAGTACACTAAGAAAGTTATGTTAAATGATATTTTTAAAGAATAATAAAGTTATTATTTACGGAGAATTTTTTTTAGAATATATTCAATTTTTTCTTACAGAATTTCATTAATGCATTTTGCAAATATTAGGTTGTTTCGAATTGTTTAAAGTTAATTTTAAGAATTTTTTGTGGGTAAACGTTTTTTTTTTAGCAAATTTTAATATATTTTTTGTTTCGATTAAAGTGATTTTTTAAATGTTTTTATTTTAAAGTATTTTTTATAGTTGTCATTTTTGAATTTTGTTTTTTTGATAATTCCTATTTTTTTATCCTTACCAAATAACATGTTTTTTTTTTGAGTTTGAGAAATTGTTTTAGCAAATTTCAATAGCTATTTTCTCAACGGTTTTTAGAGTAAGTTTCTAATAATTGGTTGGTAAAATGTTAACAGTTTATAATATTTTCTTTAATGCGTCAACTGTGCAAATTTAACACTGTTTTTTGTTTTCATTAAAGTTTTACACTATTTTTTCTTGGCAAACTTCAATGATTTCTTTTTCATAAAACTAAAACTATTTTCAAGTATTTCTTTTTTGAAGAATTTTTATTGGTATTTTTTCAAATCAAATTTAAAACATTTTCTTTTCCTTCTAACTCTTTTATTTTGCAAATTTCCATCATGATGTTTATTTCTAGAATTTCAAATGTTTTGTGCGCATTTAAGTTGTAAAATACCATTTCTTAATTGCTCATCTTTTTTAACTGTTTCTTCTATATGAAATATCAAATGGTTTTATATATTAGCAGTAGTATCTTTTGCGATTGGCTATTGCCCCGTGTCCCTCCGCCGTATCGTTTATATATTTATGTGTTCGTAAAATGAGCTTCTTAGTTTAAATTTAAAGACTTCCGTTTAATAATATTTCGGTTGCTTTTCGGTAAAAAATTTCTTAGCAATTTTTTTAAATTTTAACTGTATTTTTAAGAAAATGTTTTTATAAAATTTCAGCTACAATTAACTAATTTCTAAGAGCATTTCATCTGTAATCTAATATCTATGATCTGACAACTATCTACCATCTCTGATCTGTCATCTGTCAACTGCCATCAGTCATCTGTTATCGGACATCCGAATCTGTCACCTGTCATAGTTACTTGTCACTTACCATATGTAATTTTTCATCTGTCATACGTCACATGTCATCTGTAAAATGTTTTTGTTTTCAAAACTGTATCTGTCATTTTTAAGTCAATTGCTTTAAATTTGTTGATGACATTTAAATAACTGATTTTAATTCAATAGTTTTCTTTGTAAAATTCTTTTATTTTTCCTCTTTTCTTGTTCTTATAATTTCTAGTTTACAAAGCTGGGTTTATCCTAGGGTATATTCCAATAAAATGGAAAGAGCCTAGGGTGATATCATCGTCATCATCATTCAGCTCTCTGTGTCCACTGCTGGACACAAGCCTCCCCCATTTCTGTCCATTCCTTTCTGTCTTGAGCTTTTTGTATCCAGTTACCTGCACATCTCTTTAGATCGTCCGTCCAACGTGTAGGGGGCCTTCCCTTGTTTCTTTTATCCAAGCGCGGTATCCACTCGAGCAACGTTTTCGTCCATCTCCCGTCCGTCATTCGTGCCACATGTCGAGCCCACTTCCACTTGAGTTTCCAAATTTGGATAACTACATCCGTGACGTCGGTTCTTCTTCGTAAATCTTCATTTCTTATATGATCCCGCAATGATACCCCGAGCATGGACCTTTTCATCTTGCGCTGTGTTACCACAGTAAGGTGATATATATCCCCAAATAAAAGAGGGCCAAATCCTACCGCTCAATTAGCCTTACATCATTTCTCCTAAAAGTCACAGAGAAAATTATAGACATCGAAATAAGGAGCAGTGCGTTAAAAGCAAATCTGCTCCATAGGCAGCAGTTTGTCTAAAAACCTGGCAAATCTACTGTGTAGCCTTACAACAGGCATAGAAGCTTCACTACAACAAAAGGAGATTGTATGATGTAGTTTCGTGGATATTGAAGGTGCTTCTAACAACGCAATCTTAAAAACCCTGGAAAAAGGGGCCATCAAGAAGTGTTTCGACATACCCAAAATAAGATGGATCATGGCTGTACTCGAAAACCGTAAGATCGCCGCAGGTATAGGGACTGAATCGGAATCGGAATCACAGCAAAAGGGTGCCCGCAAGGCGGATTTCTATCATGTATAGTGGTGGATGACCTCCTAATGACCTTGTTTTTTGTTGACTAGAGTTTTGGCATCTCAACGTGCCATTATCAAAACTTTAAGTTATACAAACAAAGTTATAAAGTGTTTTTATTTACACACAACTTGTATAACGAAGTAGAAGCCGCAAAAATCAATAAGACATAGCAATTGTCATAAGAAGTAAATATGACAACATAATAACGCCCCTAGCCCATGGTGTTTGAAAGATGGCTTTAATGTCAATCCAGACAAAACTGTAGTGGTACCTTTCACTAACCATAGGAAGCTGAATTCCAAAGCTACTAAAGTAAAAGGACAAAAAGTTTCATTGTCCGATCAGGTGAAATATCTAAGTTGAATACTAGATAAGAAACTTAATTGGAACGCGCACTTAAAAAATACTATCTGCAAAGCTAGAGCAGCACTGTGGATATGCTGCAGGCCCTTTGACAGATCATGGAGACTCAAATCCAAAATGATATATTAGCTGTACATTATGGTAGTAAAACCCATTATTACATATGGTTCACTAGTAGATGGGTCAAGGCTAAATAAGTAAAGGCATAAAAGAAACTAAAAACCCTATAGAGAATTGCTTGTCTTGGCATCACGAAGGCTATGCACATCACACCATCTGTAGCAATGGAAAAGGTCTAATAAGTGCGATGAGACTGGACTTTTATAGTAAAAGACATATATTCGGGCACTCAGAAATTCTGAACCTGATAAACCAGAGTTCCTACAATCACACATAATGCCCACCAAATTTTGATTTCGTATCGAGCTTTGAAGTGACAGTCGCCAAGACAGCCTGAATCTAATTAAAAAACTAAAACATAACTCTGTAATCTGATATACAGATGCTACAAAAACGGAAGCGCGCTTCGGCATAGGCATATACGGACCTAAACACAAGGTATCAGTTTCTCTCGGATAAAGCCTATTAGTCTTACAGGTTGAAACAATATCCTTGGAAAGTAGTTTGTATGAAAGGGGACTACAAATGGACACAGATCTGTCTGATCTCAGACATCCAGGCTGTTCTTAGGGACCTCAAAGCGTATAGCTTCAATTCCAAAAATGTACTCTCAACAAGCTCTGAACCACTCTAATGTCGGTAATAGGCAACGAACATCCGATACACTTACCAGGGAAGGAACTACGACCACCATGATCGAACCAAAGTCTACATGTGGGCCATTATAATTATATAGGAAGGACGTGCTCAAGAGTGGGAAAAATTGTAAACCGATTAAAGACACCAGCTCAAAGACAATCCAAAATGTTTATTGACCTATCGCCAAGCAGAGCTTACCAGCCCTTGTTTCATGCTAAAGGCGAGATAAGAATGATCACGGGTGTCCTTACAGGACATTGCCCGGTGAAATGCCATATTCACAAGACAGGTAAAGTGTACAACACTACTTGTAGACTATGTGGATTGGCAGAAGAAACTGAACAGCACATCATATGCGTGTGTGTAGCACTAGCTACCACCAGTCTAGCCTTAACCCAAAAAATGGCGATAACACAAAAATCAGGGCATGGCCTCCTAGGAAGTTAATTGACCTTACCAAGGAAATTGAATTCCTGGGTACATACTATTAGTACAAAACTTCTAAACAGATCACTTTGTCCAACGATGTTCTAGTTTGTTGATCCCTTCTAAATAATAGGATTTGTCCATGTCTGCAAAATATCCATTAGTGTCTGCAATTTCCCCTTGGACATTGTCCTCCAAAGTCCTCCAGATTCTTCTGGAACAGCTGCAAACCATCCTTGCAACACGTCACATGATTCCGTTTTTGGTCAAGCGTGAGCAATCGCGGCACCCATCTTGCGGATAGCTTCCTCATGTCCAAATGTTTATGCAAAATATGCCCACAGCACTAGCAATCTCACGCATCTTAACTTTTCTGCCATCCATCACCATATAATGGATTTGATCAATGATTTCTGGAGTCGTAACCTCCATATAGCCAGTCCGAAAATTTTGAAACCACTTATAAACTGTTCTAATCGAAGCTGCAGAGTCACAATAATGTTTATCAAGCTTCTCTTTAGTCTCCTGAGGCGTTTTGCCTTTCATAAAGTAATGTTTAATCACTACACGAAATTCGTTTTCGTCCATTTCTTGAAAATCACTTGACTTCCTTGATTCACACGAATGCCAAACACAAAGAAAGAGACCAATATGGCTGAAACTTGGTGTGCGTTCATTCAAGAGATGCTACTAACTAAAAATGACCTTAATACGCACCGGTGGTGCTATCTCTCAGACTTTGCACTGACTTTTCAAACAACCTCGTATAGCCAAACGACCCTGTCTAATCTAACCTATGAATTATTTCTAAATTTAAACGATTTTCTTTTCTAAATTGTGTGTTTTAAAAAACTTTATACTGTTATTATTTTTTATTTATAACCAGCCAATTTAAAGCAAATTTTAAATTTCTTTTTTGAAGTGTTTAAATGTTTTCTCGGCAAATGCCAATTGTTTGGTTTTATAAATTATACAAAATTTTCAGACTTTCAGTAAAATATTTATTTGTTTATTTATTTATTCTTTATCATACTTGCAGTTATTACAAAATTGATATAAAATATTGAAAGCATAAAAACAAATTTTGACAGCAAGTTGAAGGGTTTAGTTCATCTTGTAAAATGTTCTTCCACTCAAACCCATGGATGTCCATTCCTCTACTAATTCATAAAACTGGAACTTAGTTTCAAAGACACTTTTTATGCATTAAAATGCTTTTATTTTTCAATTTTTTTGGATATATTAACAAAGACTTGTAACATATAGTATTTTGGAGATGAATTCTCTTAAATTTTAGTTTTTTTTTGTGGTTACAAACATTTATTTAACTTAAGACCAGTTTCTCTAACATATTTTTCATAATAGTTTTTTCTTTGATAATTTTTCACACTTTTTTTTAAATCAAAATAGTTAACTATTTTTTTTATCTAAACATTTTAAACAAATATTTCTTTCTAATTTTAATGTAAATTTTTTGGAAAATTTAAATGGTTACTTTTTTTTAATTTCCACTCTATTTAAAACAATTTTGGCAAAATCATAACGGTTTCTAACATTTTCTTTTAAAATAGAACACTTTGAATGGTTTAAAAATATAGCTAAACAAATTTGAAACTGTTTTTTTGTATTTTTTAGTTTTCAACTATTTTTCTTGGCAAATTTTATTTGTTTTTCTTTTGTAAAATATTACTTGTTTTTGAATTTTTTTTTTTAATTCTAATTGTTGTTTAAGTGTTCTTAAGAATTATTTTGCAATTATTTTAATTCAACTTTAATCTGTGTTTTCAACTCTTTTTCTCAGCAAATTTTTATTCTTTTTTGTAAAATATTAAGTTATTTAAGTGAATTTATTTATAACGTTTATTTGAATAAGTTTTAAGTTTGGATTCAACTTTCTCACTTATCACCTTTCGAAACATTTTAAAAATTCAAAAATTAAATAGTTTTTTTTTATATTTTATTGATTTTTCATAGTAAAATATCAATTGTTTTTGTCAAATAATTAACTCTGTTAACCTTAACTGTTCCTTCTTTGAGAAAATCCGTTTAAATATTCTTTTTACCAAATTGTTCAATTGTTTTTACTAAATTTTGAACTATATGTTTAGAATGTGTTATTTCTTTCTTGAAAAATAATTTTACTTTTTCGTTTTAATAAATAGTTTAAAATTTTGGTGTTTGTTAGCAAATATCAATTATTTTCTTCTGTTAAATTTAAGTGTGTGTTTTCTTAGAAAATATCAATTGTTTTCTCTTTTTCTTAAATAGTTCTAGGCAAATTTTAAACTTTTTTTAGAATTCCAATTGCTTTACTTGGCAGTTTATAATTATTTTTTTTCTTAGCAAATTTCAACTCTTTCTGAAAACAAATTCTTTTAACATTGTTTTCAAGTTTTTTGGAAAATTACAAATATAAAAGGTTTTGATTTTTTTAATCAAATATTCAATTGTTTTTTGTAATAAACTACCAATTATTTTGTGAAAAAGTGTGGAGAAACAATTGTTACATAAAAAGGATTAAACACTTTAGAGTCTTTAAACATTTTTTCTAATTAAAATAGTCTTTATGCAAAATTTATCAATTCTTTACCTATAATTTCATAAGAGATAAGTTAGAAAATTATTCAAGAAATATTAAATTTCTAACTGTTTATGTACATTTTTCACTCTTGTGAAACTAAAAGGGTTTGATATAAAAAGTGTTAATACAATCTAAATTGAAACAAATAGTGTAGAAAACTGAAAATTATGAAATCATTAATTTTACGTTTTATTTTTTTTAAACAACCTTAATTAAGACAAGTTTTTCGTAAACGTAGAATTTTTGTAATTATTTGTTCTTATTTATTGATAATTTATTATCTTATTAATAATAATTGTAACATTTAGAAGCTAAATATGATTGAAATAATTATTGCCAATTTTCATCCATTAGATATCGTATGTAAAAACATCAAGCTTAAGAAAATAACCATGAAAACAGTGAAACGGAAACGATTGACGGTTTAATTTTATCCGGATCTAAAAATACGCCGGAGTCCGGATATATTAAGATATTTATAATAATTTAGACTTTTATTGCAATAAATTAAACCAAATCACATGATAAATAATACTGAATTTGCGTATTCAGCGGTTCGTCGGTAATTTATTATATACTATGATAAACTTTTTAACCAGCGCGCATTTTAAAGATAATAATTCTGTTTCGTCTGATCTTGACATATACAAAAGTGCATGCCTAAATAACAATGAAATGGCATTTAATAATAATTTGAAATTCTAATTTTTAATCTATTATTTTGTTGCTATTTTTTTTGCCACTCCGGCCTTTATTTTAGTTGGTAGGAATTTTTTATTCAATGTTAATTTTAATGCTACATACATTATTTATTTATTTAGTTACTTTATGATATTCTTTAATAGTGGGTATATATAATGTTCAAACGTTACATAAATATAAACATTAATTATCGTTCCCTGGCAACAATAGCCACAGACAGGTTTCGATCTATCTATTTTGCATCTCATCAGCGTAGCGCAATTGGTTTCTCTGTTTTTTTTCTTTTTTGATAGAAGAGGAAATCCATTATGGATACCCTTATAGTATAGTATAGTGTCGGACTTTTTAACAATGAAAACCTCTCCTCCACGATCACAGTTGTCCATCCAGGACTACAAGATTTTTCTAGTTGGGACTTCACCCATGGATTGCGGGGTACACACAGTGAAACGGATTTTACTATGGGATATTTAACTTTCGGAGTAAACCATCAGGCTTAATATTACCATAAAGGTATTATCTATTATCTAATACATAAATATTTATAAAAGTTTAGTTTGCAATTTCATATTTTATATAGTTTATTAAGGTTGAAAAAATTAACCATTATTTTATGGTAGTACTCTAATTTTTAATATTTTATGTTTTTTTTTTAGTGTAATGGCATTAAAAAATATTAAGACAAAAAGTGAAAGCACTAAACTAATTAAATTTCAGGTACAATTTATCAAAACAAAAACACGTTTCGATCGAATTCTATTTCCATTGTTTGAGTGTATTAATAGTTTGAACATGTTTTTTTTACATTGGCGTGCGTTTAAATGTCTGTTTGTAAATAATGAAAATCATTAGCCTTCCTATTTAGTTAATTATCGTGAGGAAAACTAATGCGGTTGACATTGACATATTGAGAAAACCGGTATGCCAGACAGCTTTTGCGCCTAAGATGACATGGAATTATGGTTTATTACCAGGACTCGCGATTTTGCCATATTTACACCAAATAGCAGGAAGTCTGGATATAAATAACGTATTCGCATTTATTATTACTTGGCGTTTGTTACGTTCGCCACTTAAATATGCATTAATCATTTTACCAGGTAATTCACAAGGATGTTTCGAATATTGGATTGATAAGTCGGTTACTTAGTTGTTTTTCATTATAAATGTTATACAGGGTGACTGACGAAAAACCTTTGATGCTGTATCTCGCTTATTTTTGATCCGATTTGAATAAATAAAACATCAAATTAAATGATTTTTAAAAGACTTTAATATGAACTGTACTGATATTTTTTCTTGCATCCAGTTTTGGACAAAAGACGATCAACTTTTTTTTTTCAAATTGCACTGTATATATATTTTGTACTGATCCGCAAGGAGATTTTTTTTCTGAATCTAAATTTGTAAACGATTTTATCCATTCATCAAACCAAAGTCGAGAAATTGAGGATTAAAAAAAATTAAAAATCAAATACCCATAGTAAACAATATACAGAGCCTATTCCAAATGTCAAAAGTGACAGTGTCAGTCATTGGTACAATACTGCAATGATTTTTAATAATTTCATAATAAAAATGTTGCAAGATTTCAAAAACTGAAAAACGATTTCTGTAGAAGCACAAAATTCTAGTACAGTGTTTGAAATATTGCAACATTTTAATTATGAAATAATTAAAAATTGTTGCAGTATTGTATCAATGGCTGTCACTGTCACTTTTGACATTTAAAATAGGGTCTGTATATTGTTTACAATGGATACTTGACTTTTTATTTATTTTTTTAATCCTCAATTTCTCGACTTAAGTTTGATGTATGGATAAATTTGTCTACAATTTTATATTCAGAAAAAAAATCTCCTTGCGAATCAATAAAAATATATATACAGTGCAATTTTAAAAAAAAAATGTTGATCGTATTTTGTCAAAAACTGGGTGCGAGAAAAAATAACAGTTCAGATCCTATTAAAGTCTTTTAAAAATGGTTTAATTTGATGTTTTATTTATTAAAATCGGATAAAAAATAAGCGAGATACATCACCAAAGGTTTTTCGTCAGTCACCCTGTACTAAACTACAAATGCATTTTTCAATAGTTTTTATTAATGTAAATATAGATCTACTGATTAACCCAATATATAATACCTTCTGTAATAGTAAGAAATTAACCTTTTTGAGATCAGGAGAAACTTTTTTTTATGAAAAAAAAAATGTGGACCACTAAAACCAATGAGTGATGTGGCTATTATATTATTTTCCCTACACTTATGATTTTATTGTCATTTAAAATTATTATTATATTAATTTAACATAACTCTTATAGTATCTCGATTCCAATTGAACTAGATATCACTAAATTTTGAACAAAAGCTACAATTTTAAGATTCATTTTAAAACCGCATTTAGTTTTTAAGTATAAAACTTACAGAATTATTAAATTTAGAGTTAATGGTATAAATTCTGCATATTTAATAAAACACTTTAACACTGTATTTTTAATTATGTCGAAACTAGTCAACATAATAAAAAATACAGTGTTATACAAACAAAGTTGACGTGTTTTATTAATTATTCAAACATGTATAACGAAGTAGAAGCTTCTTACATTAACAATATATTTCTGCATATTATTTCTCAAAAAATCTTCGCTTATAATTAATTGATTAGCGTACTCTTGACCTACCTTAAATACCTTCATATTGCCCTAGCGTATCCCCTGACCTACCCCAAAGAACTATGCATTGGCCTAGCGAACTCGTGGTCTAATTTAAAGATCTTAATAAACCGCGGTCTTGTTCTAGTTTAATCTTGACCTACCTCAAACACATTAAGATTGTGACCGGTCAGGAGTACGCTAGGGCAATACAAAATTTATTGAGGTAGGTCAAGAGTACGCTTGATCAGTGCATAGATTATTAAAATAGGTCAATTCATTATTACTTAAGGTAGGTCAAGAGTACGCTTGGCAATGCATAATTTATTATGGTAGGTCAAGACAACGCTAGGATAAAATGAAGATGTATAAAGTAAGCGTACGATTTTATTGTGAGCAAAGAATGAAATAGTGCGATAACAAATGCAAATTTAAAATTACTGGAAACTTTGTTATAAATTGTTGAGGAAAATATGTTGCGATAAGCGTTAAAAATTGAATACGTTAATGCCAGGTGGTGCTATGCGGCTAAATTACTTTTCCTGTAAGAAGAATGGTGATAAATAAATGATAAGTACAGGGGAAAGTAGTATGACATTTAAGTGACTACATTTCCCTCTAAATTAACTACCACATGTTTTACCTAATGCTTATTTATTAGATTAAATTTTCAAATAAAGTAATATGAAACATTATCCAATTAAAAAAGTAAACACATTAAAATGTATAGTGTTGAGATATAAAATATATATTTCTACTACAGTCTGTTACTAATTTCTGGATTTGGATCTAGATTTGATCAATAATCAATGGGAAGGCTAAGTGTCCTTTATGCACTATCTCAAATTAAATTCATACTTTGCCTTGATGGCTTTAACTCCCTTCATTGAAGTAAAACCTGTCCTTTCAAGTACTTTCATGGTTGTAGGTTATTGGTTAACATAGGGGGCTAGTGAGGTGTGCTAACCTCTCTTGAACTGCGACCTAAAAGATTTTGTAACGTATCATGGTTGTAATGTCAAGTCAATTTCTAAACTCACTCTCTGGTCAATTGTATACATTATCAGGCCATCAAATGAGATGAAGAGCAAATGATTTGTATTAATTAAAACGCTTGGTTTTGTTTCACTTATTTTTATTTTTCTCCGATTATAGTCGAAATTAGTGGGAGAATAATTAAACAAGTGAAACAAACCCAAACATTTTAATTAACAATCTGATTAATACAAAAAATGTCACCACGGGTTAAATGAGAAACTAAAATCATTAAATGCTTTGTAATATTGATCACGTTCATTCATGTTGTTGCCAGTTGTGCCTTAAGGGTCTATTCTGTGACCACTGTTAGAATTCTTTTATAATAATGGCTTCATAAACTAAATAGTCAATATTAATATCTCGTTATTTGTGATTTATTTGTGATGATGATGATTTATTTCGTAAAAGAAATAGACTCACGTCAATGTTAGATCTAAAGGGGCGACTGAAATAGGACGGCTCCTATGATCTTCCTTTTCCCTTTTTATAAATAATGCGTTTTAGTCTAGGACGAAAGATTCCTGAGAAATAGGCGGCGAAAATGATTTAAAGGCTTGGAACTATTACAGACCTTAATTGAAGTAATTATCAACGAAATTTGCCTTTGTTTGTAAATAAATATTGAATAACCCACGCTTATGTTATAATAATTGGAGGGTGGAATAGCGGCCACCCATCCACCCTACATATGCACTTAAACTAAAACCAGATAATACGTATTAACTTATTGATATTAAAACTAGAATTAATGACCAATTTTACAAAAACAAAACCAAATATTGTGGTTTAGATGTGAACGTATATGTAGGGTGGGTGGGTGGCCTCTAACCCACCCTCTAATCAGTAAAACATAGGACAGAGTTTTAAAGGAAGGAAATTAAAATATTAAAATGTTTTTGCACAATTAAAATCAATAATTTTCATAGTTAAAACAGATTTTTTTCAATTGAAAACCCTCGTTTATGTCATAATAATTAGTTGGTGGGATAGTGGCCACCCACCCACCATCCATCTACATTTAAACTTAAACCAGAATTTACTTATAATTTTTTTGATATTAAAACTGAAATTACTGACCTATTTTACAAAAAGATGATTCAACTGAAGAACTTCAAATACAACATTGGGTTGAAGTGGAAGAACATTCTGCCGAGTGAACTCCCCCCGGATCTCTTACGTCAAAATTATAAGGACTTACATATTTTTATTTATCCATTTTGTTATGAATTTTATAACTATATTTTATATAGCAACAGTGCTAAATAAAGTTTATTTATTATTATTATTATTATTATTTGTACAAATGTATTTATTGTAAGAGAAACGAAGCATTAAATACAATACAATACAAAAACAAAACCAAATATTGTGGTTTAGATGTAAACGTATTTATAGGATGGGTGAGTGGCCTCTAACCCACATTCCAATCAGTAAAACATACAACAAAGTTTTAACGGAAGGAAACTAAAATACCAAAAGGTTTTTGAACAATTAAAATCAATAATTTCCTTCGTTAAAGCAGTTTTTTTTAAATTGAAAACCCTCGTTATGTTATAGTAATTAGACGGTGGGATAGGGGAAACCCACCCTACATATACACTTATACTTAAACCAGGATTAACTTATAAATTTCTTGATATTAAAACTAAAATTACTGACTTATTTTACAAAAACAAAACCAAAAATTGTGGTTTAAACCTAAACGTACATGTAGGGTGGGTGGGTGGCCTCTAATCCACCCTTCAATTAGTAAAACTTACCAAAGAGTCTTAACGGAAGGAAATTAAATATTAAAAGGTTTTTGTGCAATTAAAAACAATCATTTTCATCGTTAAAACAGTTTTTTTTCAATTGGAAACCAGTGGACCCCCACCCACCCTACATATACAATTATACTTAAACTGGAATTTACTTATAATTTTCTTGATAATAAAACTAAAATTACTCACCTATTTTACAAAAACAAAACCAAAAATTGTGGTTTAGATGTAAACGTATATGTAGGGTGGGTGGCTTCTAACCCACCTTACAATCAGTAAAACTTACGACAGAGTCTTAACGGAAAGAAATAAACATATTAAAAGGTTTTTGCGCAACTGAAACCAATCATTTTCTTCGTTAAAGCAGTTTTTTTTTTCAATTGAAAACCCTCGATTATGTTATAGAAATTGGATGGTGGGACAGAGGCCACCCACCCACCCTACATATACATTTAAACTTAAACTAGAATTTACTTATAAATTTCATGATATTAAAACTAAAATTACTGACTTATTTTACTAAAACAGAACCAAATATTGTGGATTAGTGTGTGCGTATTTCTGTGGTGGGTGTGTGGCTTCTAACCCACCTTCCAATCAGTAAAACATACGACAGAGTTTTAACGGAATGAAATTATAATATTAAAAGGGTTTTGCACAATTAAAATCAATTATTTTCTTCGTTAAAGCAGTTTTTATTTTTGATTAAAAATCCTCGTTTATGTTATAGTAATTGGACGCTGGGATAGTGGCCACCCGCCCACCCTACATATACACTTATACTTAAACCAGAATTTATTTATAAATTTCTTGATATTAAAACTAAAATTACTGACCTATTTTACAAAACCAAACCAAAAATTGTGGTTTAAATGTAAACGTATACATAAGGTGGGTGGCCTCTAACCCACACTCCAATCAGTAAAAGATACGACAGAGTTTTAATGGAAGGAAATTAAATATTAAAAGGGTTTTTGCGCAATTAAAAACAATCATTTTCTTCGTTAAAAAAGTTTTTTTTTTCAATTGAAAACCCTCTATTATGTTATAGCAATTGGATGGTGGGACAGTGGCCACCCACCCACCCTACATATACAATTAAACTTAAACTAGAATTTACTTATAAATTTCATGATATTAAAACTAAAATTACTGACCTATTTTATTAAAACAGAACCAAATATTGTGGATTAGTGTAAGCGTATTTGTATGGTGGGTGTGTGGCTTCTAACCCACTCTCCAATCAGTAAAACATACGACAGAGTTTTAACGGAATTAAATTATAATATTAAAAGGGTTTTGCACAATTAAAATCAATAATTTTCATCGTTAAAACAGTTTTTTTCAATTGAAAACCCTCCTTTAGTTATAGTAATTGGTTGGTGGGTGTTCTCTAACCCACCCTTCAATCAGCAAAAAAATACGACAAAGTTTTAAAGGAAGAAAATTAAAATGTTAAAACGGTTTTGCATCAATTAAAATCAATAATTTTCTCCATATCAGTTTACGGTATTCGAATAGTGTGTCTAAATATAAATTTACCTGCATTCCTTGTCATGAGATTTTTTGTTTTTTACAAGTTCACAAATTTTTCTTTAGTAGTTTCGTAACAAATAATTGCGATGTTCAATTTTCTTCACTATTGCAATTTTGTAGGGACGGCTACCTAAAATTTTCTTTTGATTGATACTTGAGGCACTTAAGTGATGAAAATCTATATTCACTATTTAGATAAAAAAAACTGTTAGATTTTCAAATTGGTTTTATTGTAAGTGTTTACAATAAAACCAATTTGAAAATCTAACATTTTTGTTATCTAAATACTAAAATTTTCTTATAACTGTCATCACCGTCAGCAATTATTTTAATTTCAGCACTGTAGAGAGAATTGTAGTTGGTTCTTTATAATCTTTTTGCCCATCACACACTATTGTAATTATTAGAATTCCTATTTCGTCTGCATCACTGTTTGCAGTAGCTTATTCCTTCCTTTTTAGCTACCTCTCTCATCAGAGTCCCAGAAATGTTTTGTCACCATGAATCAAAAATTTTCGATACTTCGTTTAATTATCTAATCATGTAAGTGGATTCTCTTAATCATAGTAAACAATGAAGGTACCATATTCATGTTTTATTTCTTTTGTGGCAAAGCAGTACAGAATAGAAAATATTATTAAGAGATAAATAAACTTAAAAACAAACTACTCTTTTAGATAGTATTTTTAAAATTTTTATAGGGTGTGCTAATAAAAAAATATTTCAGTTTTTGAGTTTTTATATACTACTGTTTTATATAGTTTTTGCCTATCAATAATGGCCATAATAACTGAAATGATGTGTTATATTATGATAATCAACCGTACCAAAATTTAACTTGATCAAATATTTCTTGGATCAAAATATGATGATTTAACATAAAATATCTATATCAAAAAGTTGTTAAATATGTTATGTTAAATCATCATATTTTGATCCAAGAAATAAGTAGTCCACATTAATGGGACACCCTGTAAATTGGGAGCAATATTTTATTAGTCGGTGATTTATTAAACCTAAAATTGAAAAAAAAACTAACAGGCTATTATTTATTTAAAAATTAACGTAGATTCTTAATGGTGACTAATTATGAAAAAATATTATTCACAAATCTTAAAGATTAATATCTCAATAAAATTGTTTTCTTTCTTACTTAACATTTGATTCCCATTTTTAATTTCTAACATAAGTACAAATATTTTACTGTATGTAGCCTCGAAGAGGTTGCCATTTTGTGCATCTTCCAAAAAACTTTCATATCTTGCCACTCTTCTTTTGTGGTATTAAACCATTATGTATTTCAGTTTCGTACCATTTGCAAATAGGGCTAGACCGATTAAATTACAATCAAGTCCAATCAAGTGTTATACAATTTGAACAACTCTTTACAATATCTTGCAAATTGTTGTTCATTATTTGATTAAATTGTACTAGTATGAATTCGATAAATTAATTTCTGACTTAATGCGTGGAATTAATTAGATTATTATTATTAAAACACTTCGTATTGTTTTACTTCTTTTTTTTTTGGACTACGTTTTTCTCATATCTCCTTGAAAGATCTCGTGTACCAAATTTTATTGAAATAATCTTAGTTTTTGAACAAATCATTTTTTTGCCTCAAACTGCGATTGAGTGCGATGTTAATTGAAATAAATTTGGAATTTTAGTAATGTGTAAATTAAAAAAAATGTACCTGTAGCCGGTTTCAAACCTGCAATTTGAAAATGTAGTTCAATAATCACGCAAATCGACTTTGCACGTCCTTTTTCATTTACAACTGTGAATGCGTTTGAATTCCACTGGCATATCATGTAGTAAGAAGAGAACCTCGGTGCTTATTACTGTATTTGGACGGCGCAGCTGGTAACGCACTCGACTAACAGCAGTCGAGAAGGCGCAGGTTCCAATCCTGCTTCAGGATTTTAATTTGTATGTGTATGTGTGAAAAGACTGTAGGTTTAAATTAATTATTTAGTGATGATTGAATTTGAGCACTATAAAAAAATCACGTAAGAAATGATTTAACCGAGTTAAAAATATAAAGGGCTATTGTACTATTTAGCTATCCAGGGATTTCTAAATATCGATAATCAATGTGAAAATTATAACTAATATAATGACTGATTATATTAATTATCTGCACACGTCGTAATTTTTATTTACTTTTGGCAACCTGTAATAGTTAATTAAAACTATTGTAAACCTAATAAAAACAAGTTGTGATAAGTCGAGTCTAGGAAAAATGTTTGGGAATTAGAGCTTGTTTGGGTGCTGTTACTTCGTCTACTCCAGCAAATGCAAACATTTGTCAAGATCGACTATATCTAGAAGAAATTATTTGAAGTAAATGGGCATTCACTTCATTTCATAAGACTTTGGATTAAATAAAATATATACTTTCATTTAATTAAATAACTGAAATCTATCACGAAGTAAGTGCCTCTAACCTCAATCACTTTGACTAAAAATAAGTCTCTAACTTCGTAGTGACTTGGAGAACTATGTTTATCTAGGTACTTTCAATTTTGGGTTAAGTAATGTAAAGTATTATTAATGATGCACTAAATAAAATTCCTTGCTTCACTTGTTTTATTTTATTATTACCAGATGTACATTTCGAGTACTATGTACTAAATTTTCAATGGCCTGTGTTAACTTACAACTAGAAACGCCGGTTTAAATACCAATACTAATACATAATGTAAATATAAACGCGGATTATGGGAATGTCCGAAAGGCAATTAGTGGATGTCACAAATATCCTTTAGAATTTACTGTCGGTACAACTAAATACAAAAAGATTATAATTAGTGGATTATTTTTCGGAATTAACTGTAGGTAGTAAGCGTAACAACGGGTTATCCAAGAGGGTTAGATCTGCGTTTAAAAGTTTATCTCTGTGTTTAAACATTTCCATTGCCTCTATTAATGTGATGTTATTTTTGAAAATAGATGTCCAGTTTCGAAATTGTGCTGTGCTAGGGCTGATTTGTATATATTTTTGTTTATAACGTGGTAAACATGTTATTTAAACCTTTGGTGTAAGCTCCTTTGTGTTTGTCCTACGTAAATTTTGTTAGATTCGTTACAAACGATTAAATAGATTCCTGAAGTATTGTTTTCGTGCATGAAAATGTTTGTGGGAGCTGTATCACAAAAGCGAACTCGAGACTTTTTTTTTGTTTTTTACTGATATTTTTCTATATATAAAAAATATTACAAAACTTTTCAAACAAAAGTTAAAGGGAATGAAAATCTGAACAAGTTTTATTAAAACATGTTTTTCATAAAAATTTTAACTTTTTTAAAAAATTGAAAATAAATACTTGTAGAGATAATAGCTTTCTTGCGTAAACCTCATGATTTTCGAGTAAAATATAGGAAAAATACTATGATGGCCAAAAAAAGGTGATTTTTGAATTAGGTCTCCTAACAGTAATTTCAATTTTGTATCGCTATAAGAAGCGGGACTTGAAATTATCGAAAACTGTAATTTTATTCATGATTGTATCATTATAAATAAATCTAGGGTATTTGTTGACATTTGTTTGTTTTAATGGCGTAACTGTTGTCATTGTTTTGATTTTTTGGTTTCTTTTGTGTCTATTAATTTATAGTAGATTTATTGTAACCTAACGAAGTTGCTAATTGTGTTATTAATTTTAGTTCGGAGTTTCTAGTTTCTGAAGAAAGAGAAAGGTTAAATGCTCTGTATAATATGCTTTTAAATGCTAACATTTTGTGTTTGAAATAAGGGGAATATGTGTTATGCATGTAGTTAAAAATAGGTGTGAGTTTCCTATAAATGTTAAAATTTATCCGATTATTATCTTTATTGTTGGTTTGTAATAGGTCTAAGAAAGGGATTTGGTTGTTGTTTTCTAATTCAAAGAAATGCTGGGGTACAACGCATTTAGATCCTTGGTGAATTTATTAATAAAGTTGATGCTTGTTGCGCTACACTCTTGATGGAAACATACATTACTATTAGATGGAGAATAACACTTGTTTTGTTCCATAATGTGTTCACAAGTAAATTGATTAATGTTTAAATCTGATTGGATGACTGCTATGTCATTTATATATATATATATATATATATATATATATATATATATATATATATATATATAACCAAACACAATAGTGTTTCTAGCAACATTTTTCAAATTATTCAGAAAAGAGGGTTGCCTTTCACTGTTCCTAAAGTATGTTTTGTAGATATTTTTATTAAATTCAAATGCGTTGTGTTCCATTATAAGTTTTGTTAGTTTTACATATTCATCTATTTTATCTAAAAAAATTGAATTTCTTATTAGTAATTGTTTTAGTATGTTAATTGTTTCTCCTATTAAGACCCTGAGAAATAATTCTTCTACTTCAGAAGAAACCAAAATCTCATCGGGTTTTAATTTTATATTGCTTAATTTATCAAACAAATCAAAGCAGCTTACAACAGATAGGTTATTATCTAGTTTAAGTTGTTTAAACTCGTTGAGTAACCATTTTCACAAGTTATATGTCGAAGATTTAATCTTGGAAATTATTGGTCTCTATTTATCACCCGGTATACAGCATTAACTGGGAAATGATGGATTTTTTAGTTTTAATTTGATAATTTTTTTCGGTCTATTAAATTTGTTGTTTTTAAAAAATATTAATATTACTTACGTACGAGTTGAGTGGATTCTTTGAAAGTTGGAATGGATGTATGGACTTTCTCCTAATGAATTAACACTGTTAAATGAATCAATTTTGTTGACGACAACGACTGCAATAGGATTTAATATAAAAGACATCTTTTTGTTTTAATGATTTCACAGTTTTCATTTCGTTCGGTTGCTTCTTTTCTTCTTACGTGGTTTTCTGTAAATCTTTTCAAGTGATTCTTTCTAAACGAAGAGCGGCGGATTTTTCTGCTTCCAATTTAAAAGCAGCTGTAATGTCATCCAGCACTGTTTCTATGAGAAGGTGTGGGGGATTGATTGTATCTTTTGATCTTGTTTGTAAAAGTTCTATTTTTTGCTACTGAAATTTTCACTTACGGATTAGTGAAGTGAAAGGTTTCTTTAGGGATTTGGGTTAGAACTAAATTTTTCTCGTTGTATAAACGATTTCTTTCGATCGGACACGATGATGATTTTTCTTAGGCGTTCATCACACACGATTCTACTACAGTTCATTGCTAGTTTAAAGTATAGCTTAGCATGCTTAGTATGTAGTTTTTCGATTTCTAACTTAAACCAGTTTGTTTTCCACTTTTACACTATGTTTGGTACCGTTTTGTTAACTTTTGTGAGCCTATTTTCTTTTTTTTAAGTATTAGTAGTATTAGTATTTTATCCGACATTTCTAGTTATAAATTATCATAAATCATTAAGAATGAGTACATAGTACTCGAAATATATGTATATCTGATAATAGTAAAATAAAACAACAAGTGAAGCAAAGATATTTATTTACTGAGATGTAATTGGTGAATTTTATATCCTGATTTCTTCTCTCCACAGTATTAATATTTGTGTGGAAGCTAGGCATAAAGGCTTGATAGATATCAAAACAGCGGAGAACAGTCTATTTCACTTTACAGATGTACTGGGTACTGTTATCAGACATGCGACTTTTTGGTATTCCATATCTCAAAAAGGTATTGCAGAAAAGTATTGAAGTGGTTTAAATGGGGATGGGACATCTGTGATATTATTCTACATTCCATTAATGTCTTTTATTTGTTTAACATTGAGCAATTTGTAATGGCAATCTAACTAAATGGCTAGATTCTTAAATAAGTTTTCACTTACTTACTAAGTCTTAACGAATACTTTCTTCAAAATATTCTTTGAATTTGTTAAGACTTCAAGTGCTTTCAGTAGTCTTAGTTGTTGAATAATTACGCACAACGGGTGTGCAAATACTGACGTCAGTCAATTAGGAAAAACGGTTTTATCTTATGTATTTGTTTCAGATACGCTGGCGAAAACAGACAAAGTTGGTTTGTCCATAATGTATTATATTCTGTACTTATTCTAATGAGAATACTTTATTATTCTTAAGAAGCAACTCTAGTGGACAAGCTACTTCTGCATTGTTAAGAAATAATTGTTGATACCATGGACAAGTTTGCATGGAACTTAGTATTTCCTTTTTGTTGATGTGTTTTTTCAAATCATTTTGGCAATTGCCATCTGATCTGACTTCGATCCCTTTAAATATGAATATACTTTCAAGAAAGAATTTTTTATTTTTGGTTCTTCAAATACTGAAATCAGTGAACTGTGCTTGTGAGTCTTGTCTAAATCTTACGTGTATCATTAATTTATCTATTCTTTTGTAAATGTGTTATATGCAAGAAGAACAAAGTTATAAAGAACAAATAATAAAGAATATATCGATCGGGGGTTTTTGATGAAGAGATTAATTTTTCCAAATACATTAACTTTTATATCGTTGGCATTTCCTCGTACAACCTATGAAATGTAGGGCAAGCTTTCAGAACAGCAAAGAGCATGCTAGAAATCTTGAATGTCGCATAACAACGCACAAATATTCTTCCTTTTCTGGCATCTTCTTGAATAGGAACAGGAGATACATGTGTAGAGTTAATCAGTTTTGACTTTTTTGTAATCATGTTGCCGAGGAGATATATTAAATATTAGGTGTATAAATGAATAATTCATTTCTCCAATTACATTTCAGGTTTATTTTAAAGAAGAGTAAATTAATTTGTTTAATCAAAGTATTCGTTATTACTTTCTATAACTTTAAGCTATCTTTAAGGCAGCTGATGAATTACATCTTCGGACACGATAAAATCTTGAAGCCATTTTCGAATCTTATGCACGGATTGGAAATGTATAGTGATCGGAAGCAGAATTGTCTTTTGACAATGTCGAGTGTTGTAAGACCTTCCAGGCAAAACTCATTCTGATGTCGTTTATATCTGAAGCAAACTATTCCCTTTTAACTATTACAACTGTATGATTTTTTTTGCTAGCATACAGCCGTTTTAGTTCTAATTCTAAAGTGGACTAATTGACGTTGATAGCAGTCCTCAGTAACTATTTCGTTCACTTGCAATAACTCACAATAAAGAACGCCTTTCTTATCCCACCAACTAAACAGAAGAACCTTCTTTCCCAAGCGATTGGGTTTTTCGACCGATTGTGACGATTTTTCGAGATTTGTCCATAAATGTCTGCGTTTTTGATTGTAATAGAAAATCCACTTTTCATCGCTTGTAACGTTTTATTTTCACAAGAAAAACTTCGTTTATTGAGCAGAGAAACACACACAATGCTACTCGTTGATTTTTGTTGATTTCAGTGATTTTAAGGAATACCATTTTCAATATTTCTGTATCTTTCTCATCTCATGTAGGCATGTAGAAATCAATAGCTGGATATCTTCAAGCTGCTCTGCAAGCTCATTCAGCAAGTATGCCCAAGTTTTTGCAAGCATATTTTTCAACTCGTCGTTGTCGCACTTTCTAAGGCTTCCAGGGCTTTGTTTATTGTTCAGGCAGAAATGACTGTTTTTAAAGCACTTAAACCAAAATTCTCACACATCATACAATACAACACTCATCGAAGAAAGCAACGAATTGAAACCAATCTTTTTTGGAAGCAATTTTTTCTTGTTTGTTGCACTTTTGTTGCCATTTTTAGCTTTACTTAATTAAGTACTTTTAAAGGCTTTCCGTTTGAAAATTGTCGAAACTATAGTCACTAAATAAACTTGCAGTTACACAAACAGAAAGTAGAAAAAAGTTTAATTTGTGAATTACAAATGCTTTAAAAGGTGATAATTGATTGGGGGCAGGTTTGGACTATACGACGGGTGGCCCATATTTTCGACTCTTCCTACTGAATTAAATACTTTTAAAGACTTTCCGGCATATCGACTGTCTTTTTTAATCACTATATGTTAACACTAATTAACTACAAAAGAAGAGGACAATCAATTGATCTTTAAGAAATTAATTCTTGATTGTTTAAAATAATTTTCATTATTCATTTAAATAAAAAAGTTTTGAGTGATTTTTCACTTTATTTTGAGGATAAAATTAACATAAGATTATCACTTTTAAATAAAATTAGCGCCATTTTAATAATTTATGTCCATTTTCTAATTTCGCGATTGAAGAAATCTTCGTCCTTATTGGTAAAAAACTTGACTAGCTTATTTTAAGAAGTCTTTTTGAGGCCAGTACTGTATTATTAATAAATTACAATATTTTATTTTACTTTTAGTTTGAAAAAGACAAATTGTTGAAACTATAGTCACTAAATAAACTTGCAGTTACAAACAAAGTAGAAAAAAGTTTCATTTGTGAATTACAAATGCTTTAAAAGGTAATAATTGTTTGGGCAGGTTTGGACTATACGACGGGTGGCCCATATTTTCGACTCTTCCTATAGGCCTATTCTGGTGGCTTCTGGTCTATCGCCTGCTACAATCTGGTCATTACATAAGTCCAAATTGGGTGTTCAGCTTAATTGAAGAAGCTCAGTAGACGTTTCCTTTCCAATCGCATCAAACATATAGCAAAACCTTGGTCATTAATCCGAGCATGACGTTCGTTTAGGTCTGCTCTCATTCGACCTTTTTGGTTATTGCTTTTACATCACTATTATTATTTCGTTAAAGAATCAGAGACATCAATTTTGCCTAAAGGGTACATTAGCCTCAACCATACATCAAGTTTCTTCTTAATATCAGCCTTATGAAAATAGATCCAAATGGTTCTATGCTAATTTTAAATGTTTAGTCAATGAAGCAAGTGCTCATATATTCGCTAATTCCCATCATTTTAATTTTTGACGTTTGATCTACGTGAAAACAAAAATAAATCGTTGAAACCATCAATTTACTAATATACATTCGATACTGTATTGGGTTCAGCAAAAAATAGTCGTCTACTTCGCCTTTTAACCTTGACCAAAGCGGTACTGAGAAATGTATTTCTCTTTTTTTGCCTCCACTTATGTAACAAACTGACCTGACCAAATAAAAAAACTATCAAAGAAATTTTTGGAAGCATTATATCACCTTACTAAAGACATATGCCTGGTAACATTCATAATACTTTGCTTAGTCTATATTTATTTATAGAAAAATATATTTAAATAACCTATTTCGCAAAATTTTATAAAACTTTTTTTGTACTAGCAGGAAATATACAGGGCAAAAAAGCCTATTTTCATTTCTTACAATTGTGGAAAAAGTTCGCTTTTATTTGAATCATAATTTTCTAGTAATTATTATTGATAGCAGAAAAAAAACCGGTCTCGTCGATATAGCAATTAAAAATTATTGTACATTCACGGTAGACCGTGAAACTGCTCCAAATTTAGTAAAGCGAGTTTTTCGCCATTTTCACAAACGGAAAATATCTGTTTTATATATATATGGTATTATTGTTTCTGAAATGATGAATTCGCGATCCTGAACGGCCTCGAGCGCGTTATGTTCTTGTTTTCAAAACAAATAGTGGTTAGGCTTGTTTTCGGAATAAAAATTAGGACAGATCAAATGGAGTCATTTTTACAGTATATTCGTGAATTAAGCGTAATTACAGGTTACTACAGCCTAGGGCCGTAGCGTAAATCAGTGATTAAATGGAGGCGTGCGCGTTTTGGGCGCAGTATTGTATGAGGGATATTGATGTAATTATTATGGTTTAATATCCAGAGAAAATGGCTCAAGGCGATGATTTTTGAGCACATGTGCTACATCGCGAGGAATGCATATACAAACCTTATTACTAGATGAAGTATATATGGATACGGTTGAACTTGGTTGTATCTATAAATTTTTTTGAATAGTGCTCATTAACGTTTTTTTGACATAGTAAGTATGCCCGATTAGTTCGCACCTAATAGCATTAATTGTATGTATATTATACGCTCAATTCCAGTGAAGGAAATTGTTTTTTGTGTTTAAACCTTGAAGCGACATTTTAATTAACCTTTATTATGTACTTTTATTTGTGTTGTTTTGAGTGTTACAGATTTAGGAATTTACATATACGAACCGGTTTCGTTGCAACGAATTTTTTTATATATCATTAATTCATTAAATTGTTTTCATTAATTTTTTGCAATAGTTGTGAAAGGTTCATCTACCTTTGGTAATTCACAAAACGTATTACTTTGTTTATTGTTAATGTGTAATTATTTTAGAATACTGTAAAAGAGCATTATAAAATTACAATTATTTAATCCACAGTATCAAAAAGATATGAAAATATTCTTTGGCCATGGATATTATTATATAGGCTAGCATAGATTTCACTAGTGTACTTATTACCAATTTGCTGGTTTGCCTAAAAAAGTATATTAAATTTTAAATAATATTAATTATTATATTTTTAAAAACTATATATATATATATATATATATATATATATAATACATTGATGATAGATAATGTTAGTGGATTAGTCTGTTAAATGGCTATCGACCAGCGGTCTTTCAGCCCGGATTTGTCAGTCTTTATATGTCTCGTCAGTCTGTCTCTGATGGTGATGATGATAATGGATGATGTGATGCGATGAATTCGAATGTTGTGAATGAAGGCGTTTTATATTTTAGGATTAGGTCAAGATTTCTGCGCAAGCAGTAAAGGGAAAGGATGTGTTGGTTAAAGGAGTTTTGAAAAAATTTTCGCTAAGGTATAGAAGGCGTTCATTGATGGGAATAACAGAGATAGTGTCATATAGGAGTTAGTTAGAGAGATTATATAAAGGATTGCTAGAATGGCGGATTTTGGTTAAACCTCTTAGGGAGGATCGCTCGCTAACTTAGATATTGTGGATAGTGGGATTGCAGGAGTTTAGGAAAAGAACATTACAATAGTCAAGTAAAGGGCAGCAATCATTTTATAGATTTTAACGGCTGTTTTTTATGGATATTCTGTTGTTTTTGTAGGTTAGATTCTTAAATAATTTGGCCCTTGTAATGATTTTTGCCTTATTTAAAGCTGTGTGACTTTTAAAGTTTACTTTTTGATCTATGGTAATGCCTAGGTATTTGACGGACGTAGAAGGGGAAACAATTGTGTGAGAGATATGGATATTATGAGTAGGATTGTTGTTACGGTGATAGGGAATTAGAAGCTGGGATTTGTGGGGATTTATTTTAATTCGCAATTTTGCAAACCAATGGTCCAGGGTGTCAATAAGCTGCTGAAGGGATTGAAGACCTTTAGGTACGGAGGGTGCATGGGAAATTAGGGTTGTGTCAGCTGCAAATTGGAGGAGATATTTTAAGGGATTAAAGTGAAGAGGGTCAGGCTTGTAAATGTCGAAGCAGAAGATGTTATAAAGTAATGGAGATAGAGGGGATCCTTGGGGTTAGGATTTATACTAGGATTAGAAATGATCAATTGTGTTAAGTCTGTAGAAACTATCTTTATGTCACATTTGTTGAAGTTGTAAATTAGGTTAGGAATTTGTTGGGGGAGATTAGATGGGATTTTTATTTGGCTAGGTGATCAGAGCATAGGTCGGGGACTATATTGACAGAATGTATGAGATTTTGGATGTTCTGGGATTTAATTTTATTTATCCACGTTCATTGATATTAATAAGTGTTAATAATTAAAGTATAGATGTGTGAAATAATTGAAATTAAGTCGAATAGGTTTTTGAAATTTATAAATTTTTCGGGATGCATTATAAGATCAATATGTGAAAGTCAAAAGAATTTTTAAAGATTTTTGCAGTTAGGAATTGAAAGCATTCTTTAACTTAGTTAATGATAGTGTCATATATAAGCGCATTGATAGGGTTGTATAAATCAATGAAAGGGTGACGAAGTTTGGTTAAATTCCTTAAGGTTGTTCGCTAACTAACTGTAATGTTGTAAATAGTAGGTTTACAAAAGATGGAATTTAGGACATATCTATAGTTAAGTAGAGATTGGCAAATCATTTTATAGATTTAGGGGTCAGTTTTCTAGAAAAAAACTTTATTTTTGTGATTAATTTTTATTTTAAAATTGGGTTTTTGATTTATGCTTATGCCCAAGTATTTAACGAAAGATGAAGATGAAATGATAGTATAAGAAATTAAGACCTACTGAGAAGAGTTTTCATACCGACGATAGAAGATTAGAAAATATTAGTAAGGATTGATTTTGATGTATATTTTTATAAACCAGTTTTAGAAGAAGCTAATGTACTCTTGTAGGAATTGAAGGGCTCCTGTAAAAATGGATAAATGTAATTATAGCGGTATCACCTAATAATTGTTATAAGTAATTCAAATGATTAATTTCGGGAAGATGGAGATTATAAGTATTGAAATTAGTGTTCTAGTGAGGAGAACCTTGGGGATGTCCTTGATTTATAATAAAGAGATAACATTTTTAGAATTGTTTAAGGATACAAATTATATAAAAGGAGATGTTTAAATGGTGATACCTTTACATCCAAGCTTGTTGTAGACTTAAGAAGTAAAGCCGAAATGATGAAAGAAAGGATTGTTGAACGTTAAGGAATAAATCTAAATTGTGAATTAGGAATGATGTTAGAAATAAGAAAAATGATTCTATTCATCATAAGAAACTCATATATTTTCCAAAGAAAGGTTTGTAATAGGGCAATATCTATGTTAGAAATTAAGGTTAGGTTTAGTTTCGAAAATAATAATAATAATAATCTTAATTATAGTGTGGTGCTACCCTATGTCGTCGGACATTTGTAAAGAGGAATAATTACCAAGACGGTAATCTGAGAATGAAAAAAGTAAATCTCTATAGTATCAGAAAGAGGCAGATTCAATAGGAGGCGGGTACAAGATTACATACATTTTTTTAATTTCTAAATCACTTGTAACCCCAACGTGATAGACGAGCTCATTTTGTATCTCCACCTTCAGACCACACTCCCTTTCTCTGCTAAGCCTTTTCTTGTCTGATTTATAATTGGTTTCCTCTCGGTAGTGTTCGTCTTCAAAGGGCTCCGGACCAGTAATTGTAACTGTTTACTTTTCTAACTGGATAAACTTCCACTTATCTTTTCTGCATCGAATTTTTATTGTGTTTTATTGCTATTGACGCTATTTACTAATTTCTACAAATTCGTTAAGATCCATTTGGACGATCCAATCTTGCGCTTCAACAAGTCTTGGGACTTCTGCTCCGGTTGATAGCGACCAATCTTGTTTACTTTGTTCTCATCCCCTTGTTTGCACTTTTCTTACCATGAAGATGAATGATCCAAAGTGCACTCGGAATTATCTTAGATCACGATTTGTTCTTTCAAGATTTTACTGAAGAATCTCAACGTCAGATTCCACATGACTTATGATTGGATATACATCAACGTGCAGAGGTTGTCCATTTCGTTAATTAAATTTTTGGGCTTGCATTTGCAACTGTTGCTCGATTTCGGATGCACAATCTTTTGAAAATTATACAGTCTTCAAGGTCTTAGCCAGTGATAAATCATCTTTGATGCAAATTAGTTGCGCAGACCAGTGATTGTAACTGTTTAGTTATACTCAGTGCTTGAAACTTTTTTGACTGGATGAAAGTCCACTCTGTTGTCATCCCTTTCTTCTTTTCTTTAGTTGCATTTTGTTGCTATTGACGCTCTTTACTAACTTTTCTACAAACTTGTTAACATCCATATTTTTAATGGACGTTCCAAACCTGCGCTATAATAAGTCTTGAGTGACCTGCTCCAGATTATTCAGACGAATCTTGTTCCAACCGCTTTGTTTGACCCTGTTGTTTTCTCCTTTGAGATGAAATAATCCAAAATGCACCCGTACTCATTTTGTGCCAACACTTGTTCTTTAGAGATTTTACTAAAGAACCTCAGCGTCAGATTCCACATAACTTATGACTGCGCACCGGCGCCTGCTCCTTCTTCGCTTGGACCTGCATCAACGTCCAGCGGTTGTCAATATCGTTAATATAATTCTTGGCCTTATATTTGCAGCGGTTGCATTCATAATCTTGCAGCACGGAGATTTTCTGATGGTTGCCGCTGTGGTCGATGCTTTATGGTTGTTGTAGTGTGACCAGAGAGAACGTATTTTTTTTTAATATTTGCGCTATAGCTTTCTTCTAGTACTCATCGTTACAAAATGAAACAGTTTTATACATACTTACCAGATTTTAGCCTCTTCAAGAATTGTGATTTTTTATTATTAGCAATAAACGTGATTGGGTTTTCGCATCGAAAGGTCTTCTAGGCCTTGATGGAAACCGCTTCACACATATTTTCTAAACTCTCTGTCTGCACAAGTCGTACAAATTGATGGCGATTTTAAGGAAGTCTTTGAGCTTCTATGGACCTCCGACAACTATAGCATTTTGTAAATGTTTACTGTAAGCTTGAAGACCCTGATATTGAATTTCTGGTTTAACTAGATCACGTTTTAACGGCTACCGCATCTTTCAATCGGTGGTCAGACTATGTACTGTTGATCTGCAACATGTCTATTAAGTTGATATAAATGTATACGCCAGAACATTGATGCAAATTCTATTGCACGTTTTCTTCGCCTTCAATGTTGATTTAATATCTTTTGTATTTCAACTTTCTATCGATATATAACCTTGACTTCTCATTCTCGGCATTTTTCCCCTTCTCTAGCTGGATGTAGTAATATCTAGTAATAAACATTATATATAATTGGGGACCCCAACGTTATAAAATCTTTCATCCACTACTAAGCCATTTCTTATCTAATTTATCATTGGTCTCCTCTCAGTGATGTTCATCTTCAGAGGGCTCAGTCAGTGATGTATCATCGTTGATACAAATGAGTTACGCATTTTTTTTTTCGGAGCAGTTACTGTTTACTTTAAACTTTTCTGACTGGATGAACGTCCAATTCGTTGTCATCCTTATCCTTTACTTCAGCGAATTTTTTTACGTTTTGTTGCCATTAACGTTCTCTACTTACTTTTCTATGAACTCATTAAAATCCAATGAACGTTTCAATCTTGCGCTATAACAAGACTTCGACTTCCTGCTTCAGTTTATTCTTACCAATCTGGCCTACCTCATTCCCATCGTCTGGTTTGGCACTACTGTTATTTGCCATTAAGATGAATGATCCAAAATGCTCTCATACTCATCTTGAGCGAGGGCTTGCTCTTTAGGCATTTTACTGAAGAATTCTACCGTCAGATTCCACATGACTTGTGATTGCGTCCTTGGTGTCGGCGTTTGCTTCTTTTCGGCCTTGACCTGCATCAATGTACAGAGGTTGTCCATGTCGTTAATGGAATTCTTGGGCTTGCGTTTTCATCTGTTGCTCCATTTCGAATGCACAATCTTTTCTGGTACGAAGAAGATTTTCTCTACGGTGGAGGTCGATGCTTAAACGTTGCCGTCTTGTAACGTTTTTGAGATAATGACGCAGTAGCATTTTTCCAGTACCCATCGCTATGAATCAAACCGTGTGATATCTTATCTTATTATTAAAAATCGATCTATTTGATAGACTAGTATAAACGTGACCGGGCTCTGTATCGAAAGGTCTCCTCGACCTTGAAGTAAACCTCTTGGCATTGCGCTTCTCCGAAATTCCGATAACTATGGCGTCTGATAAAGGTTTGTTGTAATCCTGAAGATCCTGATATATATATTAAGTTGATGGTGTGGAATTTCTGGTTTAAGAAGAACACGTTCGTACGGCTAATGCAACTTCCAGTCAATGGTTGGACAATGTTCTGTAGATCTGCAATTTGTCTATTAAGTTGATATAAATGTATTCGCGACAAACTTGATGAAAAATCTATTGCACGTTTTCTTCGTTCTTCCAAATTTCAGATGAAAATTCAATAATAGTTTAATATCTTGTAAAACTTGCACACTCAACTTTCTATCGTTATACAACCTTGGCTGCTGTGTAGATTTCTCATTCTATCTTTATCGACTTAATTATTACTTTTATCAACTGGCTTCTCCAACTGGATGTTAGCTAATATGTGATCAGCGATTTCGCCGTCGACGTACTCCTCCATTTTAATGTGGTGTTATGTTAAGTTGACTAATTAGGTAAGGTCAAAAGGGGTTATGAGGTCTGAAAATTGTTGCAGTAATTTTGAATATGGTGCAACTTTGAAAAGGGAATTTATAGTAGGCTTTTCTAATGGACTGCGTGCATTTCTAATAAGATGTTCATTAACGATATCAACAACAATTTTGGGATGTCGAAAAAAATTGAATGATTTACATTAGCAAGTACAAAATTCCACTTGAATGTAAAGTCCAGGCCAATTTGTATAGTTAATTTAGTTGAACCATATATGGATATTAAATTACTCCTCACTGTGGTTAATAAAAATATTGATGGATAATTAGTGTTGGTAAAGACTTATTTTTGAAATTATAATGAAATTAGCAAAATTTGTTCGATTTTTTGATCTATTTCTGTACCTAGGAGAAATTGAAAGACGCATAAAGTACTCTGTAATAATATTAAATTTTGTGTTAGGTCTGAAACGTAAATTTTGAAGTAGTTTTTTTTATCAGATTCATAACAACTTATCAATGTCTCAAATTGTAATATTAGAGCAACTTAACAAATTTTAGTAGGTGAAGAAGTTTCTAAAATTAATTTCAGCCAAATTGGGTTGGAAATGATACTCTCCAAAGTTAATAATATTAATCAAAGAAAAAAGACGAGCCCGTACCTTATATAGTGTTGGTAATAATTTTAGCGATTATATAACATTCTTTAATATAAATAAACACTCTTACATTGTTTATCAAAATCATAGACAAAGTATAGACTATGATTTTATATTAAAAATGTTGAATCTAATATTACGTATAATGGTAATTCTGGAGGTATATAAATGGTAGAACAGATTCTAAAAATGGACTACTATCTTTCTTTTATAATGATAATAAGGAAGCTAATACCGTAAACTGTAAGTTTTTATATCAAATAAATGAAAATGATGTTTTGTCACTAATCTCAAATCAATAAAATATTTGTATAGGTCCTGATAGTGTGAATGATGAATTTTTAGAATTAGGTTCTGGACATGCTTAACATGCTTAATTATCAATTTATTGTCAACAGGTTGTTTTTTTGCTCAATGAAAATCAATTGTTTTCACACATTTACATAAGAATGGAAACAAAAATCAGGTGTTTAACTATAAATCTTTTTGCCAACAATCAAACTTTGTTAATGTAATAAGTGAGTTCTTAATGACAACACTTAAATCTGGATTGTATACAATAATCATTTCAAACAAAATTTAGAAATTAATATTATCCACACAGACGATGTAAGGAAATCAAAAGAACAAAAGATTATTGCTCAAATTGAAGGCATATGGTTTATCTGGCATACTCGTTAAATAGATCGAATCATATCTTTCTGATAGAATTCAGCTAGTTAAACTTCGTGGTATTACTTCATGTTCTATTACCATTGGTTCTGGTATACCTCAAGGGCCTCATCTGGGGCCTATTCTATTTTCACCCTACATTTACATAACAAACCATTTGAACATAAAGTAAAATAATTCTGCTCTTACGAATCATTTATTAGATTAAAACGATTATTATTTTGTAATCAGGAGACGTCTACATTGCATTTCAATGACTAAACTAGAGAAATAAATTATATGCATACATTATATCTATATTCTAGACTAATAAATAATTACCAACGACTACCGTTTGACACATAACAAAATACAATATTGTAAACGATTAAATAAAACAAACACGATAACCTTTACCAAAAATGTTCATTCATTCTGATTGAATTATTACGTGGGCGTCAGCATACCCTCATATAGGATTTATCCTTCTGTAGGTGTGAACCATCTCATAATTCTTTCGGAGTAGAAAGTTTCCATTCAGATTATAAATGCACTTGATACTTAATTATACACCTTGTAAATCTTGCCTACTGTGGTGGTCCTTTATGTCAGGAATATTTATTATATGTTGATTAAAATCGGCATTTATGAGGAACATATCATCCTGGCCCGAGCGGCATAATATAAAGATGTTGTTTTAGTTGTTTACGAATCATTAAGTAGACAAACCGCCAAATTTATGATCGAGCGTATCAAGTTACTGTTTCGAAATATATACGCACGGGGAATTACTTCATGTGAAATGCGACATAAACAATAATATCCATTTATATTGGATTTAATATACTAATTGTATTATATCTACTGGAATGTTTAAATTGCTGCCTTAATAAATTAAAAATAATGGAAATTATATATAATTAAAATTATATTTCCTACTGTTTCTTCCTTATTTTAATGAATTACAATATAATATTATTAAAAAATTTAATGCAAATACGTGAACTTACATTTTTTAGTTTGTATACATTCATTTAATGTTGAATTTTGATTATATTTCATAAAGTATATTAAATGTATATGTGAATAATAATTATAATAAGAATAATAATATCTTTATTTTTAGATTAGGTCAGGTTAGGTTAGGTTTAGGTGAGGTTAGATTAGATTAGATAAGTTCAACGTATGTGATTAATAACAATATCTTTATTTTATGGTTAGGTCAGGTTAGGTTAGGTTTAGGTGAGGTTAGATTAGATTAGATAAGATCAGAGTATAATTAATGTATATGTGAATAATAATTATAATAAGAATAATAATATCTTTATTTTTAGATTAGGTCAGGTTAGGTTAGGTTTAGGTGAGGTTAGGTTAGGTTAGGGTTAAGTTAAGGTGCATTTTTGTAGCAAGCGAAATAAGTTGTTTCGCCAACTACACGATTTTTCAAATAAATGAAATTTTCATAAACATAATAACTTTTACAAGAATCTTTTATAACATCCATGTTTAAACAACGAATATTACAAAATAAGATCAGCATATATGAGTATTAATAATAATAATTAATATAATTAAAATTTATTTGTTTATATGTTTAGGTTAATTAATATTTCTAGATGAACTTGCAACAGAATGACTTAATTAAAATGTATACAAAATAATTAACATTTATTATTAAGAAAGAATGGTTGAAATAGAAAAAAATAAGTCTTACTTTATGATCTGAATGTTCTTGGTCGATTTTTTATAAATTAAAATAAAATAATTATTTTTAATGATTTGATCATGAAAATTTAGTTTTCATGTTAATCAATTGGTAGTTAAAATTTAAATAAATATCCGTTAACGCTTCCTAATTATCACTTATTTGTACACGTATGCTAGAAAAATTTTGTTCATATTCTCACGATGATGAGTTTCGCCATATCCTGCGCGCGTGCACAATTGAGCAGTGTTTATAGACGCCGATAAAAGACGCTCGTTAATTTCGCGGCATCCCATTAATAACGATTTATTGATGTTAAAATAACTTCTTTATATTATGCCGCTCGGGCCAGGATGATATGGTCGCCATTTATGGGAGTAATTTTCACGTTGGTTGTTGATACGAACGTTATTAATTGCAACCTTCAGATCGGTTTCATTTTTTATGATCTAATCAATAATATTGATCTTATTTCATAATATATTCAAATGAGACATACATAAAGACGTATAATTGATGGCTATTTGGTGAATTAATTGATTGTATTTGTCATTATTAAATATACATGTGGCAGTAATATAATTTATTAAAACCCCATTAAAAGAGTTATAAATTGCAATGGATCAAAATCTGATAGAACTTAGATGTTAAAAATGGATTTATATTAAAAATTAGCGAGAAAGATATAGATTGTTCGGAAAGTAATCATTTGCACATTAAAAAATATTTAATTTTCTATTCAATTGAGAAGCAAAGCAAAGCAACACAATAATGCGCAAATTAGGATTTTATATATTGTCATTATTTTCGAAATGGTTGCCTTTTGGAAATATTGCAAAATTCTTATGTTCTATACAGTTTGTTTTCTTTATTGGTGCAATTTTCAAAACTAATATATGTGAGAAAAAGTCAGTTTTGAAAACTATGCCAATAATTAAAAAAAAAACAAATTCTATAGTACCCTACCATTCATAAGGTATAATTATTAAAATATTATAATTAACACTTATTACAAGTAATAATTATATTTATTAAAATTAATCTAGTAAATGAGGACACCAAAAATAATTGCATTGTTTTGGTTAACGTTGTTTAACAATTATTAATCATCAGTCCTATATCCTTATCACTGAATTATTGTTATGTCTACGTATAAAAAAGTAGTTCATCTATTGTACAATTCGCAATAATTAATCTGAAATCAGAGGTTACAAAGTTAATGATGCTATTAATTACGGATCATGCAAATATGTTGGCAGCAATTAATAACAAGTCTGTGCTCATGTAGATGTTTGAAATAATAATGCATCAGCGATTGGTGAAGTTCATAAGATAGCATTATCAAATAAAATTTTGTTTAAAAAATAATATTAGTGAAGCAAATAAGAATGAAATCCTGTATTTGATTTCGATAATAAATACATTAAAGAATATAATTTTGCCAATCGTTTTAGTATTTTCTTAAGAAATTCAAATAGTAATGCTGATAATATATGATTATGTAATGATTTGATTTTTTTCTAAATTTTGTACATAACATCCTCCAAATTGTTATTAATTGCATGTATATTTAGAGCAAAATGCTGAAGTAAACTAACATTCAGTGGTTAATATCTTTTCAATTTTTTAATATTTACATCTGCAATGGTTATATTTACATAATAACAAATTCTTTCTTCTTCTTTCCAGGTTCGTATTGAAAAATGTTTATTGAAGAAATGGGATAAATCTTATGAAGTTGAATAAAAATATAACTTCAACTTCAACGAGTGTTCCATAAAAATCGAGGACGAAGTTAGCGTTAAAATTTTTGAGTCGTGTCTAAGCACTGTCAATAAGGTCACACGCATGTAATGACATCTGACATGTCAAAGAATACTTTACATGTGCGCACGTTATGTTAACTCAGATGTAAAAATTTTTACACAAACTTCGCCGTCGATTTAAATCAAACGCTCTTTATAACACATCATCCAACAAGCTGATCATAAAATCAGGTAAGATAATTGGTTTATTTAATAACTCTCATTACTGATTTGCGTATCAAAAATATATTTACATACAATTATTAAATCCTATGTCAATATGTATGATATAATAGTTTTTTTTTCTAAATCATCTAAATCGATTTTAAATTTCGATAAAAACGCTCGTTCGAAACAATAAAAAAGATTCAGCATATTGATAATATTGAAGCTATAATTACAAAAATTAATCATGTCTGTTTATTCCATATTCAGGTTAAGAGCATTGGTAGCAGTGGAAAAATCTAAAAAAATCTTAAAAGTACACAATGGCAATGTTAATGCTCATTCAAATCATGATGGTAATATGGTCTAAAAATAAAAAAATAAACATGCGGAGTAGATAATATCGTTGGGGTTATCGGCCGAAAAATCTATTGGCAATGTGACTTCGTAGGTTTGTCAATGGAAACAAACAATAAACGGTTTTGGGTGTAGGAATAAAAGAAGAGTTGAAATATGAAATGTTTGCTAATTGCTAATTGCTTGTTTATGAGTTATTCACGTTATACGGCACGGAATATTGTGGCCAAAATACGTGTCGTGGGAATATATGGGGATTTACGAGACTACTTTTTAAAATTAATATATACAGGGTGTCCAAAAAAACCCAAAAGTGTCAAAGTTGTGTTTTTTTAATGAAACACCCTGTAATTTATTGCGTTTTTGGATTCTTTGATGAAAATAAGTGTGTGTTTCAATAAGGTGTTTAATACCTAAGCATTAAGGTTTTTGAAATAATTTGAATTTTGGAAAAATCTAACCTAATTTCAAAATTTTCAAATACTTAAAAAGTAATTATGCTAAGTATACCAAATTTACACTAAAATGTAAAAAAATTAAATTAAACAAATGAGAACTTTAAGTGCTGTTCCCAAATCATCCTCCAGAACTGATTAACAGTAGTATCCATTGGACCTTGTGCACAAATAAATTTCTTTCTTTCTTTATAACCCAACACATAATTTGCATTGATGTAAACAGAACCAGTAATGCTATCTACTTGTGAAATCTTCACTCTTGTTTGATCATAGGCTTTAATATCAGGATATCTACTCTTGTAAATATTTTCTCTGGCATCAGATGCTCTGGTTGTTAGATCATTAAACCGGTCTGGAAGTAATGCAAATTCTTGCTGCAAACCGTAGCCAGAATCTCTATGCCTTTCTATATATGCATTTATTTAAATGAAAAGCCATATTTTCTAAATTATCAGCTAATGCACTTTTGAATGATATTTATATCTTAAGTCTTCTTGTTTTTACAGAAAACGCCAAAATATTGTTTATTGCACCATTGTAGTATTTTTTTAATAAAATTTTTAATGTATCTAGTTTCCTATGGTATTTAGAAACGTCAGATAATTAATTTATTCTGTCACTTTAGTTTAAAAAGCCTGTCTTTTGTTATAGTTGTTTTATTTTGCGTTTTTGTATTAGATCATTAGTAATCGTTATTGTTTGAACGTCGTTCTTGTATTTCATAGTAAAAAATGAAGATTTGTTCAAAAGAAGAGCGTATTGACTTGATTTTTATGCTTGAAGAATGTCATCAAAATTGTTTATTGGCTTCCCGAGTTTATACACAAAGGTTTCCCGAAAGAAATCATCCTAAGCCAGTCGTTTTTCAGAGATTATTAAACCAGTTTAAAGAAAGAGTCATTTATAAAAAAAAAACAGTAAAAAAAAATCTGTCACTGAGGATGAAAAAAATATTTTTACAGCAGTAAGTTCAGTTATCGAAAATCCCAGTATTACACAAAATCATATATCCGAAAATACTAACCTAAGTCAAGCAAGTATTTTAAGAATTCTTAAAAAAACACAGATTTCATCAATATAAAATGCAGCTTTGCCAAGAAATTTATGGAAATGATTTTAACAATTTAATTTAATTTTTTATGTGGGTGTTAGATACAATGGTAGTGAAAACTTTTTTGATAATGTGTTATTTAATAATTAATGTACTTTACATAATAATGGTCTTATAAATAAACACAATTTTCATTAATATTCTCATACGAATCCGCATGAATACAGAGTCACGAGAAATCAAAATAGGTGGTCTATTTATGTGTGGAACGGTATGATGTTTTTCAATTTTCTTTTACACGAATTTCCAGTGTTATTAGAAAAAGTCCATTTAAACATTAGAAGAAACCTAAGGATTCAATTGTATGAAGCTCCGCCTCATTATCATTGCCAGGTTCGGCAATAATTAAACACCAACTTTCAAAATAATAATAATAATGATTGATTGTCTATGAATCATTACAGTTACATTAGTAAATAAATATAGACGCTTCAGATTAATTACTAAACAACGACAATTAAAACTATTCATGTAGTATATCACTTAAAATTAGAGTATATGTATATAACCTCTCAAAGGTATTTATGAAGGGCTTTTTAAAGGAATATAAATTTGGGTTATTCTTTATAATACTTAGTAGTTTATTAAATATTTCAGGAAACTTTTTAATTTTGAGCGATAATGCGGAATGTATACAGGGTGTCCCACCGAACATCAAAAGTTTATCGACTTCTAGTGAATGTATTTTTATGAAATTTTCATGACCTATGTAATCAAGTGTGCTCTATTTAATTAAAATATTTTCAAGATTATACGACTTCCGGTTATACCGGAAGTCAGCACAAACTCCTTATTTCAAATGGAATACTATATTTTTTAATACGTATTTAAATTCTACATAAAATTCTGTGAAAAAAATTATTAAGTAACATAACGTCTAAATTTAAGCGTTTTCGATATGATTGATATTTTTAATAATTTTGTGCTTTTTCAAAGTTTACTTTAAAAATACATATCTCCGACGAAAATAAAATTGAAAGACTGTAATATTGGCTACATATAGCCGATACCTAAGGGTATCCAATGATGAATTATTTTTGAAAAAATAATATACAGGGTGTTCAAAATTACAAACCACATTTGGTCAAATTTAAACCAATATATCTCGTTATTCTTAAATGGAACATCCTGTATATTTTTACATATTTGGACGCAGAATTTAATTGTGCTTTGATCTATACCTATCTTCTTTACTTTTAAAGTTATTAACATATTTGTAAAAATATGACAATATTCTGTGCAATAAGAAAAAACATCTATGTATATCATTAATGCTGACATATTTGCTCCGGTTTTTGTATGTATACAAGCAAAGTTCAAATATTTACATGGAAGAGGCAATATATTAAAATGTAAATTTTTTAGTGGAATGTTAGCCATGCATTTAATTATGCGTTTTTGAGCTATAAAAACAGATTGAAGAACTAGAACTTCTCTAAAAAAATAATCCATATAATAGTTGATTGTACAGTGGCGAAATAAAACATTCTAAGTTGACTAGATGCCAAGATAGATTTTAAAATCCTTATTTGATAACAGGATTTATTAAGTGATGTGATCTAAATTTTTGTCTATGGCAATTCCTAAAAATTTAGTTGTTGCACTTGACAATATTAAGGTAGTTTCTATTTTTATGCTTAGATCCCGCATTATCGATTTTGGAATCTAATGAAAACAGTGTTATCTAAATTAATAATTAATTTCAAGGGATTTGCTTAAAGAGTGACTTATAATTGCTGATGTATCGTCAGCATACATAAAAATATTATCTGCTATATAGTTTGTAAGGTCATTTATAAAAATAATAGAAAGATTCGGGCCAATAGAACCCTGTGTGATCCCTAAGTTGATATATTAATTGGTTGAAGTAAATGCACTTTTGTTTTGCCCATTTGCAAAAACTATTTTCACGCTATCGTCTATTTGTTAAATAAGACTTGAACCAATCGTTTGGGATTCCTCTTCTTCCATAATAACAGAGGTATTCTAGCAATAGATCATTAATAATGCAGTCGAATACATGACTCAAATTTATAAATAATGCGACAGGATAATCTCTGCTTTCTAGATATTTAAGCAGGGTTTTATAAAAAGAATGAAATGCTGTTGCTGTTGAATAATTTTTACCAAAACCGTGTTGTGAACAATTCAAATATTTTGAAAAATACTGATACGAGTACGACTAACCTATAGTTTTCAAGTTCCAGCGGGTCGTTTTCTTGTGAATAGACTGTGGATATTTTCAACTTGTCAGGAAATATTAAAGATTCGAACGATCCAATTATTAAATATTGTAAGAGTTTAACTAAAGCATGACTGAAATGACTAAAGCCAAGCGTCCTACTCTACCTGCGGTCATATAGGACATACCGTAGAGTTGTTGTTCTACGGGAACTAGAACGTTCAGATTAGAAATAATGGACTTTTCTGCCCTAATGCAGCTTGTATATCCCGGTCATAGCGTTTTCAAAGAATGCTCTTCTAGGTAGATATCACGACCATATTTTACTTTCTACTTCCTTTTGTTAATACATTATATTTAACAGAACCCCTAACGCAAATATATAGATATTCTCAAATGAATTAACACAATTCGCACAGAAGCAGGTATCGACAGTGCTCAAATGAATCTAGTAATTAGAATGCTCCTGAATACTTCGTGATCATTTTAACAGAACCTACAGGGATACTTAGTACTGCTCTAAAGAAAACTGAAATTAAGATTAAAGACAGAAACATAATCATCAAGACCAGTTAATGAATTTGTGTTCGTACTGGAGGCAACTTCCCTAAACAACAAAGTTAACATACGATAAGATGGGCGCTAAAGAGGAACACTCACTAAAGACTAGAAGATATGACTGTTGCAGCACATAAATTAAAACGAAAAGTATTTCTATTTGAGGTGTCTTACCGAAATAAATACTTGTTAGACATATAAAGAAAAGAAGCGAAGTTACCTGAATACGTCCAATGCTATTGGGTGGCTCTAACAACAATAAGTTAACCATAAATCTTGTTCCTGAGCAAAATCCTAAACTGTGATTAGAGTAGTGTGATTATTTATTTATTTCTCTTAATATTTTGCGCAAACCTATCTACAAGGTTTGGTTAATGAAAAATAATCTCGGACTTACGTAATAGTTCTTTTCAGACTCTAAGAAGACTCTTCCTCGTAAACCAGAAGATGGTTACTTATTTAGTATTCAATTGGGTGAACAAGTTTTCTCTAGCAGCAGCAAAGTTCTAAAATCGGTTGGCTCCCTCCACTTCATTTTATTACAAGTTTCACATTTTGCAAATTTTAAAACTGCAGTTTGCCAACTGCTGCCTTTCGAGAAGACCAGAATCATCAAAACTTTTAAATTCAAATACTTAAGCCGAATTAAATTTACTAATATGGTAAAATTTTACTTGGAACGGAATAACAAATTTTTGAAACTTGTACCACGCGTTTAATAACATGTCAACTTGTTGCTTTTAGGTTAAGAGAACATATCTTATTATTAAAAATCTTGTGTAACTTGATTCTTTCGAATGTAATATTTGGAATGTACAACTTTGTGTGGGGTGGGTAGGTGGCCTCTATCCCACCCTCCAATTAGTAAACCATCATCAAAAATTATTTGAAATATTTGTATGAATACATCAATTAAAAAATGCAATTATTTTACAATTAAAAACAAATTTTTCAAATAACTTTTGATTATGTTTTACTAATTTGAGGGTAGATAGAGGCCACCCACCCACTCTACATATATTACAACTTTAATTGCTAATCGTTGATGATTTTGCTGCTAAAATCGAAAAAACCCTTTATGTAATAAAAAATAAAACAAAATCAAAATTAGAGTTTCAATGTAAATGACTTTCTGTAGCTAATCTTATCTAATTTAGATTTAAAGTCTGCCCACCCACCATGCATCAAATTTTTACTAATTTACTCACTCAAAAATTTTATCTTTTTAATTTCTTTTTTATACAATAAGTTTTGTAATTAATTTTATTGGAAACCGCCAGACGATAAGGAATTAAAGTTTATATGTATTTGTAATGTAGGTGGCAGGTCTCTGTACCACCCTCCAATCAGTAAAACATCATCAAAAGTTATTTGAAAAATTTGTTTGAATAAGTCTATTAAAATTTGCAATAATGGTATATTTATTTACGATTTACAACTTTTAATTAAAACCCTCGCCTATGTTTTACTGATTGGAGGGTGGGTTAGAGGCCATTCACCCACCCTATATATACATAATAACTTTAATTACTAATTGTTGATGGATTCTGCATTTTTTCACTTTCCCTATATAGATTTTTTTTAATTTACATAACTTTTTAAACAAAAGTTTAAGGGAAAGATCCTATTGAGATAAAACTTTTATTTTTCTAAATATGAAATTTTTTAAAAAACGTTTCAAACAAAAGTTAAAGGGTAGTGAAAAACTGAACAAGTTTTGTTTAAACATAGTTATCATAAAATTCTTTCGAGAAAAAAAATGAAAATTAAAAATTTTGACATTTTTTAACAATTACTAATAAACTATTGGAGTTACATGAAAATGGCCATATCACCATTTTTATACATATTTCACAGTTGATATAAAATAAAATATTCGTTTTTATTATTTACTTGTTAAAAACAATAAATAATCGTTAAAATTACTATTCTTAAACATATTTTCCACCAGGAAAAAAATCCTACCACACCAACAATAACAATTAACAATTTCCTAAAACTGACGCATTAATTAACATTACAAATAGCAATCGCGCGAGCTGCGCTAAATACGATATCAACCGCATTTTCCTATCAAATATTAAAAACCGTCCGTTTAATTACAACACAATACATTCGCAGACTTTGGCACGCAACGTATATTCGAATAACAATAATTTATTTCGCAATTAGCTGGGCTGGCTATATAGAATTGTTGACGTTGTTTTCGTAATTGCAAATATATCCCACTAACCGTAATAATTTACAACAATTAAATCCTAATTGCGATGGCAAACGTTTGATTGGAGAATTAAAAGCCGGGTTAGTAATGAAACGGTTTTAATAATTGAGTGAAATTGGTTGTAATGAGGTTAGAGGTACTGCCACTTATAGATAGGGTATTGAACATATGCATGTATTAATATTTATAACAACATTTTAAAGGCGTAACAAGTTCTATATATTTCGGTTTAAAAACGTAACAATTCAATTAGTGAGAAATTTAAATGGTTTAGTTATACAATATTCAGTCCTATTTTTTCTTAATCAGGAGGATGATTATGAACTTTACAACGTGGTAGTGAACATTAAAAAATATGATGCTATAATATAATTGAGTAGATAATAAATATATATGTTATCCATTTATTTAATGATTGTAGTAAAGTAGTTTTGTACTTTATAAATGATCAGGAATGATAGAAACACGTGACAGGCAACTGAAAATAAAAATATTATGTGTTTTAACTCATCGAATTTCCATCAAGAGTGTAGCTCAACCAGTATCAATTAGATTGTAGTAAACGTTTACAGTTTTATATGAATCATGTGTACCATAAAATTCGTTGGTCGAAAGCACGTAAGCTTCCGGCGCAGCCCAAGTAAGCTCAGGTGTGAATTCAGTTTGATGCCCGGAGAGGCTGACGTACACCGGGATAAAGGGATAAATCCTACAGGCTCATGCATACCTGATTTATGCTAAGATGTCAGGGACAAATCTCCGACTTGTATCACCTGACGTTGCAGGTAAACACCAGTTTACTAGGAAACAAAAACGTTGCAAATATGTAGTATATAACAGTAATTAGTTGAGTGCACTAATTATACTGACATTATATTCAGTGGTCCATTATAATTCACTACGGCTAACAAGTCTAATAATCTATAATTATCATATTTTTTTTTATAAATAACTTTCATTATTTCTAACTCAAATGGATATTATATATAATATATTATAATTAACTATTGTTTTGGTTGCATGATTTATTGTAAAAAACAACTAATTTTTATTATATTAACCACAAATTACATATTTATGTAGTAATTACGTAATTGTAAACTACAAAGTACTGACGGTTTTATAGTTATTTATTAATCGTTAATTGAAGGTAACGCATTTTAAACCATATAATAATAAAATTGTTATTTTTATTAGTACTTAATAATAATGGTGAATAATTATAAAAAAATATACAAATAATAAGAGATCATTTAAACTTAAAACATAATCATGCTTAATTGTTTGTTTAAATTAATCGTTGTCAAATCTGGATGCTTCAGAAGTCTAAAATTATTGCCTTATTGTCCTTCTTTCAGTTTTAGGTAACTTATAAAAAACCATGCTAAAAACTAAGCTTTGGCTCTATATTTCTCACCACATACCTCCTTATACATTTTGTTTCCTGTAACACGATTCAATCTTGTTACCCTTAACAATCCTTACATTAAACTATAATCTGTTACAGCACAGTAAACATTAGAAATGTCTTATTCTCCTCTTTCAGAATAAATCATAGATTCAATGTGCTACCAAGGTTAACTCTTCAACTATAGTTTCTTAAATATTCCACTACATCTTCCCAAACTTATTAGGTTTTTTTCTTCTATCCAGATTAGCAAAAAAAAAATTTCGAAAAACCTATTCTCATATAATTATTCCTCAATAAGGATCCCCTTATCGCTGTTTCTTTATAGCATCTTTCTTCAGAAGAGTTCCTAAAAATTTAAAAATCTAATCTTTAGCAAATCAAAAACGAAAATAAACTCCTCGAGGGTTTACTTTGTTTTGCATTTAGAATTTCTTTCTAAATCATAGATAAAAGAAATTTCCTTTTCTCTCATATTTGATTTTTCTTAACCGCTGATTTAATTTGAAAATTTAAATTGTAAAAAAGCATAGGCTAGGAGAAATCTTAAGAAAGCAATTCATTTGTTCCTTATTCGATTATTCTTCACCTCTGGATTCTAAAAATTTTAAGTAAAGAAAATTCTTAATCTCTGGGTTTCTAAAGTTTGGAAAATCCTAGGGTTTTCATGTCTATATTTGGAATTTTGGAAATGCAGAACCGAAAAATTCTTCAGAAGAAATGTATTTTTAATATTATTTTGCTTCACATCTGATTTCTACAGATTTGAAGATCTAATCAGATTTTCTAAAAATTTAAAAATCTAATCTTTAACAAATCAAAAACGAAAATAAACTCTTTAGGAGTTTACTTTGTTTTGTACTTAGAATTTCTTCATCTTCCTAAATTAAAGATAAAATTTATTTCATTTTCTGTCATATTTGATTTTTCTCAACCTATGATTTAATTTGAAAATTAAAATTGTAAAAAAGCATAGGCGAGGAGAAATCTTCAGAAAGTAATTCATTTGTTCCTTAATTGGTTATTCTTCACCCCTGAATTTTAAAAATTTGAAGTAAAGAAAATTCTTAATCTCTGAGTTTCTAAAGTTTGGAATATCCCATCTTTAAAAAAAACAAATGTTTTATATGTCTATCTTTGGAATTTCGGAAAAGCAGAACCGAAAAATTCTTCAGAAGATATGTGTTTTTTCATGTGATCATATGATTTTGCTTCGCATCTGGTTTCTACAGAATTGAAGATCTAATCAGGTTTTCTAAAAATTTAAAAATCCAATCTTTAACAAATCAAAGACGAAAACAAACTCTTTAGGAGTTTACTTTGTTTTGCATTTAGAATTTCTGCATCTTCCTAAATCTAAGATAAAAGAAATTGTATTTACTGTCATATTTGATTTTTCTTCACCTCTGATTTAATTCAAAAATTTAAATTGTAAAAAAGCATAGGAGAGGAGAAATCTTCAGAAAGCAATTTCTTCCTAAATCAAAGATAAAAGATTCATATTTGATTTTTCTTGCCCTCTAATTGAATTTGAAAATTTAAATTGTAAAAAAGCATAAGTTTATTATTTGAAGTAAAGAGAATTTTTAATCTCTGGGTTTCTAACGTTTCGAAAATTCCATCTTTAAAAAATTCAAAGTTTTTATATATCTGTGTTTGGAATTTTGGAAAAACAGAACCGAAACGTTCTTCAGACGAAATGTATTTTTCATATGATTTCGCTTCGCCTCTGGTTTCTACAGATTTGAAGATCTAATCAGGTTTTCTAAAAATTAAAAAATCTAATCTTTAACAAATCAAAGACGAAAAGGAACTCTTTAGTAGTTTACTTTGTTTTGCATTTAGAATTTTTCCATCTTCCTAAATCAAAGATAAAAGAAATTTCATTTTCTGTCACATTTGATTTTTCTTAACCTATGATTTAATTTGAAAATTTAAATTGTTAAAAAGTATAGGTAAGCAGAAAGCTTCAGAAAGCAACTAATTTGTTCCTTAATTGATTATTCTTCACCCCTGGATGCAAAAAATTTGAACTCCGCCCGTGCTGCTTTCGCCCAAAATTTGACTTATGTTTTTTTATTCTAATGATTTGTAATATTAGTAATTTTTAAGAAAGGAGACCAAAGATTAATAAATAAATAAATAAATAAATACATAAATAAATAAATAAATTCTTAATCTCTGGGTTTGGAAAATCCTATCATTAAATGTTCTATATGCATATGTTTGAAATTTAGGAAAAGCAGAACGGAAACTCTTCAGAAGAAATGTAATTTTCATATGATGATATGATTTTGCTTCACCTCTGGTTTCTACAGATTTGACGATTTAATCAGGTTTTATAAAAATGTAAAAATCGAGAAGACGAAAATAAACTCGTTCGGAATATACTTTTACTTTTGCATTTAAAACTTCTTCGAACCCAGTTTAATTTCAAAATTTAATTTTCAGAAAATTTGAGGCGAAGAAAGTTTTCTATAAAGCAATTCGTTTGTTCTTTATTTCATTTTTCTTCACTTCTGGTAATAATTTGAAAAGTCTTCAGAAAAAAACTTGATGTTTCAAGATGTAATGTTTAGTAAACCTCAGATCAAAAACCCGTTCAAGAAGAAATTACCTTGGTTTTCATTTGATTTTTCACCATAGATAATATGACGAAACATATCCTAAAAAATAAATAACAGACGGCCGATTGTTTCCTTGTTCCATATTTTTATTTCTTCAGATAGATGACAGGAGATAAATAACAGATGACAGATAATAGATGACAGACGGAATACGGCAGATGACAAATGACACGTTGAAGATGTCTGAGGATAGATGATAAATTAATTAAATTATAGATAACAGAAACTATCTATTCTAACTCTAAGCGATGACAGATGACAGATAATAGATGGCAGATAACAGATTACATATGAGAGATCTCAGATGACATGTGACAGATGGCAGGTGACATGTGACAGATGATAGATGGCAAATGATATTAGCGGAGATTTTGAACGTAATCTGGGAAGACGGTTCAAGAATTGATGTAGTATCCAGTCGAACATCTGAACAAGTTCCTTAAGTTTAGCATTTAGTCGTCCCGCGATGTGCTGTTCTACAGGTTCGACAGGTTCCAATAAGACACTGTTGGTCAAGGCCATCGCCAACGAGTGCCAGGCCAATTTCATAACCGATAAGGGTCCCGAATTGCTCACGATGTGATTCGATGAATACGAAGCCAACGCCATTGATATTTTTGATAAGGCTAGATCATCAAGTCCATGTGTACTGTTCTTCGACGAATTGGATAAAAAGCGAAGTTCCGTTGTGGGAACGTGGGACACTCCGGTGGAGCAGATGATCGTGTTATTAATTTGACAGTATCGGCGCGAAGAAGAACGTATACATTATTGGAGCAACAAATAGGTCAGATATTATTGATCCTACAATTTTTTGTCCCGGCCGTCTTGACAAGCTCATCTAGCAAGTTCCGCCCACTATTTTAAAGATAAACTTGCGCAAATCGCCGATGGCTCATGACGTCGACATGAACTACATCGCCAAGGTCACACCCACATTCTTGGGAGCTGCTTTCACCGAAATCTGAGATCATTGATCATCTGCAAATCTAAGACGGTTTAATAGCGTTCCATTTATATTTAGTCCATAGTTGTACCATTAGAAACGTCTAAAAACATGTTCAAGAACTGCCTAGAAGAGTTAAGGTGAAAATGGGTCTCCCTGTCTAACTCCTCTTTAATAGGAAAGTCTGCACCTACCCTCTCTGTTCGTATGTTGGCTTTCATTTTTTAGTCCGGGCATGGTTTCTCTCAATTGAGGAGGGAACATGGTCCTAACGACCTCCTCGATTCCTCCTATAACTTGTGCTCCAACATTAAGAAGTTCTACCCCACTCACTAGAAGGTTGGCCTTTCCCAAACGTTTGCATCCGCCCCCCCTCCTCCTTACCTCGCTTTATTACCAACTTTAGTTGGTCATGCACTCCACCTCAAGCACTGTGTGTTTACCTCCCTTGTGCCTGCATCTAATCAACTCCCTCCTTGCCGCATTCGGCTTGCCCCTCACCTCCGCTATTTCCTCGATACACTCTGTTTTCCTACCCTTTTTCTCTTTGCTAATGCCAGATCAGACTCCTCTCGTTGCTTATTTGAGTACTCGGCCTCGCCTACACTTGCAAACCTATGGCGACCTCTTATATAGTGGCAGAAGTCAGCTTCCCTCGCCTTGGCCCCGTCCTACCTCACTGCCTTGATGCCCTGTTCGGCATTAGAGAAGTAATATACCAGTGATCGCAGAATCGTTCCTCTTGTTCCACCACCTACTCCTTGATACAGCCCAGCTTTACATCATCGACTCGGTATTTTACCTCTACATCGAGGACCGCCATAACCTCGAGTAACATATCCCATGTCTTAACGGCTCCTCCCATCGGTGTGCCTTTGCATTGAAATCACCGGCTTCTATTATCATAATACAAAAATGCTAACAAAGCCTTCGAATGTCCCAAACCAATCGCCGAATTCGAACTATATCCTGTTGGGAGAGGTGTAACAGAACAAGGATGTGTTCCCTGTCTTTCTGACCCATTCTATCCTCTCAACCTGGGATCCCCGACACTGTTGCCTGACCCCTTAACTCTAATTCAATACATCAGCATTTTTTCATAAAATATTTTATCCGAAGAGTTTTCTCGTTTTCCTGTTTCCAACTGCGCTACACCAATGAGATCTAAAATACATCGAAACCGGTCCGTGGTTATTTTGAAAGGGAACAATAATTAAATATATCCTTTTTTAATTAGCAAAATTACTCGATATTTATGTGTAACAAAAAATAATTGTCGATTTGAAAACGATAAAATTTAACAAATTTGAGTTCTATATTAACAATATTCACTTGCAAATCTTAATAAGTCCTATATTGATCATTACTCTACAATTACCAAAAGTGTTGCTTTATTAGTTGAACACCTAATTATTTCCTGACCAAATTTTTATCTCCAATTAAAACAAGGACATACAAATGAATATATTGTATTGTTTAAAACATATTAGCATTAAACAAATTTGGTGAAAACTTTTTTTTTCGCGAACGTATTCATTAACGTCCTGTCAGACGTTCGTTACATAACAGATGCGTTGGCGAACAGTTTTCAAACAATAATGATAAATAAATTCGAATAAGGTAAGAAGAATACGTAACAATTTTTTTATATTTCCGAAATAATACTTCTGAAAACTATTATGATAAAAATAATTCTTCGTATCGTATCAAGATTTGCTTATTTTAATGAATACAAAAACACTACATATTTTATTACCATTTATGGACAAGGACATGTTATCTATTTATAAATAATACTAATTCTATAAATAATTTAACTTTCTAGAAAATTGCTATTTCGAATTTTTAAGTATTGTTATTACATATAAAAAATCCTGTGAAGTTAAAATCTAGATAATAATGATTACTTTCGTTTAATTGTTTAATACTATATAAATATAACTAAAAGAATAGAATTTTAGGATGGAACATTTTATAAAAGAAGCATTTCTGCTTTAATCATGTATAGAATTTAAAATTTTATAAATTAAAAATTCCGTTTCTTGTATTTGTTTCCCATTAATCCGTTGGTGAAAGATTATTTTAATAATAGGTAGTTGATTAGTGATTGTTTTCATTAAACAAAAATAGTAGTGAATAGTAATATAAAAGTTTGGAAATAACCTTGTAATTGTTAAAACCAATCCCAAATAAAAAATCGTGTGTGATAATTAATTTTATTAATCTTATTATAAAAAATCAATCCTACCGTATTTACATATTTCATTAGCAAACTAATATATCTCAAAATCAAGTTTAACATATTTTTAAGGCTAAATTATTATTAAAAAAACAGTAATGTTGCTTTTTCCAGGCGTTTTACTTGCTAATATCGATTTTAAGACTAGGTGAAAGAATATTATTCTTTAAACCTTTTTTTTTCTAAGATGCGTTTTGTTTAAATTTATAATTTTTTTGTAAGCTACAATAAAAACTAGTTTAAAAATGACAATGGCAACATGACAGTACTTTCCCCTTTACTGTTTGTTGTTAAAAGTCTTTATTTTTACATTTTTTTACATCAGGAACATTATCAGACGATAAATAAAACTACACTTTGTTAATTTCACACACGGTGTTTGTATAGTTTTATTTATCCTCTAATAAAGTCTCCTTCGAGATATATCACAAAATTATGGCTTCAAGCATCCAACATATTTTCACTATCAATTAAAATACATATTTTTGCGATTAAATATGAAAAACAAACTGCAAAACACGAACTAAAAATTAAAACGATGTGCAAAAACAGAAAATAATTATTTTAATAACTACTACACTTAATGTTTAAAGACGTGCATAAGAAAAAAATTACATAATTAAATCTATCGCATGCGGATAAATTCAAATTTCACCGTGGATAATTACAGAACTTGAACGAGTTCATTAAGTTAGCAATAAACAGCGTCTGCAATAAACTTCTAAAACTTGATATTGATTCCACGTGTACTTTAGTCGAGTTGAAGTTTAATTAAATTCATTCAAATTTGTGCAAATTATTTCATACGCGGCCGTTTCATAATTTAATGTCTAATAATAATTACGTTAAGTTGAAACCCGTCCATATTAAGCAACTGGCACGTGTGTACTCATTATAGAAAAAATAATATAATTATTTACCATGCTATATGAGAATCTAATTTAAGAAATTTTTAACGTATGTGTATTCAGATTTAGAAAATCTAATTATAGTTTCATCATGTTACTTTACCTGAGAGCCCAAAAAGCAGAGATATATAAATAATTTTTAAAATTCACAAAAAATACATGTTTGAACATAATCATTGATTTTAAACCTTCAGACACACAATGTAAATTCGTTAATTTTCAAGCAATTGCATTACAAATTGTTGCTAAATTGTATGAATTTAATGTTTGCTGTTTCTATTTAATAGGTCATATAGAATATGTGCTTATTTAAATAAATTTCTTCTTCTTCTTTAACTAGGATTAGATCCTGTTTTTTTTTTTATATAGCTGCAATTTTTCACATAGATTATATATTTTGTTTCTTCACTAGCTATCAACCGGTGATCTTTGTTAAACTGATTCTTAACTAGATGGACTGAAAAGTCTTTATCTTAACACATAGATAGCGCCACAAACTAAAAACTTTTATACTTCCTATAGAGTTCCAAGCTTAATGACCTCTCAAGATTTTCTGATCTTTCGGTGATTTGTGTACAAGTTATAACTTTCGAAGTTTCGCTACCTCTGAATTTATTTTTACTATGGAAAAACGTGAATTTCATCTTTTGTTTACATATTGCTTTATATTCATAAAAACACCGTTGAAGCAAAGGCACGGCTTGATTAATGTTACGGCTGATGTTCCGTAATTCAACCATAAAATATTGGTTTGCGTAATCGTAAGATCACAAATAATGCACTATATTCAAAAATCCAGGCAACATAAAAATAAACTAAAATCGTGTTAAATGACTGCAAAATAAAATTAAGTGAGCTGAAGGGAACGTATTGCTCATATAAACCGTGAATATTTACATATAAAAGAGCATTGCCGCGATTTTTGACAATTGTCCAAAAAGCAGAACTTATTAGACTTTCAAAGCAACATCTGGTCCTGTTAAACTGCAATAAGAAGAAGTTTTTGCATCGATTTATGATAATAGATGCAAAATGGATCCATCACTACACACTGAACCCAATCGACAGTTAGCGGAGTTTGGGATACCCATGACATTCATTGATTATCATGAACATGGAAATACTATCAATAAAGAATATTACTATGCATTACTAAATCTATTGGATGAAAAGGTCTAGGTCAAAAGGCCACAAACGTCAAAGAAAAACAAACAGTACTCCAAGTCACTGAGCTTGGGATATGACCCATAAAATAAAGAAATTGTGCTCTGAATTGATCCCACATCCCCCGTATTTTCGATGGAAGTTAAGTTGAAAACGAAAACCTATTTTAAGGGACTATTTTACAAACAGACACAAAATTGAAAAGAGAATGCAGTTAATAAGAATAAAACGCATCACTAAAAGTAGTGGTGGTAAATTCATTTTGTGTGAAGTATCTCAGAATAAATTTAAATCCAAAATTTAACAAATCAAAAACCGTTCTATTTTTAACAATTTGACCAATACTGTAACAAAAACACATTTTTATGCGATTTAAAGCAAAAATACTACTAATATGTTAAATATCTTCTTAAATAACAAAAATAATGTAGATGAATTGGTATATTTCGATATGTCATTTAGAGTCTTTTGGCATTTCTATGTATTAGTATTTTACCTGAGTGTGAACCTATGTTTTAATATGCATACATTATCTCGCATTTATATTTTATACATTTATATTTTAATCATAACCAAATATAATGATATGTTTAATGCTTGAAGCCATCACTTTGTGATACATCTTGAATCAAGAATTTTAAATGAAAATACACTTCGTTGATATCACACACAGGATTTATTACGTGACTATAGTTTCAACCTTTACGTAATAAATCCTGTGTGTGATATCAACGAAGTGTATTTTCATTTAAAATTCCAAATATAATGACACGTAGTGTTAATTAAATAACCCTTCTTAGGGAAAAAAGCCATATTTGGCAAATAATCTCATGAATTGTCATCAAGAAAGTCTTCATGGAGCAACTGATACCAGAAGAATAGAGGGTGTGAATGGAAGAAAATATATTTTGTGAATTCAAGCCTTTCTAAATACGATCAAAATTTTTGTAGATTATTATTATGTATAATATTAGAATCTTTTGTAGTATGTTGGAGAAATAAATACCTAATACCTAATATTATTAGTAAACCTAAATTCATTGTAATTAGTAAAGATGCAAATAAAAGATGCGAACTAATTATCAACAACATCCTAATAGAGATGGTGTTTGCCTACTTGGAAACCATGATCAATGTTAATTGGAACTATTAACAGAAGATTAGGTGCATAATAGAGGAAGCAAGAGCTGCCTTTAACCAAATGGCTAAACTGTACAAAAGTCACAGCTTCAGTTCGATATCAAAATCATACTTCTTCAATGCTATATTTTCTCGATACTTTTCTATGAAATGGACAATAACCGAAGCAAAGCAAACAAGACTCGAGGCTTTTGAAATTTGGCTATACAAGAGAATATTGAGAATCTCTTGGGTACACAGAGTGACCAATAATGCAGTGATGGAATAAATGAAGAAGGATTTGGAAGTAGTGAAAACCATCAAGAGAAGAAAACTAGAATACCTTGGAGACATTATTAGAAACTTGAGTTTATTAAGAAATGCTCTCTTGACACAGGCAAAGGTAAAACTGGATGAAAATGATTATTCAGAATTCCGAAACTAAAAAGAAATACAATATTTCCTCACAACTACTCCTGTAAATACCTAGGCATCCTGTTCGACTCCCAACTCTCCTTTAAAGCCCATGCACAAGCTACAAAGGTCAAGGTTAAAACTAGAGCTCGGCATTTCCGAGCATTAATGTATAAAAACCAGGGTATTTCTACGAAAACAGCAGTGACAATATACAAATCCATTTGTCGAGCTCTTATAGACTACGGTGCAATCCTTTTCAACCAAATCCGTCCTTCCACTCTCCACCACTTTAACGTCGCCGAAAGGTCAGCCCTACGAACCCTCACCAAACTCAGACACCCAATTAACCCGATCCACAATCCCTCAAACGTGCTCCTTTATGAATACACCCAAGTTATTAAGTCTTAAATTTCTCAACAAATTTTGCATTACCCGAAATCCAAATATCCCATCTAAATATAAACGCCCTTCAGTCACCCTACATCAATTCATTAGTGCGAATCATCCGGACAGTTAAGCTAGCTAGCAAAGTTATTTATTTTTTTACACATAATTAGAGTCAAGGCAGGGCAGAAAGACCGATGGGCGATAGCCCAAACGGACAGACTAACACATTAGATATCATTTGTAAATGTTTTTAACTTTGTATATATGTTCGAATAAAGATGTTATTCTCTCTCATAGACATAAATCTCAGAAATTAAACCAATGAATACTTTTATTCCACAGAAATAATCTTCAAACACTTTTACATATTTTCTTCAAGAGGTGTGGACAAAAACCAAATTGAAAATTTCATTAAGAACATGTTAAATAAAATGGATATGACTAAAAGTTTAAAATACCCTTACTCACTGTTGAGTAAAAGGATATTTTAAACTTTTAATAATAATTACTCTTCACGTACTCAAATATTCCAACAGAAATAAAAAAGTGGATATGGTTGGAAAAGTAAAAATATTACATTTAGAAAGCTCACTTCAAGAATTAAAAACTAGTATTAAGTATAGCATACTATTAAACCTAAGATCACACCCTTTAGAAAAGTCTCAATTAACTTTTTAAAATTAATAACTTTCTAAAGAAATATCTTGGGCTAAAGCAGAAGAATATTTCGTAACATTTTATAATAAAATATTATTAATATCGAAAATTTGGTTCGCCCCATATCAAACAAATCACGTTTACAAAAATGGTCAAAAGTCAAAATATTCTTAGAATAGTCCAGGAAGTAATCCTTTGATTTTTTGCCGTATGTTTAATAAATACCCTGTATGGAGATTTCTAAAATTTTGCATCATATAAAATAACTCGAGATGATCAAACAATACTATATTAGTAACAGCTCATATGTGCAGAAGCGATCTTAACACAGCAAAGTCGACAAAATATTAAAATTAAATATGTTCTGCCTCTGCTTACTTGTTACAATCTATATAAATAAGATCTAATAACACTTAAGATGATTTTAAACCTCCAATATTAATTTATATTAATAAATCCAAATTCTAAACTACATGAAAAGGGCAGGTGAATTAGTTGTCATACAAACGGTATATAATAGGTCCTTAATAGTTTGAAACTCCATGCTTCCTCTACATGAATACGAATTTGAAATGATTTAATATTTTCTTTTAGATTATGTTTTTATTATTAATCAAGTACTTTAGATGTTGGCAACTTCAGAAATACCATTATTCAGAAATTAAATTTGTTAAGAATAAACATAAATATAAACACAATTATTAAAGTCCAAAGAGATATTTTTAAAGGATTTAAATGTAATAATTATAAGGAAATTATTAGCAAATCCTAAACTTCAAAAAATATATAAGATGTATGGGTAGTACTTCTAAAAAATGTGTATAATGCCTCATTACTTCTTGTTTCTTTACTCAAATGTGATTTTGAAATTATGGCTTATTTTCTTCTCAGTGACTCATATTGATCAAGAACTCAAGATGGCTTTAATTCCTACAAAAGTTTTAAATCTAAAAAAGTTTCTTCTGGAAAAACTGAACTCATCATCCTTCCTGTACTCAAATGAGATTTCGAAATTATTGAATTTTTTCAGTGCACTCTAACGATCAAGTACTTAATATGGCATTTATTCCTATAAAAGTCTTAAATCTAAATGTATTCTTTGGATCGGTGCTATTTGAATAGTAAAAAGTTTAACCATTTTAACAAGAACCATTTTGGAGCAATAGATATGTTTGGTAGCAGTTTACGAGAGGCTAGTACACCTCACAATTACCCCATTTGGCCATTTTATTTCTCAGACTTAAAGAACATTAGTTAATTACGGCTTTTTGATATTCACAAAAACCAAAAAGTTTTACAACAAATATATTTGATATATTTCACCTAAAAACAAAATGAAGGTGGAATAAACTTAAAATTTAGACTCAAAAATTAGATTGATCATTTAGAAAATTTGTAAAAAAATTTTACACAATGAATTAATCTCAAAATTAGTTAAAAATAATTGTTTTATATAATACTTTTATATTTTGCAATAAATTTATTTGATATTTTTTACCTAAAAACAAAATGAAAATGGAATAATCTTAAATTTGGGATCCATTAATAATTGAAATTAAAAAAAAAAATCATTCAACAAAGAATTTAGCTCTCTAAAGCTCAATTTAGTTAGTATATAATTGTTTTATAATTTACAATCACAATAATTGATATATTTCACCTACAAACAAAATGAGAATTAAATAAACTTAAATATGAGACTTAAAATTGGATTCATCATTTATATCATAATATTATTTATAATAATAATAATAATAATAAATTATCAATTATGGTGATCTCAAAATTGGTTAAAAAGTAATTATTTTATAATTTACATTTAACATAATTGATATATTTCATATTCAAACAAAATAACAATTAAATAAACTTAAATTTGAGACTCGAAAAAATTGGATTCATTTTGTAAAATTTGAAAAAAAAACATAATCCGACTATGAATTAAGCTCTAAAGCTCAAATGTAGTCAAGAAAAAAAAAATATATTACGATAAAAATAATTGATATATTTTGCGTACAAACAAAATTGCAATTGTATAAACTAAATTTGAGACTTAAATAATCGAATTCATCATTTTTTAAAGTTGTTTAAAAATAATCCAACAATAAATTAGACTCTGAGGCTCAAAAGTAGTTAAGAAATAATTGTTTTATAATTTAAAATCAAACTATTGACATATTTCACCCATGGAGAAAATGACAATTGGATAAATTTAAATTTAAGCCTTAAACATATGATTCATCATTTTGAAAAGTTAGAAAAATTAAATGAATTAAGCTTTGAAGTTCAAAATTAATTAATAAAATGATTATTCTATAATTTACCATGAATATGATTGATATATTTTCCCTAGAAGCAAAATGATAATTAAATAAACTTAATTTTGATACTCAAAAATAGGATTCTTTACTTTGAAAATTTCTAAAAAGTAATTATGAAGGGCTTTCAGTTCGTGAAACATTTTGATAATTCAAAATATATAAAACAATTAACTTTGTTCTTATCACTTCTAAAAGAAGTGATACCAAGGCAAACCAAGTTATTTTGATTATTTTTTATTTTGAATTATTCTAAAAAATAATCCAGCAATAAATTAAGCTTAAAATTAGTTTAAATTTTTTTTTTATAATTTACAATCATACATTTTACTTACAAACAAAATGACAATTAAATAAACTTAAATTTGTGACTCAAAAATATAATTCAACATTTTAAAGTGTTATACAAATTAATCCAATAATGAATTAAGCTCTAAAGCACCTTCGTAACATTGCGTTACGTCTGCGTCACCAGCAAAACTCTTCTCTTTCAAATCTCTTCTATCCTCGGAAACAGGGAGCCGTCCGAAAGTGCTAAATCTGACGAATAGGGCGAATAGGTCAAGGTAGTGGTTTTAGTCAAGGCGAAAAAGTGGCGAACACTGAGCGAGGAAGAACCACTCACCGGAACTTCACAAAGGTTTATTTCTGCGCAACCTTTTCATAACCTCCAAACAGAAACTTGGTTAACTGTCTGGTATTGAAGGACAAACTCTGATAATACGGTCCCTTTGAGGTCAAAAATCAGATTAACATCATCTTCACATTTGCCTGCACCTACCGAGCTTTCTTGGATGAGGTTGACTTCCAACAAAATGACGGTTGTCTTCTTTCTAGATTGCACCTATGATACTATGACTCGTCATCTATTGTTTTTTTATCGCCATTACATGTGTCTTTTATTACATGACATGCTTAAATACCATAATTCCTTTTATTTCTGTTGAGAAGTCTCGGCATGAATTTTTCTATCTTTCTTCGTATTCCCAAATCAGCGGTGAAAATGAACTAAATTTAACTCTAGAACAACCCGGCTGAGTCCTCTCACTGGTCGATTGTCTTCATCTGGCTACGGATTTTGCCTATATTGTCCTTGCTTCCATCAATTGATGACTACCAGAACAAGGCTAATCTTCATTATTCTTTTTAAGTTGTTTGCATTATACCAACAGTTTTCTCTGCGTTCTGGACATTTCTCATTTCGCTAGTCACTATCAGGTGACACCGCCTGGTAGGGTGGCTAAGGAGAAGTGCCACAACATTCCTCTGCTCGCACAACCTGGTACTATAAGTACATGATTCGCAGAACTACGATTTAAGTTATTTCGTATATAAAATAAAGTACGCATTACCTCCGAGCAATTACTTCAAATACATGTCAATTCAAAACAATAATATAAATTATTTTATTTAGACATTATCCCTTATCTAAACTATATACAGGATTAGGAGAAATTACCAGAACGGTCGATTATTTCAAACGATACAGGAGGTAGTAAAAAATATCTTATGTAAAAGTTGTAAGGCTTTTATAAATCTACTTATCTATAATGAATTAGAATATACAGGGTGGCCCACAAAATTGTGATGAATTAAGATTATACCTCTTTAAATGGAACACCCCATATATTACTATTTATTTTGATAGTTTTTATTAACCATACGTTATACCTAAATTCATAAGTTTTTAAATATTAAAGAATATCAATGTAATATTTGATCGAAATCTTAGTTAACTGATCAACACAAATTATGTATGGCCTTGGAAAATAATCCGAAAATAATGTCAAAGTTAAGCAAACAAGTAAATTTCATCATCTGCTTACTGAAACAGAGAAAATCAATATTTTAGTTTTGGGAGGGAGTATGGCCATAAAAAAGATCATATCGGGAGGTATGTAATATTTATTAACAATTTGTAACCAGTCAAATTTAAAAAAAAAATGCAGTTTTACATAATTACTGGGAGTGTAAAAAATCAACCAAAATCTGGAAGATCTAGGAGTGCTACCGCCAAAGATAAAAAATTGGACATTCAGCTTTCAATACAAGAAAATCCCAGACAATCCACCAGTCACCTTGCTTCGGATCATGAAATTGATCCAACATTTGTAAGAACTATTCTTCATACCGAGAAAATCCATACAAAGTTAATGTTGTACAAGAACTTTGTGGCGTTGACTACAATCGAAGACTACAATTTTGTGAAATAACTACGAGAAAGATTGAAGAGAACCCACATTTGCCAAACCATATTGTTTTTTCGTAGAAAGGGACCTTAACACTACACAGAATGATTAATAAACAAAATTACCATTACTGGGAGCGAAGTAACCCAAACTGGCTTGAAGAACTACACAGTTCCCAGAAAAATGTTGACTGGGCTGAATTGTTTGCGGGACATGTAATTGAACCCTTTTTTATCGAGGAAAATTTGACTGGTGAAAGTTATCTCCAATTCTTTCAACAAGAAATAATTCCAACTATAAACAATTTAACTCCCGATATTAACTTAACCTGGTATCAGCAAGATGGAGCTGCTCTGCATTTTTTCTCGAGAAGTTAGAGAACTTTTGGATTCACGTCCCCAAACAGGAAGAAGAGGGCCGTCACAGTCCTTAGATTTCTTTTATTGGGGTTACTTGAAAAATAATGTTTATTTGAACAAATCTAATAATTTGGAAGAACTAAAAATAAAATTTTAAATGAAAGTGAGAAAATAACAAGAGAAGTGTTTTTTTACATACCCAACAACATTTTTGCGACAATATTTATTATCGTCATTTATTAAAAATAAAGCAGTTTTTCCATGACATAAAACGATAGGTTTTATGTTAACTTACTGTAATTTATTTTGAATTTTGTAACTAAACAAAATGTCATTATATCTAGGAAACTAATGAATTTAGGTATAGTGTATACAGGGTGACTGAGGAAAAATCTTTGGTGCTGTATCTCACTTATTTTTTATCCGATTTTAATAAATAAAACATTAAATTAAACTATTTTTAAAAGACTTTAATAGGATCTGAACTGTTATTTTTTCTCGCACCCAGTTTTTGACAAAATACGATCAACATTTTTTTTTTTTAATTGCACTGTATATATATTTTTATTGATTCGCAAGGAGATTTTTTTTCTGAATATAAAAATGTAGACAAATTTATCCATACATCAAACTTAAGTCGAGAAATTGAGGATTAAAAAAATAAATAAAAAGTGAAGTATCCATTGTAAACAATATACAGACCCTATTTTAAATGTCAAAAGTGACAGTGACAGCCATTGATACAATACTGCAACGATTTTTAATTATTTCATAACTAAAATGTTGCAATATTTCAAACACTGTACTAGAATTTTGTGCTCCTACAGAAATCGTTTTTCAGTTTTTGAAATCTTGCAACATTTTTATTATGAAATTATTAAAAATCATTGCAGTATTGTACCAATGACTGACACTGTCACTTTTGACATTTGGAATAGGCTCTGTATATTGTTTACTATGGGTATTTGATTTTTAATTTTTTTTTAATCCTCAATTTCTCGACTTTTGTTTGATGAATGGATAAAATCGTTTACAAATTTAGATTCAGAAAAAAATCTCCTTGCGGATCAGTACAAAATATATATACAGTGCAATTTGAAAAAAAAAAGTTGATCGTCTTTTGTCAAAATCTGGATGCAAGAAAAAATAATACAGTTCATATTAAAGTCTTTTAAAAATCATTTAATTTGATGATTTATTTATTCAAATCGGATCAAAAATAAGCGAGATACAGCACCAAAGGTTTTTTGTCAGTCACCCTGTATATAATAAATAATAATATACAGGGTGTTCCATTTACAAAATGTAACCTTAATTCATCACAATTTTGTAGGCCATCCTGTATATTCCAATTTATTTCAGATAAGTAGATTTTATAAAGCCTTATATTTTTTTATAAATATCATGTTTTGCTGTCTCCTGTATCTTTTGAAACAATTGACCGCTCTAGTAATTTCTCCCAACCCTGTATATTTAAAATATTCGATAAGTAATTAAATATTTATATACATAATTATTGATTGTCTAAAAGGTTTTTAAAGTAACTTAGAATAAACAAAACTAGATGTTGCGGAAACGAATTACCTTTGTATTTGATGATGTCTAATCAAATCTTATGTAAATCGTTTTTATTTTTATTGAACGAAGGTTTATAGGAATTCAGGTTAAGGAAGCATGGATAATTTAAGAAGTTGCCATAACCATTTAGGGCTCTTACTTACGACCATTTCAGTCAATTACATACAATTAGAAATACAAATAACGATCGTTTTATCCAAATTATGCTCCATCATATCTTACTAAATTGTTTTGCTTTGATTTTATCATAGAGATATTTTATCGAGAAAATATTGGATATGATAGGAAAGAAATTTTACAACCTTCATTATAAGCAATTATCCATATCACTCTTCCACTCCATCAGACATGTGACAGAATGTTGCATTGAAATGATTTATTACGTCAAAAACGATTAAATAATTATAAAATTTTAATAACTCGCTTCACATTTCAATAAACCAATCAACAATTAAAATGAATTTATTACAATAATAACATGAATTATTATATCAAGTCCAGACAAATAACTGTAATTTTATAAATTTACTTCTCCTTCCAGCAAAACTATAACAATTAAACCCCACAACCATGAGCCAATTATCGCTGAATGTAAATCAATATTAATTGATGGCAAAGCATCACAGCACATAAATTGGCGGCGAGCAGTTTAAATTGATGGATTTCGCTTGTCGCTGTCCTATTTCCATTGCAGAACTGCTTAGTACTACGAAACCGGTGGCCGGTAGGTGTTAAAATTAACGTTGACTAATCAGCGACATTATCAGTGCATTGTTTGTTTTCGGCATTCGCGCAGGAAACAAGGAAGTGTGCTTTGATTGTGTGTGTGTGCGCGCGTGATTTTGTGCGGTTCGATGCTGCCCACCAAGACATGGATTTCTACGTATTATTTCAAGGTAATGATTCCGGAAACTATTTTGACAGCTATTTTGAGTGTAATGTTGTATTAACGCTAAATTTATGTTTTAAAATAACTTCAAAGCACATTCTGTCTATACACAATGCCAATCAAGTGTCAAATATTATTTATGCTGTAATAATAACTTCCCTTATTTTATTTCATGGCAAATTGATATTTTGTTTCTTTAGTAACACATGATAAATAATACATATTGACTTTTATAAAATACTGCCGTTGTTTATCGTTTATGTTAAGCATTAATTTAAACTATGCCAGTATTTTCTAAAATTCATATCTGTATATACCCATTTTTTTAAAGTAATTTTCAAATTTATGTTCTAAGTGATTGTGTTTCCAGAATGGAAATAAAAGAAATAATATCCATCATGAAATATGACATAAGAAAAATTTGGACTTTTCTAGAAGCTTCCGCTTAGAATGCGCAAATAGAAAAAGAAACTATGCATCAAATCTGCAAATCTTCAAAAGCAAATGACAATCAGAGATTAAAGTAATGCAAAACTTAGTTTCACTGAAAATTAGCTTCAGTATATCTGTACTAATAAATCATGGAAAATTGCAACATTTAATTTACATTACAGGATACTTAAGAAGAGTTTGAAACAATTCATAATATTTACCGTTTCTATTGCAAATTCTCTATTAGGAATGAGAATAATACCAATTATCATATGATTAAATATTACATCACCGTGACAAGATTAAAATAATGCAAAACTTAGTTTTAGTGAAAACACAGTTTTTAGTATATCTATACTAATAAATCATGGGAAATTGCAATATTTAAATAACATTACAGGATACTTAAGAAGAATTTAAAATAATTCATCATATTTACCGTTTGCTATTGCAAATTCTTTATTAGGAATGAAAATAATACTAATTATCATATGATTATCTATTACATCACCGTGCCAGAAATTCCAAGAACCGAATTTATATTTCGGTAAATTTGATCGTTTAAGGATCCTTGAATTAAATGAATGAAAGAGTGTGTAAAAACACACTGTGATGTTGTATAATAAGCAATTATAAATGTATTATTAAAGTCATGGGCGCATGAATAAAAGATATTATCCAACACGCGATGCCCAATTGTTTATGTGGGATCTGTTCATTTAGTGCATTTGGTGTAGGGTTACACATTTTCAGAAATACCACGTTTCATATTATCACACAATTAAAATTAAAAAAATATATTATTAAGTCAATTTATTTTTATAATCTGCAATCTTTTCTAATCCTAATATTTTTTTTTGTAAAAAAAATAGATAATTAATTTTTAGAAAGTTGAAACATTGTGGGCAAAATATTAAACTTCTGTTCTTGTGGCACTAAAATTGAAAACTGTGGAGTTGCTAAAACTCTTTTTTTATCAGCGTAGAAAGTGTCGGTCATCTTGGTAAGCCTAAAAGTAATATCCAGCTAGTTTTCATTATTCCTCTTTTATCATTTTGGACATCAAGGTCCGATTTTTTTTTCTAAAGGTAAGGTAAACTGGAGACATCCCTACTGCACAACAATTTTGAAATGAAAGTGATGATGTTGGAATGGAACAGTGATCTTTACTCAGCTCTTCTAGCACCTCTTCCGAATTGCTGGCCCCTTTACTGAAAGTAAATCCTCCTATAATCATCAACTCTTTTCTTTTTTCTTTCCGCAAGTTATTGGCTTCTTCGATCGAACTTTCTGAACAAATAGTGTCCATGTAAGTATTATAAAGTACCGCCGATGCCTTAGGAAACTTAGCACCTTCATCTTGAGCGAGTTGATGAAGTGTTTTAATTGCTAGAAACGGTGATGAAGATACGCCGTGTGTTACGATTCGTAGCTCATATTCCTTTATCGAATCAGTTGGATCTTCTCTCCAAAATATGCGTTGGTACTTCTAATGCTTCTCCGAAAGATTTATGTTTCGGTACATTTGGCGAATATCCGCAATTAGGACGACTGGATTTAACCGCAAAAGTGAAATTATTGAAACAATATCCAACTGCAATTTTGATCCGATATGTAAAACATCATTCAACGAAGTTCCCGAAGTACTCTTCATGCTGGCATCGAAAACCACACGAAGTTTACCAGTCTCACCTTGATAGGTTCCATGATATATGATATAATCACTCATTAATTTTTCATAATAATTTATCAAATCTGAATTACGATCGAGTTTCCTTTCCAATGCCAGAAATCGATTGGTCGAAGTTTTGTTTGAGACGATTTGAAAGGTAATTCAACGACATACCTTTCCGAAGAATCTCGACTAACAGTTTTTTCCATCCAGAAATCAATTGAAGGTCGAAGTTTTGTTTGAGACAATTTGAAAGGTAGTTCAACGACATACCTTCCCGAAGAATCTCGACTTGTGATTTTCCACCCAGATTTCTTCCTTGGTTCGAACGGAAATAGCAAGCGGTTCCTCAATTTTCCAGAAACGATGCAACATCTCTTCCAATGAAGCTGTCTGGATCCATAAGGTTATGAATTCCGATGTTGGTAACCTCGATTGTATCACTCCACTGATCAAATCCCATCCCCAAATGGTTTCCACTGCATCAGGTTTGTCTGGAGGGCCACATTTAATTCCTCCTTTGAGACCCTTCGAGTACCACTGAGCTTCTAACAACACATTAACTAACTCCCTGAGAAATAAAGCAATCACGATCTGCTTGTTTTAAATCCTGGATATGTCGCCAGTTATTCGAATTAAATTCAAATTGTTTCGAGGTGTATGTGATAAGGGAATTAAGAACGATACAGTGAACATTGAAAAGTGGCGGTCCACCATTACCAGCAACATGACGACATTTTATTCTTCCACTAGTATAACCTATGTCGGTATTCCTCAAACCATGAATAGTAACGTTCGCCTTCTTGACATCTAATGCCAAACGATTAGCACAAGCTTGCGAAACAAAGCTGGATTCACTTCCTCCATCAAGCACTGCTCGTATCTGTTGGTATCGATCCCAACCATCAAGCACCAATGCTTGAACAGTACAAAGAAGTACTACTGTGCGATGAAAACTGTTTCCTTTATTCAATGAAAACATGCAAGAAGTGTATGTGTTTTCAGTTTCTTTTTTCTTTGGTGAAGTAGAATCTATATGTAGTAATTACTGATGATTACAGTTACAAGTACGACACGAAAATAAATTTTGACAAACAATCCTTAACGAAGTGCCCGAGAAGTAAACATTTCAAACACAAATGCGTAATTTTGGCCAACTCCCATCTCTTTTTTGCAGTCATTCTCTTGAAATCAGAACATCGGAAGGCCGAATGTCCACCCTGGTGTTTTACGCAGACTAGAGTAGGGTTTGGTATCGAGCGAGAAGGATTTGTATGTACAAACAAATTGGTCGTGCGACTAGCAGTCCTCCAGGAATTTCCCATTGGCAATGAAGAACTTATTCCATGACCCTCGAAAACTGATGCTTTATTATTAAGAAAGGTGGTGAATTCAGAAGTTATAGGTAAAGGATCGCCTAATATCTCTTTCTCCCAGGATTCCCTTAAACTCACGTCTATCTTCTGTCGCATGAGATGAATGATAACAAATCTACATTCATCAACTAGGTGATCTTAACCCAAAGTGTTCCGATGTTTTCTGTGATCGCTACGGCCAAGTTACGAATTGAAGCTTACTGCTTCGACGTTGCAGAAGCGCAGTTACCCGCAAGTATTTCATGCAGCTATTCATCTCAACGGTATATCCCAGCACCTCTATCTTTTCCTTTTTCGTTCTTCGCGTCCTCCGTCTCGACAATAGCTATCACGCTAATCCCCTCTTACTCAGCCAAACGGCCACCAGCGAAACTGCCTTGACTTCTTAAGCTGAATAAAAGAACCTATTTCATCGTAACGATATCATCCACGAAACCCACTAGTTCTACTCCGGGAAATGGCAACCTGAACGATTGGTCAAATGCCAGTTTCCACATCCGATCCTTACGAGATTGTCCCTGTCAACCTTATCGCCGTGAGTTTGCCTCTTTCTTCTTACACCAGAGTCCTTTCCGAAAGGTAACTCCTCACCATACTGAGGTATCCTCCTGTCTACCAGCGCCTCCATTACATTCAACGCTATGTGGCTATATTATTTACTATCCTTCGCGTTAGCAGCCTTATAGCTTCTGTGTGTTGAGCATTGTAGTTTGATGTTTATTTTCTTCATAGAACAGATGATGAACTAAGCAACATATCTAAATGATAAAAAGTTATTACAAAAAAACATTCATGAATTGCGTGTGACACTCGAACGTAACGCTGCTCCAACCGAATCATCAGTTCTGAAGTTGATTCGGAAGTTTGAAACCAGAAGTTTGATGTTGAGACAACAGAACAACCGCGTTCTGTTTGAACACAAGAAAACCTTACTGTAGTGTATGCTAATGTGACCATAAGCCCCAGAAAACTTAATTTTTCAATGTTCAAAGCATGCAATTCTTTCAAAAGATCTAAACACGCATGCATACAAGATTCAACTTACACAAGAGTTGAAGCTTGCAGGTCATGGAAAGAGACATCGATTTGCTCAGTGGGTCTTGGATCGACAAGCGGAGAAGTAAATGAGAAAAGTATTTTTCATCCAACGCTATTGTAAGGTAATGACTTCTATGTCTAACATGTTTCCCATTGGACTCGATCGCAAAGGACAGGATCACGTCCTCCGTTTACTTAATCCGTACCGATGCGGACACAGTTCCCCGTCTTCTTCGATGGTAACCCTAACTCGGTCCACCAGCAGCCTCTCCATCACCTTCGCTTCTGATTCTAGCAGGCGGAACGAACGATGCCCACCGGGTTCTCTTAAGTTTCTGCTCTTCTTATGGATATGAACCAGCTGCCTATTTTTGAACGTGGCCAGTACGACTCCATCTGGGAGACTTCGTGACCTTGAGAGATTCGCTTTGGTTTTCTCATGGTCCCACAGCCTTATGCTCCGGAAGTACAATGACAGCTCCTCCTCGCCTGAGAATATAGGTTTCTTCTGGCTTAATTAATAAAATACGTTAGAATTCAATTCTTCTGGCTTTACTATATTTTATAGTTCTTCTGGCTTTCCCTATTGGACAACGAAAATACTTAGGAGAATTTTCTTCAGGGTCTCGAAAGCGTTCTGATAGTCTCCAGATTCATATGAAGATTTGCCTTTCGTAATATAGCTTAGTGGCTTTCTATATCAACTATAGAAAGATCTGCATTCCTCGGGGATGGTATTTAGAAGAAGTTTAGAATTAAGGCCCTATGCGAAATAAAGCAGGCTCTGTGATTGTGTTACCTTCTCCAAGGCTTGCTTTTAGATATGATGATTATCTTTTCGACAAGGGATTCATATCAGTATCATTTGGTTAAATTGCAGCAATTTTTCTTCTGTTTATTTAAAAACAAATTATTTTAGTATATAATATGTCGTTTTTTAAATTCTATAGTTGATCACTGCATGGAGAAAAATAAGTTAATTAAATCATCGAAGTTAGCCAGTTCTCGGGTTGTCCCCGTCTTTGCATTAACCACTAGAAAGTAGCAGTCGTATTATATGGTATACTAAAATGCTTCTTTTTATTTTCACCTGGTTATAGCCAAACTGTAATTCAATAGAGATGGTTTCGAATTGGCCGGTGGCCTTTCTTCGATGATTTCACTGTTTAGGAGCTCCTTCAGTTCCGCTTTCAGAAGCTCTGAAATTTATTAAACAATTGTAGGTGTTCTTCCAGTAGCTGGTTTAAAAAATTTCATTCATCTTGTAGGTTTTTTAGTTCCGTATTCAGCAACTCCGATTTTGTTTTGATTTAAAGGAAGTAGAGAAGAGGTTGTATAATGTATAAATGGTATAATGAACGAATAAATTCCCAATGTAGCTAAAACGCATGCTGATGACCTACCTGAAACAAACGAAGACCTCATTATGCTGATGGCTAAGTCTTCTCTTGTAAAGTATTCACGATATTTCTTATTTAAAGAAACCACCTACATCGAGGTAAGAAATATAGTTAAAAAAACTTGAACATTACCAAAAAAAATTATGAAATTTATGGAATGACATCGACTTTACTTAAGCAGATAATAGATGTAATTGTGATTCCATTAACAAAACTACAAACAAATAAATGTATGAATTCGCAACAATCTTAAAAAGGGCTCGAGTGTTGCCGTTACATAAAAGGCGGACAAATCGAATGTAAAAAATTACAGGCCTATTTCCATGTTGCCTAATTTATCAAAAGTATACGAGAAAGTGCTATATCAGCAAATAATTTTTTTTATGGAAACAGTAAACTTGATAACAAATAAATAATATGGTTTTCGCCCTGGTCTATCCAAGGGGGATACTGACTTGAGGCATGTATACCACCACCTCATTTTCTGATTTCAGCAAAGCGTTTGACTGCGTTTGTTATGATATTCTAGTGTGGAAATTATGTTTCTACAATTTTCACCCCAGGAGCTGCAAGCTTATAAATTCTTATATGACGCAAAGGAAACAAATTACAGTATTAAACCAACAACTAAATCAGATGAAGTAAACTTGATGTGGGGTGTACCACAAGGATCTATCCTTGGACTACTTATGCTTTTGATTTATATCAATGACTTACCATACTCATTAACTGAAAGTTTTTTTTCTTAATGCAGATGATACTACTGCAATGAACAAACCCTTAGTTTTACAGTCGGCCTTGGATCAAATGCCATACTTCTAAAGAAATTGGCGATAAATAGTAAAAAGACAATTCATCTTACATTTTCTTTAAAAACTCCGACTACCAATCAATTAAACACAATAATTTTTAGGATTTTATTTAGACAATAAACTATCTTGGAATACGCACAGTGGTGAGATGGCACCCAAAATATCTATCTTTCTTTTCCTGAACATTATATCTTGAAATATATATTTGCTAAGACAACTTTCAAATTGCATCGCTAAATCTGGCCTGAGATCGGTATATTCAATGTAAACTTTTTTATATGGACACTCTCTTATGTTTTACTGATTGGAGGGTGGGATAGAGGCCAGTGTTAGTCTTATATAAGTTATGGTATAATAACATGGGGTCACTCAACTATAACAACTCGTTTGTTCGGTTTTCAAAGAACAGCAATTAGAGTAGTATCTAGCATGACATATAGAGAAGATTGTAAAAAACTGGTGATATTAACGCTACGTTCTTTGTATATATTCCATGTTTAATATATGTTCATAAAAATATCAAAAGCAATATCTGCCGCTCACATCTGTCGAAATTCAGAAATGACGTAAATTATTATACTACGCTCTAAACGTGTACAGTAAACTTACAGAGTCCATCAAATCACTTAACCAAAAAGAATTTGAAAAAAATTATAGCATATCTTTTACAAAAGGTATTTTACAATAAATAGAAAAAACACGAAAATATTTTCGTAAAATCTACAACAAATTAGTCTTATTAAGACTACAAGAACAAATCACTTTTGAAACAACTACTTCTCTAGCTAATACTTCGACAGACATTGAATAATACAAAAGTAATTTGCGTGTTACAAAATAGCAAGGCTATCAAAGCAACACTAGTTTGAACGTATTTCTTTCTGTAAAATGAACTAAAAATGATTGAATGTACGTTAAAATAGTTTGTGAGTGACTATACTATGGTAATTTGGAACAAGAAATGAATTTAGATTGATGTAATTAAAAATAAATTAGCAAATGCAATTAAATAATTCAATACTCAATTTATAACCATCTGCAGACACGTTTTTCTTGTAGTCTTAATAAGACTCATTTGTTGTAGATTTTACGAAATATTTTCGTGTTTTTTCTAATTATTAGAAATTCAATTTGTTGGATTCACTTCCTCCATCAAGTACTCCTCTTTCCTATTAGTCCATCCTGGCACTTCACGCAGACTAGAGAATGGTTTGTTTTCAAGCGAGAAGGGTCATCTGGATTTGTATGTACAAACAAATTGGTGGTGCGACTAGCTGTCCCCCGAGAACTTACCATTGACAACGAAGAACTTGTTCCACGACCCCCGAGCACTGCTGTCCCCCGAGAATTTCCCATTGGCAATGAAGAACTTGTTGCATGGTGAATTCAGAAATTTTAGGTGAAGGATCGCCTAATTTCTCATTCTCCCAAGATCTAAACCCCGAAGTACTGAGATGTTTTCTGTGATAGTTGTAGCTAAGTTACGAATTGAAGTTGACTGCTTCGACTTTGCAGTTACAGTTATCCCCAGGTATTTTATGCTGTTACCTATCTCGATGGCCTATCCCAGCAACTGTATCCTTTCCCTCTCATCATCCTCTGTCTAGACATTATGCTAATCCCCCTCTTACTCAACCACACGGCTGCCGCGGCCCTCTTATGCTGAGCTAAAGCGACCATTTCATCGTAACGACAAGGATAAGCGAATAAGAAACCCACTAGTTCTACTTCCGAAAATGATAACTTGAACAATTGGTCAAATGCCACATTCCAGAGGAGCGGGCCGAGAACTGTGAGTTTGACCCTTTCTTCTTACACCAGATTCCTGTACGAAAGATAGCTCCTCACTATACGGAACAGGTACTCTGGTATTCTCCTGTCTACCAACGCCTCTATTATTACCGTTTACGGCATAGTGTTGAATGCATTTTTGCATCCAAAGCTATTGCAAGGTAATGCCTGCTCTGTCTGATTGGTTTCAAATTGGCCTTATTCGCGAGGGACCTCCCCAGAAGGAGCATGTCCTCCGTTGACCAACCTCGCCTGAATCCGTACCGATGCGGAGACAGGTCACCGTCTTCTTTGATCCCTCGGTCTCCTAGCAGATTCTTCAACGCATTCCCTTCTATGTCCATTACGCGGACAAGTCGATGTCCACTGGATTCTTTTACGTTTTTGCTCTTCTCAGGGATTCGCCTGGGTTTCTCTCCTACTGCCTTGTGCCTCGGAAGTGCACGGACAGCAGCCTACACCTCATTGCCTAAGAACATAGGTTTCTTCTGGCTTTGCTATATTTTATAGTTCTTCTGGCTTTGACTATTGGATAACCAGTATAGTTGCGAACTTCCTTCAGGGTCTCGAAGACATACTGATCGTCTCCAGATTTATATCAAGATTTGCCCTCCGTAATCTAACTTAGTGGTTTTGCAATGCAAAAGAAGTTGGAAATAAACTTTCTATCTCAACTATAAGAAAATCTTCATTATTTAGGAAGAAGTTTAAAATAAAGGTCCTATGCAAAATAAAGCCGGCTCTGTCATTCCTCAGGGCTTACTTTTAGAAATGATGGTTATCTTTTTTTTCTATCAGTATCAGTGGATTAAATTGCAGCAATTTTTCTTCTGTTTATTTGGAAAATATTTTTTTTTTGCTTTTGAAATGCCTTTTTTAATTGTAAAGGTGATCACTGTATGGAAAAAAAAATAAGTTGATTAAATCATCGAGGTTTACCAGTTCTCTTCTTCAATTGTCTTTAACCCCGTCTTCACTCGGTGCATTAAACGCTGGAAAGGGTGGCCAGTGGCCTGCATCTTGCCCATTTTTCTTTATTTTCACCTGGTTATAACCTGACTATATTCTGAATTTACCTGTGTCGTGGACCATCAAGTTTTATGATGACATTTAATTTTCTGTAGTTTAAATAATAAACACTTTGTAACTTTGTTTGTATAACACAATTTATTTACTTCTGACTATAGTTTCGGCATCTCAGCGTGCCATTATCAAAACATACAAGTAAATAAATTGTGTTATACAAACAAAGTTACAGTGTCAGTGTTTATTATTTATACTCAACATGTATAACGAAGTAGAAGCCGCAAAAATCAATAATATTTCTGTAGTTTATTTATAGACTGGTTTCGAGATTAGCATGACCAGAAAGCTGAATAGACTTTTGCCTTCATCAATGATTCCACACGTTCAGGAGCTTCTTCAGTTCCGCTTTCATTAGTTCTGAAATTTATTGAACAGTTCCAGTAGCTTTTCGAATTTTTTCATTTATCTTGTAGGTTTTTTAGTTCCCTATTAAGCAGTTCCGATTTTGTTTTGATTTAAAGAAAGTAGCGAAAGAGGTTGTGTATAGATGGTATAATGAATGAATACAGGTAAGGGATTGTCGCATTGAACAGTTTTAGATGTTATTCCAGTAGCTGATTATTTTTTAATTCTTCTGTCAGCTAGTCGGCCTCATCTGATTATAGGCGGATCGTTTTTAATTCAGAAGGCTACATACAGGTTTTACTTCTTGCGGTTGTGCTCTATAAGTTTTCTATCACATTTAATTTTTTTGTAGTTAATGCATAAACTAGATGGAAATCAACACGACCAGAGCAGCCAATAAACTCTCAGTGATTACGACTTACAAGAGCTTCTTAAGACCGGCTTGTTTTAATGGTATATTCCGCGGTTTCAGTTTCTGCTAAATTGTTTTTAATGTTATTCCAGTAGCTGTTTGAAGTTTGCTCATTCTTCTGTGACTGAATTATGTAATGTTTTGATAATTTTCGCGATTTGAACGGACGATCATTAAATATTTCCAATTGCTATTCCAGTTGCTGGTTGATTTTTTTGTGATTTAAAGTTGTTTTTTCTTTTTCTTCTGTCAACTAGCTGTTTTCCTCTCTTAAAATTCCACAGAAGTTAAGTGCAAGTGAATCAGAGAATACATAATTGGAAAATAACCCGCAGAAATGTTCAGATCCTTTCAGATATTTTGGGGTTTTGTGCAATGGCTTTATATGAAGCATGGGTATACTCTGCTCTTTTTCTTGGTATTTATACGCCATGGTCACATTAGTTGCATCTTCTATTGCTCTTTTAAAAGTTGCAGGATTATCCGTTTCTGTTCTTAGAAAGACTTTAAAATAATTTCCTGTTTTTCAAGTAATGTATTTAATAATTGCATCACAATAGTATTTAAATGTTTATATCTAAAATTAAATCTAACCTCACTGACAGAATCTTGGCATGTTGGTTTCCTCTTCTTTGTTTTCTCTTCCTTCTTCTTGTACTTCTATGCCACTGGCTGCTACTCGATCCGCAGCCCTTGTTTGGCATGTACGTTTTTTTCTTCTCTATACTATCGATGGATACATGATTATTTGTCAATGTTCCGCTGCCCTATTCGCTTTTTATCAGTTTCCATCGGAAATGAGCCCAACTCATGTTTCACGTGCAGACAATCTGAACACAAACATGTAACCTCTCAAAATTTAGATTCCTGTCTTAATCAGGCGAGCTCGTTAAAACTATCTGGCTACTTTAGCCCAGCCAGGTCTAGATCTCGGTGTGCCTTACCTCGCTGTTCCTGCGTAAACGAACAAGAAAACATAACATGTTCTATGCTATCTATACTGTTTCCACAGGCACAGTTTTCCGTTTCTGATTTCTTAATATTTTTCAAATATCTGCCAAAATTGCAGTGCCTTGTCCTTAATTGAGTTATTTCCTCCGTGATCCTCCCTTCATAGACCGCCGTCTGTCTATCAAAATTAAATACAGTTAAATACAGTCTAGATCTCGCTATAAGTATCGTGTGGTCCGCGTAAGCTATTAATTCGCAGTCCCTTGGCGAATCTGTTGCAAAAGTGTCGCGTGTATAATTTTCCAAAATCCCGGTCCCTCGCGATTTCTTTATGCACCGATTGCCCCGCGTAATATATTTGTGCGATTCTACTTAACAGAAAATCTCTCGTCAGTTTAATAAAATTTGCTGGAATATTTAGTTTGATGATAATGATTCTGTACAAAACCGTTTGAACTCTCTAGATCGTGTATCTTTATTATTTTTTTATATTCCTCGAATTTTTCATAATATTCGCGCTTTCTATTTTCTCTATCAGTTTCTTTTGGCGACCTATTCCAAACCCTCTTTAATCACCGTACCTAACGCCTTGAATTAATGATTCCTTTGCCTACCACGGTGCTGATTGATTAAATTCCTTTTGAACCGGAATAGCTATTTTACACGCATCAAGAATCAATCTCAAATGATTAACCGATGATATATCATCAAATCACCCTCAATTAGCCCTTCTTTACGAACTCCATGTTTTACCCCATTTAATAATCAATGTATTCCTCCAGGACCTCTCTAAGTTTCTTCAGCGATGGGCAGCGGCTTGTTTTAGTCTGTGGGGGTATTTCCGTCCATCTTTGGTGGCCACAGACCACACAACACGTTCTTTATAATTCGGCACTCTTTATAAGCATGACCGGTTTCTTCGGACTTTCCGCAGACTTGATTCTTCATAGTACAGTTTAAACTACAATGACCGTATGCGTGACACTGATAGCACTGAAGAACTCTCGATAGTCCTCCGCCCACATACTCTTGAAACGATAATACTTCAATCGTTCCTGCAGATAACGTCTAGTCTCTGCCTCGAGGACAACTGTATTCTTATCATTTGTACCTCTGTATCTAACAACACGTTTCACCAACATTAGTTTCTTCAGTTTTTCTACTGTAGAGAACTTGGCCCTCACCTACTTGTTTTGTTTATGTATATTATTATACATAACATCCTCTAAATCGCTATCGTTGATTCTTGCAATTATCATCCATGTTTTTTTCAGCTCCCTCGTCTTAACACATAAGTTTTCACAATTTAAGGACTCCTTCAATTTTCTACGTCCTTCTTCTCAAGGCAACTAATTCGAACAGTGTTATTACCATGTATGCTAATTCGTGCTATACCGATCTCTTCCTCTACTGGATTTACTGCAATCATCACCGCGCACTTGACTTGGACAGCCGTAAGTTTCTCTTCCGGCAATCCCTCCACAATTATTTCGTTACACATAATCGAGTTAGCGTAACTTCTTTTTGGCGATACCTCCGGCGTCATCGTCGGATGGGGTTCCGCAGCCTTCAAAGACGAGGCCTTGATGGCTGGTTCGACTAACCTTTGGTTAGCCAAATCTTGTTGACCTTGCATATTCACTAGCATGCCACTCATCAGTAACATCTTCTTCACCATAGTGTCAACATGCTTCCGGACCCCATTCCGGCCTTCTTGCGACATGCTCGTCGCGGGTTCAGGGACAAAATTTTTGATCTTGTCACATAGATCACACACACTCGCAGCAAATTCCTCACCTTTCATCATTTTAACAACACGAAAACAAAACTCACGTAATATCGCAGGTATTAACCCAATAAAAGCGCTCGCCAGGGGATTTTAAGAGAGGACCCGTCCTTACTACTCGAAGGCTGAATTACAACTCCTTCATCAAGTAGAAGATTACGCCACTAAGTTTGTTCCTGGTACTATTTTGAAATTTGGACTACAAAGATAATTTTCTGTCCTTTAAGTAAGAGATTATCCTAAAACGCGGTCCCAAAAACATCATACTTCCCTGCCGGACCCTGTATAATATTTCTCGCATAACTGCTTCTTTTAGAAAAGATGAAGTTTTCTCAGAAACCATGTTCTTATTTCAGGGAGATGTTTAGGCAGTTTTGTTTCGTGCTTCTGGCATCAGTAACGGTAAATAACATTATATCTGACTTTGACGTTTTTCTTTCATCCAATTATACGCTTTGGCTGAATATTACAGAATTAAAAGGTTTCCTAAAAGTATTGCTGTCTTTCTTTGTGGTAAAAAATCATTTTGGCATCAAATTTGCATCACAAGTTGATAATAAATAATGTTAAAAGAAATATAACTAAAGAAGCATGATGAATAATGTTTTGTAATATTTGCGCGTCAATTGTTATTCAAATTAGTAATGCTTGAGGAAAATTAGGAGGACGTTACGTAATTGATATCAAATCTATCGTTTACGGATAAGCTTGCGAACGTTGGTAATAGTAGAAATATTAACCGCAATACAGTTAATTTAGGCTTTTGGCCTATATCACGTACTCGAAGCTATAAAATGCAGATTTTGTATTATCAACTGTAATCAGTCGTGTTTTTTCTACACAAAAATTTGCACATTAAGTTTATAAGTTTATACTTCATTTATCAAATTAGTGATTAAAAACAATTATGCTTAATATATTTGTTCATGCTTATTATTTTACATTCTCTATGAAACAAAATATAGAAGTTTGATTTGAAGAAACACATGTATTGTTCCACGACTTAATTTTAATTTTCCGGCATATGTGAACTTTATTTTTTGATAATCTTCCTCTATTATATCTATAAATTAGAAAAATAGAAATAAAAAGGTATGTATCAGAAAACCAAAAATTCTCTTAAATGAGCTATGAAACGTCTCTCTTTTAATTTACCTTTTCTGTACAACCTCTTCTGTACAATCTCTTCCTTTTCTTGAGATAGATAGTTGTTGACCCATGCCCAATGATTCCGTGTGCTGATTATACATATGTTACAAAAAAATTTAAGAGGTTAAGAAACGAATATATATATATATATATATATATATATATATATATATATATATATAACAATAAATTTTATAACCAATCACAAATACCCGATATGCAAATTTCCTCAGTGCAAATCCTCAAAGACACCGACGCTCATTACAATTACATATATGCGTTAACAATACAAAACATTAAATGAACGCGTGCAAACAATGAGTCCGTATTGATTCTTTGCATACAATTATCGAGCACACTCGAAAAGTGCACAACCAACATAAGCCATTTGCATATTTGATTAATGCACCTCTTCGTCCATTGAAGGTTTTAAGTAATTTCACGAGGCAGCGGTCAATTCTGCGTATTAAAAACGGGCACAAGTACAACTTTTTAAGTGTCTACATGATTGGTGAAAAGAGAATCCTGGAATTGTATTGAAATGATTCCATTGTCTCTATGCTAATCGACGAATGTCGTTGTTGTTTTTCAATTTATTGGGGTACCACGGATATAAACATGGCATTGCGTTGCGCGTAACAAGGAATTTTAATGGTGATGCCTATATACGCCAAATTTTACTTATGACTCAGATAAAACCAGGCATTTATTATGATTACTTTACGTTTAAAATTACTTTTTCGGCTCATAAATAAATTACGTTAAAAGAAGCTAAGTGATTTAATTTTACCTAGAAGATGAAGTGATCCAAGAGGGGTTTATTACGTTTATTACGATATTAAATCTTTTTTGGTGAGAAGAGAGGAAATATTTCATCGGTATCCTTATAGTAGGGAGTCTAAACCAAAACCGACTAAAACCAATTTTCACGAGATTACTATTGTGACTAGTTTAGAACCATAGGTCTTCTCTAATCGAAAATGTAGACCAAAGATGACATTCGAGTTCGAGTTTGCCAAGGGTGATCAAATCATTGACCAGAGCACCTAGGCTCGTTGTGTCCTAAGATGATATTAAACAATATCTTACTGACCTTTTATTTTGTCAATATGGCCTTTGTGATTAGTTTCATATTGTCTATTTTATACATATGCAAGCCAACCCAATTCCATGAAAGAAAACAAGCGAAAATGTAATTACCTTCATATTCTCATAACTGCTTTCAACTCACATCTAAATAGTAATGTTTGATAATTAATTTGAAAATTAACAAAACCAACAACTTTTATCCTCAAACATACATTTTATTACTTTTGTATGGTAATGATATTTATCTACATAACTGTTCTGGTTTAAAAACGTCAAGAACTAAATCGATTTACAAGGCTGTTCAGTTTTCATCTTTCAGAAAACTCATTACATAATTTATATGTAAATTTTAAAGATGGAGTTTTGCCAAAATCAGCTCATCCTATTCTGAAAATTACAAACAAAGATAGTGCGTTTTAAACTGAATCCAATATTCATTAATAACTGTGCATAATTAATAGTTAAAGTATTAATTAACACTTCGTTTTTTTGTTCATCCTGTACATGTCCGAGATCCCGAAATTTGTTTTCTATTCGACTGGCTTCTATCTCCAAACCCAATCATCATTAAAACCTTGATTCTTTCGGTTTCAAAGGTCTTATTTTGTTACTATTTCTTCAATCATGAAAAACCCTGGATTTTCTTTGACATAAGTAAATATCACCGCTATTTATCAACCGATTTTGATAATAAAAAAAATCTATAAATTGAGGAATCGCAAGGGGTGCTAAATGAATTTTTAAAGTTGGGGTTACCACCCCTTAGGGGCGAAGGGGCGTGGGGCTGAAAAGTGTATCTCAGGATAGTAATTTAAAAACAAAAATCGACCTGTGAAAGCATTTTTCTGAAATATTTTTATTTACGATTTTATAGAATTTATCCGTTACTTTTGGGAATTATTGGGTAATCAATAAACTTTACCATTTGGAACCCATGGCACGTTATTAAAATTTCCAAATTAATAAATAATTTTATGTGGGGAATTTTTCAATTATGGCAATTTAATTGTTTTTGGATAACCTACACATGTCCTATTTCCAAAGTCATCAAGTCCATTTCCCTTCACTTTATTTAGCGCGTAATTAAAAAAAATATATATTTTCGAAATATTAAATAGAATATTATTGGAATGGAAAAATGTATCACTCTTAAACATTAATAATTCATTTGCATTAAATAATTAAATTAATGGCTAAAAGAATAGTTTTTATTATCCACACAAAAAATATTCTATTCTCACTATACTTTTAAAATTCGAATTAGTCGTTATGCAAGACCTCTTAACGTGAAGAAATGTGTCCTTGTCTTATCCTAACCATCCTGAGCTGGCCATATGGACTTGTTTCCTAGACCCAAAAAATTAGTTTTAAAGTTTATAATTTTTTTGTATTTGTTTGTGATACAAGGTCTATTATGAAAGTAATACACATGATTTTATGATGACGCGACTATCCATTGAACCAACCAATCTCCACTACTTCGCGAGAAGTGTGCTTTTCGACTTTATAACACGGAGCTTACCGGTCGCCTGAACAGCGATACGCAATCAAGTTTTGTGTGCTTCTTGGAAAGAATGCAATCGAAGAAGATGCTTTAATAGGGCCCTTAAGGATGATTGCATCCCAAAGGTACAGTTCGAGAGATGGCATAAGGCGTTCAAGGTGGGCCAGAAGGAGATCGCTGATGAATTCTGGACGCCCAAAAACGTTTTTTTTTACAATCGTGGAATCGTTCATATTGAATATATACCGCAGTGAGAAACTATCAACAGCCTTTTACCTGCAGGTTCCTAAGAAACGCCTATCGCGCGTGAAGTTAGACATCACAGCCACGGTCAGGCTCTAAAAGACAATACCCCCAACCATATGGCCTTCATCGTTACCAATTTCCTGACCCGGAGCAATTCTCCGGATAATCCTCAAACCACCTTACTCCGGGTGACATTTTTTGTTTATCCGACTGAATGAAAAGCTGGAAGAAAACCATTATAAGTCCGTGAAAATACCTAAAAGGATATTAGAACGTTCCTAAAAAATTCCAGTCAAGGACTTTTAGGATGCCTTCTAGAAATAACAGACACGTGTTCACAAGTGCATTGATTCTAAGGGAGAGTATTTTGAAAAATTTTAAGTACGATCAATAAATATATTTTTCCCAGAAAATGCGCATTACTTTTATAACGGACCCTGTGTAGTGAATAACATAAAATGAACCTGCTTAGACAATATTATAGTTTTGAACGATATTTTCAATGAAAATATCCATTTTGAGATCCCAAATAATTTAAAAAATGTTTAGTAAGAAAATTGTGTCTGTTTGTAGGTGTTGATCGCTGTATCTAAAAATCTTCTACAAATTTTGAACTGAAACTTTAAATTTTATGGGAAAATCTCAAAAATATTTCGTAATGTGGAAGTTTAAGACGTTTTTCGTTTTCTTAATTTTTCATTTTTTATTTAAACAAAATTTTCATAATTATTTCGTCTTTTTAGAAGAAAATAATACGACAATTTATTAAAACTCGTAACAAAAGAACTACCAGCGGGCATCGATCGAAATATTTCAGCCTAGAAAATATGTTTTTGTATTTTATTTTAAACTATAGCAGTTAAATTTTTAATTTTTTTTTTAATTTTTCAATATATTTACAATCTTTTTATAAAATTGAACTGTTTTAATTTTTCTACTAAACCGTTATTTCAACGCATTTGTTAAATTGTTTCTTAAAATTTTAGTTCTGATGTCACGAATTTTATTAATTTTTTTCATGTTTTTTATTTTTTATTTTTTAGGTAAATGTCAAACAGTTTTTGTTTTTAAATATTTCTTTAAACCATTAAAATTATTTGCTTAATAAAGAAACTGTTTATTTTTATTTTTAACAGGTTTCCAACTTCATGAAAGTAAATTTTAGTTTTTTATAAATACTTTAATTCTTTAATTTAAAAATTTCTTAACTTAATAAACATTTTCAATAGTTTTTCTTTTGTGCAGTTTACTGATCAAACTTTTTTTAAATTCTCTTTCAATTTTCTTAAATTTTTAACTCTATTTTTATAAAGATATAAAATTTTCGATTAATTTTGTATGCTATTTTATTCATAAATTATAACTTTTAGCAAATATTTATTTATTTTCGATGAAATTTCAACTGTTTTTGAGTCGTTTTTAAGAAAACTTTCAATTGTTTTTCCTTGTAAAAATTTCAATTGTTTTTTCTTGTAAAAATTTTAATTGATTTTATACAAGTTAAACTCTTCAACAACGCTTTTAACCGCTTTGTAAATCATTTTTAATCGTTTTCTTTTGGTCTGTTTTGCATTTGGATAGACTGCTTTAATTTAATTTTTTTTGCTACTTTTTCTTTTTACATTTTTGTAATTTTTAAAGCTATTTCTTTACAAAAAAGAAATTCAGGTGTTATTAATGTAAATTTAAAGCATTACTATTTAATGCTATTAAAGTATTATTTGTTTTTAAGTGTTCTAACTGTTTTTTTATAAATTTTCACAATTTACAAAGACATAGTGAATAATGAATGAGGTGTTAGTGAGTTAATCTGTCAAAAGGCTATCGACCAGAGGTCTTTCTGCCTTTCTGTCCAGTCATATTGTGTCAGTCGTTAATACGTAAAAGGATGAAATGATGATATGAAATCGAATATGGTTAAATTGGGATTTTTAAATTTAGAATTTATACTAGGGTGTATAGGATGACAGTAAAGGGATAATATATGGAAGTTGAAAGGATTTTTGGAGAATTTTTCTGATAGGAATCGAAGGCGTTCTTGAATGGGGATAACTAGGGTTGTATCATAGAGGAGTTGGTTGGAATTTCTATTATATTAACTCCTTTTTAACTTAAATTTTTAGATTAGATTAGATTAGATTTATTTATTTAACGGAAAAATCTCCTTTTTACATAATGAACTTAAATTAATGGTATTAAGTACTTAAAACCTAAATTAAAACTAAAATTAATTACACTAACAACTTACAATAGCACTAAATGTTTATATTTACAAATTACGATTTAAATTAACTAACATATTACATATTCTGTAGATTATGTTTAAATGAATTATAATTAGATCCGAAAATATTAAATGAGGAATGTACGTTATATTTATTACACAGGTTCATCATTCTATGAATTGGATTAGAATTAGATGCAAATGCTGTTCGGTATGTGGAAAGTCTAAAAATGGAAGTGTGCCTAGTGCGCCGATTAACTGGAGCTAAGTGAAAATTAAGACACATTAATAGCTGCTCACTGTCCAAACTTCCATTAATTAGACGATGTACTAAGCACACATCAATCACATCCATTCTATCTTTAAGACTACTCATATTTAATATACCTTTAATAAGCGAATAATTGCCCTGAATATGAGTCATACCAATTTTGAACTCCATACATCTAAAAAACTTGTTTTGTATTCGTTCAAGCATATCTATATCCCCAGTCTGGTATGGTCGCCAAATGGAAGAAGCATACTCCAAAGTACAACGTACAAGCGCACAAAATAGAACTTTAAGACTGTCAAAATTCAGGTCTTTACCAACATGCCAGACTAAACCCCATTTTCTCAAGGCGGTATTACAGACATTTAGCATATGAGGGTAAAAACTTAAACTGGAATCAAATATTACTCCTAAATCCTTAGCTTCCGTTTTACCTTGTAAATCAACTGATTGAAGTGAGTATGTATGTTGAATTAGATGTTTGTTTCTACAAAAAGACAAAGAAAAACACTTGCTAATATTAAGCGACATTTGGTTCAGATTGCACCACAAAAGTATTGCTTCCAAATCTTCTTGTATAGACACACAATCCCTAACAGAAACAACGGTTTTAAATAGTTTAATGTCATCAGCATATAACAACAATTTAGAGTTTTTAACATAATTGCATATATCGTTGATAAACAAGGTAAATAATATTGGTCCACAATGAGAACCTTGCGGGACCCCTGATGTAACTAAAATAGGCGTAGCCTTAAAATTATTTACACGGATAATTTGTGTTCGTTGTGAAAGAAATGACCTTAACCACATAACAGTTTTATCACAAAAGCCAAGACATTGTAACTTTTTTAAGAGTAATGTGTGGTTCACTCTATCAAACGCTTTGCAGAAATCAAGGATAGAAGATTTGAAACTGTTGATCTATTTGGATAAAAACCGTGCTGACTGGGAGAAATTACACTGCGGGACATCCATGAAATTTGTTTAGCAACGATTTGATCCAAAAGTTTACGATTACCTGCTTTAAAAATAGGAGTAATATAACTGACTTTCCATTTAGAGGGGAAACTACCTGATTTTAGTGACTTTGAAAATAGATCATAAATAGGACTACATAGAGAAAAAACACAATTGATAAGAAAGTTATTAGGAATTTCATCCGGACCTGAGCTATTACTAGGTTTTAATTTCATAATCATATCAAATAATTCTGATTTTGACAGTGTTAATTTTCTATCATTAACGACACCAGAGCTTGATAGAAATTCAAGTGATGGGTTGTTACTGATATTATTACTAACATAAACGGTTTTAAAGAATTCACCAAATGCGTTTGCAATATCACAACCGTTGGAAACCTCAACTCCATCATATTCCATAATTGAAGGAATTGCTTCTTTATTATAATGGTTACGAATATATGACCAGAAATATTTGGGATCAGAAGTTACCTTGTTACTGATATTATGAAGATGTTGATTATATTGAGAAGCACTTAATTGTTTGCATACCCTACGAATATTGGAAAAATGGTTGTAATCATCTAAGCATTTACTCTTTATGAAATTTAAATGTGCAATTTTCTTAAGTTTAATCATTCTTTTTAATTCATTATTCATCCAAACAGGATAAGTGTCTTCTTTATTAGAAACATATTTAAAAGGAACGTAACGATCAATAGCATTATATAAGATATCATAAAATTTATCAACAACGGTATCAATATCCTTGTCAGAAAAAATAAAATTCCAATTAACGGTATTAAAATAACTGTTCAGCCCATAATAATCTGCGCGATTAAACAAATATACTTTTTTTGGCATGAACTCGAGATTATGCACAGTTTTAAAATTAATCAGTAATTCATATGAATAATGATGAATAGATTCATTCAGTAAACTATTACAAGTAGCTAAATTTATATGTTTTATGTTAGATATAATTAAATCTAAGAACACTCCTCGAGAATTGGGTAATGTATTTATTTGTTGAAAATTTAGGAAATCAATACAATCTATTAAAAGTTTGGATTTCACATCGAATGTTGTCGTTAAACTACTTGCAGTTCCATTGATCCATTTAATATTTGGTAAATTGTAATCACCACATACTAAAAAATAACTAGACTTATATCGACTATTGAGGTTTTCAAGAACTGCGCAGTGATTATTGTAATTATCAACCGATGAATTTGGAGGAATATAGACACCGCCAATAATGTATTCTGACTTATTTACGTGTACGCTAACAAAAATATGTTCTAAATCATTGTTACAAGTTAATAAATGACTCTGGTAACATTTTTTTACGGCAATCATTATACCACCACCCATTAATTCCCCAGATATTGTACGATTAGTACGATACACAACATAATTCAATAATTGCAACTGACTATTGGTAATATTTTCATAGAGCCATGTTTCTGTAATTATAATTACGTCATAATTACAACAGTTAATAGCTAACATTAAATCTTTTAATTTTGATCGTATACCACCGCAATTTTGATAGTATGCTAATAGTTTTTTTGGTTATCATTGCGTTGCTTATTATTAATAGTAATATATGGTATATCATTTTTATACCTAATAACTAAATTATTTTCGCCATTATTTCTTCTCGTGCTCATTTCAGACTTCAAACGCTTAAAATATTCTTGCTGCTTCTGAGTTCGGTCGGCACGAAAATGATTTTTCACATTCTGGTCCTTGGCGTTGCTCTTCAGAACTTCTTTTGCTTCAGCTGGATCATTGAAAATAACCTTTAATGGTTTATTTTTAGTATTTGAACTAGATCTTCCCAATCTCCACGTTCTGATTGGTTTAAGAGTTACACCCCGGGGTTGTAATATAGCACACACACTATCTAAATCGTCCTTAATTCTTAGATCAGGTTCCTTAGCAGTGGATTCCGGGTGATTAAATAGAATAACATTACAAGATCTCACTCTTCTGTCCTCGATCTCATCCATAACTGTTTCAATAAAATGATCTTGATTTAAATTTGATTTTTCATGTTTTGTCGACTCAAGTTCTAATATTCGGGCTTCTAAATTATTAATGCGAGTAACTAGCGTATCTTTAATATCATTTAATTCTTTCTTGATTAAAACAAATTGATCATTAAGAGCCTTATAAACCGTTTCTATTGTTATTTGCTGTGTATTTTGAATAGTTGACGACGATACTCTACACCTCGCACAAACATAATTCAATTTATTATCGGACTCTTTTAAACCTGCACATCGTAAATGAATTGATTTATTACAGACTCCAGTGCATCTAGTATAAGGGGTGTTTGGAGTAACACCCTGATCACAAATGCCACATTTGTTTACCATTATTATAAAACAAAATATATCAGGGTAAAAAATAGAAAAACAAATTAATAATTTAATAGGAAAAATACGAATACTCTTCACACCGACGTGGCCTACCGTGGTGACTTTATATGAACAGACAGGGTAAGTCGGCCAAGGAAATAAAACACAATGTTATACAGAGGAAAGAGGGAATCAAAATTAAAATTACGAATAATTCTTGGCGATGTCACGAGTCCGCGGCGCTGTACGCGGCGAAGACTATTCCGCACTGTTTATCGGAGAGGTTAACTTTGTATAAAATATAAAATTCGCCAAAAATACTTACGAGCCACCAAAACCAACTAATATTAATTAACCACTGTGTTTATGTAATGTAATTCCCTATCAAGAATTATACAAACTAAAGAGGTACACTAGATATCACCAATTAATCAAGAGCACGACACACACGTGTTAACTGTCAAAACAACTAATCTTAATCTATATACAAAATTTTCAAATATTCTTATAGCAAATTGTCTATAGTTTTATTTTTATTTAATTGTTAGAATTTCAACACTTTTTAAACAAATTTAAAAGAAAACATGTATTAAGTTCCATTAGTTAGTTGTAGAAAATTAACTAATAAATTTAAAAATTTGTAGATTTACGAAATGTCTTCGTATTTTTAAATTAATAAATTTAAAAGTGTTGTTAAAGTAAGTTTTCAACTATTTTTTGAAATTACTTATTATCAACTTTTTTAGTAAAAATATGTTTTTGTATTTTATTTCAATTTATTTTAATTATATTAAAATTTGAATTTTCTTTATTTTCTCAACAAATTTACATATACATTTTTCATGAGCCTTTTTATAAAATTTGAAGTGTTTTAATCATAATTTTAAACTTGTCAAAGAATCCGTTATTTCAACGCATTTTTAAAATTGTTTCTTGTCCTAAAATTTTAACTGTAATTTAAATTAATTTATTTTTAAACTGTTTTTTATGTTAGACTTAAATTGTATGCAATTTGTTTTTAAATATTTCTTTAATATTTTATGTTTTAAATGTTTCCAGCTTCATAGAAGTAAATTTTCATTTTATATAAATATTGAATTCTTTTATTTTCTTAAAATACTTTACTTAAAAAGCAGTTTCAATAGCTTTTATTTTGCGCAATTTACTGATCAAACAGTTTTTAGTTATCTTTTCTTAAATTTTTTAACTATAATTTTTATTTATAAATTTTCATTTGCTTTATTTAAATTATACTTTAAACATTTTCTAGCAAATACTACTTTTTTTTCAATGAAATTTCAACTGTTTTAGGGTTGTTTTTTTTTTTTTTCTTGTAAAAATTGTTTCTTCTTGTAAAAACTCTTCAACAATATTTTTAGCTGTTTTGTAAATTTTGAATCGTTTTGGTAAAACTATAATCTCTTTTTTATTTGCATAGACTGCTTTAATTTAATTTTAATTTTTATTGTTTCTTTCTTCTTTTTTGTATGTTTTAAAGCTATTTCTTTACAAATAAAGTTTTAAGCTATTTAAATGTAAATTTTAAAGTATTAATAAAAGTTTCTTCGTAATGTTAAATTGTTTTATTTAATGCTTAACTATTACTTGTTTATAAGTGTTTAACTGATTTTTTCTAAATTTTAATAATTTAATTTCTATTTTTTATAATTTTATTTTAATATTTAAACTATTGATACAAATTTGTAATTGTTTTATTTTAATTTTATTTATTTATATATATGTACATATATATATACAATAATCTTTCCTTGGACAACTGGTTTTTTAACTTAAATTTTAATTTTTATACAAAATTTTCAACTATTTTTATAGCAAATTATCTATAGTTTTTTTTTTCATTTTTAGAATTTCAACAGTTTTTAAGCAAATTTAAAAGTTTTGTTTTTAACCATTATTTAAAGTTACTCAAGTTTTTTAGAAAGTTACCAACTTACTTAGAGGCTTCTGGAACTTTCAGGAATTTCTTCTCCATATTTTCAGTTATTTGCATCTTTCATTCCAAAGAATTTTGATCAAGGATTCTTGAATATTTCACAAGTTTTCCTTGTAGATTTCTAGAACTTTTTTGGAGGATTCTAAAAGTTTACAGTAGTTTCTTCTTCATATTTCCAGAATTTTTAACAAAGGTCTTATTCGGAAGTTTTTTAGAAAGTTCGTTTCAATATTTATAGAATTTTCTTTGAGGCTGTGTCCAGTAATTTCTCTTCCAGATTTTAATATTGTCTTATAAATTGCAAAGATTAAAAAAAAAATATTTTCCAGAACTTCAGTTCAGAAATTTCCAATAACTTTTATTCAGATTTGGAGGCTATAGATTTTTCTAGAAAATCTGTTCCTGTTTCAGTCATTTCTCCAGATATCAAGATTTTTTTTAAGCTATTTAGAATTTTGAAAAAAAAATCTAGAAATGTAGATTTTTTGTAGAATTCTTTTCAAAGAAAAGTTAAAGAGAATGAAAAACTGAAAACGTTTTATTGAAACATTTTTTTGTTCTCAATTAAAAAATTTTGTTTTTTTTGCTTATTGCTAATAAACTATAGGAGCTAAATGAATTTTATATAACAAATAAATATAAAAAATTGAGCAAATAATTAAGAATAACCTCATAGTTTTCGAGAAAAATATAGGGAAAGTATTATGTTGGCCACATCACCATTTGTTTTTATTTATTTTTGCGTTACAATATTTTTATTATTTTTATTTTTAAATGATTGTCTGTTTATATATAATATAAAATCCAAACTACTTTTTTTTTGTCTTAAGCTATTTGTTCATAATGTATTCATGGATTTTGTTTGTGTTATATGAACCGATCAAATTTAAATTTAATTTTGTTTTTGGTAAAATTTCAATTGATTTCATTTGAATAAAAATGTTTTTACTTTATTTTTGTATTAAAAAAAATATTTCGCCTTTTTTAATTTGCGATTGGGTTTTGTTAAATTTAAACCATTTTTATTAATAAATTTTGATTTGTTTTGTTTATATTATATAAACTGTTTAAATTGGATGTATTTATTTATTTCTTATAAATTTTGTTTTTATAACTGTTTTTATTTTTGATTCAATTTAATTGTTTCCGTTTGTTGAGTTTTTTATAATTTTATTTTAATATTTAAACTATTTTTCTTACAAATTTGAAATTGTTTTGTTGTTCAATTTCAACTATATCTGTTTAAAGAATTTTATCTACGATCGTACAGAAAGTAGACGCTTTTTGCATCATTTTTCATTGTAAAAGTGGCTTTTTAAAGCACTAGTGCTTTTTTACGTTTTTATTGCACGGTAATGTCAAACTGTTTTTATTGCACAGAAATGTCAAATTTGACAGAGGAATGAATAGCACAAATTTTCGACGAAAAACTTAATTTTTTATTAATTGATACAAATAACTAATAAACTATAAATAAAATATATAATACAAACGAAATGGCAGATTTAGGAACTCCGAAGATTTCATTTAATGCAACTCGAAGCGATTACAATAAAGCGAACATTTTTTCCATAAATAATAATGGCGGCCGACATTTGTGCAACTTGTTTACTGGTTGCTAAGTAACGCTTTCATTAGTGCACTGCGTGTAAAATATGTTTTCATTAATTGAATTATTGAAATGACATTAAAATATTACTCATAAGAATATATTCTTTGAAATCCTTTACGATCGAAGATAAAATTTTGTAAGGCACACGTGTAAAAAGTTTCTTTATTGCACTCCTGGCTTTAAAAAAACTCGCTCGTTCCTCGCTCGTGTTTTTAAACGCCAGTTCGTGCAATAAAGCATCACTTTTTACACTTGTACCTTAAATAACTATTATTTGTTTCGTTTGTATTATACAGGGTTCTTTATAAAAGCAATACGTAAAAATATATTTATTGATCAAGTGACTAAAATTCTTCAAAATCCTCTCTCCTAGCATCAATACACTTGCGGAAACGTGGCTGCCCTGTCTGCAAAGCACTCTGAAACTCCTTAACCAAAAAGTCTCTTAGAAACGTTGTAACATGCTTTTGAATGATATCCATGGACTTCAAATCAGTCGGGACTGTAAGAGGGCTGGGGGGCAATCGGGGTGTTGCTTCGAGCCAGGAAATTGGTAAAGATGAAGGCCGTGTGGCTGGGGCCATTGTCTTTGATGTCAGACCAATCCCGCGCGACCCGACGTTTCAATCTTTTGAGCATCTCATCGTCTTTTTTGACGTTTGATGCATCGTCCATTTTGAGTTTGTACCGCAAGGAGAAATTGAAATAAGGCTGAATTGACAATTTCTCCTTGCGGTACAAACTCAAAATGGACGATGCATCAAACGTCAAAAAAGACAATGAGCATTGTTTTATTGCGAGACTTGTACATTTGCGGCTCGGGGTGATGATTTTGTGTCACTCACTACTCTGCCTCTTCGATTCTAAGTCGTACACGAACATCCAGAATTCGTTTCCGGTTACAACTGAGTTAAGAAAGTCCGGCTCATTTTAAATCAAACCCAACAATTATTGACAGCGCGAAACTCGAAGTTCTTTCTGTTCTTCCGTTAACATTTTCGGCACAAGATTCGCGCAGACCTTGCGCATTTGCAGATACTCGATCACTGTCCCATGTACATGTACATGTTTAGGGAGTGAGCGTTTTGCTGAATGCGAAACGCAAAACGAATTAGAGGAATATTTCGGTTACTTTTTTTTTCCAAGCCACACACAAAATTTGATTGCGTATCGCTGTACGAGCGAACTTTCCATTTCGCTGTGTTACAAAGTCTCAACCAAATTTCACGTAGAGGTACGTCTTTCCACTTAGACAGCTCGAAGCAAACTGACGATCGGCTGCATTGGAAGGGCAGGACACCACATACACGAAGCATTTCTTCCAGGAATCATAATTTGCATAATTATCTTAATCTGACATAATGTAATTCTGATAATGACCAATACAATACCCCGGCGTGGAAAGAGGATATTTGTACTAAATTACTTCATCCCAATAAATTGAAATTGTATATTTAAGTTAAGCTCCTCTAAATAGGTAAACGTTTACAAATTAATCTGGATTTATACGATAGATTATTAGATATAGTTTCTTCATTTTTAACATATATATTTGTAGGTAGAAGAGATACTCACAAGACCAGCATATTCTAAAATTTTGAGTTAATTTTTATATTAATGATAACGTTATTTCCTCTTATGTAAAGCACTTTTGAATATGACTGCGTACTAAGTTGCCATCTGATTAAAATGTGCCGCAGGATCATAAACATGTTTAATAAAGGACAACAAAGAAAGAGAATTTAGTATCGCTTTAATTTCATTATAAAATTCTTCACATATCAATTTATTTAAATAAATGTGTTTTAACTGATTTTATTTTTAACTAAAATGAGATGATTTTGGGACAATTAATTAATTAAGTAATTATTAAAATAAGTACTAAATATATTTTACATGAGTTGATCATATCAAATTCAGCGCCAAAATTTATAAATAATAGTCTTAAAAGATAAGATTCGGTTTAAAATTCCCTTCCTTACACGTTATTTAGAAGTTCTATAATGGAAACACTCTTCTGATCATTCAGAATCTCCCACGTATTCTAGTTGATTTTCACCGTCATTCGCAATGTTTGATTTTCTTTCGATTCTGCTTTGTTAAAGCTGTGAAACATCCAAGATCGGTGTTCAGTATGAAAATTAACCTCCTGAAGGGTTTACAGCTACCTGGCGACATGTCCATCGGAATTCTCGAACTGTTTTTTAAGATTGTTTTAAAAATAGCATGGATAGGTCTTTATAAGAATTTTCTTTCTCAGAGATATTTATTAGAATGCTCCATCGATATTAGAAATTCTGCTCTGGTTTCGACAAGGTCAGAGTTAATTACTTTCTGATGTTCTATCTGGATTTGTAATAAGTCCCTTCCAATTCCCACAGTACTTGGACTGGCGTGGTATTAAGTGCATACTTTAATGATAATCATCAATAAGCTATAGTTGCTAAAATCCCAGCTTGTAATTATTCTAATATCGAAATATGTGAAAAGTGTACATTGGATTAGAAAAGGTCTTCCTAATCCAATGTACGGTGTTAAGAGCATTCCCGTTGATTTCACTTATCATCCAGATAGAACTTTGAGAAGAAAACGTCCTAGAGAGTACGATAGCTCGAGATTCCTTCTACTGTACCTGAACTCAGTTCAATAATGTCATCGAAAGACTTCGAAGATTTTCCAAGGGTGTTGATTTGGAGGAATTCGGAATTCATGAGCATCATGCATCCCGCGTCTTTTTATCGATATTTTTCAAAATAATTTTGATTTGTCATATAAATCTTGTCAAAATACCGAAAACAAATAACACGCGCATTTAGTGAAGTAATATCATTTTTGAGAATCAACCCTGTTCAAGAGAGAACTGCATAGATCAGAAAAGTAGTTGACTCTGAAGGAAATAACGTTTTTCATTTAGCGTATGCACCTACAACATATTCAAAATAAAAATTTGATAAATAAAGTTATTCAACTCATAATAGAGTATAATCAGGCTGATTTATTAAACATTACCAATAAAGATAGTAATACAATATTACATATCGCCGTTAAAAAAGATTCTAACTTTCTTTTGGGTAAGATCATTAATGTCGTGGATTTAACAATAAAAAAACCATGATTTCTTTACGTACTAAGCAGTATGCTATGAATAACAATAGCAGATTTGAATAAATTCTAAAGACTAAACATGTTAAGGACTGTATTAATGTAAGGAGCGATGCTGATTACACCGCTTTACAATTGGCTCTAAAAAGTAAACTGCTTGTAATTAAAGCTACTTGCGCCACCGGTGCAAGTGTCAATGTCATTGACAACAAAACTGGAAGAAACCTTATACATATGTGTATTGACAATGAGAACCCATGCTTGAAATATCTCGTTAATGAAACGGAAAGTTATTGAAAATAAACTAATGTCATTAAGAATTATTTGAAAAATGTTTCATAAAAGATGACCTGATCTGATGAAGAAATGGAGATTGAAACATCAACTGTGAAACTAGACAATCTGTTAGAGGATGAAATCCGAGTGTTATATGGACAAGTCTTTCATTTCACACCAGACTGTCTCGAACAGATATCAACCATATTAGATCCCCAGGAAAAGTGGAAAGCTCTTCCGCTCTAAAAGATGAAAAATACGCCTAAAATAGGGCAAATATGAATGTTGAATAGAACATAGAGAATTCTTTGACTCTCACTGCCTGTCAGGAATATGGGTTAGAGTGGAAAATCATCGGACTGCATGAACTCCGCCCAGCTTCTTCTCTCAAAAATTTTTGTATGTTTTGTATTATTATTTTTTATATATTCATTGGTATGTTGTCAGAAAGAAAGCTAAAGCATAATAAATAAATAAACTTAAACTTAACAGTAGTTCTTTTGAAGGTTTCATTGAATAACGGTGTCAGCATTTACCAGTTTATGAAATATCTGGTGAATTTGAACGAATTTGAGGCCGTCAAATGTATTGACGACATGATTTTTAATAGGGAGTAATTTCTAATTTTTAATATGCACGTTTATTTTACAAAAGAAGAATCTGTTTTTATCTATTTTATGTTTATAGAGTAATGATTTATTTTCTGAGCTTATCTTTAAAATATTGTCTATTAGCTTATATTTTTTAAATAAAATTATATATACACAGAAACGCTAGTAAAAACGAGAAGTATAGAAAATTGCCGTCTTGAATATATGAATGGTTTGAGAACCAGAAAAATTTTTAGTATACAGGTTTCTCTGAAGTTACAAGATAGCAATTGAAGTGAATTTCAGCGAAAAAGATAGTGAAAGGCTGAGTAATTGCTCTATATGCCATAGAACCAGAGAATTTAATCAAATTTCTGGATGTTAAATTGATTGTATATGAGTAGTTTCTTAATGATTGCCAATTCCTCTATGAAGAGATATTAGGAATTTTGACGTCATTCAGATGCTAAATCACCAATAGAAGGCTCTGTGATTTGGCCACTTCAACCTTTAAAACCTTGGATGGTGTGAAACACCGAGGATTATTTACAGTGAGGAAGATTGTAACCGATTTGTAGAAAAGAGTTTGGGCAGAAGAGACTTGATTAGATACCATATTCTATCATTGATCTTATAAAGGCTTTGTAAAATATAAAAATAATTTTGTGTCTGACAGTTTTTTTAAGATATACAAAAGTTTGATTGTAGAGTTAAGGTAAGATTGTGTCCAATAAATAATAATAATACAAAGTATATTGAACTAGCGCTACCCTGACCTACCTTAAGGAACCGTAGGCAGGATAATATGCTGTTAATTGTGGTAGTTCAAGATGAAGCTAGGTTAATACAAAAAATTGAATAAAAACAACATAAAAGGACCCATAAATGAAACAACAGCTGATGAATGATAGCCCATATACGCTTAATGGTATCAGTGGACATTTTTATGGCTACAGAGAGGGAAGAGAGAATTGAGTCAAATTCTAAATAGACATTTGATTCATTTTCTTGGATTTTGTTTCTCAAGATTTATTTACTATTTGAAGAGAATACATTTTTTTGCGCTTCTACAATTTTCCAGCATTTTTTTTCAGATTTCTAAACTTTTTTAACATCTTCTACCTTATCTTTCAAAAGTTCTAGAGTTTTTAAGCAACTTTTCGCCAATTTTTAGAATTTTCCATAAATTTTACTCTCAAGGTGCAAAAACGTCTAGAATTTTCCAAAAATTCTTAATTGTTTTCTCATAAATTGCAAGATTTCTAGAATTCCCTAACAATCATTCCTTAAGATTTCTAAAATATCCTTTAGCAAATCCCCTTCAAAACTTTACATTAACTTTTCCATTCTTTACTCAACAAGTAGTAGCGGCTTTCTGGATTCGTCTTGATCTCATTTCTCTCCTTATACGGCTTAAAGTTCTCCTTCCAAACTCGAACTACATTGTCATACTTATCTTTTTCTATTTCGATTGATTGATTTCGTGGATAATCCCCTTGGTAAAATGGTCTACTACAACGATAATAATAATAATAATAATAATAATAATAAATTTATTTCCCAACAAAATTTACATTCTTTAACAGGAAAAAAGTATCAAAAATTATAATAAACAATACTACATAATATAAGAGATACATTTGCATATAATAACAAATATAACAGAAAACAACTCCAGTAATTGACTTACATACTAGTACGTTTACAATATTCCTAAATAAGCTACAAAATATTGTTTAAAATACTAACAAATTTTTTTGTATTACAATTAAATATATCAACTGCATATTGTATACCAGAATATAATCTAAACATCATATTTATGGGAGAATTTAGGTAAGTGTTTGAATGGCTTCTATTACATAGAAATGTTGCAGCATTCCTACTGCAAGTTCTAGGTACGTATATATTTATCATCAATACCAGGTTTGGATCATTGATACCATTGTTCAGTATTTGATGAAGACATTTAAGTAAATATATATGGCGTCTAGATACTAGTGATTTAATATTAAATAAATTCAATAATTCATCATAACTCACCGTTCTGTCAGGATACATATTATAATTTTTAAAATATAAATATTTCAAGAATATTTTCTGGACACGTTCAATAGACTGAATGTGACAATAATATGATGGTGACCAGATAATTGCACAATATTCCAACCTTGACCGTACGTATGAATCATACAGTCTTAGTAATACATCTTTATTTGTGAAAGGTTCGCTTATCCTGCGAATGAAACCTAACACTTGAAGTGAACTATTAATGATGTAGTCTATATGTGGTCGAAATGAGAAATTTTTATCAAATATTATTCCTAGATCTTTAAACTGGTTTACACGCTCCAATACACTACCATTTAACGTATAGTCAAAAGTGATCATATTGGTTATTCTACCAAAGGGCATACACTTACTTTTTTTATTATTTAGTTTAAGGCAGTTTACATCACTCCATTCCTTAATTTTCAATAGATCTTCTTGAAGTAATATAGCATCGTTTATTGAAGATATGGTTCTGTATATCTTTACATCGTCTGCGTATAGAAGGGCTTCAGAGGAAATATTAGAAACTAAATCGTTAATAAAAATCAAGAACAATAAAGGCCCTAGATTTGACCCTTGGGGCACCCCAGTAATCGGATAAAATTTCTGGGAGTGATGATCCATATAATCGACATATTGTACTCTATTGGTCAAATATGACTTTATTAAGGAAACCATTTTGTTACTAAAACCCCAACAGTTCAACTTTGAAATGAGCTTATTGTGCTGAAGCGAGTCGAATGCCTTTGCAAAATCAATATACACCACATCAACTTGCATTCGCTTGTCCAAGTTACATGCAATATATTCAGTAAAATTTAATAGATTTGTAACTGTAGATCGTTTTTGGACAAATCCATGCTGCTTAGTAGTTATATACTGTACGACAAAAGGATACATTTTGGCACTCAAGATTGTTTCGAAAATTTTAGCGAAATTGTTTATTATTGAAATAGGGCGGTAGTTTTTTATGTCCTGTTTGTTTCCAGATTTGGCTATAGGGGTCACTCTTGCCGTCTTCCAAATTTCAGGAAAGCATGCTTGCTGAATTATTAAATTGTACTGATGTTTAAGAGGGACTAATAGCGCATGTATACAGTCACGTACAATTATTGGTGGTATAGAGTCAGGCCCGGATGTAAAATTAGGTTTCATCTTCCGTGAAGCCAATAAAATATCCTCATCGCTTATTACTTGAATATCAAAGTAACCATTGGGCGGTTTTATATTAAATGTTGTATGTTCGCATAGAGCTGAGCAGTCACTCTGATAGACGGATGAAAAATAAGAAGCAAAACTATTTACAATTTCATTAGGAGAATCTATTATATTATCGTTGTAATTCATAACACCAGGGATACGGGATTGCGACTTTTTGCTATTTACGTATGACCATATTTGTTTAGGATCTGTGTATATTAAATTCTCGGAATTGTTTATAAATACGGCATGATCGACTTTTATTTTGTTCTTAATATCAATTCGTAATTTTTTTACACGTTCATTATACATATTTAATTTTCGCGTTTTAAACATCTTTCTATAATGCTCCTTTACACGTATCATACGCAACAATTCTTTACTGAACCAGAATGGATATCGACTGGAATTCCGTCTCTTATTATTTAAAGGTACATACAATTCGAAAATATTTTCTAGATGTTGATACAGTATATTACATGACATATTTACCTCATTACAATTGGTAATTTCCGACCAATCATGATTGGAGATGTGCTCATATAAGGAAATAAAATCGGATTTACGAAAATTAAATTTTCTTGCAGTTGAGTCATGCTTGATACTTGAAAGTGGGTTTGTTTTAACTTCTAGTGAAAATATCAATATTGGATGATGAGGGTCTATTTTTATAACAGGTAATCCATGTTCAAAAATACATTTTATGTCGATGGAAGTCGTGTTATCGAAATTCATTTTGTGTCATGTATTTTGATTTTTGGGTCAGAGATGAAGAAGGTGGATAGATCAGGTATTAGGTTTTATTAGTGTTTAGGTGATTTACTTAATGTTTTATTTAAGAAAAAAAACGAAAAACAAATAAATAATCTTTTTATAAATACAAAGTGGTATAAAAAAGTTATAAGTTTTCTTTATTTTAAAAAAATTGAAAATGTACTACGAAGTTAACGCCGAGAAGATTCAAGAATAAATAATCTCGCGTGATTTACAAATTACTATATTTTAATGTAATTAATTATCTGAATAAACATATAATGTCTATTATAATAATCTATTTTTAATATAATTTATGACAGTGTAAATTTAAAAAACCCATGTAAATATTAGTATAATAATGACATCATTCGATCTTAAAAGCGGCAAGTACAAACTTGTCACGTCACGTCACGTCTTGTAATACGAATGTAATGACGTAGACGCGAGCAAATGGCAAGCGTATAACATTCTGTAACAACCAATAAATGCATAATTTAATTAAAATCAGTTCGAGCGAGTTACGCTCGACGGAATCGGGTACGATTCATGCTAATTTTAATAATAGCTCTCGAACGCAGCAGTTGCGGCCAATAACAAGCCATTAAATGTTGAAAGTCGAAATCCCGGGAGTGCATTGTTGCAAGCCCTTATAACACTTGAGATTTAACTGTAGTTCGCCAGGTTTTGTTAATTAGCGTATATTTTATGCCCGTCTGGTTATTAAACATTCCTGTCTGGCGTTAATAAAACGGCGGCGATGAAAGTCGTAGAAATGCCACTATCGTACGCCCCGATAATGAGGAAACCGCAGAAAGTGGTGACCTTACATAACTAATCTCGACCTCGACCCGTCGATTATCCTCTTATAATTTTATTCGAAATAATTGTAATATGATACGTTGTTAAATTCGAAATTGCTCTGAAGGTAGCTTAGTATATTACTAAGCAAACATGTTAATTAATTTGTATTACCTCTCACGATATATACCGTTGATCTGAACATTTACTATTATATAGGCATTTAAGTGAATATAAAAAAATAGTAGAAATGGTAGAACACAGAAAATCTGTTTAAATAATTGAAACTCTGACTATTCTAATATCAATCTGGTGTGCCACAGGAATCAATTTTGGGCCCTGTCTTATTGCTAATATTCATTAAAGACTGCCCGCAAACACCATTACCTAATTAGATTATCTTATTTGCCGATGACACTACTCTTTTAAACAAAAGACTTAGGTTTAGTAAGGCTCTATTACAAAATTTGTCAAATCAAATAATAACATCACCTTAAATACCAACCAGCTTTGTACATTACAAACTCTCATGTATATACACAAAATTCATCATCATCATCAATCAGCCTTTTGCATCCACTGCTGGATATAGGCCTCCCCCATTTCTGCCCACTGCCCTCTATCTTGAGCGCTCTTCATTCAGTTTGTGGTCATTCCTCTGATATCGTCCGTCCGTTTCTCTAGTCGGCTCTTGGTCTCCATTCGATCAGCCTTTTTGTCCGTCCTCTCTCTGTCATGCGGACCACATGCCGGCCCAGATCTACTTTAGCTTAGCCACCTGGTATATAACATCTGACGTGGTCACAAAGTGATACACCGAGCATCGATCTTTCCATCTTGCGTTGTGTTACTCTAAGCTTCTTAGTAGATTTGACTGTCAATGTTAAAGTTTCGGCGCCGTAGGTCATAACCGGTAGAATGTACTGATTAAAAACTTTTCATTTTAGACAAATTAGGAAATTCTCTTTAATCTTCAAATCTTCTCCAGGAGGACAGCCGAACTTTAAATCACATGGAAGTCATAGCTCTCGACCCATGACGATGCTCGCTGGAGTCTGCTCGGTTGTTTCATGTACAGCCGATCGATACGCCAGCAAGAAAAGATGGAGATGTTGGTCCCAGTCTCTTTCATGGTTAGAGACTACTTTTGACAAATAGCGATTGATGGTCCTATTCATTCGTTCCACCATACCATCTGATTGTGGATGCAGAGCTGTTGTCCTTGTCTTATGAATCTTAAGTTGAAAAAGATTCGATTCGAAATATCTTCCTTGGTCAGAATGTAGTTCTAAGGGAACGCCGAAACGACACATCCACTCCTTAATTAGTGCTTCCGCTATTGTTGAAGCCTCTTGGTTTGGTAACGCATAGGCATCCACCCATTTACTGAAGTAATCCATTACCACCACGATGTATTTATATCCTTGGTGAGACTCGGGGAATGGCCCAGCGACATCAATTGCGATTCGCTCAAAAGGACTACCAACGTTGTACTGACGCATAGGTGCTTTCCTTCGTCGTTGTGGACCGTTACTTGCTGCACAAATCACACATTTCTTGCACCATTCCCTGACGTCTACCTTACAGTTCACCCAGTAGAATCTCTCCCGAAGTTTGTTTAAAGTCTTTGACATGGTGTCCACCGGAAGATCCACTATGAATCTCTTTCATCACTTCAGGTATTCTACTCTTTGGAATTATAATCTGCCTTCATTCTGCGAGGCCTTCTGAATCTTTGAATATGCGTTTAAGCAGTCCCTTGTCCAGTACAATAGAATCCCACTGAGCCCAGTATGACTTCAATTCAGGCGGATATTTGGAGACTTCATCCCATGTTGGCCTGGTTTTCTTCCATGTCATCAGGGGCTTTAGAACAAGGTCGTCGTCGCTTTGTGTTCAGTGTCAAAGTCAAACTCCTGAAGTCTTTCCTACCATCTTGCGACTTGTCCTTCCGGATTCTTGAACTGAAGAAGCCATTTAAGAGCAGCATGATCGGTTCTCAATACGAATTTCCTTCCATATAAATATTTATAGAAGTGTTCTACTGATTTGACTACTGCAAGCAACTCTTTCCTCGTTACGCTGTAGTTCCGCTCCGGCTTGGATAAAGTCTTGTTAAAATAGCTGATCACTTTTTCCTGCCCATCCTGTTGTAACCTCACACTGCTTACGGCTAGGGTTAATTCAGTGGTGCGGGGTTCGTGGGTTCGTACTAATATATAATATTTTATTCAGCCTTTAACCTGGGCGCCAGCCACCGAAGTGACAGAATTTGGGGAAACGTCAATATTAAGGTAGTAACAAAAAATCACGAATATTCAAATTAACACTATATATTAACAATAAGCAATTAACGTAAACGTGCAATTATATTATATAAACAATTATAAAAAAGAATGAATTACGGGTTAAATATGCAATAAGGAAAATGGAATTTGAATAAACAATTTAATCTGTAGCCACTAAATTGCAAAAACTAATGAATGAAACGGTATCCTCGATAACAGGGTTCGTAGGACGGCTGTATTGGCTCGTTCGCAAACCGTAGTAATCTCACCAATTCTGTATCCTGTCTCGTGATAGGGTGCTGTGGTTTAGCGGGTGTTAGCATGCCATGCCCGGGGTTAAGCAGTTCAAGCAGGGGGTGCAGTGGTGGTGGTTATGGTACGTGCTACTCGTCCCTGACTGGTGGATTTTGGCTGGCCTTCTACTACTTAGCTTCCCTATACCTTGGCTGGAGACGGATACTGGAGCCGATTTCAGCGAACCTACGGATTCCAAGCAGCAGCAATCATATGTTCAATAATGAGGCCCTAAGTGGCTATGCAATTACTAACAATAAAAAAGACTCTACGCAAGCTCAAGGATTAACGGGAATTAATTAATTAAATTGATACCGATGGTCCTCCTGATCAAAGGTATCAATTTGAAAGTAGGGCTCCTTCGTCCCTACCAGTTAGTTAATAACAATGAATGATGAATGGAATTAATACAATGAAAAGTAAATATGTGAAATCAAAAGGCTAAGTAATTAATTATGAAATTGGTACTAAATTAATGTAATGATCATGAATGTGAAAAGAAACCAAAAAAAAACGACACATGGCTCTACGGTACACGACAGTAACGTGACAGAACAAACCAAGCACTAGAAAATCTCAAAAATTCTACACAGGACTAACCCGCGGTACAGAAGCGCGTTTCGTAAGGAAGGAACATTAATTTATGCACGAACAACGTGGTTCTGCACGCGCGTAATACAAAAAAAAACACATCACCAACAATTACAAATTTGGCGAAGCAGTTGTGTGTGTGCCTGCATAAGTAATTATTCTTTAAATAATGTTAAATGTTACCTGAAGCCGTAACTCAGTTCATCTAATTCGCCTCAATAACTAAAGAACAATCGCAATTCAAATTCATTATTCTAATATCGCTCGGTACTTACCGGACACACACAACCGTCCACGCCGGAGGCTCGGCACCAAGAGGCCGAAAATTTCGCCCGTTCTTCGCGGTGCGTCTCCGCATCTCGAATTTCGGCCCGCAAAAATAAACCATAGGCGTAGCAACGGTACGGCCAAATTACAAACAATTAACGAAAAATATGTACTTTGCCATTTAAAAAGTAACCGTTACACTGTATTTGTGATAAAACAGCTCCAATTCCTACATTGCTTGCATCGGTATCCAACAAGAACCTTCCCTCTGACAACGGATAACTTAGAACTGGTGCGCTGGTAAGTGCATTTTTCAGTTTTTGGAACGCCTCCTGACATTCCCCGTTCCAGAAGAACCGTTGTTTTCCTTCAGTGAGGCGGGTTAATGGTTTAGCGATGTTTGAAAATCCCGCAACGTAACGACGGTAATACGTGCATAATCCAAGAAAACTTCGGAGTTGGTGTAAATCCTTTGGAACTGGCCATTCCCTCGCCGTTGAGATCTTTTGGCCGTCGACTGCAATACCTTGGCTTGAAACAATGTGTCCTAGGTACTTCACCTCTTTCTTGTAAAGGTGACACTTCTTCGGGCTGAGTTTCAGTCCAGAATCCCTTAATCGTCGGAACACCTCTTCTAAGTTCTTCATGTGGTCTTCGAAGGATTTTCCCATTACAATTATATCGTCGAGGTAAACCAAACATGTTTTCCAAGATAGTCCTGTTAGTACCGTCTCCATTAGTCTCTCGAACGTCGCGGGTGCATTACATAGTCCAAATGGCATAACATTGAATTGCCATAATCCATTGCCTACTGTAAATGCTGTTTTTTCTCTGCCCTCGGGAGCTACTTCAACTTGCCAATATCCGCTTTTAAGATCCAGTGTGGAGAAAATAGTAGATCCAGCCAAGGTATCCAATGTGTCGTCAATTCGGGGTAAAGGAGAACTGTCCTTTTTGGTCACATTATTTAGTTGACGATAGTCAACACAGAAGCGAGTTGATCCGTCCTTCTTCTTTACCAATACCACTGGCGAGGTCCACGGACTACTAGATGGTTCTATAATGCCCTCGCTCCCCATGTCCTGCACAATCCCATCAGCTTCCTCCCGCTTCGCCAGTGGCAGTCTTCTGGTTGTCTGCCTAATCGGTCGAGAATTTTCGGTATTAATTTTATGTTGAACGATATTGGTTCTTCCTTTTTGTCCAATATCAAATACGTCCTGATATTCCATGATCAACTTTTTTTACTTTTTCTCTTTTAGTTGGATTACAATCTTGGGTCGAAAGGGAAATCAACTTTTCTAGTTCCGGGTAACGCATTTCATTGTTCTTATTCTCTGCTGTGGTTTTCCGCAATATCGATGAAGCAGCAGAACAATGTCCTAGCAGCACTCCCTTCCTCAAATGAACAGAGTAATAGTTAGTATTCATTATTCTAACTAATACATTGTTATCGGTGTTTTTCCTATTGCTACTCCTCGTCCCCGTTTATCGTCATCAACGATAGGTTCAAAGATCATAATATTTTTGTGATGGGATGCTTCTTCCAATTGGCCCTCAATAATTACCTCACTTCTCTCCGGAACTGATGTTTCCGTTGGAAGGGTTACCCGGACTCTACCCATATTCCGTCTGTGGAGTACCACCTCCTCTCCATTAACTTTTAGGATTCCATTCTTAAGATCCAACAGGAAGCCTCTAGTATTTATGATGTCCATACCGAGAATTAATTCGTCTTCAATGTCAGCTACTATGAGTTGGTGTTGGAATGATGTGTTCTCTATGGTAATCGTGGATTTTATTTCACCATGAATATTAGCAGGTTCTCCTGTTGCTGTTCGTAATTTCCAGGTCGTTGGTCGAGCACCCCGAAGAGGAAGAATTCCAGAACATTGATAAACAGTTTGGGTGACATAGTATCAACCTGTCGTACTCATCTACCGATTCTTATGGGGTTGGTGTTTTCATGCAGCTTTACCATCATGGTAGCATTTTTATATATGTTATATATTAGTTTTGTTTAGCGGTAGACAACACGGCATTTTTGTAAGGAGTCCAAGACTGCATTCAGCTCAACGGTGTCAAAGGCCTTGTAGAAGTCCACAAAGGCAAGAGGTCTAATGTATTCAATTGATTTTTCAATCACAGTTTTGATGTTTTGAAGACGGTCATTGGTTCCAAAACCTCTGTGTAACCCACCTTGTTCCATTGGTTGATAAAAATCTAATTTGTATTCCAGTCGTGTGGTAATAATTCTCGTGAAGAGTTTATAAAGGTGACTAAGTAAGCTTATTGGTCGATAGCTTTCCAGTTCGGCTGTATCTCTTATGAATCAAGATTACGATGGCGTTGTACCACTTGTCTGGTATGATTCTTTTAAAAAGACAGCGATTAAAAAGTTTTGCTATTTTCTTTAGTAAACAGTTACCACCTATCATAATTGCATCAACAACCACGCAGTCTTCTCCAGGGGCCTTATTGTTTTTTGTATTGTCCAGAGTAATATCAGGCAGTGATTCTGACCCTTGATTAACGATGCCTTTTTTATTTGTCAATATCTCTGGTTCTGTTTCTGAGTCAAAATTTACTTCATTGTGGCTTTTTTATAATAGCTGATAAAAGTCCTCAACTATTTTTAGAATACCTTCCCGGATTATTGTAATATATTCCTGTTTGTCCTTAACCTTCGTCATTTGCCTTTTTCCGCTTTCCAGTTTTCTATGTAATACCTTCATGATTTTATTGTTTTCTATTGTTTGTTCAATCTTCTCTTGCTTGTATGTTCTAATGTCACGTCTTATAGCATTTGATATTTCCCTGTTAATCTGTCTTAGCTCCTCATCAGCAGTTAGTTTATCACTTCTCATGTCTCTTCTTTGTTGCATTTTTCGGATAGTAAAGGGTTTTCCAATAAGAGGTTTCATTTTGATATTTAAAAAAAAACGGGGGCCAATTGTGATCATCTCATTGCGAAATAACACGGCCAGGAAACTTTTCTTGCAAAATTGCGATTGTGTGTGACACGTAGCGCCGTCTTGTTGAAAATAAACGTCGCCCACATCAATATCTTCCAATTCCGGCCATAAAAAATCATTAATCATAGCTCGATAGCACAATCCATTCACCATAACAGTTGCACCAGCCTCATTTTTGAATAAGTAAGGTCCAATCACACCGCCAGTCCAAAAACCGCACCCAAAAGTGACACGTTGACGATGGAGAGGCTTTTCAATAAACATTCTTGGATTTTCCGAGCCCCAAATGCTGCAATTCTGCTTATTCACGTAGCATCCGAGATGAAAATGCCTTATCACTGAAGATAATTTTTTGATGAAAATCCGGATTATTTTGATGCATTTCAAGGACTCAATCAGCAAATATACGTCTTTGCTCTTGATCGACCAGCTTGAGTTCTTGTGTTAACTGAACTTTAAAAGCCTTCAAACCTAAGTCTTTATGCAAAATACGGTGTAATGTCGTTTTTGGAATGTCTAATTCTAAAGATCCACGAGGAATTGACAAACCTCGGTTTTCGTTAACACTATTGGCTACAGCAGCAATATTCTCAATTGTTCTTGAGCGACGCATACGGTTTCAATTCTTCACATCACTAAGTTGTCCCAATAGCTCAAATTTTTTAACCAGTTTTACTATTGCTGGCCGAGAAGGTACTTCATTACGACTCAAAGGTGCTTTAGTTTGGCAAACTGTGACTTCAAAATTTTCATCATTTTTGTAGTGAATTTTAACAATTTCAATGCGTTGTTGAAGCGTGTATCATTGCATGTTTACTAATGGCGTAGTTTTTACTTGTGAAATGTCAAAATATGACAGCTGCAAAAATGATAGCTGCCCAGATAGCGGGCTATTCAAAATGAAACCTCTTATTGGAAACCCCTATAGCTTCGCTTGATTTCAATTCTTTCTTGGTTGTTAGGCAGTATCTGTTTTGACTCTCTAGCAGGACAGTAGTGATGTTTTCATTTAAGACATTGACATTCTCTTCCTCTTCAGTACCATCTAGCTTACTCGTGATTCATTGCTGGAAACCATCCATGTCCGCTGGACTCTTCCGTGGTCTGTTGTTGTCGGTCTTTTTGATCAGCTTATGACGTTCCTTACCGATGTCAATCATTAATTTGACTCGTAGAATCCCGTGGTCACTTCCGGTGGATACCCTGTTCAGTACTGACACGTCTTTAACTATGCATCTTTTTTCGATGATTATGAAATCTATTTCATTTTTTGTTCGTTCAATCGGGCTTTTCCATGTCTATCTCCAGTCAATGGTTTCCCAGTGAAAACTCGGCAGCGTCGGAGTTGTTCACACTTTGGCATTAAAATCACCACATATGATAGTATAATGTGCCTGCTGATCTATAAGAGCATCTCTTATGTCGTCATAAAACATATCCACTTCTTAGTCCGTATGGTTTGAGGTAGGCGCGTAAGCATGTATAATTTTGATATTATATCTGGTGTTGAGTTTGAGGACAAAGGAAATTACTCTTGTGGAGATTTTCTTCAGAGACATAATGTTTGTTTGGTGGCGCACATGTATCAGAAAGCCAGTTCCTCCCACTGACCTATTGTCATCTCTCACGTAATAGAAACTGTGTTCAGACTTCAAAGTAATGATATGTTCCCCACGCCTTCTAACTTCACTAAGGCCCACGATATTTTCTAATTCACACTCAAGTTCAGTTAACGTGCATTCTATGTTGCGATGTACATAGTTTTATTTTTTTACATTTCAATGGTTTCTTCGCCAGAAAAATTAAAACTTTTCAAAATCGTAGTCACCTATGTAAGGCAAGGTGGAAAGATAGTTTAAACGTACCGCAACTAAGGCTATAAAAAGCACATACAAACTCAGGTTACTATGGCTTAAAGTATTTTAATGCCTTAAGTTATATAACCAAAAATCTGACATTTACTAATTTTAAAATGTCTAAACAAAATTATATTGTAAGAAGTGTATTTCCTTAGAAACAAGATGTTTCCAAGTTCTAGACTTTTATAGAATATTGTTAAATTTGCTAAATTTTATTAATAAAATTCTGTCTTAATTCAAAACAATGTATTTCTTTGAAATTAAAAAATATTAATAAACAATATACAATTTTTAAAGTTTTGAAATACTAGACATTATATTTTGTGATTCTCTAAAACTAGATTATCTAATTATTTTAAAATTGAAACGTTTTATTTTACGGCAAATCTCCTTTAGAAAAAGTAGAATTTGTAGAACATTTCGGATTTAAAAAAATAATTTATCAGAAAAATTGTTAGAAAATTAAATTACCAAACCCAATTAATTTAAACTGAATTTTATAATTTTTCAATAATTTTAAAAGATTTTAGAAAGCTATAAAACAAATTCAATGAAAGTGTAAAAATTGTTACATTTTAGATCCTAAGACGCTCTAATTCTTATAAATAATATATTTTAATGTTCCTAAATTCTAGAATATTTTAGAAAATAATGAATTTTCGAAATATAACCCATCAATCACGTTACATCAATTCATTAGTTCGAATCACCCATACGGTTAAGCTAGCTAGCAAAGATATTTATTTTTTAAACATAACTTAGGGTCAAGACAGGGCAGAAAGACCGATGGTCGATAGCCCAAACGGATAGACTAACCCTAATCGTTTATCATTTGTATATGTTTTTCGAAATTGTATATATAAGTGTTCGAGTAAAGATGTTATTCTCTCTTCTCGAAATATAATAAATGTTTACAAATCTATGTCTTAAGGTTTCAAACTTTCAAAAACCATTCAAATATAATAAAAACAATATAAACTTTCTAAAGTGATTAAATTTTAAGTAAAAGTTTTCTAAAATTGAACAAAATCCCTAAATCTTCTAAATTTATTTATTAGTATTTAAAAATGCTAGAAACTCTTCTAAAAACTTTTTGTTTTTAATATTCTATAATTTATTAGAGATTTTCTAAACTTCTTAATAATTTTAAAAAAATTCAGCCTTCTAGATTTCTCTAGGAAGTTAAGGAAATGGTCAAATTTAATAAAGTTGTATAAATTTATTCTCTATAAAACTTCAATTATTCTACATTCTTTAAAAAAAATTAAATAATATTAAATATTATCAAAAAAGAAATTACTTATAAAAATAAGAGCAATACTACACCTGTAAATCAATAGTCAATTTACACATAAATTACTTACATTTTTGTGAGTGATATGAATAAAGTACAGTTTTATTTATCATTTAGTAAAGTTCCTAATTCTACTTGATTAAAACACCAAACAATTACCCGAAATGTACATCTAATTGTGAAGAAAGTGTTAGTGTTTTAATCAAGTATTAATCATATCTTCACGTAACTCAACAACAAATTTTTCCTGATTCAAGCATCCAACATATTATTTATTTCTATATAATTGTATTATTGTTTTTTATCATTTAATTTTGTTTTAGGATCAACCCGATGTTCGCAGATTCAGGTCGATGTCTGACGGTGCTCCAGTCACTCCAAATGATAACGGAGATGTATTCGAGGTCTTTCCCAGTTTACCCAATTCCGTTTTGGAGAAAATGGGTCTATTCGGAGATAATCCTAGGTATTATAAACAATAATTTATTTTATAATTGATTTAATATGAATTTTCAATAGTAATACGGCTAATATTTTGTAATCTGGCCCGCGTTATAAGGTGAGTCAATAAAAACAATATGGTAGTTTTTATATTGTGGTACTACTGTTTTTTATACTTCCTGTCAATCAATGGAGGGCAAAATAACTGAAATTATTATAATCAACAATAATAAATTTCAGCCGGATCGAATAAACTGATTAATTGTTATAGGCAAATTTAAGAATATTTTTTGGAACTTTGATGACTACATGACTGCTTGACTGTAAACTTTTGCATATACAGGGTCCATTATAAAAGTAATGCCCATTTTCTGCGAAAAATATATTTATTGATCATACCACAGCATCAATACACTTGAGGAAGGCACCCTAAAACTCCTCGAACGTTGTAACACGCTTTTTGATGTTTTCCACGGACTCCAAATGCTTTCCTTTCAGCTCTCTCTTCAGTCCGGGATACAAAAAAAGTCGGGACTATTCGATAACTATAGGACCACAGGGGTATTGCTCCAGGGCAGGAAATTGGTAACGATAAAGGCCATGTGACTCAGGCAGTGTCATGGTGAATCCTGACCGTCTCTTTGATGTCAGCCCTCGCGCGAGCTTTCTGGCGTTTTAATGTCTTAAGAACCTGGATGTAAACATCTGAATTGATACTTTCTCCCTGCGGTACAAACTCAAAATTGGCGAATCTTCTGAGGTTAAAAAAGACAATTAGCATGCGGGAAATGCTCATTCCCGTTTTCTTGGGGCCGGAGGATGATTTTGTGTGCCACTCGCTACTCTTTTGGGTCGTACTCGCAAACAAAACATAATTGCGTATTGCTATTAAAGGGAACGCTCCATCGTGCCTTGTTACAAAGTCAAAAAACCACACTTAACGCGAATGCAAACCCTACACTATATTTTGTGACGCGTTTTACCCAGCTGCGCTGGATAGTCGCGTCACAATAAAATTATGCGCATTATTTTCATAATAGACCCTGTAGATATCTTGTGTTACATTATTATATCCCAAGAATTTATGGTCGAGCCATTTTCTTAAATTAATGAGATCCTCCGAATATAACGGATATATTCCTACATATCATATTAACAGTTTTAGAAAAAAAATATGCTTATGAATATTGGCTGTATCTCTAGAACAACTAAACATTTTAAACTGAAATTTCATTCTTTGTTGGAAGAACCCTTGGTAAAAAGTGGGTGTTTTCTCGAGGTAGTTTTCTTTCGAAATTTCCTTTAAATTTTTTTAAACGGAAACTTTCATTTAAACAATGTATTTATAAATATTTTAGTCTTTGAGAAAAATAATTAGGGTTTAGTAGTATTTGGAAAACCAAAAGGGCGGGTGGGTGGCCTCTATCCTAAACTCCAATCTTTGAATAGAATGTGAGGTCCCTCCTAAATGTTTAATTGTTTACAAAACGGTGGTGCACTTCAATTTCTGGAATAATCTACATCTCTGATGCCATTTAATTTAAAACGAAACAATTGAGTTGTTTTACTAATTGGAGTGTGTGACCACCCACCCTACATATACGGTTGTAATTTCATCACAGTCATAGTTTGAATTTTTGAAATTTGCAAAGGTAATAGTGCTGATATAATTCCTGAATTTTAAAGCTCTGTTCTTATTATGAGTTTAAGTATGCATGTAGGGTGGGTGGGTGGCCTCTATCCTCCCCTCCAATCAGTAAAGTATACGCGAATGTTTTACTAAAAAAATATTTGTTTATAACAATGGTGCACGTGTATTTATAATGTATAATGTATTATTCCCTGGGGTATGTTATCTGGATTAAAAGGTGGGTAAAATGACACCCACCCACCCCACATCACTAAAAGTGTGTATATATTTAATAAAATTTAAGCTCTTTTTTGGTTACGTTTTTGTATATATGTAGGGCGGGTGGGTTAGAACATACGCGAAAAAGATTTATTTGTTTATAATAATCGATAGATTTTACTTATAGAATCATTTATTTCTTTTGTGCACTATAATTTAAAAAAAACTTGAACCTACCTAATTATACTTCCATCGCAATTACAGTTTTAATTTCTTGAGAATTACTACAGTGTTAATATAATTGCTGAATTTTAAAACTCTGTTTTAGTTTAAGTTTAAATACATATGTAGGGTGGGTGGGTGGTCTCTATCCTACCCTCAAATCTTTAAAACAAATGCGGGATTCTTCCTAAATTCTTACTTTTTTACAAAACAGTCGTGCACTTTTATTTCTAGCATAATCTATCTCTTTGATAGAAAAAGAAAAAGCGTATGTTTTACTGATTGGAGGGTGGGATAGAGCCCAGAACAGTAAAAGTGTTTTTATTCACCAAATTTTAAAACTCTGTTCTGGATAAGTTTATATATATATATATATATATATATATATATATATATATAGGGTGGTTTATATCTTCCCCTTTAATTTTTAAACCAAGGTTTAATGCGAGGTTCCTACTAAATTATTGTTTGTTTGCCAAACAGTAGTGTACTTTTATTGCTAGCATAATCTCTCTCATTTAATGTCATTTAATTTTAAAAGAAACCCTTGCGTATGTTTTATTGATAGGAGTGTGGGATAGATGACACCCACCCACCCTACATATATAGCTGTACTTCCATCACAGACACTGTTTGAAGATCTTGGAAACTACAATGGTGATAGTGCTGATGTAACTCTGCTGTTATTTTAAGTTTGGGTATATAAGTAAGGTGGGTAGGTGGCCTCTATCCCACCCTCCAATCTGTAAAATATATGTGAATATTTTACATAATAAATATTGTTTATATTCTTCTATTGCGTAGTAAATTTTTAAAAACCCTGGGATATGTTATACTGATTATACTTTCTGGAATCTCTATTCTACTAAAAGTTTAATAAAAAAAAAAGACAAAATAAGCCTCGTGAATTGTGTTAACAATTGACAGTTTCATTCAGAGGCATGCTTCCTTATTTTGAAGAAAACCAAAAGTTTAAACTGCAAATATATTACAATAATACAATACAATGTGAAATGAACTTTCAATAATTAACAAGAAAAAATAATCATGTAAAATTCAGATAATCACTTTTCTACAGTTTTCTCTTCAATGAGTTAATTTTTCAACTTTTCAATTATCCACATAGAGTATTATTAGCATATATTTAAAACCTAATTTTGTACACTTTTATCTGATGTCATATTTGCGAACGATATAACTTTAACAACTCTTCGTTTTTATGTCTAATTTAAATTTTTCGTTACTCTTCACTTCATCTAAAAAAATTAAATACAATTGAGACAATGTCTTACCTTCATGAAGGTTTTGGTTTGTATATGTGAAACACTCTTTTGAAAATTTTGTCACTTTATTTATTGCTAATTGTACATTTTGTTTACCTTTTATTATCATTAGCAAACAAATACGTCATATAAGTATTTTTGAGGATGACTACCTTTGTCGGATTCTAAATTGCTTTGAGGGTAGTCTTTTTATAGAACCTTATTAATAAATTTAAAACCAAAAACTTTAATCTATCAAAATTATGTTGTATACCAAAAAATCACAAAGCATGAATTAAATATAAACTTATTGTGTACAATATTAATTTACCAACTTATAACATTGGTTGGTTCAAAAATTAAAAATTAAACATCAACCTCCAACCGGGCGAGATACTTATGGTTTTTGATGTCGTATCCTTGTTTCCAAGTATCCCAATAGAAAAAACCTTAGACTAAATAATACGTTTTGATAGAAAAATACATACAACAATAATTTAAGCTAACGAAATTAGTTAGGGATATTCAAACAATATTCACGGAATTAAAATAATACCTCAGCTAAGAACACTGGAATGTATTTACCAGAGATCTTATCGCAATTACGGCTAAGCAATAATTACCTTTTACACAAATTCATATTAAACGAGTATTTAATAGCCGATACGAAGTAAACAATTACACCGAACTCGCTGGTACCAGTCGATAACCGTAAACCGTTTCCTCGTGTTGTGCTTTTGTTATAATATTTGATGTTCACACCCTGAACAACATGTGCATTTATCCCGAGCATATGGACGAGCAGTAAGTAAAGTCCGAAATTATTGAATACATTACAATCCCCTCGAAATGGGCGTCGTAACCGCGGGGAATCCCGACGGAATCGGTGAAGTGTTCGGTTCGAATTAAATTTGCATGCTTAGATAGCGCTACTATATAAAGCACTTACCTTAGTGGTATTAACATGAAAATTTCCGCCATTAAGGCCGTTTTAATTGCAAATATCGCACAGTTTTAGGTCTATTATTAAAACACGGTTTTGTCGTTTTCGCCGGCATTGAGATTTTAATTATCAAATTACTGCATTAAAACGCATTCGGTTAATTAAGTATAATGTGAAATATGTACACGGAAAAGCGTTTAATGATGATTAATAAAATAAGCACATTGATTACTATAGAAGGAGCAGTTAAAAATAAAATAATTTATTTCTTTTTATTAACGCTGTATAAATACGAAAATGAAATTCTGATTAGTAAATGTAGCTTTGATTATCACCTTTCTTCAATATTTAATATTCATCCAGATGCACACAAAGTGTCTATTATCATCTGGATCAAAATAAAATACTGATGAAAGGTTCTAAGTGTTTTAATCAAAGTTATTATTATCTTCAAGTAACTCAATCAACCAAATTAGTAAATGTAGGATGAAATAAAACACGATTTATTTTATTTCACCTTATATTTGAAAATGAAATACTACTATGGTCACCACCATCCTGTTTATTCTAATTAGTGTTGTGTATTTGGGTAAAATTAATTTTGTGTAATTTAATATACATTTACGTAATCCCATATAGTGAAAATGCTCGTCAACATAAAATTTTCTTATTCAAATTATAAAGCAAAATTCAGATGTAATTTTAATTACTCACTTATGAAAATAAAAACTATGTGGGAATTAAGATAATGTAGAAAAATTACAATCACAATCGGTTGTAATATAAATGGATGCCAACTTTATTTTAAATGAATTATCCTGCTTAAAATATGCTATTTTTAATATTTATTGAATTGAATATGAAAGAAAAAATTATTTTCAGCCCGTCAAATAAAAGCTTATTAAACTTTTTAAATAGTTTTAAGGAGTTTTAAGCTTATTACCGTAGAAATTCATTTTTAACAATTTTTTTAAATCGAAGAATGCAATTTTTATTAGCTTAAGCTTAAATATTGATTGCAATTATTTTATTTCCTGACAATTTATAAGAAATACGTTCTAGAATTTTGAAACAGGCTATTTTTTATAGTTTTTAGTAAGTTTAAACTTGTTACTGTTGGAATTATTTTGATAGCTTACTATGATACAGTTTATTGTTTGTTGTTTATAAGTACTTTATCAAACTTGCTTTCTTGCTCTGCAAATATAATTCATGATATATTAAACAAAAATATACAAACAATTTCGGCAGCAAGTTAAAAGGTGGAATTCACTTTTGAAAAATGTTCTTCCACTCTAACCTGTAGGTTCTTTCACTGTTTCATCATACACCAACTTAGCTTCGGATACTTACGTTCAAGCAAAGTAATCCTAATTTCTTCTAATAAAGGAGAACATTTAGTAAATGTTGTATCTTTCACATTGTCGAAAAAATACGTTGTGAATAGTAGAAAAAGAGAGCTAAATAATTTAAAAATAACTACTGTACCTATTAATTTGACATAATTGTATACATAAATGTGAGTTGGTAATGAACCTGCAAATAAAATGCTTCTTAAATTTGCCAAATATTATCTAGCAAACTAGTTTTTAATTTTTTTTGGATAGACAATTGGTTTTACTCTGAAATATAAACAAAAATCATCAAGTTTTCATATTATTAAGAACATTCTTTTAGGACTTGTATACAACTATTCCGAGAGAGATTTCTTTTTCTTATTTCACTTGCGTATAATTAATATTATGTTTAATGTTTTACTCTGAAATATAAACAAAAATCATCAAGTTTTCATATTATTAATAACATTCTTTTAGGACTTGTATACAACTATTCCGAGAGAGATTTCTTTTTCTTATTTCACTTGCGTATAATTAATATTATGTTTAATAAAGTATAACCTTTTGTTATTAAGAAACAGATGAATGTCCTATTAATTTGCATCAATAAATAACTAGTATTTTTAGTTTTAAAACCCGTAACAAAAAATCTAAGTTCATAGAACATCCGTCAATCATCAGCAGAATAAACAGTTAAATTTAGAAACCTAATATAGAAACAGAAAATATATAATGAAGAAGGAGACACGATTACTATGTTTTACCAATACGTAGTTCAAGAAAAGATCCCAAGCATTCAAACATATTGAAATTAAAGAATTTACTTTGCTATGCCATTCCATAAACCTAATGCTGCTATTCTAAAAGTCTGCAGGTATCTGAACAATCATTCATTCATATCCTTACTAAAATTAGACATAATCAAAATAACCCTCAAGCCAAAATATTCATCAATTTATCTAATTCTTTTATGTTGATACTCCCAATAATGACATTTAAACCTCTTAAACTAATCCAGTTGGCATAATACTTGTCATATCAGGCTAAAACAGATTAGTAGCGATTGTATCATTCTGGTTGAAACACCTATTTTAGTTACGATAATATTCTTCGCTCTCATTAGCAAAACCCAGGAAAATAAATACAATTCAGATCGACTACACCGTCCTGCTCCCATTCTTATTAATTCCCTAAACACTTTAATTCCTTTTTCACTCTTGCACATGACATCTTTCAAACTTTTATACTCAACATTCAGTATCTTCGTGTATTCCTCCATTCAGTGTTTCCACACATCCCTCTTTATGCCACTCCATATACTCCATGCTCATCCACACTTTTCTACCTCTCTCTTCATTTCCACACCTCAAACGTGCTAGGAATTTTACATTATCTCCATTTATGGAGTTTAGTCCTTCTTGTATCCACTTCTCCTTCTTGTCCTTGCATACCCCGTCGAAAGAAACTTTCATATCTTTCATTATATTTTTTTACCCCCTTCCCATTCTCCAATCCCATATCACTTCCCTCACTTTCTTCTTTGCCCACCTGCAATGTCATTATCTTCTGTGTCTTCTTCGTCATTGCACTTGTGATTATTTCCTTCAATTGACCTACTGTCTCCACTCCATCAAAATTTGCAAACTCTATTTTTTGTTTATAAATCTCCTTCCTCCCTTTACGCACTTTTGCAGTTATTGGCATGTGATCGGAGCCTATTCTATTTTCCACGATGAATTCCTATACTTCAACCCTAATTTTGTCCTCCACAAGTATGTAGCCTATGAGTGAATTACCTCTTCGTCCCAAGTAAGCAAACTCGCCATATTTGACTCTTTTATCTTTAGAATTTCTTTCCCTTTTATCTTCGCTCTTTTCTTCTATGCTATTCGTACTCATTGTCCCTATTCTCATATTCCAATCGATGCCTTCCAACTCTTTACTAATGACTGGCATGATTTCCTTATCCCTTTTTTGTGAGTATACCATCCTTGCTCTTCACCTTCATCCCTCTTTACAAAATGTTCTCCACATTATCCTCCGCGTTGCTAACTTCTTCTATTTACACCAAATTCTCTTTTACCCCTGAAATTATCCCTCCCTTTGCTCTGCCCATAATGCTCCCTGTTGTCGCTAGAACACTCTTCTACTTAAAGCCTTTTGGCATCCTGTCTCTAATTTGCTCCCAATCTTATGCTTCTACTCACTTTTCAATCATTTCTACCATATCCTTGTCTTTAACCCAACTATTTCAAATCAATTGAAATATCAATTCTAAATCAAAGTAATATTATAACATTCCATCGTTTATAGAATCTAAAAATTAATTCTAAAATAAAAAAAGTGATAAAAAAACAAAAAGATGTTATATATATTACAAATTAATCTTTTGGGTAAAAAAATCAAATAATCAAACCAAAAAGAAATAATAAATGTTTGTATGGTTTTTATGAAAATATACCGTTCAATTTTTATACATTGATTATAGAAATAATTACAGAAATATTATAGACATATTCCCATTTTTTATTCTTCAACCTATCTAAATAAATAATGTATTACTCTAGCGAACTCTTGATCTAGGCTAACAAATTATTCAGCCTTCTAGCAGACACTTATTAATTATTATTTCCCTAGCGTACTCTTGACCTACCCCCATTACTATGTACTACCCTAACGTAATCTTGCTCTATGATAATAAATTATTCATTGCCCTTGCGTATTCTTGACCTATTACCATATATTATTCATTACCCAAGCGTTCTTTTGACCTCGCAAAATAAATTATTCATGGTTCTAGCGGTCTCTTGACCTATCCCAGTTTATTATTCGTTCGCCTAGCGTGGCCTTGACTTATATTCTTGTACATTTACGCTGCATACTTCTAATAAATTATTTATTACCCATGCTTAAATAAAGATTGAGAGATTTTTTCAATTTAAAAATTCAGAAATTATTTCTTTAAAAAAGGTAACAAAATATATAATTTTATAATGATAGAAAACAGATAAAAATGTTAAAAGAACAACATGTACATTGCTAAAATATTTGATAAAATCAAAAATAAGTATACAATTCGAAAAATATAAGAAACCAAACTCGATTTTCAAAAATATTTGAAATTTCTAAAATACACTTAAAGATTACGATTAACATAGATAAAAATCCGTTCAATTTTCAAAAGTAAAGACAAATATCTTTAAAATTAATTACAAAATCAGTTAGAAGAAATGAAATCTTCTGAAACTGTCAATCAAAAATAAGTTAACAATATCAAGTAAAATATAAATAAAATACCAAATAATATTTCAACAAATATTTGAAACTATTAAAAATTTTAAAAATACTACTACTTTGTCAAAAGTGTAGACTTATTTTTAAAATTAATTAACTATAAAAGATATGAAACCTTCTGAATCTGTAAAATTTATAATTAAATGTTTCCTAACACTGTAAAAATATATATAGCTTGTCAAAAAATAAACTTAATGTCCTAATTTATAATATATTATATTTATATTAATAAAAAATAAGATAACACTATCAAAAAATGTAAATAAAATACCAAACTCGTTTCCCAAAAATATTTGCAACTACTAAAATGTACGTAATCTTTTTAATTCAATTATCGCTTAGACTGGAAATATATATATATATATATATATATATATATATATATATATACAGGGTGAGTTTTTTTCGATGTTCTCTATGGGAATCTCGGAAACTATAAGAGATAGAGAAACGGTTAAATGGGGAAAGAAGTGTATATTTACGAGACGAATAAAATTCCACTTTCAAAATTTTCAAAAAAGTCAAGGGTAACTAGATATTTTGAAAAAAGTAAAAAGTGTCAATTTTTTCAAATCAATATATTTCGGTTATTATAACAGAAAGAAAAAAACTGTAAAGGACAAAGTTTTAGATAATTTTATGTAGATTAATAAAAAATAATCAGAAAATTTTTATCGCCATTATTTTCCTAGATATGTTGCAAACTAACATTTTTTTAAATGGAAACCATAGTTGGCTATGGCCTCATTCAAAAGGTAATTTTTTTCTCTTTAATCCAATATGACATACGACATAGTTATTTCTAAAAATAAGTGAGGTATAGTCATTTTAAATTTTAGTATAAATAAAAAATGGGTAGCCATGAAAAAGATGAAAGTAAAACAATTGCAGTTGTTTATAATAATAGCAATATTATAATTATTAGTTCTACAAAGTTAAATAAAAATGAAAAACCAGCATAAGAATAATAATTTTGTAATTATCAAATGTGTATGTGGTATAAACCCATTTCTCAAGAGGATAATACGTTTCTTACAAAAATATTATGAACAGATGAATCGCGATTCACTAATTGTGGTATTTTTAATCGCCACGATGGACATAGATGAAATTAAGAGAATCCACGAGAAGTTTCACAGAGAAAACTACAAATTAAATTTTGGTTTAACCCATGGTGTGTTTGGATTAATAATTCTCGGTCCATATATTTTTGAAAGCTCACTAGCTGAAACTGATTACTTTCATTTTCTTCAGAAAACATTTGAAGATACGCTCGATTGTTTAAATTTATCATTACAAGCAAGATTAAAATGGTTCCAATATGACGGTGCTCATAACATGTTGGCTTTAAAAATTATTTAAATGATGCTTTTCCTAACTCATAAGTGGGAAGAAATAAACCAATCCAAAGGCCACCTAGATCTCCCGATCTGCGCGTTTTAGAATTTTTTTCTGTGGGGTTATGTAAAAGCAAAATATATGAAAAATCATATCAATCTGTGGAGGATCATAAACTAGTTGTTATTGAAACATTTAATTCAATTTACATGAGAATAGTCAAAAAGTCATTAATTCAATTTTAAAAAGATATAATTTATGTCATAATAGTATAAATAGTGCTCTTTGACCATATTTTTTTAATATAAAAATTTCTCTCCCATTGATATATTGATAATTACAGAATTACTCTATGCAGTTGTTTCATTTTGGTTTATCTCTGTAAAACCAATAATTACAATATTGCTAATATTATAAACAACTGCAATTGTTTTACTTTCATCTTTTTCATGGCTACCCATTTTTTATTTATAATAAAATTTAAAATGACTATAACTCACTCACTTTAAAAAATAACTATGTCGTATGCCATATTGGATTAAAGAGAAAAAAATTACCTTTTGAATGAGGTCACAGCCAACTATGGTTTCCATTTAAATAAATGTAAGTTTGCGTCATATCTCAGAAAATAATGGCGATAAAAAATTTCTGATTATTTTTTATTAATCTGTATAAAATTATCTAAAACTTTGTCCTTTACAGTTTTTTTTCTATCTATTATAATAACCGAGATATATTGATTTGAAAAAATTGACACTTTTTACTTTTTTCGTAATATCTAGTTACCCTTGACTTTTTTGAAAACTTTGAAAGTGAAATTTTATTCGTCTCGTAAATCTACACTTCTTTCCCCATTTAACCGTTTCTCTATCTCTTATAGTTTCCGAGAGCCCCATAGAGAACATCGAAAAAAATTCACCCTGTATATATATATATATATATCGGTTGTCAAAAAAAAACATAAACGCTAATTTATTTTGCTAAAATATTTCAAACAACGTTTTTTAAATTAGTCTAAAAATGACGAGCTGAAAGATTTCAAGTTCATTACTACTAGACCTTTGCTAACAAATTATTCATTGACCTAGCGCACTCTTGACCTATCCCAATAAGTTATTATTTGCCGTGGCGTACTCTTGACCTAGGGTAAGAAATTATTTATTGCCCTAGCTTACTTTTAGGATAAGAAATTATCCATTGCTCTACCTATCCCAATATATTATTCATTGGCCTACTTCTGACCTATCCTAATAAATTAATCATAGTATAAATTATTCATTGGCCTAACGTTAAAAATATTCTAAAAAAATCGATGATGTGATATTTTAGGTGACGCGCTCTGGAGCATTCCTCTCCGAGCATTGAGCGAAAATACATCCTTTTTTATACGGTCAATAAAGTGTGTTATCGTAATTTTCGGAGCACTATCTCTTAGAAGAAAGAGAGATAGAGTCGTTGCTTTTTTTACTTTTTCTATCCACAATTTAAGCCTTATAAATTATGGTAAAGTAACGGACTGTTGAAGAACCAAGTACCAGTAGAATCTTGGAATTTTCTAGAAGCGAAAATGAAATTTATGTGTTTGAAAGAGAAAATTGGAAAAATGTAGTAGATGAAGATAAAAGTGATAATTACAATAGTTCTGATAGTGACTTATTTCTTTAAAAAAACGTGTTATGTATATTACGGACAATGATGAAAATAATAATTACGACAGTTCTGACAGCGACTTACTTCCTAATAAAACGAGTTATGCCTATTAAGGATAGTGAAACTAATGATGAACTCAGCTTAGGTGATAATAACGACTCAAGCGAATGGGAAAATTTTACTGAACGAGATGATATTTTTCAACAAAATTTACAGTATCTCCAAAAGTTACACGGCCACAAATTTCTCCTAATATTGTTGAGCTTATTGATATATTCAAGTTGTACTTTACAGATGAATTAGTTGGTTATATAATAAAAGAAACTAATAATTATGCAAATAGCAGAATAAGTAGAAACTGAACAAATTTTAAATTTAAAAATACGAAAACATTTCGTGAATCTACAACAATGAGTCTTACTAAGACTACAAAACAAATTAATTTGAAACAACTACTTCTCTAGCTAATACTTCGACAGACATTGAATAATACAAATTAATTTGCGTGTTACAAATAGTACAACTATTAAAGCAACACTAATTTGAATGAAATTATTTCTGTTGAATAAACTAATAAATGATAAAATGTACTTTAGATTTTTTCATGTTATAGTTACATTTAAACAATCTAAAGTACATTTTATCATTTATTAGTTTATTCAACAGAAATAATTTCATTCAAATTAGTGTTGCTTTAATAGTTGTACTATTTGTAACACGCAAATTAATTTGTATTATTCAATGTCTGTCGAAGTATTAGCTAGAGAAGTAGTTGTTTCAAATTAATTTGTTTTGTAGTCTTAGTAAGACTCATTGTTGTAGATTCACGAAATGTTTTCGTATTTTTAAATTTATTATTTAAATTACTACAACGAACTAAAGGATTTTAATACATTTTATTATTGAACAAATTTTATTTAAACTTTTTTTGCGTTACAAGAAATCATAATTGATAAAGCGATCAATTTGGAATATTTGGAAAATGTAGAAAAGGAAGAATTTTGGGCTTTTCTTTCTGTGATTTTCAATATGGTCACAATGTCATTAAAAAAATGGCGATGTGGCCATCAGAGTACTTTCCCTATATTTTTCTCGAAAACGATGAGGTTTACGTAAAATAGTTATTGTTAATAATTTGCTCGATTTTGGATTGTTTTCAATTACTTATAAAGCAAAAAAAGTTTAAATAAAATTTGTTCAGTTTCTCATTCCCTTTAATTTTTGTTTGAAAAGTTATGTAATATTTTTCAATTTCTATATAGGTAAAGTAATTAAAGTTATCATGTATGTGCATGGTGGGTGTCGTCTAACTCACCCTCCAATCAGTAAAACCTAAGCGAGGGTTTCAATTAAAAGTTGTAAAACGTAAATAAACATAACATTATTGCAAATTTTAATAGATTCATTCAAACAAATTTTTCAAATAATTTTTGATAATGTTTTAGTGTTTAGCGGGTGGGATAGATGCCACCAACCCATCCTACATATACATATAAACTTTACTTCCTTACCGTCTAGCAGTTTTCAATAAAATTAATTACAAAACTTTTTAATAAAAAAGAAATTAAAAAGGTAGAATTTATGAGTGAGTAAATTAGTAAAATTTTGATTCATGATGGGTGGGCAGACTTTAAATATAAATTAGGTAAGATTGGCTATAGAAAGTCATTTATATTTAAACTTAAATTTTGATTTTGTTTAATTTTAATTCATAAAGGGTTTTATTGATTTTAACAGCAAAATAATTAGCAAATAAAGTTATTATATATATATATATATATATATATATAATAACTTTATTTATATATGTAGGGTGGATGGATGGCCTCTATCCACCCTCCAATCAGTAAAACATAAGCGAGGGTTTTAGTTAAAAGTTGTAAAATGTAAACAAGCACAAAATAATTGCATTTTTTAATTGATTAATTGTATTTATACAAACAGCATCAAATAATTGTTGTGGTTTGCAATAACTTTAATTACAAAATTTGAAAAAAAGAAATTGACAAAGTAAATTTTTTGTGTGTGCAAAATAATAAAAATTTTATACATGGATGGAAAGGCTTTAAATCAAGCTTAGATAAGATTAGCTATAGAAGGTAATTTATATTTAAACTTAAATTTGGATTGTGCTTTATTTTTTATTACATACTAGGTTTTATTGTTTTTTAAGCAGCAAAATCATCAAATATTAGTATTTAAAGTTATCATGTATATGTAGGGTGGGTGGGTGGCCTCTATCCCATTATCCAATCAGTAAAACAAAAGCGAGGGTTTTAATTAAAATAATAAATCATAATAAATTCCTTACATTTTTCTCGAAAACTATGAAGTTTACGGAAAAGGCTATTCTTAAAAATTTTCTCAATTTTGGATTATTTACAATTACTTGTTATATAAATTTCCTATAACTTCTATAGTTTGTTAGCAATAGGCAAAAAATATCAAAATTTTATTTTTTAATTTTTTCTCGCAATTTAAGAATTTTATGAAAACCATATTTCAATAAAAACTTGTTCAGTTTCTAATTATCTTTAACTTTTATTTGAAAAGTTATGTATTATTCTTCAAATTTAGAAAAATATCAAGAAAAACACTTGACGCCTTGAGTTAACACTTCAGGTTTAAAGTTTAAACTTTCATATCAAAAAGATCATTCGTTTTTGAGATACAGCGCCCACAGACATTCTCATGCACAAAAACAACACTTTCTTCTATATATTCTATATAGGGAAAATAAAAATACATAAATAAAATACCAATCTCGGTTTCCAAAAATATTTGAAACTACTATAATAATCGTATTCTTTAAGATAAAAACAGTTTAATTGGTCAAAAGTATAGAAAAATATCTTCGAAATCAATATACTTGATCAATTACAAAATAAGTTAGGAAATATATCTTTTGAATCTGTCAGAATTTCAATAAAAATATTACAAAAACTGTAAATATATATACCGGGTTTTCGATAAAAAACGCCCAACGCCATTTGAATCAACTAAAAACAAATTGAATGCCCGTTTAAATACTATGCAATGACATTAATTATATATTTTTTCAACATTAACTTCATTGAAAAATGACAGTTAACTTTAAATTTTTTGATGGCAGCATATCATTTTCTTATTTTTTTATACTAGACATTATTTTTCCTCCATCAACAGCATTCCTAACTATCAGTTTGGCTTACTTCCCAAAAAATTTACCATACTTCCTCTCTGCATCCTTACTACCAATATACACACTTAACACCTCAAAGGTTAAAAGTCAGCTATACTTTTCTTAGGTATTCAAAACGCATTTAACTCAATTTGGCATATTGGACTCCAATATAAATGTTTCCTTCTAAAAATACCCCATCATTTAATAACTTCCTTTCAAATAGATCTTGTCAAGTTAGAATTTAACAATCGCTTTCCCAACCTTTTCCAATTATACAAGTCGTCCCTCAAGGTTCTCCCTTATCCCCTCTCCTATACAATATATTCTGCCATGACATTAGTAATCCTGATCCTACATATTTTACTCCCTCACAATATTCCCTGCTTTGCGAAGATGACACTCCTTCAATCGCCCAAAATTCCCTTCAATGTTCCTTTGATTCCATACAAGCATGGTGCTCCAAACGCAAAAAGCTTTACATGCATCATCATAATCTGATTATGAAGAATATGAGAGTAACAGTGATGAGGTAATTCACGAACAGAGTAAATTGTAAATGAAAATCGACGAAGAACAGGGGAGAGTTGGTGGTTCTAATAAGAATCAAAATAAGGTTATGTGCGTAGGATAACAAAAATATCCAATTAGAACCCAAGTCAAAGGTATGCATGTTGTGATGAATATTAATAGAAAATGTAAGGATATAAACCATGTTGATGTTACTAATCGTGATAATCGCGATTGTACTTCTAGATAGCGAATCAAAATTAATCCTTCCAAATCTCAACTATTCATCCCCTATATATTAGAGTCTATATAGCAATGAACAATTTGGACTGATACATAATTACATAATTACATAAACGCATTAAGGATATTCAAGATTATAAAATAATCATTCAAAGATTTTTAATCATTCTAATCTATGAATATATTATTGCCTTTTTAGGTCATTCCACGAAAATTATCGTTCATCTTGAGACTACATAAAGTTGATCCATTGATCATTCAAACTATACCAGAGACTTAAATCAGCATTGCGAGAGAATGATAACAATGCAAATAGACTTTCTCAAAAAATTCTAAAAATCTAGAGAAAGAAACTTGAAGAAAGGATTTTTTTTAAATCCTCGAAATCTGGAATGATAAAATTTCTTTTACCATTAAAAAAAAATAATCACGAGACATGGAAAATTCTAAAAATCTGAAAACTTTGTAGGATAAAGCAAGAAATGGTAACTGAATAGTTGAGGCTGTTGGTTGTTGAAAGTTCATATTCATGCAAGAAATGGTGGCTATTTTCTAAAAAAAATGAAGATAAATGCTAAAAATTTAGAAATTTGGTTGATAAATTTCTAGAAAAATATATAGTGAGAGTTTCTAAAAATTAGAATAATGCTGGAAATTTCTAGAAAACTGGAAAATTTAAGTACAAAATAATCCAGAATTTTTCTGCCTTGCAAAAACTTGATGTCTGGGTAATCGTGGAACTCTTGAAATCTGGAAGAGGGATTAATTTTTACAATCCTCTAAAAAAACGCTTTTAGGCCATTCCAGGAAAATTAAAGATCATCTTGATACTACTTTAAGATGATCTAACGAACTTTCAAAGTATACCAGACACTCAAATCAGCGCTGCAAGAGAACGATAACAGCGCATATACATTTTGCAAAAAATTCTAGAAATCTAGAGAAAATTACTACAGACTTCTATTTCTAGAAAAATTTATTAAAAAATTCCTAAAAGTTTCTAAAAGAAGATGACCTTCTGCTAAGATATAATGAGAAATGGTGGAATTTTATTTAAAAAAAAAAAGAAAGAAAATTGCTGAAAATGTATAAATCTATTTGACAAATTACTATCAAAATATGATGAGAACTTCTAAAAAACGAACCAAGATTAATTAAATTCTCACTTAACCCGTTATGGAACATTTTTATGTTAATTAGAAGGTTGGTTTTATTTCACTATTTATATATTTCTCCGTCTATTTTAAATATGTGATAAAAATAGTAAAACAAAACCAAGTGTTTAATTAACCTTCTAATGAACCAAGTGAATCAATTGCCTATTATTAATATAATATTTTGCCAAGTGATAAATGAGAAAAAAGTACAACATTTTTAAATTTAAAAAATTACAAAATCATTTAATTATTAAATCAAAATTATTTAAGACTAAAGAATAAAGCAGTTTATACTTTCAAAATTGAAAAGCCTACTACACCTGAAATACCGACAAATATCTTTAAAATTAATAAACTTGAAAACTTGAAGTTAAATATTTTTTAGGACTACAAATAAACGCACGAAAAGTAAACAAGAATCAATAAAATACGTGAACTACCTGTACCGATGCAATACTTAAATCGGAAATTGTACAAGCTATCAAAAATATTGAAATAGGAAAACATGCAGAATAGATGAAATTTATATAAATATGATGTAGTAGTCAATTTTTTTAATAATCTCTATCATACAGAAAATAATACCGATATTCTTTTTCTGCAATTTTTAAGTAAACAATACCCAAAAATGTGAACATTTCAGATAATTATTTGCTCACTCAAAAATATTACCTTTCGAATTTCTTTTTTATTCAAAAACTTTTGTAATTAATTTCACTCCAAACCGCGAGACGATCAGTAATTGGAATTTATATGTATATGTAGGGTGGGTGGGTGGCCTCTATCCCACCCTCCAATCAGTAAAACATCATCAAAAATTATTTGAAGTATTTTTATAAATAAATCTCTAAAAATTGGAATTGTTTTATGTTTGTTTACATTTTACAACTTTTAACTAAAACTCTCAATTATGTTTTACTCATTGTAGGATCGCGTCGGTAGTAGTACAGATTTCTTTCATGACGCGATTTTGTTTTCGAGAACAAAGTACACATCACCATTTTCCCCTTGGTTTTATTTACTTTTCGTGTTAAGTTGAAATTTATTAAATATTTTGAGAAAAAAACGAAATAAACAAATGTTGAATTAAAAAATTGGTTTTGGCAGATGACATTGAAATCCGGCAAAAACAAATGTTGACAAATAACAATGGTTTAACAGAATTATTAATTGATTTTTATCTATCATCTGTAGTTTTTGTCAATTATGTAATTATAATATTTTTATTGATATTTTTAAGTTTTTCTTATATCCAATACTAACAGAACATTGTAAATAGATAAATTAAAAAAATTAAGTTAGCTTTAATTCTTTGTAATAAACAATTGTTTTTTTTAATTGTAAAAATATGTAGTAAACATTTGATGAAAATAAATCATTTTGAAAACAAAAATCTGATTAACCTTGGAACTTCGCACCATAGTTTTTTCTTCTATAATTTGACAATAGATTATAAAATAAATCACAGAATTTAAAAAAAAAGAGTCAAGTAAGCCTTGCATATTCATATAATTCAAACGATAAATAAATAAATAAAATAAATGAATATTTTTGATCATTTCAAAAGATATTGCAAAAAAGGAAAAATCAATTTTTGATTCTTAGTTTTCTGTGTAAATTAAATGTGCCAATCAATCCATGCAAGAATTTCTGAAATTATTATTTCAAAAGATATGGCAAAAAATGAAAAACAATTGAATTACGATTTTTACTCCTAGTTTTTTTGTAATTCAAGTGTATTCAATACTGGCAATCAATTCAAATGTATGTAATAGTGGCAATCGATCGTAGCAAGAATTTCCAAAATCGTAATTGTATTATTTTAAAATATATCGCCAAAAAAATAATTGAATTGCGACTTTTTGTTTTTTTTTGTGTAATTCAAGTGTATTCGATATTAGTAATCAATCGGTGCAAGAATTTCCCATATTAGAATATTATTTTAAAAGATATCGCCAAAAAAACCAAAAACAATTGAATTACGATTTTTAGTTCTTTGTTTAATTCAAATGTATGTTACCACTATTACATACATTTGAATTAAACAAAGAAATCGGAGCAAGAATTTCTCACATAGGATTGTTATTTTAAGAGTTGTCGTCAAAAATCGAAAAACAATTGAAGCACGAATTTCAATTTTTAGTGAATATCAGATCTAATTGATTCTAGCAATCGTATGATCCAAGAATTTCCTAAATCGGAACATTATTTCAAAAGATATCACAAAAAAAATTAAAAAACAATTGAACCACGACTTTTAGTTTTTTGCTTGATTCAAATGTTTTTGATAGTAGCATGCGATAGGAGCAAGACTTTCCCAAATCAGATTAAAATTTAAATAAAAGATTGAATAACAATTGACCTGCGATTTTTAGCTTTTTGCCTTATTCAAATGTATTCGATATTGGCGATCAATCTATTGAAGAATTTCTCAAATCAGAATATAATTTCAAAAGATATCGCCAAAAATAACGAAAAACAATTGAATTACGACTTTTAGTTTTTTGCTTAATTCAAATGTATGTAATAGTGGCGATCGATCAGAGCAAGAATTTCCAAAATTGGAACATTATTATAAGTAAAAATTCAACTGTTTCTAATTATTAATTTTGATAAAAAAATCTGATAATTAATTTATACTTTGTAAATACTTTATATTTTTTGTTTTTCTTTTGTGTTTTCGTTTGTTTCTTTCATTTTTTAAATTCTTTTCTTATGTTTTTTACATGAAAATTTTTTTAATTATTTTGCCAAAAAAAATATGTTTTTAAAATTATCATTTAATTTACTTTCTCTGATATAAAATTTCTTTTATCTATCACTTGGCTTGTTTTCATATTGTTTCTTTATTATCTGCCATTTTTGAAATTCGTTTGTTTTCTCTTTCTTTGTTTCAATTTTATATAATTTTTACGTCTAATATTTTTGTGACAAATTAAAATTTTTATTTGATTTTTTATGAAGGTTATGCTTATTTAATAAGGTAAATGTTTCGTAATTTTTTGTTGTTCGTTTAACTGATCAGATGAATTTTTTGTTTTGTTCTGCTCTACTTTTCGTTGGTTTCTATCGGAATTTGTTTATTACTTTTTGTTTTTATTGTTCTGTATTCGTTTGTTTTTTCTTTGCTTTATTTTCTGACTTTATTCTTGTTTATGTTTTCATAAAAAAAAATTCTCCTCTCTTAATTATTTTATATAAAATAAAAAAAACAAAAAGACGTTACTTCCTTATTTGTCTTGTTTTTCTTTTGTTTTTTTTTTCTTAGTTTGCATTTTTATTATTTTTTGTTTTTCTTTTGTTTTGTTTGTACTGTGCATAATTTTTTACATCTTATATATTTTTGAATCAAATTATTACTTTCCCTATATAATTTATATGAGGGGAGTTTTCGTGATTTTTTTTTCAAATTTTTTTTTTGTGAAAATATCCGTTTTTTGGGGTCCCCTGAGTCTCGAAAAAAAATTGTGTCTGTGTGTGTGTGTGTGTATCTGTCGGTGAGCGCTGTATCTCAAAAACGAATAATCTGAGATGAAACGTCAAACATAAGGTTTTTTTATCAAAAACTGGAACTGAAAAGCTTTTGGTGAAAATTCTTAAACCGGAAGTGGATGTTTACTCGAGGTGTTTTTTTGTGATATTTTTCTAAATATAAAAAATATTACAAAACTTTTCAAATAAAAGTTAAAGAAAATTAACATTGATATTTTTTGCCAATTGCTAATAAACTATTGGAGTTACATAAAATTTATATAACAAATAATTGCAGAGAATTAAAAACTGAACAAATTATTAAGAATAGCTTTTTGGTGTAAACCTCATAGTTTCCCAGTAATATATAGGAAAAGTACTATGATGACCACATCACCATTTTAAGTTATGTTCTAAAGATTTTCTTAAAAATCCTTCACAAAACTAAAAATGGTGATGTGGCCATCATAATACTTTCCCTATATTTTTCTCGAAAACCATGAGGTTATTCTTAATAATTTGCTTAATTTTGAATTCTTCACAATTACTTGTCATATAAATTTCATTTAGTTCCTATAGTTTATTAGCAATAAGCAAAAAAATGTAAAAAAATTTAAAAAAAGAACTTTACAAAAAAAATATTTTAATGTAACTTTTTCAATTTTTCATTTTCTTTAACTTTTCTTTGAAAAGTTATGTCTTATTTTTCAAAATTTCTTAAATTTCAAAATTTGTTTGAATAAATCTATTAAAGTTTGCAAAAATATTAAATTTTGGAGGCGTTCACTTCGTAGTACATTTTTAATGAATAACAGAAAAACGTTTAACTTTTTTCTGTTATTCAAAAATGTTAAGTTTATTTACGTTTTACTTTTAATTAAAACCCTCGCTTATGTTTTACTGATTGGAGGGTGGGTTAGAGGCCACCCACCCACCCTACATATACATATTAACTTTAATTACTGATCGCCTCGCGGTTTGCAATAACTTTATATAGAAAATTTGAATAATAGAAAGTTGTCAGAAGTAAAATTTTTGATAAAGAAAATTGTTGTGACCATACAAATTATTAAAATTTTAGAGCTTCCAATAAAATCTTCACAATTTAGAAAGCGGGTTGAATAAAAAATCTTGAAACCTAGAGAAGAAATTAAGAAAAAAAATCTAATAAATCTAGGGCCTCAAGAAAAATCTAGATTTCTACAAAGAAATTTTCTAAAAAGTTCTAGAGCCTCCAAGAAAATCTTTGCAATTTATAAGATAAGAAGATAACCTTGAAATCTGGAGGCGAAATTTCTGGAAATTTTCTGAACCCTTGGAAAAAAGTCTAGACTTCTAAATGAAAATTTTCTAAAAAATTCTAGAGCCTCCTAGAAATTTAGAAGACCAGTTAAAAAATAAATTGAAATCGGGAAGAGAAGTTACGGAAAATTCCTTAAACTTTCTCGAAAATAAGAAAATATTCTAAAAAAATTCTAGACCCTCCAAGAAAAATTCCGCAATTTAGAACTTTCTAAATAATTTTATAATTGAAACAACAATTCAACAATGTTGAATTCTAGAGAATTAATTACTGAAATTCACCTGAATTCTCGAAAAAAAAGAGGAATTAAAAAACATTTCGAGGCTGAAAGAAAATCGCAATTTATAAGAAAAGTTGAAAAAAAAATTAATTTGGGGAAGAAGTTATTGGCCATTTTGTAAACTCTAAACTTTTAGAAAAAAAATCTAGAATGCCTCAAGGAAAATTTTGCAATTTAAAAGAAGACTTCAAAAAAAAATCTTGAACTCTGGAGAATAAATTGCTAGAAATTTCCTGAACCCTCGAGAAAATAATCTAGATTTCTAGAAGTATATTCTAAAAATTCTAGAGCCTCAAAGGAAATCTTTGCGATTTAGAAGACAAGTTGAAAAAATCTTGAAAAGTGGAGAAGAAATGACTAGAAATTTCCTGTGTCTAGATTTTTAAAACCAAATTTTCTAAAAAAGTCTTAATTTTAATCTAAATTTTACAAATTCAAATTGATACAATAAAAATCAAAAATTCTTTATTAATATTTGTTTACTATTTTAGCTATAATTCTTTAAATAATAATGAAATTACGAAAATTCCTTCACTTATAAATTACCAGCAACGAAGAGAAGTAAAAATGCTAAAAATTTGACATTCGAGAGAGAATAACATCTTTATTCGAACATATATACAAAGTTAAAAACATTTACAAATGGTATCTAATGTGTTAGTCTGTCCGTTTGGGCTATCGACCATCGGTCTTTCTGCCCTGTCTTGACTCTAATTTAGTGTAAAAAAATAAATAACTTTGCTAGCTAGCTTAACTGTCTGAATGATTCGCACTAATGAATTGATGTAGGGTGACTGAAGGGTGTTTATATTTAGATGGGATATTGGGATTTCGGGGAATGCAAAATTTGTTGAGAAGGGATACATTAAAAGGATTGTTGGTAAATTTAAGACTTAGACTATGTATACGTTGGGAGATAGGAGTAACTTGGGTGTATTCATAAAGGAGCTCGTTTGTGACATTCGATTTTCATTTGTTTTTCAGAATTTTTAAAATAACTTTTCATAGCAAGGACGGTTTAAACAAATTCTTTTACGAAATGATTTCTAACATCTAATAGAAATTGATGGACTAAAAATCTTGATTTTTTTTTGCGCAATTTAGATAAGAAATTCCTAAAATTTCGATGTAACAATACAAGATATTTTGTAAATTTCCTGAAATATTGCAAAAACATTCTAATAAACAACTCTTCAAAAATTGCTTTACTATATCCAAAACAAATTGCTCAAAAATACTAGAATTTACAGACCTTTTTGAGAAAAAAAAAAAAAAAAAACAACAAAATAAGGAAATAAATCTAAATAATTAACGGAAGATACTAAAATTTTTGAGAAGATATTTATAGCAAATTCTAAAATCATTAATGAAGTGTACAACCTAAATATACAACAAGTAATAACATTTAAGAAAAAAAAATAGTAGACTCCTTTGAGAAATTTCTGGAACAAAAGAAATTGTTGGATATTTCTAGGAACAGATTTTCTAGAAAAATCTTTAGCCTCCAAATCTGAATATGAGTTATTGGAAATTTCTGAACTCTCGAAAAAAAAAGTGTCGAATTCTGGAAAAGATTTTTTTTTTAAATTTTTGAGCCCCGAAGGAAATCTTTATTAAAATCTGGAAGAGAAATTACTGAAAAAAGCATTAAAGAAAATTCTAAAAATATTAAAACGAACTTTATAAAACATCTAAGACCTTTGCTAAAAAATCTGGAAATATGAATATGAATAAAAAATTACTGTTAACTTCCAGAATTCCTCCAAATAAGTTCTAGAAATCTACAAGGAAAACTTGTGAAAAATTCTAGAATCCTTGATCAAAATTCTTTGGAAAGGAAGATGCAAAAGAAAATTCCTGACACTTTTAGAAGCCTCTAAGTAAGTTCTAGAAAATTAGAATAAAATTTCCTAATAAACTGTAAAACTCTCGAATAAAATCTTTGCTAAAAATTCTGGATATATCTATTTATTTATTAGATAAGAAAAAGAAATTACTGTACACTTTTAGAATCTTCAAAAAAATTTTATAAACCAAAAATGAAATCTTATGAAAAATTTTAGAAACCTCAATGCAAAAGAAAAACTAAAAGTATGGATCATCTGAGAAAAGTATAGAAATTTAGAAGAAAAATTTCTAATAGAAAAAGTTGAATGAAATCTTGTTTAGAAACCACAAAAATATTTTTATAAATAAATATAAATAATGACTTTTTGAAACTCTTGAATAAAATCTTTGCTAAACCTGCAAAAATTTCTAGAATTCTCGATGAAACTTCTTTGGAAAGGAAGTTGCAATAAAAACTAAAAGTATGGAGGACAAATTACTGAAATTTCAAGAATCTTTAAAGAAAAATCTAAAAAAATTTCTGAAATATTCTAAAGTTAAATATTTTTTACACAAATTAAGAACTTTACGAAAAACATGTCTTTATAAAACTTGTTCAGTTTCTCATTCCCTTTAACTTTTGTTTGAAAGTTATGTAATATTTTTTAAATTTAGATTTTAAATATTGAGAAAAATCAAAAAAAAAAAACAAATCGAGTAAACATCCACGGTTTATGAATGTTCATCAAAAGCTTTTCAGTTCTAGTTTTTAATGATAAAACATAAACAGCCCACAGACATTCTCATTCACGAAAACAATACTTTCCACAAATGGTGATGTAATTTACCTATATTTTACTCGAAAACTATGAGGTTTACGCAATTCTTGCTAATTTGTTCAGTTTTGGATTATCTACAATTATTTGTTATGTAAATTTTATGTGACTCCAATAGTTTATTAGCAATTAGCATAAAATATCAAAATTTTCAATTTTTATTATTTTTTCTCGAAAGTTAAGAATTTTATGAAAAATATATTTTTATAAAACTTGTTTAGTTTTTCATTTCCTTTAACTTTTGTTTAAAAGGTTTTGTAATATATTTCATTTTTTTTTTAAATATCGAAAAGAAACAAAACACGGCCTCTTATAAACATCCATTTCCGGTTTTTGAATGTTTACCAAAAGATACAGCGCCCACAGACATTTTCACGCACGAAAACAATACTTCCCCTATATATACTATATAGGGAAAGTAAAAATCAAATGTTATGTCAAATGATTTGTTAATATCCGCTATATTTAAATCAATGCTGCTTAATTTTTTAAACATTTAATTTAATGCTAAGAGCAGGCTTTCCATCTGTGTTGATATCGTTTTTTGAACGCGCCTTGAAAATCGAACATCAAAGTTATGACATAGCGCACTGATGAGCTGTGATACAGCGAAACACGTGTCTGCGGATAGTCATACCAAAAATTGTTACAATGCGCTGAATGTAGTTTCAGACATGTAACGATAAGTAACAGTTATGTAATTCAATACCTGGCGGTGCTTTAGTACGAGAAGTAGTTGTTTTAACTGTTAGTTGGTAGTTTTTACTTTGTGATGAAGTAAAACTGCGGTGCAGAAATGCTCAAAATAATTAATTCTAATTATTACTTTTTTATTAATTTCTCTATTTAAATGATGGAATTTCTCATTATATTTTATTAATCACAACCTAAAAAACTTTTTATTTCTGTTTCTCACATTAATAAATACAAATGTTCTTATACATTATATATTTACCTTATGTCATTTACATTATCTCAATTTATATTATTGTTATTTTCAGGGAACGATTGAGCGATGACGAGATCGAAGAGAAATTCAGTTCACTATCACTTGCATTCACCATCGACGCCGTCACAATAAAGGACAGATGCGATCGGCAGCGGAGATACCGCGATCAGACGGAAACGAATCTCAACAAGGAAATTGAAAGATTGATAGAAAAAGTCCATCGCCTGCAACCGTTATGCGTGGACGCGGACACTACCGAATTGCTCGCCGCGCTCTTATCCCAAGTGGACATCATCATCAGAGCCACGTCCCTCGCCGCCACCTCCGCGGAACGTTTCGGGGCCGTTCAGCACGAGGAACGGTTAGCGGAATCGGTCCAGCTTATGCTAAATCACGTGAACGTCCTCAAGCAACAAAGGGACTCCGCAAGGAGGCAATTGCAGTATACGAAGTGAGTATAGCGGTAATCTCCTCGTGAACAATTTCAACAATGCACATTTCAGGAGAGTGCTTCAGGACACGAACTCGGCGGAATCGCAGGCCGTCAGACAAAGACCGGCACATTTGAACAACAGGGTCATTACGAAGAGGAGGGCCAGCATAGCGACGATATCGCAGCAGATACCCGAAAATACCAACAGGCCGTTGCTCGCCGATTCGAGGAAGATGGCGCGGAGGACTTCCGAGCTGTCTTTGAGGGGAAGCATCTTAACGAGGACGGCCAGACCGAGCAGATTAGAGTAAGTTTGTAACTAAAATTATTTTAATATGGCATATATTCCCGATTCGAATGGTTTTACAGATTAGGAGTAGACCTCGATAAGATACGAGAGGGCGCTGTTGAAAGTATTCCGCCGGTCGTTGACGAGGAGAACGACGAAGAGGTCGAGGAGACTAATTCATGCCAAAGCACAATTGAATGTACTGAAACGTCGAATACAAATGATAAGGATGAACCCCAGCAATCTGATCCGATTACGGAAGAAGTGGATATATCTGATCTGCCATTAAAGTAAGCATACTGTTCGAATCAATCAAATTATAGAAAACTTTAGTTTAAATATTTAATACATCTAAACTAACTTTGAAACTTTATTTCGAATTATATAAAAAAGCATACACTATAATTTAAGGTGTATTGCAAATACTTTAATCCTGCAATTGGAAGTAAGCCATTCCAATATTGGTTTATATTAAAATTTGTAACCCAAATTTTTTAAATCAATTTTACATCGTTTTTTTCAATTATAAATATATGTTATATATAATTGATTTTAAATTTTAGGGAGAAATTAATTTATCGTGCGAAGCAATATGGAAAATATGCAGAAGCAATGATAAGGGATTGGATAAACAGTGGATCGTCGAACGAAGTCTTCTGTTTCTGCGCTCTTATGTGTTTTTCTTTGGGTGTCATAACAATGGGAAACATACTGATCGAATTGGAGTACGCCAAACCAGGTGGTGGAGTGTTTTGCTTGTGGAACTTCAACAACTTCTGGTGGTCGAATTCGCCCACAAAGGGCACCTTAAATACGTAACGACTGGCTGGAAACCACCTACGGATTGCCTACCTCCGTGAATACTTAGGACAATGATTTATCGATAAGTTGTAAAAATAAATATTTATACATGTTGAGCGTTTTTTTTAATAAAGCAAATTCATATTGAGCCAATTTTCACAGTATGTACGTCATTTATAATTTATGTTTCATTTAGTATGTGCAATACAAGTTTTGATTATTTTTATAAAGAGCGTCTTGCTTTTGTAATCTTTGTTCTAAAAATATAAACGTTAATGAATAGAAAAATATAAAAAGGTTAAAAAATCTAAATAGAAAACCCCTAAAACAATTTATAGTTATTTAAGGTACAAGTGTAAAAAGTGATGCTTTATTGCACGAACTGGCGTTTAAAAACACGAGCGAGGAACGAGCCAGTGTGCCAGGAGTGCAATAAAGAAACTTTTTACACGTGTGCCTTACAAAATTTTATCTTCGATCGTAACGGATTTCAAAGAATATATTCTTATGAGTAATATTTTAATGTCATTTCAATAATTCAATTAATGAAAACATATTTTACCCGCAGTGCACTAATGAAAGCGTTACTTAGCAACCAGTAAACAAGTTGCACAAATGTCGGCCGCCATTATTATTTATGGAAAAAATGTTCGCTTTATTGCAATCGCTTCGACTTGCATTAAATGAAATCTTCAGAGTTCTTAAATCTGCCATTTGGTTTGTATTATATATTTTATTTATAGTTTATTAGTTATTTGTATCAATTAATAAAAAAATAAGTTTTTCGTCGAAATATATTCATCTGTCAAATTTGACATTTCTGTGCAATAAAAACAGTTTGACATTACCGTGCAATAAAAACGTAAAAAAGCACTAGTGCTTTAAAAAGCCACTTTTACAATGAAAAATGATGCAAAAAGCGTCTACTTTCTGTACGATCGTAGATAAATTTAAAAAGTGAACGATGTTATAAACAACAAAATTATAAATGACGGATTAAGATTGTATACAGAGTGTATCAGTACAAGATTCAGGAGAGAAAGAGAGATAGTATATCTAGATGGGAAATTAAAATGCTTGTTTGTTATTATTAATACAGTTTAAAAAAACTTATACTATACACCGGAATCTGCTGCTACGTCGACATCTATCACGTATGCCAATAATTTAGATGCAATGCCAACGTTTAGGTGTACTCTTATTACTCCACCCTGTATAGTGAATTGTCGCTATTTGAGTATGGAATTTGATGAAACAAAAAATTCCATACGCAGCTGACAATATATTATCTATAATCTCATATTTTTGACTCTTACTTTAAATCACGCCTTGGTGAATAATACAAAAATATAATACCATCTGTTGTATCCAGCGCAATGATTAATCATAAATTGTTACCCAAAAATATGTATATAAATAGAGGTTGGCTATCAGCCATTACTGTATCTATCAAGCCAAAATGGAGACCTTTTAAATCTTTAGTTTAATTTTTCATGTTTTATTAATATTATATAAAACTTTTGGCTTAGTTTACGTCCTGCTGTATAGCAGGAATATTTGAATGTATATTCATAAATCACTTATGCTGCATCTTTCCAAAATATTCTTCCTATACCCTTATAAATCACCTATGTTGCATCTTTCCTTCAGAACAGTGTACTTTCTACAAAGGTAATAATTTAAAAAAATATAACTATAATTAAATTTAGCTATTTTGATTCTGGAAAAATGTCCGAACACGTCCATTAATATTTTCAATTAATATTTTCAATTAATATTTTCAGCAATAGTTTTAAATACAGATGCTCCATAAACAATCCTAAAATAAGATAATCGTTTCTAAATCAGCAGCGGTTTCAGCGGGGGGTAATTGGGTAATTACCCCCCCTAGGAATTATTCGCCTATTTTTTTATTCCTAAAAATTACCACTATTTCAAACAAACAAGTTAAGTTTGGCGGTGCATTTTTCCACAACAGGCGCAAATTAAAATTAACTGCGCAAGCACCGTTAGAGAAGTGATGGCTTTTTTCCTTTGCACACGGGGTTCCTGTTTGTAATAATACATATATTGATACTATTCGCCCCTTTCGTATCGTTAATCGTTATATTGTTATACATTAAGAGAGCGCGAATCGCATTTCTTAGTTCAATATATAATATTTCTTGTATTACTTGGTTTAAATGTAAAAGATAAAACTATTTGCCCGTCGCATACAAATCCTACATTTTTAGTGGTTACTGACTAAAAATCGACGTTGAATTCATTTGTTCAGAAAATTAAAGACACTGACGATTCTTCAACAAATAAATATTAATTTATGTCAAAAGTCAATTTAAATCATCCATCTACATCGACATTTACCGAATACGGAGGAAAATCTTCAGGATCTTCATTAGGTTGTTCCCAGCATGAAAAAATAGAAACACAAAACAGAGCATTCAACATGTACATCTAGAAACAATGAAAGTTACATCGATATAGGTAAATTTAGTAATGCCAATGTTGGTGAAATTGACAAATTTCGAATTTTAAATTGTAAATGGAAACCAAATGATACCCTATTATGTATATAAAAAAGGGGGAAAGAATATTAAACATTACTTGTCTGAAAAACGCTTTAAACATTTTAATTAGTTAATGTTTTCTAATCATTTAAATGGAATCTTTTGGAAATATTGCTTCTTTTTTTACAAAATTTGGTGGGTTGCCAGTATCCCAATATTCTAAATTTTCAGATAAAGATGGTGTTCTGATAAGTCATGAAAGTACCATAAAAATTCAATTGTTTATGCAGAAAAATTTATGAAATCATTCAATACACGAGATATAAGAAATAAATTAAAAATGGAAAAACTTCGACAAACAAAAGAAAATAGAAATAGATTAAAACCAATAATCAAAAGTGCCATTTTTTGGGGGAAACGAAATATTTCCTTACGAGGTCATCGTGACGCTGGTTCTCTCTTAATTACAAAATCTATTACAAACGAGGGTGATTTTCGAGATATTCTACTTTTCAATATGCAGTCGGTGATATAAATTTAAAAAATCATTTGTAAAACTGTTAAACACATTTCACAAATATCTCTTGAGTAAATGGATAAATCTTACGCTAATAACTTGATAAATAACACTAGTGATGTTTTATCATTATTGCTAAATACCAGAGAAATAGACCAAACGTAGATCAACCTATTATAGAGGATTATTTTTATTTACCTTTCATCCTTTTACCCATTCCTGGCGAGGGACTTATTCTTTACAATATGTCTCAGTTATTTTCTTTTACACTCCCTTTCTACTTACCAATCTTGTGCCATTTTTCGTATATCTTTCCATTCTATTCCTCTTCTTTCCGCTGCTTGATGTACTTGCTCTTTCCAACCTTTCCTTGGTGTTCCTGATTTATTTTTGCCTTGTATTTTTCCTCGTGTACCATCCTAATTGACTCTCTTCTATTTTTTCCATCTTACTAATATCTTCTTTTCTTCTGTTATATTATTTCAATTTTTGTCTTTTATACTTGGCTGAGTTAGTGTTCTTTTATTCCTCATTTGTTTAATTGTGCTGCAAAACATCTTTTGGTTTTCTGTGAACGATTCTTTCAGTTTCTTACCGAACTGCTCTTAGGATTGCTGTTTTACTATCTTTATTTTGTGTTTCACTATTTTATATCTTCTAAAGTCTTATACTTTCTCTGTTCATATGTAAGTTTTCCAATGTTTTTACAAATTGTTTTACCTCTTCTGACCACCACCTGTTTTTTTTTCTCTATTTGTTTGTTATAGTGCTTGTATCACAGCTTTCTTGTTCTGCTTCACTTATGATTTCTTTGAACCTTTGGCATTTGCTTTCTGCTCCTTCTATTATTTTTGTCTTTTCTCTATTTTTGATTGGTATTCATTCCCAATTTCTTCATGTAGTTACTTGAGTACGTGAAGGTTAATATCACTTAATTAAAACACAGTTATATTCCTTTCTTCACTTTTTATTTTTTCACAGCTAAATGTACATAGTGCCCGAAATGTACATTTAGCTGTGAAAAAATAAAAAGTGAAGAAAGGAATATAACTGTGTTTTAATTAACCCAATTTCTTCCTTATTCAATTTGTAGCTTTTTGTGTTTTAGTTTATTATTGTTGTCGACCTTGTACCCTTCAAGTTTACTGCTTCTATGTCAATTTCTATTTTTACTAAGTAGTGGTGGGTCCTTATTTCAGCCTGTCTTGTTACTTTAATATCTTTCACCGTTTTCCATTCTCCTGCGTCTATTAAGGAGATACTAACTTCTCTAGTGTATTAGAATTTTGTGTTTGCTGTAATGAGGTTGTTTGTTATACATAATTCTATAATTCTTTTTCAATATTCTTTTCTATTCTCATCTCCATACTTTCCCCTGTATCGTTTTGTCTTTGTATCCAACAAGATCTGTGATGACTATTGTCCTCTCTTAACTATAGTGTATTTATTTTTGCAGTGTCTCCTATAAATTAGAATGTTCTGTCGTCCCCATATTTTTCGTATATTATATTTTTTTCTGTGTTTTTCATTTCTTTTATTAATTCCTCTTCTTTTCCTTAAATACTTCTTACATTCCATATTCCCATTTTTATTGTATTTAACTTTCTTATTCGTTTTTTGGAACCATTACTACTCCATCTATACTCCTCTCCATTAATTGTTATCTTTCGGAATCTTACTCTTACTCTCTTTTCTTATGCTTTTTCTTCTCTTGTTATTTCTCTTTTTTTAGTATGGATCTTTCTTCATGTGTTAGTTCATTATTTATGTATATCTTGGACCCTCTTAGATTTCCTTTGTGTCCCAACTTCGACTAGTATTATTTGTTTGTCTTTATGTAATGTGAAATTTTCGACTTCCTTCTGTTCTTGGTTTTCCTCTGCGCCTAAGCCTGTTATTATGATATTATTTTTTTCATTTGCTTTTCCTACTTTTCCTCTCTGTTTTCCAGATGTCGTTTCTTTTTAGCATCTCTTGCCTTTCTAGCTCCCACTTCTCTCCTTTATTATTTTTTTCTTTCCATAAATTTCTTACCTCTTTTTTAAGTTCTTTTGCCATTTCTCTCATTAAATCTTTAAACATGCTTTTTAGTTGCTCCATTTTCACTTTATTCGTAGCTATAATTAGATTTGCCTTATCTTCTCCGTGAGTTCTGTCCTAGTTTTCATCTTCCTTTGTTTTATTTTTGTATCCTATTGCCGTTCCAACGTATTGTTTCGCTGCTTCCGCTCTTCTATCTTTTTCTATTTTCCATTGCTCATTTGGAAACCTTTAAATACATATTCAGGGCGGTTGGTATCTTTTTCTTCACTTTTGTTTTCTCTTTCTCTTTTTATACTGATTTGTTTATTTATTTCCCACTTCCTTTTAGTTTTATATATTTTAACACTACTTATTTTCTTTTTATGGAATTTGAATGTACTTCGCTGTTTTAAGTTCCTCTGAACTGAACAGAGGATTATTATCGAATTAATATATATTTATCTCTCCTGGATAATATTATTACAGATCTGCAATACAGATTTATTAAAGAAACGAAGAATTTGTTCATTTTTTTTTTCATTACCCCTCCTAAGCCAGTAGGCTGAAAACGCCCTTGTTCTAAATGTAACCCTCGGTATTTGGATTCCTCGTATTTGAATTCCTCGAAAAATTTTAGATATTGAGAAAATGAAAAATTTTGAATTGATAAAAATAAAGCCTGTAAGTTTTCAAGACGACAACAAAGTAAACGTTTTTCTTGGCATTATGTTATTTAAATGCAAAAAAAATCAAGTTTAAAAAACGCTTTGAAGTACTCTTGTTTATTGTTTTGGAGAGTAGTAGTACATTCTTAGCAGTTTAATGTATCTCACTCTGATAATAAGACGATCAAGATGAGGGGCATTAAACTGCTAAGAAGGCACTCTGGGCATTGATATTTGTCACTTGATAGCTTTATGAAAATCTTCAAGATTTGCAGTTTATAAATTTTCTTTTTTAGAAATTTCAGGAATTACTGGAAGACCATTATTATACAAGTGGGCAGTTTAAAAAAAAATTGCAGATATGAGGTAATTCAACAACTTAGTTATATACAAATATATTACACAAAGCACAAGCTAATGTATGAGAAAGCATTGTACAAAATCGACTAAATTGTTTCTAAGGAACATTATTTTGGTAACGCTATTTGCACGTTCAAGTTCAAACTTTAGTTGTTTTGCTTCCTAATCCATAGAATAAATATATACTTCATAAAATCATATGGTTTCAACCATTTTAATTTCCAAATGACCTCAAGAAACCCACCAGATATTATTAAAAAACAGTTTAAGTAAAGCGAAAAAATCATGATGGTGTAAGGAAAGACTTCCATTATATTAGGTAGCTGATCTGTTTGGCTGGTCGAACCAGACATTTCAGATGATCGTGATGCTGCTAAATTGTGCTAAGCGGTTGGCTAGGTTGACAATGTGATGAGTTTTTAGAGCGAATATGTGTAACGCACTTCTATTGACAGTATGATAGTATCCTATAGAAAATTCGGCTCTGGGCGAGCGTGTTGTTGAGGGGCTATTATATTTGCGCAGCGTCAACGTTAACCTTTGTATTATTTTGCTTGATAAGCGATGAGGCGAAGGGTAACAGAGTATTCAGAAGCCGCAGTAGGTGGCGAGTAGCTTCGATAATGAAATTTGCATTTACTACAATAGCTCTGAGGTCGCGACTAGCATCTTCAGCTATTAGCTTTCGGTTCAGTAAAAATGTATATAATGACATCAAAAACGTCCTAAAAAGGCAATAAAGAAAGCAAAAAAGTTAGCCTGGAAAGACATTTGCAGACAGGTTGATAAGGATATCTGGGGAAAGGCTACCAGATTGTCACGGAGATAATAGGGAAGAGGCCAGTTATTTCATTGACCCAGAGACAACAGGTGCAGAGAAGCTATTTCCCCAATGGTAGGGGGTGAGTTGGGAAAACACATTATAGATAGAAAGCATATAAGACTCTGTTCTGAACACGAAATTCAAGCAGCGGCCGGCAGACTGAAAACGAAGAAGGCGGCGGGACTGGAAAACATACCGGCAGAGATAATTAAAGGGGTCCCCGTGGTGAGGCCTGACATTCTAAAAATAGGTGTCCGATAAACTTCTACAAAATGGGGTTATAACCAAACTTTACGAGCAGATGAACTTAAGACTCAAAACTGAGCTACGTGAAGTTCAGGACCTAGCAGAAAGCCAGTTTGGATTTAGAGAGGGGAAATCCGCGGTGAATGCCATCAACAAGATGATGAGCATAGAGGAACGCACTAATACTGGAAAACCAGGACTTGCAATACTGCTTATGTTTGATATAAAAAACGCATTTAACACAGCACCATGGAGGGAGATCGTGAAGGAACTGAACGAAAGAGAGATAAGCCCGTACCTGGTAAACCTGTTGCAAAACTATCTGTATGACAGGAAAATGCGGATAGACACAGAAATCATGATAAATGTGACCTGCGGGTTCCGCAATGATCTATTCTGGCCCCCACTTTATGGAATCTCCTCTACGACGGGATCCTAAGACTCAACCTGGGCACAGGCGCAAGCACCATAGCGAATTCGGATGATCGTGCAATCATTGTGAGGGGCACGAAGCCTGAGGACATAACCGAGGATGTTAACTTCGCTACTGCGAGGATTCGGAACTGGCTGTCGAACAAAGGTCTGGAACTCGCCCCACAGAGATCAGAACTGGTGATCCTGCAGGACAGGAAGACCATAAAAAAGCATCAGCGTAGAGATTGAGGGATTTAAAATAACTATCAAGAAGTCTTTTATATATGCTCCAACATATGTCACCAACAGACAGCAAAATGCAGAGTCCAAAGGAGCCAATCCATTTCGTACAGGTTTTCGATAGGAAGAAATCCACCACTGCAATAACCTATTGCAAGAGGGACAGGGGTGTTCTTCACGTAAATGGACGTCCCTTGAGCCAAGTCAAGCCTAAAATGCTCCAAAATAAACTTCATGAGCCCATCCATTTATTGGAAAAGGAAAAATTCGCTGTTGTAGACTCATGCCAAACATTGGATTCCTTCCCTCAGGGGCGAAGAGAAGTAAACTATGCTCGGTAGCCCACTCCATTATTCTGTTTGCTGCTCCAGTGTGGCGGAATTCGCTCAGATTCGACAAATAGAAAAAGATGCTGGAGAGCGTACACAAAGAAAAGAGAGATGTATCGAACACAATGATTAATCATAAATTGTTACAAAAAAATATGTATATAGAGGTTGGCTATCAACCATTACTCTATATTCAAGCCAAAATGGAGACCTTTTAAATCTTTAGCTTAATTTTTCAATATTGCCGTTTTATTAACATTATATCAAACATAAATCACTTTTTGGCTTAATTTACGTCTAAAATATTTATGCTATACCCTTATAAATCACGTATGCTGTATCTTTCCAAAATCTTCCTCCTATACCCTTATAAATCACCTATGTTGTATCTTTCCTTCACAACGGTGTAGTATCTACAAATGTAATAATTGGAAAAAAATATAAATTTACATAAAAATATAACGCTCGGACACGTCGATTAATATTTTCAATGAACATTTTCAGCAATAGTTGAACTTTGAAATATAAATGCTTTATAAACAAATCCCAAAATAAGATAATCATTTCTAAATGTAACACCCGGTATATTATCTCGTATTTGAATTCTGAAATTTTGAAATAATAAAATCTTTAGGTTTTTAAGACGACAACAAAGTAAACGATTTTTTGGCATTATTAAGCTAGAAACGCAATAAAATACTCTTTATTACTGTTTTGCAGAGTGCTTTCTAAGCAATTTAATGTATTTCACACTGATAATAAGGACCATCAGATTGATATGCATTAAACCCTAAGAATGCACTCTGGGCATCGATATTTGTCACAATTTTTTTTTAGAAATTTCTAATTATTAGAAGACCATTATTCCTACAAGAGGGCAGTTTGAGCATATGAAGAAGCCAAATATCCAAAATTTAAATTTCACGTATATATTCATTTTTCGGGTTAAAAAGCTTTTACTTTCAATGTACACATTGTAATAAAAAAACTGCAGATATTAGGTAACTGAACAACCTAGTTATATACAAATATATTACACGAAGCATTTGCAAAAAGCTAATGTGTGAGAAAGCATTGTACAAAATCGACTAAATTGTTTGTAAGGAACATTATTTTGTAAACGCTATTTGCACTAAATTCAAACTTTAGTTATTTTTCTTCCTAATCAACAGGAAAAATATATACTTATGGTATACCATATGGTTTCAACCTTCTTAATTTCCTTAAGAATGACCTTAAGAAACCCATCAGATATTATCGAAAATCAGTTTAAGTGAAGCGACAAAATAATTTTGGTGTTAGGAAAGACTTTCATTATATTAGGTAGCTGATCTGTGGTCTTTGGGTGGACGTATAGTGCCAAGTTTAGGCAGTAAAAGGGTCCCTGCGGACATTTCAGACGATCGTGATGATGCTAGCGTATGCTAAGAAGTTGGCTAAGTTGACATTGTGATGAGTTTTTGGAGCGAATAAGTTTAACACGCTCCTATTGACAGTATGACAGTATCCTGTAGAAAATTCGGCTAGTGGAGAGCGTGTTGATGTGTGGCTATTATATTTCAACGTTATCCTTCGTATTATTTGCATGATAAGCGATGCAGCGAAGGGTAACAGTGTGTTCAGAAGTTGCAGCAGTAGGTGGTCTGTAACTTCGATAACAAAATTTTCATTGACTACAATAGCTCTGTGGTCACGACTAACATCTTCAGCTATTAGCTCTACGGCATCGTTTATGGGGTGGAGCAGAAACCGGCAGCTGACGGGGATCTATAGAAGGCCTGGGTTAAGAGCTACGCAACGGCGACGTTCATCGTAACATCTGCCTTGAACTACTCGCAGATCACCTTGATTGAGAATAAAGTTAATGCTTGTTGCGCTACACTCTCGATGGAAACAGATATTAATATTAGGCGAGAATAAAACCATTATGGAACAAAACAAGTGTTATTCTCCACCTAATATTGATTGAGAATTGTGAGTCATCTCAACAAATAATTGGCAAGCCTGATTCCATCTATCTGCAACGGTCTGAGTTAAGCAAAATGATCGCTCATGAACGTTTTTACAAGTATCGCATGAAAGATAATCATTAGCTTTGGCCAACACATTGCGAATGTGAAAAATCTAGCGAAGAAATTCAAGGATATTGGTGAGGCTGTCAGTGATGCGGCGATTATGACAAAGATTATTTTTCGACAGGCATGGCTGTCAGTCAGTGAAGACAGGCAAACTCTGGCTCATTCGACGTCTAGGTTAGTCGACGAAGTCGTAAACCTGTCTCTGACAGAGCAATTTGAAACGGCGTTCGCAGTCTCGTCGGGCAGAAATTGGCAAGCAGCATCGTTTTAATTACCCATCAAGAGAAGCCCGCAAGGAGGAAGTTGGAGAACGAGTATTCTAGGATGTGTGCGGCCCTATTGCGATTGAATCATCTGGAGGAGAGATATACTTCGTTCTGTTCAAGAACAGTGCGACATCAAATCTGATGTCCTGGCTCGCCTGAAAGAGTAAAGTGCAAATGGCGGAGAAGCGGCATGGTTGCAAGGTCAAGGCTTAGCACTGTGACAAGGTCGCGAGTACATCAATAAAGATTAAGGAAGGTATAATCCTGGAGCCACAGCAGAACGGCCGCATAGAGAGGGATATGCGCACATTCAGATCCAGATCCATAATGTACGCGATGGATACGCTAAAGTACCTCTGGGGTGAAGAGCTAAACGTGTATATGTTCTCAATCGAACACCGACGAGCGAGCAGAGGACTACGACGCCGTATGTGGTCTACATGGGGAGAAAGCCGACATTGTCATACCTAAAAAAGTTCGGCTGCGCCGCATTCATGCAGATCCCCGCCAACCAAAGGACCAATCTAGAAGACAAATTCAGCAAACACATATATGTTGGATCGAAGGAAATTCTGACAACTACCGACTGCTTGATCCAGTGAACAAGAAGTTGAAGGTTTCGAGGAACGTAATATTCGACGAGCATTACGACCGATGCTGATAAAATACTGCAGATGACGACACTGAAGAGTACCCTGGAAATCCAGACCAAGCCGCAGACCTAGGTATAGTGCTCAATCGGGCAGCTCCAGAGGTCCAGAGAGCGGCGGTCAAGATTCCTACAGGAGAGATGGCCAAACCTCGACGGGACCTGGGTGGACCTGGAAACGAAGCCGTTCAAGAGGTTGAAGAGGCCGCCAATAACACTAGGGACTTCAGTCAGAAGGAGGGACCATTTGCTATGGTGTAAGAGCCGCAAACCCACTTGGAGGCCATGGACAGCAGTGAGTCAAGAGAATAGTGAAAGGCGATCACAGAGGAGCTCAACATCTGGATATTAACAACACTTGGCAACTCGTGAAGAGAACTGGCAATATGAAATTCATCGGGTCGAAATGGGTTATTACCATCAAAGATCCAACATCGAACAAGCCAAAATTCAAGGCCAGGCTCTGTGCCAAGAGGTTTTCTCAAGAAAATGGAGTCGACTACGATGAGATCTCGCCTACTACACGATTCGATTCAATCAGAATCCTGTTGGCCACAGCTGTCAAAAATGATTATACAATCTTGCAATTCGATATACGAACGGCATTCTTGTATGGAGATCTACAAGAAACGATCTATATGGACCCACCACTGGTCAACAGGGATGAAGTATGCAGACTACAAAGGTCAATATACGGATTGAAGCAGGCGACACGATGCTGGAACGAAAAGTTTATGCTTGACCAAGGATTCCAACGAGGAGAAGCAGACAAGTGCGACTACATGATATCAATGATGAACTCGTCATGTCCTCGGATGGAGTGTTACTCCGCACTTTCGTGGACATGTTGAGGAAGCAGTTCGAAATAACTGTACTTTTTGTTGGGATGGAGATCCTGGACGAGACAAGTGAAGCTAACGATCGTCGTATATTCATCCACCAAGCCGACTCCAAGAGACCATTTTCATAAACTCGTTTCCAATCTGGGAATAAGGAAGGATTAAAATATGTTCTTGATGTAAACATAATTCTTATTCATGATTTCATTGAAAGCCAGATATTTGATTGTTTATCCTTTTATGGTAACGAAGCACTCAATTGGATGGAGTATTGAGTAATTTAAATAAACTTCTAGTTGTGTACGCGCGCGAGCGAACGGGCAATCCGTTCTCTTTGTATACAAAAAGGTAAATAAGCATTTAGTTCATTAAAATAGTCAATTATACAAAGAAGAACTCTTCACGGTTCTTTGCGGTATATTCACTTGGATATATTTTATTTTTCCTCTCCTTATGTGAAACTTACTTCCAGAACGAACTCGGTTGCTTTGGTTGGTATGAGAAACGGCTAGATGTGTACGGCGGATTTTAAAGTAGTATTTCCTTGCCCGTTGGCATTCTAGGGTCTCTTTCTCTGTTAGTATTACTCTGGTGATGTGGGCAGGCATCCCAATAAATCAAGATAGATTTATGCGAAACGCTAATGTTGATGTTTGTATTTGTGTTAAGAACCTGAAGCATTGGGCTAGAATCCAGAAGATAACCTTTGTTGCTCTATATTACACTATGGCTTCTGTCTGTCATTATACCTTCTTAACTCATTGTTTTTAACGTTCTTCGAGGTATGTTCACCTGAAATTAATAAATTTTCTCATTGATATTCAGTGCTCCTCTCTGTTGTCATTTATCTTTATGTACATTTCCAATAAAAAAAAGATTTGCTCAAAAGACTGATGGTAACGTTTGTTGTATGAAGATAGTAGGTTTCAAATTGCTGAGTATATCTCTAGCATTAAATATGTTTTCCAGGTGTTTTTCTATGCATTTTAATTAAAAAATAAATGCTGGAGAGTCAGTAGTATACCCTAGAAATCCGTGGTGATCGGTGGTATGACTGTCATGGATCTCCTTCAAGATGGCGTTGTATGCATGTGTATAATACAGATACCATATATTGCTCCATTACAGGTCTTTCATCTGCAGTTGTACTTCCAAAACGTCGTTTATATTCTTTAACTCATTGTTTCGGCACTGTTTCTGATGAGCATCTTTGAAAACCGACAAAACCAGAAACATAATACAAACACACAACGTGAAAGTTGCCCAATATTGTGTTAATCTATCCAGCTCAAACCTATATTCTCTGACTGGTATCCTAACTGGGCACTGTCAGTTAAAAAAAAAACACTTCTATGTCGCTGAAGATCCCAACTGTAGAGGGTGCAACAAAGACGCGAAGTCGGCGGAGCGCATACTATGCTACTGCCCTGCTCTTGCAAAATTAAGGAAGATCCTGTTGGGTCAAAATCGGTTAATCTAAAAGGCTCGTTTCCCACCAAAATCCTAAACTTGATCAGAAGGATAGGGTGGCTGGAGTGCTAGTTCTTCTATAAGTAGAGGTGAATGGGCCCAATCAGCATACTGAGACTTCGTCGCTCTCCTTTTTATCCGTATACGAATACTCTTTGGGACATGTCTATCTGGTTATATTTTATTTCATTCTCTCCCTGGACATGAACTGATCTCAGATAGATACGTTAGGTCAGTGTTTCCTCATCAAGGGCTTCCTCCTTCTACTGACCTTATTAGCGGGCAGAGTTTTATAAATGTTTTGTAACTGGTTCGCTTATCCCTACAAAATCTAATATGAATTGATCTCGTGTGCATGTTTAAATTAAATAATTTGACCCATTTGCTTGTTCTCTCTACGGTTCTGTTAAGATACCTTTCTGAGAAACTGTATACCCAAGAAATTCGACATGATTTAGATGAAAGATTGTAGTTATCTCAGAACGATGACATCGTCTAGACATCCGAGGTCCTTGATATACGGCAGTTTTGCTCGAAGGTGTGTCCTTTAAGGTGATTGGAGCGTTGCGTACTCCAAAAGGTATTCGTTTAATTTTACATAATCACATATCCATATGCTTATATGAATACATTTTGTTTTTTGCGTCATCTGCAGCTACGAAAATTTGCAACTAATCGCTTCTTAGGTCAATGATGGAAATTAATTTTCTTGTTGACCCTTCATGTAATAAATTGTTTTATCTTGGAGGCGAATACCTGTATGAAGTAATGGAGGCGTTGAAAGCACGTAAATCCATGTTCTCTTTGGGAATCGGTACAAATGGTGCTCATGAAGATGACGATATCTGTATAAGATCCTCTAAAAGTTGTTTGATTTGCTGATGCAGTTCTTTCTTCGTTAGCCACGACCTAAGATATGATTTTGCGCTGATCATAGAGTGTGTTCATGTGTCTATGGGATAGCATCCGAACGTTTCGGTTTGCTTAGGACTCTTATATCGGATGCGATGCCTGTTATTTCCAGAAAATCTATTCTAAAGATTATTTCGCTTTCCTGGGTATTGGTGTAGTTTCACAGTTAATGCATCAATTATAATTGCCTCTAGGTAAAGTTAGTATAATGGTGGTAATTTATACGTATCCAGAAATAAAATCTCTTTTTCACGAGTTGAGTGTTTTAAACTGGGGTTTTGTATTTTTAGCCTTTCTACATCGTACATCGGGTGCGCTCCTTCGGAGACTGTCCAGAACTTCTAGCCTAGATAAAATGAGATGCCTGCTTGTTATCGATTCTTGAAGATTATTCCGCGTGTTTTAATTAACAATAACTAAACCAGAAAAGGGGGAGACGTCTTAACTGCTTTGGTATTTTATCGCAAATTAATTTCCTTAAACTAAACATCACAAAAAATAGTAACTATAGTAATAGTTTTTTTTTAAATAAAATTATAAATTGTTTTATTTGATTAACAAAATTAAAATAATAATAATAATCAAAAGCAATTAGAAAATCGTTATTTCTGCTTTCCTATTAAACTGCTTTTGTTTTCTGTTTTTAAGTTACGTGAAAAGATATTTTACTTGAATAAAACACTTCTTGGAATTCACAATTTATTTTTATCTGTTATCTTTGGATATATTGATAATGAGCGCTGTTTGAAATTTATAGCAGATAAAAAAAATTCTAAGGAAGGTGAATCTTAACGAGTGTTTTATTTAAGTCAACTTTTCTTTATTGAAACTCCCATTTAGTTCATTCCTTATATGAATATTCTCTATTATAAGCTTTGGTTACACATTTCTTCATCAAATGATATTAATAGATTGAACTCCGTGAGTCGTACTCATTAATATAATTAAATGCAACATAATTAATATATTTTTAGTTTATCCAAAAATAACTTGTTCCCTCCTAAGATGATTAAAAAAAAACGCGCGATTGATTCGAATTTTCATATTTACTCATCGCAATTAAGAAATAATACAAATAAAATTAGAGCAGTTGGTACTAAAACGAATAATACGAGATAAACACGTTTGAAATTTATCGAAAATCGTTCTTCATTTAATTTGATTAAAATACCGCATACTGGATTTAGTTACGAGCTGTTGGTAGCGCGTCGAGGGATTTCGATGTTTCGATTTAAAATGTTAGTGAGCCTGTACGTCAAATAGTAAATTGCAAAAATGGCGGAACCAGAATTAAACGTCGACAACTTAATACAACGATTATTAGAAGGTAAATATGATAACGGCCATAAATATTACATTAACTAATAATATTCGTTAAATGCATCCACAATAATACGCGCGGTAATCTAAAACGTTCCTATTAACAATGACAACTCGCTATTTTACATCTGTCACTTGGTATCCACTCTCACAAGTATTTTATTTTTAGTTTAATCTCGGGGATGATTTTATTTCATTACACGTTCAATTTACTTTCCGTTTATTGTAGTAATTCATTTACACACACCTATCACCTGTACACTAACTGTCCGGCGTTCACTTTAAGAGATCGAGCACACCAATTAAGCCCCCGCTGGAATAATTGCATAATTTACTCGATCGCTTACCTTAATGCCGGACTATTCTCTTTCAACTAGTATGATTATACTTGTAAGTATGTGTTTTCCGAGTATCTATTATGTTTTGTGCTGCTTTTCGTGTGCTGTGGGTCAGTATGTAAAGTTCAGCAAGAATCACAACAACAAACCAACGAGTTTAAGAAGAAAACAAAGTTCAAAGATATATTTTCGTCAGAATGTAAGGACACTTTTACACAAGTAGTACTTTTTTGTGTTAATTATTCTTTAATTATTTGATTTAGTTGTCATTTATTGTGCATAATCGAAATTATACGTTTATACGCTTGTCGGCAATTATTTTACATTTGTATTTCGCAACGCCTCTCGAGGTTCTCAGTCTTCACGCTATGTTGGTGTTTATGGTTAGTTACAAGGAACCATTCATTGAGTAATGAGTATGAATCGATGTTTTCAAATATTTTCAAGTTGATTGTAGTATATCTGCATAATTTTTTTAATCAGACCAAGTGATTGTTAATTGGAACAGATATGATATCTACGGTTACACATATAGGACGAATGAATATTTGGTATTGGGGTCGGCAACCTTTTTTATCACGTGTATTCATTAAAAATGAAAAAAAAAAAACTGCGTAGTAGGTCATTACAGATGGCTTGAATATATTTCTGGGAATAGTAATGTTTTAGACATTGTCTAATGAGCGTTGACAATATTTGCTACTAGTAAAAGTATACGTATTCAGTAACAATTTATTTACTTTATAAAACTGTGGTTAATTTATCATATGTCACTTTGATTAAAAAATAAACATTTGAATACTGATAATTAAAACAGTTCATACAATACAAATAAAGTAAATGAAAACAAAACAATTGCAAAATTATTAAAAGAAACAATTGAATTGAATAAAAAAAATTGTTAGAAAAATCAATTAAAAATTTTAAAAAATTACAATTTGTTCAAAAACAGTAAACTATACAACAACAAAAAAATTGAAATATTTTTGCAATAGTAGTCTTTTTTTAATAAGAAACTTGAAAATTTTTAAGAAAAAATTAAAACTTGAAATTTTATATCTTTATTTAAGCTTTATCAAAACATGGTTATAATATAGATATTTAGAAAATTGATGAAAAAAAAAACATACATATAATTTTAACACCATGCTGACAGGCGGAGTTCACGCTTGTTGGTGTTCTTCCACTCAAACCCAAATCCTCTCTTCCACTGTCCATACAACACCAGCTTCAGATACATATATTTAGCATTTAACACCTTATTGTGTGATAAAATAAAACTTTTTCATTTTGACATTGACAGAAAAAAAATTGAAAGAAAGATAAAAGAACTATTGAAAAGGTTTGTTAGAAATAGAAAGAAACATTTTAAATTTAAAAATAAACATAAAGTATATTATAAAAAGTATCCTGAAAATTTACAACAAAAAAAGAATAGATTTTCTAATTTATTAAAAAAACAATTGACAATATTTAAAAATTTTCTTAAAAATTGCCTCATTTTATTATTTTCAACAATTATTTATTTGATGTATACTTTAGAAAAAAGTACAAAAAAAAATCTTTCACAACAGAATATTTATCAAAAATTTATTGTTCAGTTTTTTATCATCTATTATTAGAAAAAATTGTTGTTTTATGTTACTGAGGATATTTCAGTTTCAAAAATATTTCTCGATCACAAGAAAAAATGGAAAACGAAGTAAATCCCATGTAACTATTGGGTATTACAAGTATCTCCAAAATGTAACATAATATCAGATTTAATTTTTAATCTCTTTAAAACTTGTATTAACCTTGTTTTCCCCAATAAACATTTTAAATCCATAATAAGTAAATTAGCTTTTAGATCCTTTCGATCTATCATGAACTTTTAATATTATATAAAATAATTGTACTTCAAGTCTGCTTTCTTATGTTAATCTCTTGTGATTAGATTAAAAAATTAATTTTCTTAGCTTGTTCTAGAATTCCTATGAATTCTGTGATATTAACCCTTTGCACTCCAGTCATTTTTTATAATAATTTTAACGAAACAAAATAAACACTTACCATTGTATAAACATAAAATGCAGATCATACACATTGTAACGCGAAAATAAACACTTTTGATTATCTAAAAATTATGAGCGCTGAGTGAGATAAACAAGCGTGTCGCAAATGCGGCGGCAACAGATTTATTCCTAACATTCGAAATGTCGCAAATACGGCGACAACGGAGTGCAAAGGGTTAATATTTTAAAGGTCATTTTAATATAGGGTATTTGACATAGTTTGACATAGTTTTAATTTCTTGTAATTCAATTCAATTCAATTCAATTCTTTATTTCTACGTAAGCCACTTTATACAAAAAATACATTGCTGACAGTCAAGATAGGTACATTTGTAGTGGATGTGATCGTCAATATAAATAATTAATATAATATTAGTCTATATATATATAATAAAATTAATATTAAAATATTCAGTCATATAATTAAATAAATAGATAAAATTAGGGTAAAAGTTTAGATGACTATTACAAACATGTTAAAACAGCATATACATTCAAATGAAATAAGATAAAATAATTGATAAAATTATGCCTTTGACAGTTGATTTTTCTTCATTTATATAATTTAATTGAATATTGTTTATTACATTAAGTATAAATATGTGCAATAATATTTATTTTCTTGGTGAAGCTCCAAATATAAAACACTGGGTGTATGGTATGATGTTTATAATATACATACATTAAGACCTTATTACAAGAAAAAAAAAATAAAAAAAACAACATTTTGATTGTTTCCTTTTGCCCAATTAATAGGTTAGAATTAAATTGTTTATTCATTACTGATAATATCATATTTTCATGTTTTTTATGTTTAGCCCAATTTTCATTTCTCTTATAATTGATATACTTCTGTTAAAAAAAACTAATATTTTAAGTATTTAAAATATATCAAAAATAAATTAAAACATTAGAATGAAAGTAACTAGAAAGGATGTGTATTTAAAAAAAAAACTAAGACAATATACCATGAAAAATAAATTATATTAAGACCTATTAGGCAAGTATTTTTTTATCACTTATTACATCCTTGACTGGGTCCTTGTATATTAACCTGTACCAGTTTTTTTCGCCAAATTTCAATAAATCTTTGGGTAGAGCTGCGTTTTTTACTGTTTTAATTATTACATACTGTTTCAATAAGCGAGACGACAGTCTTTATTGGTTAATTGTTGTATTTAATTGTAGTTAGAGGGTGCAGGCCCGGAAAGTCCGTACAGATGACAGAGTCCGAGGTGAGGGGGCTCTGTTTGAAGTCACGCGAGATATTTTTGCAACAGCCAATATTGCTGGAATTGGAAGCACCTCTGAAGATTTGTGGTGAGTTTATTTATAGTTTCACTCTAATTAGCTGGGTAAATTAATACAGCCTATTTATCCAATTGAGTCTCAAGGATATACACACATGGTTATAGTACGCAGGTGCTTGTTTAATATGTTAACATTAATAATATAATTAAAGTTGTTTTCCTATAATCGTATGGATTCAATATTTATTTAATAAATTTTAATATTCTTTATAGAAGTAATTCAGACCGCTCTGATTGATTTGATTAAAAAGTTTGTGATTGAAATTTTTGAAATTAGTAGACACAAATTAAATTAATAACCCAATTATTGTTATGATATTTGTAGGAGATATTCATGGCCAATACACAGATCTGCTGCGCCTATTTGAATACGGTGGTTTCCCCCCAGAAGCAAACTACCTCTTCTTGGGCGACTACGTGGATCGCGGCAAGCAGTCCCTCGAGACCATCTGCCTGCTGCTTGCTTACAAAATCAAGTATCCCGAGAACTTCTTCTTGCTGCGCGGAAATCACGAGTGTGCGTCGATTAATAGGATTTACGGTTTTTATGATGAGTGTAAGTCCGCGTAATCCTGTTAGCTAGGAAATAAGCAGGTCAAGCTTATTGATTTGTGCAACAGGTAAGCGGCGCTACAACATCAAGCTGTGGAAGACCTTCACCGATTGCTTCAATTGTCTGCCCATTGCTGCAATCATCGATGAGAAGATCTTCTGCTGCCACGGCGGCCTCAGCCCCGACTTGCAAGGGATGGAGCAGATACGGCGCATCATGCGACCCACCGACGTACCAGATACTGGTATAGTATTTTTAGAATAATAAAACGGGATTTATTTTGAATAACAAGATTTACGATAGACTATTTTTATATCATAGACTTTAATTCGATTCCATCTAATCACATTATAATGATTCACTCACTACTACTTCAATGGCATTGTAGTTGTCATGTCGGAATCAATTTATGGCATGTAATCTTAATGCACTTATCTAATCTTTCCTTATATCTATAATTGTTTCTATTGAGTTTAATATATTATTATTATTTAACAATAGTAATACTATATTAAATTTAAAAATAATTTATATGGTTCTGTAGTTAGATAACTGATGGATACCACTCACAATTAGGATATAATTTATTATTTTAAGTAACACAGCTGAAGAATCGTATTGTCATTTTAGTAGATTATTTTGCTACAGTATTTGCTAGAGTTATAAAATCTTGATTTTAAATTAAATATGAATTTGTCTAGAAATTCTATTTAATATTTAAATTATTAACACCACAGGAGAAAATCTACAATTTGTTTTTTAAACTTGCAAACTTCTGAATAGTTGTTGAGATTAAAAAATTGTTTATTTTTTTATTTTTTACAGGTTTACTGTGTGATTTATTGTGGTCTGATCCGGATAAGGATGTACAGGGTTGGGGCGAAAACGACCGTGGGGTCTCATTCACATTCGGCGCTGATGTTGTAAGCAAATTCCTTAGTAGACATGACTTGGATCTCATCTGTCGCGCTCATCAAGTAGTCGAGGACGGTTACGAGTTCTTCGCCAAAAGGCAACTCGTCACATTGTTCTCCGCACCGAATTATTGTGGAGAGTTCGATAATGCAGGTGGAATGATGAGCGTCGATGAAACTCTAATGTGTTCATTCCAGGTAAGTTTAAGCGTTGTTAAGTGTTTTTATATGAAAGGAAAAATTAATTTTGTAAAATAATTCAGAACTTTCCTCAAACCTTATAGATTTAGATGTTAATGAACCTAATAAAAGGGTAGTCAAGGTCATGAAGTAGAAACAGAATAAAATTATTTAAATTTGAAAATGACAAAAAAAATTATATACAGGGTGGGCCACGAATAACGACCATTAAAAGTTTACGGGGTTCCTGCAAGATGAAAAATCTGAAAAAATTCAACATTGTACGGTTGATTGCGATCTCCTCATAGAAAATATTTTTGACTTTCTATCACTTCCGGTTGTACCGGAAATGGCTACCAACTTTGTTATTTTAAATGGAACATACTGTATATTATTTTATTTTTAAATTCCTTGTTCGATTGCCTACCTCTCTATATGGGTTTATGTCAACTTAACTTTTAGAGTTTTTGATTTAAAAATTTATTTGTCAAATATTAACCTCAAATAGACGTTTAGAAAAATGCCTATAACTTCTAATAGGTACAAGATAGACACACGTGCGGCATCTTTTTTTGTACCCAATCGAGTCCTCTACAACGGAAAAAATTGACATGTGTCAATTTTGACAGTTGGTATTTCAAAAATATCAATATTTCAGCGCCCACTTAAAAACGTCATATTTCAATTTTTTCAAATGGAATGACCAATATTTTATCTTATAGGGTGATTCGCAAGACAATTTTCTACAAAAAAGTATTATACGTCACTATATCTAGAGCTAGTAGTTTTTAAGTTATTTCGAAATTTATTTCCTCTCACATTTCAATAATTCCTCTTATATTCACACAGGCACTATAGTAGGCTTCTGTCAATATTTATTGAATCGAATTAGGAAAAATTCGTCCAAATATTATTAAAATGATTAGTTATCCCCAGTTACAACTTACAAATAAAACTGAAGCAAAAAGACTGGAATAAAATAATTTTTAAATAAGTAATTAAATGCAGGAACTGAAAAAAGTTGTCAGAAAAAAAAATTATTACAATTGTTCAAAATGATAACCATTAACATGTAAACACTGTGCAGCACGTGTTGCGTCACCCTCTTATGTTGCTCGCCTAATTTTTTCTGAATTAAGATTCCGCGAATGCAGCTCGCACCCTTTCTTCCAATTCTTCTCGGGTATTGTCGGCATTTGCATAAACTTTATTTTTATACGACCTCAAAGATATATGTGGATTTTCAATTGACACACATGTGATTGGTTTTTCTATTGAAAATACCTTCATGAGAGAAACTTGATTCGTTCGTCCAAATTATATTAATTTTAAGCAACAACAACTCACAAAAATCAATCCTGTTCTCTGCATCTGCAAATAATTTGTATTTATAATTATGCATCCCATACATTTTCCAAATTCTTTGGAGTGGGGTTCTGCTTACTCTCAAATCCTCCTAGCAACCTGATGCGCGTTGATTTGCTTGAAAATAAGTCAAAACATTTACTTGAGTTTCCTCATTCTCAGTTATTAGCTTTGGTTGATTTTTTCTGCGTTTTGTTTTCCAAATAGTAGAAAATTTGACTCCAGTCTTCGAAACTTTTTTTATCCATCGGCGGTAAGTGTGAATAAGTTTCGTTGAAAGTTTTGCAAGTTCTCTTAACAATTCTGTTGCACTGGCCATATATGACAAATTCATAATTTCTTTATTGGTATAGGTATTCATTTTATTGCGAAATACTCGAAAGAAGTGTACACAAATATTAATACGTTGGATTCAACTTATTGACAGAAGCCTACTATAGTGTCCGTGTAAATAGAACAGGAATCATTCAAATAAAAATTCTGAGAGGAAACTAATTTCGAAATAACTCAATAACTACTGGCTCAAGATATAGGGATGTATAATACTTTTTTGTAGCAAAAGGTCTTGCGAATAACACTATGAAATAAAATAGTGGTCATTCCATTTGAAAAAATTGAAATATGATGTTTTTAAGTAGGCGCTGAAATATTGATATTTTTGAAATATCAACTGAAATATCAACTGTCATTTTTTTCCTTTGTAGAGGAATCCATTAGGTACAATACAAGATGACGCTCGTGTGTCTATCTTGTACCTACTAGAAGTTATAGGCATTTTTCTAAACGCCTATTTGAGGTCAATATTTGACAAATAATTTTTTAAATCAAAAACTGTAAAAGTTAAGTGGACATAAACCCATATGGAGAGATAGGCAATCCAACAAGGAATTTAAAAATAAAATAATATATAGTATGTTCCATTTAAAATAACAAAGTTGGTAGCCATTTCCGGTACAACCGGAAGTGATAGAAAGTCAAAAATATTTTCCATGAGGAGATCGCAATCAACCGTACAATGTTGAATTTTTTCAGATTTTTCCTCTTGCAGGAACCCCGTAAACTTTTAATGGTCGTTATTCGTGGCCCACCCTGTATATATATATTTTAAATAGATTACAATTGTATCCAATACTAGTATTAATAGGAATTGAAATTAGGTCAATTGCATAAAAAACAATAGATTTATCTATTGTCTCCTAATGGCCATTTACTTAAGGTCGGCATTATGATGATGTATTTGAACAATTTCTTTCAATCTATAAATAGTAATGGAATGCAGTACATGTAAAATTGATTTATTGAATATTATATTAGTGGTGTATGTACAAACAATACTTGACCTATTGATATATCAATTACAATTATTAAAAAAAAGTAACTGATATGCTTTATTGTTTAACAATTACAATATTTGTCTAAAAATTGTTGTAAATCTTTGTTTTAGATATTGAAACCATCAGAGAAGAAAGCGAAATACCAATACCAAGGTACAAATTCTGGCCGCCCGGCAACACCCCAGCGCCCGGCTGCACCGCCTACTACAACAAAGAAGAAATAATTGGTCTATTGTAATTACTGTACATGCCATAAAAAGCGCTATCATTGATTATTTTTCGTACTTGCATTTTAAAAAATAACAATCATGTTTTACGCTAAGGTGCAGTCACTCCTGTAAAGTATTATATATTTAATAGAATTTTTATTCTTTTTGTTCTCTCTTAGTGATTAACGTTCTATTCGAGATTTTAAGTTTGACTGATCTTTTGCAATACTATATATAAATATATATATAAATGGATGATGGATTTTTCTTTAGCAGGTATTTTTAGAAATATGGCAAACACTAGATTTATTCAAATCAACACTGACTACTATTTCCTACAGTAGGAAAAATGTTGTAGAGCAGATTGTTTTCATTAAAATTCAATTTTCATAAGATACCTGCTGAATAATAAACAATCAAGCATCCGATATACACGTTAGGTTGACTATTTTTGAAGTGAATTTACGAGTTTGTAAGTTTTTAAACGCATTCACATTCGTTCGAATTGTGTTTGTTTGTGGGAAGTGCACGAACAAAGAAAAGTATTTTTTATTCAAGATATCGCCCAAAGTGCGGGGCATACTTACTATAAATTGTATGATATGATAGTTATTCTATTTAAAGATTTTTATGATGGTCCGACCAAAGAGTTTTACGGTCCATCTCAAATATTATATATTAGAAGAAAACTGGAGGATAATACAATAAATTCATTGAGTTTTTATTATCACTTGACGAACTTTCTTTTGTTTAATGTATGTGTTCCTATGATTTGGTCTGTTCTAAAATTCGAAAGCATTTTCTTATGACTTGATGAGATAAGTACGGATAAAAAAAAAACACTGATGTTTTCTCACCAAAAATATGTTGAATATGCATATATATTTACATTAAGAAATGACAAATCTATATAAGAGTACGTACTTAAAGTGGATGATATATTTCAAATAAATCTATTTATTACTAATTTGTATTTTATTTATATTCCCAAACCAAAAAAACAATTGTTATAAACCGAATTATTAATCCTTAATATTAAAGATGTTTTTCTTTCAACAAGTTTCTTTTCAATTTAGGTTTGAATGCTGTTAAGTACCTACAAAGTAATTCTTATAATTATTTACATTTATCAGGTTTAATTTATTACAGAGTGTATCAGTACTACTATGTCAGGAAAGCGATTACAAACTTGCATTGCTTGTGATCTTGTAATCTTTATAAGTGCTACATAGATACACCCTTTATATTCCAGTGAAACATGTATTTATACCTTTAGTACAAAATAGTTTTGCATTCAAAACTCACAAATTTTCAAATAATAGAATAATAAATTGTAAATTCATCATAACTGATAACAATATGTATACATTTTAATGATAATATTTTCTAAAGGACATGTAAGGATTTCAATAACTATAAAAAAAACAATAAATTTGATTTACATCGAGTAGTATATTTCACAATGACTTATGTTAATAAAATTGGATTTATACAATTATTAACATCGCTTAACAGTTACACCAACCACAACTTTTAACAATTATTTACATGTCTTTAAATTCACCACTTCCATTCAACAACAAAATGTTTGGATTCTCTTTTTCGAACTCACTTGGCTCACGTTCTCGGTCCTCTTTACCCCACTCTCCCAAAACAGACATTACATCCGGCTCCTTTTTCTTTTCTTCTTCTTCCCTCTAGACAACAAATAAAACTCAACAAATTTTCCACAATCCTTTATTTTTTAACTTTAAATGAGAACGTACACAATATGAAATAATTGCCCAACGACAATAAAGAAATAATTAACTGGATTTCACCTGTGCATCCATCTTCGCAAACTTGTCGAACATATTTGCATAGATTTTTTTCTCCTTTTGCAGCTGCTCCTTTAGCGTTTTATTGCAGGCAGCGAGTTGAGCTTGGGCAGCTTTATTATTAGGTTCAATTTTGAGGACAGCAGCAAAATCATCGGCTGCTAGCTGAGCTTCTTTTAGAATCAAATATGATTGACCCCTCCTGAAGTAAGCCTTTTCACTGTTTGGGTCTAGTTTTAATGCTTCCGTTGAAGCATTCTTTGCTTCAAATGCATTGTTTTCTTTTAGGTAACAAAGGGCCAGATTCAGATTTGAACTTATCATTAATGATTTTCTCTCTTCAACCAATGAGCCCTCTGTGTCTATAATAAAAAAAAATGTCTTTAAAATATACATTTAAAAATAATTTGATCTCATTAACTCAAACATTTTTTATTCTTTTATTTACTTTATTTTAAAGATGTTGATCTGGTATTTATTTCATTTTAAACCTACCAAATTCTTCAGTATGATTTGTAATATGGATTAATTAAAGGGAATTAATTAGAGTATAACATTGCATAAAAAAAAAGTGTTTACATTAATACTTGATTATATTAATTGCATCTTTAAGTTAAACAAAACTATAATATAGTGTATAAATAGAAAATATTATAATTTTCAAACTATTTACTAATTCCGTTCAACTAAAGAGTGAACTATGACTTCATAGTTACTTAAAAAATTATAATAAAATTTATTATTAATTTTATTTACCTTTATCAAAGTCTAAATACGATAGCACCTTTTTATACATTTTAATTGCAAGTGCAATTTTGCCAGCTTTAAAATAATTTGTTCCTTTTTCCTTGAAAAGCTTACTTTGTTCAATTTTCTCAGCAGCATCTAATGACCAACTTTCTTTTGCCTGAAAGAAATATTTAAAGGTATTTATTAGCTTCGTTGTTCCTGCTAACATATTTAAGTAAATATATACACAAAAAATTATAAAAATTTAATATTAGATTAGAATAAAATCATAAATACCTTTTCAAAATTTTTCAGGGTAACAGTGTATTCTACAGTTGCATTAGCTGGAATGTTAAACTCTTGTGAACCTTGTGTTCCAAATGCAAACTTAGGTTTAATTATCAGTCTAGACGTTTCTCCTTTCCTAAAACTCTCCAGGGCTTTTTCAACACCTTCAACCACATTCAAATCGGATCCTTCGCCAATGTTAAATGATATATCCCTTTCATCAAACACTTTGTCTTCATATTTTCCAATCATATGAACTGTAAACAAATATGAATTGAAATAATTGATATACAACCCAGATTATTTTTTCTCTACACATCAAATGCAAAAGCAGCATTTCTTTTAAAATATGAATAAATGATTTTTTCCAAACATCTATAGATATATTTCTCTTTACTATATTAAATATTCACATGCATTACCAAAATTTTGATAATATTATCTTGTGGTTTTCTTCCTTTGGATTTTAAAAACACTAACATCCTGTTTTTGTTTACAACTATTCTTATCAATTACCTTCCACCATGGCTCCATCATTTGGGCTTGTGTAACCTTCTCCTGCATTAATTTGGACCCTTTCTATTGAACCATCTTTGTCTGGGCTGAGGTCTTCGCCTTTCCAACTAATTACTTCCACCTATAAATTATTATTTAACATTAACCTAAACATGACTCACCTAATAAACAAAATATATATTTTACAATTTATTCAAATATTCAGGGACTTTATGAACATGCAGTATACTTTAAAAAATGATGTGAGCATCCTGTTTTGTTAGATTACTTACATCAAACTTTAATGTAGCACCAGGAGGAATGGTTGGTGGACTTCCAGATTCACCATAAGCATATTCTGGGGCACAAGTTAATATTGCTTGTTCCCCCTTTTTCATAGTAGCTACACCAATGTCCCATGCTTTGATAACACTTCCTGTAAATATAGGAAATGTAAATACATATGTGGATACATACAACTTCACTCTTTACAAATATAAATACAGACCATTGTATGTTAATAATAAATAAAACAAAACTGTATATTAAACAAGGCTTCATTATAAATTATTCATTTTTAAGTGAAAAATATTTTTTTTGATGTATTTATTTTTAATTAAGAAATTTTTATAACCCTTGAAATAAGAAATAAATATGATTATTAGAATAGAATTATTCAACGCTATTTTAATTCTGTAAAATAAACTAATTGATCATGATTATATGATTATGTATAAGCATGATATTGCAAATTTTAATTTCCAATATATTTTATAATAAAGCTAAAACAAAATATCACCACCTACCTTTGCCCAAATCAAACTCGAAAGGCTGATCCCTATCACGACTTGAATCAAATTTGGTACCGTCGAGCAGTGTGCCAGTATAATGCACCTTGACTTTACATCCTTTTGGTGGTGTCTCATTGCTCTCACCCTCCTTAAGGATCTGTTTCAAGACACCTTTGTCTTGTTTGGGTGAAATATCTACTTCCATGCCTGACATTCTGGAACTTTCTAGAAAATCAATTACCTGAAAACATTTGAGGTTACATTAAAAAGCCGCTAGGAATAATGGCGAAATTCAATGTAACACGAAACGTACTTGCTGTGTTTGTGTAATCTGTTCGAAAAGGGCAAAACAGTTTTTTTTCTTCGCTGGGAGACTATCCAATAACTATATCGACAAACACGCAGTAATTCAGTTAGTTATGAAAAGACTAAATGTCATGTGCGCAGCCGCTGCCGAATAACAGTAGAATCACGGAATAGCAGAATGGAGTTACCATAGATACTAAAAAGGAGGGAGTTTTAAAAATGAATATAGATGGGTAAGAATTTAAACACAATCATTACTTGTTATACATACCTATATATATGGTTGCCTAGCTTTCCGTAATTGAATATCATTTCTTAGTAATTGTATTATTTGTGCTAATTGGGTTGTATAACCCTAGATTTTTAATATAATTATTTTCATTTAATGCTGCTTATCAGCTTTTTGCAGAAGCAAAAATTGTTTTAAATTTAGATAAAACTTGAAAAAATCAATTATAAAATGAATTAATTTTTCTCAAAATTGAATATAATCTAGTTTTTTAGAAACGTAATTGTTTGTAATGTTAAAGAAACTTATCTTAACTTTATAAAAGTATATACTACTAGATTTTTATTAAATAAATAATATTTTCCTTTTTATCACAAAAGGATATATTATTAATGTAAGATTACATTTATAAATTAGTTAAAACAAAAAACATCTAAAAAATAAGTTCATTCAATGGAAAATAACATTAATTTGTAGGGGCATTTTATAACTAAATTTTATTAAACACTATTTACAATCATTCTCTTACTAATGCAAATTCCGCCACATCTATACATGTAAATTATAAAATAAACAAGTGGAATAATATTATAAACTGTAGTTGTATATGACCAGATTATTCAACAGCTTTAATGGTGATAAATCGTGATATGAAGAACACAATGACGATCGTACTCAGCACAAAACATATAACTGTCATGTAGAATGTTTCCTCGGTGAAAATATCTGTGAAGGCGGGTATTTGATTGTAGAGTGTCTCTATTAATTTTAATTGGTAGTTCTTATTATTCGCTTTCATGCCCATCTTTACCGCTTCTTAAGTTTCTTCTTCTCTAACTTATTTGGTTGAGCAGCTGTTACTTCCTCGGCTTTTACTGTTGAACTGATGTGCTTATTTACCTGTTGGAGTATTTCCAACACTGATAAATTATTTGCTTTAAACCTAATTACACTAAAACAAAAATAATTATAATTAAGGCCACTTTTTCAATTCTTGTTTAACAACAATGATTGTGCACCAAATGTTCAAAATTTAGTACTTTTTCTTGATAATATTCTTTAAAATTTTAGTAATCTTGTGAAAAAATCTATAATTAAAAAATATTATTATATTTCTTCACCTGAAGAAGCTACAGTATAGTGAAACAATTGTAGTGAGTAAAATAAAAAGTTGAAAATCATAAATAGTTTACTATTATTATTATATTAAGTAAAAAAATAATGAATAGATAGCCACAATTTAAATTATTTATTTTATCTACCTTATTGAAACTATTATTAATGTTGTCATTGTTTTAAATAAATCGACAAATATTTCTAGAGAAGTTAATCTATGTTTAAATTTGCAACTTAAATTTTAATCTTCAGTTATATTTGGTACACAATAATAATATAACATACATAAAAAAAACAATAACACTGTTCGAGTATTAAATCGAAAGCATCAAGACAAATCTGGTGTAAGCTCACCTTGAATCCAGTAAATCTATTTTAATTTCAGGCTCACTCCGATCACAAACAACATTCGGTTTGACAAGACAATTCAGGTTGGTGTTGAAGACTTTAGGCGTGGAAATGTAGTACAAAAATTCCCTGCAACAACAGAATAAGGACCTCAACTATACTGCACTCGATCGATATTTATTAAGCGCGCTTGCGTTCACTCACGAATACCAAAATAGAATTAGATCAATTGGCTCGAAGTGAGGTTATGTTTACCTTGCCGTCTTAGCGTTCACATGGAAAGGGTCGAATTGAACTTGGATCTTTTTTACGGGCTTTAGGTTTACCAATTTTAGCTGTTTCGTTATGGCACTGGTCACTCCAGAGGACCTGGTAAAGGTTCCGCTGAAATATATGGACATTTTTAAATTGATGTTCTGATGATGGGTCACGCGTGCCAACTTATGAATGTATTTTTGGTAATACATCGAAATACGATTTATTTTTTTCCTCAATTTTTACTAAAATAGTAGTACATACTAGTTTTTTGCTACTAGCCACGTGGTCCTTCCGCTACTATATTACCAAATATATAATAAACAAATGCTTTAGAAATTAGAAGGTTAACACTTGGTTTTGTTTCACTATTTTAAATAAAGCATAAAATGTTTTTCCACAGATTAGTGAGAATTTAATTTATTGTAATGCTTTAGAATATTCAAATTAGTTCAATTATGAATTAAAAACAATAAATTTAAACATACATCTCAATTTAAATTTAAAATTGTGTTTTATACCTAAAAATAGACACAGAATATCTTTACTAATAAAGTTTTGCCGTTGATTGAAATATTTGAATCAACAGTTTTATATAGGAAGATTTTGTATAAGGCTTTTGGTGGTATAAGTAAGTTTTTATTGTATATATATAAAAAATAACTTCAATTTCAATTAAATATAAAAGAAATAATCAATTTATTACTAGTAAAATGAACATATCGACAACAAATCCTTGACATATGTAAATATAGTCCTATTTAACATGCAACAGCATAATTTATTATTGAATTATAAGAAGAAAATAAACAATATTGTATCAGTACCACATTAGGTGATCAGTATAGGCATTACATAGAGCGTATTACCATCTCTCACAGTTTCGAGAGCCTCTTGCTCGTATTGCAGCGATTGAACGGCTGTATCATTTTCTGATTCTTTGAGTATGGACTCATTCGTGTCTTCAGATTCATGGCGAATATCAATTTCCTCTTCAACTTTTAATTCACTATTGAGTGTGTTCACTATCGTGCGGCCTATTATTCTGCGTGTGTGAGTACGGAGGTGTCTTTTCATGTCTGACCGGACGCGGAACCGTTTACCGCATACCTCACACGGGTGTGGCTTTTCACCTAAAAAAATTTTAAAATTAAATCCATTAGAAACAAAATTATTCCATTTAAAAAAAAATTTTTTTCACTTAAAAATGATAATAATTAATTCATGGATTAACTTCATGAAAATGAATTTAGATCATACTTTTTTTGAGTTAGTTATTAAATTTATATTGAAAAAAAATATTCAAGCGAAATAAAAACAAATTGAGATTATCATAAATACCTAAAACTAAAACAATTTGTCAAGAAATATATATACTAACCAGTATGAATTCTACGGTGATTTTGCAAATATGATGAGGCCCTAAATGTTTTTCCACAAAATTCACATCTATAGTTCTTTTCACCCGTGTGAATTCTCCTATGCACTATGAGCGAATATTTACGAGCAAAATCTTTACCACAATATTCACATTGATACTGCTTTTCATCAGAGTGTATAGATATACAATGGTACTTTAAGTCTCCCCACTGTCGGAAATTTCTACCACAGAATTCACACCTGTAGGGTTTATCACCTGAAATATAAGAAATTGGTTTTTAATTTTAATCTTTGGACATAAACAAATACAGGCAGAACTTTATATCTCTAAGAAATCAAAAATTATGACATTGCAATTAAAAACGTTAACAAACATGAGTCTTATAATTTGACTATCGATCTCTACATCTACATTCGTAAAAATATCAATATTTTTTAATGATTTAAACTAAACAGAAAAAATAAAAAATTATTATTTGAAAGATATGTTTTCAAATCAATTCAGAATTTTTTGTTATGTTGGATTTTTCTGTGTAATAATTAAACTTACCTGAGTGTAATCTTAAATGAACTTTCAGAGCACTAGCCGAAATGAAACTCTTTCCACATTGATCACATTGGTGAGGCCTGTCTCCAGAATGGCTGCGCATGTGATACACCAAAGAATTTCTATGTGTGAATTTTCTTGCACATACAGTGCATTCCATGTCGGCTTTCTTGGGTTTTTTTCTCTTAAACTCCTCTTTAATTTCTGTAACTAAAATATTTACAATTCAATTCAATTATCATACTTGAATGAGTTAAACATAACTATATCTAAATGAGTTTATAATAAATCTAGATATCAATTATTTTTATTCCATCTTTTAATAAAGATTATGGTAACTACATGGTAATTGATTTAACTGAAAAATTTTTAAATTCTGTTATTTTAATATTAGCAGTATTTACCATACAAAATAGTAATTTATTTGAATTGTTATATTACCTTTAGGGCTATCTTCGGTACTTCTACATGTTAACAAATGTTGTAGAAGAATTGCCCTAATTGGGAAAGGTTGTTGGCAGTTTTGACATACATGCTCCTTGGCTTCTAGTTCTTTTAAGTCTTCTTCTGTAGCATGCAGCTCATCTTCACGATACCTATACCTATAATAAAATATATTTAAGTACTAAGTAATAAAAATTCCAAAATAAAAAGCAGTTCCAATTTTTTTTTTACAAAACTAGCATTCATATCAATAATTGTTTAGTACTAATAATTGCTTCTATTCTATTTACCACGCTTTATTATCTTCTTCAATTTCTTGTGGAGGATTCACATCGATACCTGCCATTAAGTCTTCAGGTTCGCTAAACTCATTGAGTTCCTCCTTTCTGTTGTGGTACTCCTTCATGTGTGAGTCAAAGGCCTTCTGCCGGCGGAAAGTCTTATTACATTCCATACATGTCAACTGTAAAATGGTTGTTAGCAAAGTGTCTTTTTGCTGCTCAGGTTGTCCTGGATCCTACAAGAAAAACAAACCTTATTTGAAATATATCATTACATCATAACTACTACATAATTAACTAAAATAATACTAAATATTTTTAATAATTAAAAGTATAGTATTTAATAAAATTTTACTTACTTGCTTAATAAGAATTGTAGTAGTTTCTTGTTCGACCTCTTGCACAACAGGCTCATAGTGGATTTTTAAGTGCCCGAAGAATTGCAGTTGATCCACAAACGATGAATTACAAAGTTGACAGGAAAAGGAATTAGTTATAGGAGTGATTGTGGTCTGGCAAAGGTTCTGGTGCTCTTCAAACTCGTTCAACGTAAACGTTTGCTCACACAGTGAACACTTTTGAAACTTTCGAGCCAACACATTCTTGTCCGTCTTTTTCAACTTCCTCGATATCCTTTTTTTATGGGGTAGGCTTTTCTTTGCCGTCCTCTGATCACGATTGTCTCCATCCGAATTAATCGTCGCTCCGTCTTGATCTTCTTCAGTCTTAATGAGTTGCAAAGACGAGCTGCTCTCATCGTAATGAGCAAACTCCGCTTGTTTGTATATGTTTTCAGCATCAACAAACTGCAAGTATCTGCAATAATTCATTACAATTATTTTCAATGGAGGATTATGCAATAAGAAATTTAATTATAATGGATTATTATAAACATATGATAGTATGCAAAGGATTTTTCATATTTAATGTCACATAAATAAAAGTGAACAATGAGTACACAGGGCGAATTCTTGTAGCAAGGGTATTTACCATCAGTATAATGGTGAATGGTTTTAAATATATTTTTTGCTGAAAGATTTATATTATTTTATTGAGATTCTCATTATTTTGTGTTTAAGATATCCACCCTTTTAAGGCAAGCCTTGGACATTTTGGAATATGTGCAGTGTTGTCAAATATCTGGATTTTACTTGACCTTCTTATTATTGATAGATCTTACCACCTACACCTCCAGATGTTGGAAAAATATAGTACATTGAATTTTTTGTAAATATTATAAATAACAGAGTGTTCCTCCATTTATTGAACAGAAACAAAACGAATTTGCTTTTTAAATTACACAAAAAAAAACATTGGGAAGAAACAATTAGTGTTTCAATTATTTCCTTTGTTTACAATAAATGTACTAAATTAGATCACAGGTTAAGATGCTACTAATATTAATATCACTTTCTATTAATAATACCCTGTCCTTGAATATAAAAACTGTAAGTAGATATTATTTTAATTACTCTCTTCATAGAATTCCACTCAAGGATTATTTGTATTAAGTTATATAGACGTTGATAGAAAATTGCTATGTGAGTACGGAAGAATGTGATCCCAAAAATGTAATTGTTTACCTTAAGCAATAATGTCTATATATTTTACATACCCAGTTTTATTATCCTGTAGAATGACCTGCTGTTCACCTAGGGCTACTTTGGTATCCTCCAAAGACGTAGTTGTGACCAAAGAAGGCAATGTGGGATTTATAATAACACCATCCTGTTGTGTCTGTTGCTGCTTCTGCTGTTGGCTAAACTGTACCGCAACTAAAGCGGCAGCTAAATTTCTATCCTCTTCGGTCAAGTCCTGAGAGAGGATATCATCCGATGAATTATACACGGGAATAAAGTCTCCACCTAAGTCAACAACTAGCCCGTTGTGATGTAATAATTCAGAGCCTAACAGTTGGGTATTATCGACGGCCATACGTTGTATCATATATTGCGATCCAGACTCATCCTCTGACATAGCAACATTCTCAAGTAGTTGCCTGCCAGAATTCTCCATGACATGAATTCAAGAATCCCGCGTTTTCCTTTCCGACCGGAACTAAATTAAAGCGACTCACGACGTTTCAAGGTCCTTACCACCAGCATCCCAAATGCACAAAAAACACGCCCCTGTGCGATTTTTACACACCATACGCCCTCAATTATTAATTGTCTGCGAAGTACACCACTGCCGCGTACATTATTATCCTGTCTAGGGCACGATTTTTATTAATTTAAGTATTTATTTTGCGTCACAAACACTAGAACTGACAACAGTGCTGTAATAAACGGAAACGATAAAGCGCCATTGTCGCCAGTGTTGCCAATTGTGAGAACATGGAGAAACTAGATGTGGTTACCACTAGGAGCTTATGGAGCCGTTTGCAAATCAATAAACATTCATAAAACGTATGAAGTTATAGTGAATGGTATATTTAATTAACGAATTATTTATATATGACAATTGCAATTAATTGAAACGAAAGGCAACATTGTGTAATATTTGCTATATGACCACATTGTTGCCAATGCTAGGGAAACAATAAAAATGTCGGTTGTTGCTAGTAAAATTGTTAATGCTTACGTAAACTTATTTTTAGAATCCTTTTCATTATAATTATTACACTAATTAATGTTATTTAATGCCCGTACTAATAGTAATTACATCGATTTATGAGGGGAGAATAAACGTGGTGTATTTAAGTATAGAGTGTGAAATGCCCTACTGAATCATAAATATTTCATTCTCTCCATCCTACACCATACACCCACATAACACCATATAAAATTCAATCCATTGTAATCAGTTTATGCAGTGGATTTTTTCCTAAAAGAGCCATTGTTCTCGTCTTAACCGTAAATATTTAGCTGACCCAAATAAGAAAGAAAATAAACATTTTATGATATATTTTATTTAAATTGTTTAATTGTTTGATGTGCTTCTTGTTATATATTCCTACTAATAGGTTAGGAAACAAGCCAACCCAGCTTGAATCCATTTGTTCTTTTCTTTGTTGTTGCAAGGAATTTGTAGGCTTGTTAGTTGCTTTTCTCTGTTTGAAGTGTAGTACAGGGGTAGTTCAAGGAGTTTTTCATGCTCCGAAATGCGTTTCTGAAAAAATAGTAACTTACATAACTGTCTTATTAATTTAATTGCTTTATCGATTACTTTTGGTTCCCAAGAAACGTAGCAATCTGGAATTGTATTGGTGCTGTCGGAGTTTGCCGAGCACGGAAGCAAATTCATTCCGTCGAAAAGTGCCCCTTCGATCAACAATCCAGACATTGTTATGCAATTCTCTGAATGCTTCCACGCTGTTCTCAGTTCTAACTCATCAATGGGGATATTTGTTTTTCTGTAGAATTAATATTATAATTATAAAGTATAGAATTGATATGAACAGTATTTTAAAAAACTCAAGAATTTACTAATTAAATTGGTTGCTTGAGTTACGTGAAGATCAAATTAATTTAACGAATAAAGCACTAATAACCTTTCTTCACAATTTTATTTGATTTACCTAATCCATTGATAATGGTCACTTTGTGTCCGAAATGTACATTTGGTAAATCAAATAAAATGGCGAAGAAAGGTTATTACTGCTTTATTCGTCAAATCAAGAATTTACAATTCGTTAATTTGCTGGATTTATTTAATTATTTTGCCATTTACAAGGTCATTATCAAACGTTGAATGGCGTTATAAGATCGAAATTATAGTTACGAATAAAATCTGCATGTAAAGTTCTTATCTTCAAGATGAATTAAAAAGTAATGGCATTATGTTGATTGTATTAGTAGCATTTTTTAATGTAACTGACCTGGAATAATCTTGCTTGAAAGCTGCTAGCAAAGTTTCAGGATTGAATATTAAAGATAAATTAACTGGTGATTGTACTATAGAATTTTCATTATTAACCATTTTGGAAATGGTGTTAGTTTTTTGTACCACGTCACGAAGGTATTTACTCGGTTCTTTAGGTCCATCCCATAATCTTAACCAATCCTTGGGAGTCTAAAAAATAGGCACAGTAAATTTTCTGCAAATACATCGGGCTTTTTTCTTAAATTAAAAATGTATTATAACTAAATTCTTAATATTTTGTAGTAATATTAAAATATTTATCAATTATTAAAATTATAAACGTACCCTCAATAAAATCAGACTGTTAGCAACGTCGTAATCAGATTCTTCTGGCATAACTTGTCCTTTAGATATTCGATTAAGTACTGAGAACGATTTGTGGATTTTTTGCATAATAATAATGGCGTTGCGATACTCTTCTGATAAGAATGAAGCCAGGGATGATTCTTTCGGGTCTGAAGTCGGAACTTGCATGCGGACGAAGTCTTGACCTTGATTTAACTTCTTCCAAAGATTCATGAACGGGAACAGCGCCTTGTGCCAAGTTTCTTTTGTGTGTTTTAATGAAATATTTTTTGATAACAATAGATCTATAAAAAACATTTATTGATTAAAAATAAGAATAATTGTATGATGAAAAATGTAAAACAATTATTTTATTATTAATGAACACATAATAAGCCAATGACCTTGAAAAAATTAAGTTCAGCAATTATTAAAACTGGATAATGTAAAAGTAAAAAATGTAGAAATAAAGTTAAACAAATTATTTTCATTAAGAACACAAATAACTTACTTTTTAAACTGTGGACAATTTCCCTCGAGAAGTTCTTTTCCCATGCCCTGTCCACGTTTTCTGGCAGTCCGAAATATAATGGGATATCATTGTACGAAATGTGTGATATAAAATTCAAATAATCCTAAAAAGTATTTCATGTGATTGCCATATTTTTAAAGTTAATACTGATTAGACGCATACTTGGTAATTAGAAGTTGAAGGCAATGTTGTGTTGATTCCTAAGGGCTTCCAGCGGTGGCTCAAAACTTCGTCCACAAAATATTGCTTCAAATATGATTCCAAGATAGATAAATCCTGGATGTTTTCAATTCTTCCACCATATACTGCACTGAGGCTCCAACCAGTTAAGTATTTCCACTGCACCTGACTACCTTGATTTTGCCAGATTTCCTCTACCAGCTTGATCATGGTCGTGAGATCGATGTTACTGAATTCATACCATTTGGACCATCCTACAAATATATGAGTATAAAACTACTAAACTACTACTTACTATGTTTTTATCATTAAAAACTATGTAACATTACAATATAAACACCATCATATCTTTCTTTCTTCTTCGCAGGATCTATTATCTATTTCCTTCCTTATTTAATCCCAGTTTTTATTAATATACAATACTCCAAAAAGTATAAAAAGTTGCTTATATAGCTTAATTATTATTTACCTTGAGGAATGTATTTTCTTCTTTCTTGTAAGACCGCGTGGACACAGCTCAATACGAAGAACAATCTCGATGCCGTCGGATTTAACTTCTGTATGTAATTGTTACTATATGAAGTGTAAATCCGGTAAAGGTTACTTCTTATACCAACAGGTGCTTCGTACGCGATTTTCAAAGAGCTTTCAGCTAATACAGAACTGAAGTTAGTATGCGCTTCTGTGACCAACCATAATCTAAAAAGTGGTGAAATGTTCATAAGAGTACTTTACCTGTATTTTTATATTTATATGTATATTTATATTTCTGAGCTGCTTCGCTGAATAATATATTATTTTAGCGTATTCTTGACCTACCACAATATACCATGCGTTAACCTACCGTCTACTTATGTTTACTATGTTCATTTATGTAAAATTTTACTCCCAAAGATTTTATATAAATGAACATAGTAAACATGAGTAATATTTGATTTGTTAAAATTATTTCTTACCTAAAATTGGCTTGAGGTTTTATGGATTGCAAATGTTGACAGAGTACTGGCAACCAAGAAGTGACCAAATGTAGATTTTTTAAGATCAACCAATGGCCTAATTGTGCGGCGTCTATCAGAGAGGATATTGCCTTGTTTTCCTGACCTTCTCCCATACTGATCTAAAATGTAAAGTACTTGTAAGTGCTCATGTAAAAATTACACAGAATAATTGTTACTCAATATTCGAATTTGCTATAGCTTATACATAATGAAAATATTTAACAATAGATTTAAACATTTAGCCCTTTTACTTTTTATTTTTCTTGGACTGGTGTCATTCTCAAGAAGATATATAAAAAAAACTGTAGCTACCAAATGTTTTAATCAATTTTCAATTAAGACAAAAATGTTTTGAGTAGGAAATTAATACATCTTACAATAATAATATCTTACTTCTAAGTATTTATCAGAATTTACTACACTGGCTGCCAATTCTCTAACTTCATTCGAAGGATCATTACCAGAAGACGTTATTAATAATATCGGTTGTGTATTTAGAGATTCCTTGTAGATTTGTGATAATTGCAGAACATCCAAAGTCAGACTCTTCATGCCTAAACATAAATTTTAGATATCTAAATTTATTTAAATTAAAAACAATCTGACTACTCAGAAAATTGATGATTAAAATGAATTATAGGAGAAATAGCCAAGTTAAGAACCATTTCTACAATTACCAGTTATGTGAAGAACACAATGCGTGATGCTGCTGTATAATCTGTCCCCTCGTAACACTTGGATAATGATAACCTTTTGAAATTCCGTCCATTTTTGATTTTTCGGAAAGTTGGTCTCACAATTACTTGATTCCATAAAAGGCTTCCACATGTTGGCGTCCGATAATTGTAAGGTGTTGAATAAATTAGGAAGTGAACTCTAAAAATTATGGTTAGTAGTTTTAGAATCAAATATAGTAATAATTCTATGACAAAAAAATATTATTAATTAATAACATTAGTAATTATATATAAATAGTGATTTATCTATTAATAAATTAAGAAGAGTATTGAAAATATATTCATTACAAATTTTAATTGTTTTGTCTAAAATAGCGTAATGTTATAAATGATATCATTTCCAAATGTTAAGTTTTATTCAAGTAGATAATAGATAGTATTTATTTATCCAAAGTTCAAAATTCATATGAATCATAAAGTAATTGCTTCATCAAAGATGATTATGTAATTATTATTACCTGAAGTAAAACTATATAAGGCAACGTTTGCTCTGGTAACCATGCTAGAGAATCTTTATCTATAACTGATTCAGATCGATTAATTCCAATTGTGTTTCCTAAGAAGAAATTCCATTCCTAAAAAAAGTTAATCATCGTTTAATATTGTTGGTAGATTTTTTGAAAATAGTGCAATGCTGACCTATCCCAATGAACACAATTAATAATGTCTTAAAGTAATATACGTAAAAACATTCTAATTGATTATAATCTTATTTATATTAATAATTAAATCATAATGCGATTAAGTCTACAATTGTAATAAATTTTGCCGATCAGAATGATTTTTTTGACGAATGCTGGTTACAGAATCTATTATAATACAGTTAAGTAACTTACGTCTTTGGGAATTTGATCGGGAAACATACGATGCACAAGGTGTAGCAAAAACTTGATTCGATCATCCTTAAAAATGCCTCTTCCCATATACTGATACAAAGCTTGTATCAAAATTTTATGTATATAGTTTTCCGTATTTTGTAAACCCTAAATAACAAAAAGAGTTTATATTATGTTCCAAAAATTTCGTATCAATCACCTCTATAGATGGTAGCGACTTTAAGAATAATTCAGTGTAAGCCGACACTGATATCAGATACAAAACATTTATCTTCGTGAATTCAACCGCAGCAAAATATAGCGTGCTTCCAAAGGATGCTATTTCTTTGTATACTTCGTACTCTTGTCGAAGCTTACTTTGAATTTGCGAAGATTCTACAAGAGCTGATGTAATTGCATTGGAACTTGCTTTCGTTTCATTCAATGAAGTTAATAGACTCTGTAAGGGAATAATTAGTTTATTAATTAAAATATACAAAACGGAGTATGTCAAAAATATATTAGGTGTACAAATGAAAAATCCAAATTCTTTTAAGCAGTCAAGAAGTTAATATGAAAATCAGGTCCGCTGCCACCTGGGAAACCTGATTGCAGGAACAATCCCAACAAACCGAATTTATTTTCCATTTGTTTGCGGTTATATAGTGTTGACATATAATGATTAAACGTGACAGCTTTGGTATGCTTGAAAGCTTAAGCTTTAAAATTATTTAGTTCAGTACAGTCGAAGATGTCAACAGATAATATTCATATATGAGAGTGCATCCTTTATGAGTTCCAAGAAGGAAAACAAATTGCTGCAAGAGTATGAGAATCGTTTTTTTTTTTCACGTTGAAGGTCTTGTATCGTACAATGTGTGCACATTTTAGTTTAAGCTGTTTGAAAGCGGCAATTTCTGTCTTCTCTCGGCCGTAAAACCCAATCGCTTCGGAAAAAAGGATCTCTAATAATTGATTACTCATTTATACACCTAATATATTTATCAAGACTTATCTTACTTTGTTTTGAAAAAAAAAATACAAATTAAATACATGAATGTTATATGTATCTAACCTTGTTTTGAAGGATATCACCGGTTGAATTCGCCAAATCCTCCAACAACTGATTCTGTAAACCATGCTGCTTCTCTTGCAGTTCCTCCCTTTGTCTCAACAATTCCTTTCTGCGTTCTTCTAACTGCGGACTCTCTTGCCTTATGGCGCTGATAAGTAGTTGTTCAGTCAAACCAGCGCGTGTTATCGTAAAATTGATTATGTTCAAATACGATGCAACGTCAGCTGGTATATTTAAATATGCGTTTCTGCTACTCAACAATAACTGAAAATCTTTGTGGAAGTCGATTAGCTTTCCGTTTAGATTTATTAGCACGCGTTCGCCTTGAAAAATAAATTGCTTGCGTAGCAAACCAAAAATGATTGGTGACACGGATTCAACTTCTTCGATTAGCAGGATTTTTCCAAACCTAAAAAAATATGGAATTATATTAAAAGAACAAGTTGGGACTAAAAATCTTACCTTATAGCTAATTCTAACGAAGTGTTGAATTTGGATGAATCCTGGGTGGTGGCTTCGAAATTCTTATCTCTAAATCTCGTTTTAAGCCAATTAATAGCCATCGAGGTTGGATCAATTAAGAACGGACAAAATTTGGACTGAAACAAAAGTTCTCAAATATACTTATGCGATTAGAATTAATTGCATACTTTCAATATTATTATAGCGTTTTGAATGGAAAGTTGGTCGGTTGAAAGTCCTTCACTCTGCCACTGCAATTGCTCCCTCTCGCTGCTCATAAACTCCTCGAAGGAAAATTCGACGGTTTCCGAAATCTTCTGGATCCATTCATCTAATATTTTCCTTAAAGAAATCCATCCAATTATTAGTGGATCAAACAATCGCTGCGTTTTAACTTACTTTCTTATATCTTCTGATTCTCCTGATAAATATGTTATAAACGCAGCTGAGAGTAAACAATACACAGGTAATATTTGAAGTTCTTTCTCCAGGTCTTTTAACTAAAATAAAATCAAAATAAGGAGAACAGAAAAAATATGACATAAGTTTTAAACTATTCATACATTTTGTACTAAATTAATTAAAATAGTCTTTAAAGAAACTAATCAAAATTTACTGCTTGTCTTTTCTATATCAAAAGTTGTTAGAAAAGAACAATATTAAGGTCTTAATACTATTCTAAAATCGGGTAACAAAAATAATGACCAACCCTAATAATATACTTTATGGTAACGTACTTTTTTGTATCAAAAATACAATTCTATAATTGGTACCCATGTTGAGCAACAAATCAATGACCGACTTTAGAAATATCCTTTATGTGAATTTCTTTTCTGTATCAAAAGTTGTTACAGAAAAAAAATAAGGACTTAATATTATTCTAAAAATGGGTAACAAATTAATGACCAACTCTAGCAATATCCTTTATGGTAACGTATTTTAATATTCATGAGAAAAAACTATTTCACTTTAGGATAATTTTGTCCTATTGTTATTAGTTTTATCTGTAAGTAAAATTTGATGTTAGAATATCGTATTATTGCCCTACCCCAATAAATAATATAATGAGATAGTGCACTCATAACTTGACCAAATTATATATTCAATTAATTAAAATCATTCTTTTCTAAGACTTTCATTGCTCTGAAAAATCAGATAATGTAACGTATACAAACTTGTCTCTGCCAACGTTCATATTCATCAATGAGTTTTCCCACCAATCCTTCGGCGGAAGCTAAAGTCTCCTGAGCGGCACTCAATTTAATTTCAATTTCGGCGGCTTCTCTAGTGTATGTCGACAGTTGATTTTTCAATTTCGCCACGGCGGCGTCAACATCGAGTAAACCAGCACTTAAATCGGTCAGCTGAGATTCAGCTTCTGATAAATTTCTACAAATCAAATAAATAATGAAAACTTAAACAATTTGAAGCAACTAAATATTTTAAAATTTAAACCGTTACTAGAATAGATAGTGTTTCAAAACTGATAAATTTCTACTAAACTTTGCGCACAGACAGCTGAAATACAACTGAACATGTTAGCACACATCCGGATGCTACTCTATTCGCTCCGCACGGGGCAACGGGTACTACTTTCCTACTATCCCTCGTATAAATTAGGTATAGAAGGTTAGAAGCAATTTATTAATCTAGAATAGAATTGACAAAAAATAATGTTAATTAGTTATATTATTAAGCTATAACCCTTCTAAGTATACTCGTATAAATTTTTGGATTGTAGAAATGTGTAAAAATGATATTTTTGTATGAAATAAAAGAGTTTTTTTCAGGATATTTCGAAAGAAAATATTAATTTTGTTAGGAAATTACAAACAGTTATTTTTAGAAAATGCATGTACGCACTTATAAATGCACCAAATTAAATATTAGCTTTTTGTTATAATCTTTTACTGGTATTAACTTACTCTTGTAACCTATGCTGCTCTTTCTCCAATGGTCGAATCTTTTCTACGACTTTAGCGTATCGCACGTTCGCCCTTACCCATGCTGCTAACGGAGCTGCAGCCACTGAAGCTCTTTTTGACGATTTCGGATCAAACGACTCGGATTTATTCTGGATTAGTTTTTCGACTGCGTTCCTATTTTCTGTTGTAATTCTTGTAGCATCAAAAGATCTACGGAAGAAAAAAACCAAATAATTGTAGTCGAAAATGTATTCTACTTCTTCTCTTATACCCTAAGTTGTAAACATCCTTTTGTTAAAAAAATGCTTGAATTTTGTCGGTAGTAAATTTTTAAAAAAGGATTTGAGGAAAGACTTTAGAAACTTTGTTTTACTACTGTATATTAAAAAAAAATGTGGCTATAGTTTCAACCACCATCAAAATTAAAGTTTGATAATGATCAGTTTGTGGTCACAATTTTTTCAAATATACAGTGATAAAATTGTTTCTATGCTTTTATTGTTTTCTTTAAATAACGTAATAATTTTTTGGAACAATATATATTTTATCAAGTTACATTTGCATTATTCTTCTAATAAACCGATTAAAGAAAACGGCAAGTGCCAAAAAGATTTCAATCCAGTTGTGAAGGAATGAAGGGCTCAAAAGTTATACTCAAGGTAACAATCATGTAAACTAACGTTTTTTAAGTATGGTTTCAAGAAATTTTAAAAGGTAAATAAAGCAGTTAATCATCTATGATATAATGACAAGCTTAAGATATTTTATAGTATCAAGTACCATTAATGAATATATATAATGGTATACCTTTCTACCTGTTAAGAGTGTAGCGTCTTATTAATGAAGTGATGCCAAAACTGGTATTTGTTTCGTTTTAAATTATTAAAATGTACTACAAGTTGAAAGCTAGCACAATTTCCAATTTGTTAAATAAAATCTTAATTCACATTTTTGGAGTGTTGGATATTAAGTAATTTAATCATTATTATTATTGTCTTTGGATAATTCTAAAAATAATTCACCTGATATCTTCTCGTACTCCTCTCTTCGCCAAAAAAGTCTTCATGCTGTTCCAAGAAGTATCCTGTGTGCCCATTAACCTTAGCACACCTTCCAGAATATCTCGTATAATTTCTGGGGGCGCCCTTAGCGATCGGATTTCTGAAAGCGATTCTGGCTTAATATTACCAACAGCCATTCTCGCCTCCTGAATCAGTGGTTCCACTTCGGACAGTTCTTCTTCAATCTCACGTTTCCTTGAAAAATATATCGAATACAGTTATTAATTGAATCAAAAGTTGTAGAAGTTGATGAATAAATTTTAATACCTTTTCATTAATTGATTATTTTCCTGCTCAGTCTTCTTCTTAAGAGTCTCCATTTCTTCTTTGTGCACGTTAGCGTTTTTCATAGTGTTACTTATCATATCCAAAGCTTTATTTGCTTTCGACTGTTTCTCAGATAATTGCTCCTGTTGTTCGGCCGCTTTGAGCTTTAAATCGGCCACCACGTTTCTGGCTTCTGTTAATTTAGAAACTCCAGCCTGTACAAATAAAAACATTAAAATAAGTATGTGAATTGATGAAACTCAATTGAAGTTGAATGATGAAGCCACTGTGTGGCGAAACATGTTTCAGAGTTTATAATAAATGCGAAACCCTCTCAACTGTGTTGTTTTATTTCAATAAAATAAGTTTTAATACGTAAAGCATAAAGTTCAGAAAAAATAATAATTATTATCTAAGATGTGTTTAAAACTCTTGACTTACATTCAGTTAATGTTTAATTTAAGTAAACCTAATTATTTAGAATATAAGATATTTTTTTAAATATTGGATTGATGAGGCTGTTTCTTGGCAAAACCCTTTTGGGCACTTAAATTAATATAACACAGATGTTCGTGAGGCAGATGACTACTGACTGATCACATAGTGGCTTCATTAGGCAGATCAGTTAGTAGTCTGCCTGATGAAGACACTGAAGACACTATGTTAGTGCCTCTACAAATTAAACAATACTCTTCAACATCCGACATTCTTTTAGTATTAATGGAGTTCTAAGAAGTATCTTGTTTTCACATCAACCCTAGCACACCTTCAAACATTTCTCTTATAATTTCTGGTAGAGCCCCTTAACCTAATTTTCGATAGCGATTTTGGATTAATGGCAGAGGTAAATAACTATTGATGCTTTCTGATTCAATAGTTAGTGAAGTGGTTCGGACAATTATTCTTTAAGTTCACTAAGTATATTTGAATAGTTTTTGAATTTTGGGTATTCATCAATTGAAATGCAGAAATAAATAAATAAATCAACGATTGATTAACAAATATCGTACAAAATAAAATCATGATTAACTTACTTCTAACTTGGTTCTTTTATCCACTATCGATTTTTTCTTCTCAATATAAATTTCTGAATATGTCTTGATCAAATTTACAAATCGTATTGGGGTTGCAAGCTTCTTATCTACTGACGACTGGATTAGTTCAAATTTGTTTGAAATTTCAACTGATGTGGCATCTTTATCCTCTTTATCTTTATCTTTATCTTTATCGGCTCTGAAACATATTAAGGAAATTTAATTGAGTTGTATACGTATTTGTTATTCAGGTTTTTAAACGTCTTATTTTTTTTGTATGTTACTTGTGTTTTTATAAATATTCTCAGTGACAAGGAAATCCTAACACTAAGAAAGAGTATTTTTTTTTGACTAAACTTGGCATAGACGTTTAACTATTAAAAAATAGCAATTGATTAATCTCTGAAAAAGAAGGAACAAAATTATTTTATTAATAATGGTTTGGCCCGGCATATTGTTTTTGTGGGACGTACTGGCCGCAAGCGACCGGAAGTGATCCCCATGAAACGGAACACCATCAATATACAAACCTTTCGACGGCCCGCTCTGCTTCGCTTTCCTCCTCATCACCTTTTTGGCGAAAGATCAAGCTGCTTCCCACTTGCTCGGGCCCTCTACCATCTGGGAGGCTAGTGAGTCCATGGTTGGGGCCTCCCCCACTGCCTCGGTTAGATCCTCCCTATCCGCCCGCCAGGATTCGCACTCCTCTAGGGTGAGGATCTGCGCCAGGCCGTGGTCCATATGAACGTGACCTCTCCCTACCCATAATCTAACGTCGAGGATAAGCCTGCGAGTCACTTCACCCTTAGTACCCTCACTCCAACGACGCTGCCACTCGTCCAGCTATATCCTATCCCTATCCCTCTTCCTTGGACACCATTTTGTCAGCCCCGCCCCTTATATAGCTCCATACCCATTCCTTGACCTTCATCTTGATGTTCCGGAGGACGATGGACGACAACAGCTCCTCCGTCTCCGTTGATACCGTTTTGTACCACCGGAACACTCGCAGCGTTCCCGGCCTAAGAGCCTTCCTCATCCTCTTTGCGTAAGCATCAGCTTGAAGACCGCCCTCACCGCCCGAACTGCTTCCGCTGCTGCCTTGAGCACCTAGTCGCTGTTGTTAGAGTTTGCCTCGATATTAACCCCGAGGTACTTCATATTAGGCTCTATGGGTACCTCTTGTCCCAGAACCTCAACTGGCTCGCCCTTTCTTCTGCCGGCCCTTCTGGTACCCAACCAAGTTACCCTAGTCTTGCCTGTCGCAATCTGTAGCCCAGCTTTGGCCATCCAGTCGGCGATCTTGGCCACCGCCCTCAATGCAGTCCTCTTCGTTTCACTGATGTCTTTGCGGCTACCACGACCAGGAGGTCTATGCCCTCCGGCTGTGGAAGACGCAACATTCCGTCGTACGTAGCGTTCCAGAGTTCCGGCTTGAGGACTGACCCCTGGGGCCCCCTCCCGTCAGTGAGAAGTTACTCTCTCCCCCACTAGAAGTTTCCTGTCTCTCAGGTAGCTCCTTACCATCTTCATTAGGTAACCCGGGACACCTGTGTTGGCCAGCGAACTCACGATTATCGGCCATGGGATGCTATTAAACGCATTTTTTATATCTAGAGAGATGACTCCTCCCTTTCAATGGTCCGCTATTTGCTTCCTCCGCCAGCATCTTCACCCCTTTTGAGGGCTTCAACTGTGGACCGTCCCTTGCGGAAGCCGTATTGGTGATCGGGCAGCATCCCGGTGGCCTCCAGCACGTCGCGTATTCTTCCCGCTAGCAGCCCCTCCAACAGCTTCGCCCGCCCACCCAGCAAGCAAATCGGTAATAGGATCAATCCTCTTGTAGGTAGCCGGGAAGATCCCCTCCTTCAGGCAGCTATTGACGCATTTGATGAATACCCCCGGGTCCTCGACTTCCTCTTTCTCTGTGGTAAATAGAACCACTGCCCCGGGCTCCGTCATCAGAGTATGTTTTTTTTTTTTTACCAGAGTTAGTCCCAAGTGGGTGCACGACCTCGATGTTTGCACACCGGGTCTATTTACTCCAACAAGATATATTTGGCGGTGGAGCTCAGCTGGTTTACTGCTTGGTTGGGCTCTAGCTCGTCTTATTTCAGTCCGCACCTCCTGGAATCACCTTATCGGTATGCTTCAGGCGGTGCTTGCTTCGTCTTGGATCCTCCCAGAGGGGGGGGATTAGTAGGTTGAGAGGGGAGCGGATATGACTTTTTCGGGTGGGGATGAGGGTGGAAAGGGAGAGGGTGTCAGTTGCTGTGGCGACGCAAACTTAGTTGCAGTTTGTGTTCCAGGCCCTATGAACATATACGCTTAGATCATGTTTCTAAAATTATTTACATTTGTATATTCCGCGCTGGTGTTCGGGTGGTTCTTCTCTCCTCCTGTTGCCGCTGTCTTTATTCCTTCTCTTTGTTTCTTAGGATTGAGTCGATCATTTCCTTGATTGACAGCCAGTCCTCTTCGCTCCTTAGCATTGTGTTAACGATGTTGTCCGCTGTCAATTCTAGGTCTAGTTTGCATAGGGTTGCCCTTCGCATTCTGTCCCACCTATCGCATAGGAGGATGGTATGCACCGGTGTGTCTGTCGCCCCGCAGTATGCGCAGGTATCTTCAGGGGCCAGCTTCATTCGGTAAAGATATGTCCCTACGCATTCATGGCCCGTGAGGAATTGCGTGACGTAATACCCGATCTCCCCGTGTTTCCTTTCGAGCCATGGTCTGACTCGTGGAATTAGCTTTTTTGTCCAGCTCTCTTGTTGGCTCCACTCTATCTCCCATTCTTGTATGGTCTTTTCCCTTGCTGCTATTTTCCTGTCTTGTCTGTTTGCTCCAGGTTCGTATGTCCGCTCTTTAGCTAATAAATGTATGGGCACTGTCCTGGCTATGACTTGGATGGCTCTCGTTGAGGCTGTGCAGTATGCACTCGCCATCCTCATTGCCACTTTGCGTTGAGCGCTCTCTAGCATTCTTCTATATTTCCTCATTTCCATGCACTTCGCCCACACAGGTGCCCCGTATAGGATTGTTGAGTTAACAACTGAGCATAACGTCGCTCTTTTAGATGCCCTGGCTCCTCCTAGGTTGGACAGGATTCTGGATAGGGCGGTTGCCGTTTTATAGGCCTTTTCCGCCACTTTTTTAATGTGGTGACCCATGTTCATATTCTTTCCTATCCATACTCCTAGGTATTTAACCGCTTCTTGGCGGACAGTGTCCACTCCCGCTATGCGTGCTTTAAGTTCTTTGAAGCCTCTTTTTCCTGTCAGGATCACCGTTTCAGTTTTCTGTGGGGCTAGTTCTAGTCCTTTATTTTTAAGCCATTTCTCCATTTTTTCTGTTGCCCATTCTGTGTCCGCTTGCACTTCTGTCGGGTCAGTTCCGGTGACCACTAGTGCCACGTCATCGGCGTAACCGATAAGAGTGATGCCAGAGAGGTCTCGCCTTTGGAATAGTTCGTTCTAGTAGATATTCCAAAGCGTTGGCCCCAGGACGGATCCTTGCGGTACGTCACACGTCATGGCCAAGTTTTGGGTTTCATTCACCTCGATTTCCCTATCTTCCAGATAGCTGGATACTATTCTTAAGAGGTATGGTGATATTTGCATTCTCTCCAGAGTGTCTACTATTCCTCTCCAGGGTACACGTTAAAGGCATTCCGGACGTCCAGGGTAGCCAGTATTGCGTGTTTGTCTTCCTTGTGGGCCATTTCTGGCAGTTCCTTCACCTGGCCGATAGCGTCCATGGTGAAGTGGCCTTCTCTGAAGCCGTGTTGATTAGCCGCTAGCCCTCCTCTCTCTTCGACTTCTTGCAGTAGTCTTCTATTGAGGACTTGTTCGAGGAGTTTCTCCATGGTGTTGAGTATGCACAGCGGCCTATACGTTGTCCTATCGGTGTCGTTTTTTTTTGTTTTTCGAGCAATACTAGCCTCGCTAGTTTCCAGTTCTTGGGGAAGAACCCTGTCTGCACTGTCCTTTCCATCATTAGTGGGCCGATTTTGGCTATGTCACCCTTGTGTATCTGCCAGCCCTTTCTGGGCCTATGTGGCTGTTTCGCACTTGTGTCCGAGTTTATTTGTGCAAGGATGCTATTATGTGGGCTGAGGTTTTCCTCCGTTAGTACTTTCCAATTTGTTCCTTTTTTTATGATGGCGCTGGTACACATTGTGATGTCAATATAGGACGTCCCTCCATTCCTCGTAAATGTAGGTGTTTTTCCTTGGTTTAGGATCACTAGGTCATGCTGCGCGGCCCAGCTTGCCAGTGTTCTTCCCTTTTCGTCCTCGACGGGTGATTCCCAGACATAGGATTTGGCATTAAAATCTCCGCCAATGTATGCGCTGGGGTGGCCTCTAACACTATTTCCTAGATCTAGCAGGAAGCTTTCGAAAGTCTCGTGGTCTACATTGGGTGATATGTAGCATGAATAGTATGCAGTGCCTCCTGCCATGATCCATGCGTACCCTTTGCCCCTTCCCCTGTTCTCTATTTTCCAGCTATGATTCTTGTTAATGTATATAGCACTATCTGCATTTAGGTCAGTGTAGTATTTTTTGTTTCTGTTGGCCATTGTCTTGTTGGGTTCTGATATTATGCCCACATCTATGTCTTGTTCCTTATATTTTTGCATGAACAGATCCATTGCCCTCTTATCCCTATTCAGGTTTACCTGTAGTACTTTGATCGTTTTCAGTTTAGTGGGCATTCTATGTCTCTCCTCTCTTTGTGTCTCCATTTCTTAACCATTTCTTTGTAGATCTGACATTTCGTCGATTCCGCTCTGTGCCCTTCGTTGCCACATAAGTAGCATCCTTATCGTTTTTTGCATTGTGCCATCTTGTGTAAAGTTTTGCCGCAATTGTGGCAGGTGATGGTTCTTAACCTGGGTTCGACCGAACCCCTGGGGAGTCATTCTCAGGGGTTCGGCGGAGGTCAACTATCTGACGTCATCGTAACGTAGAAACCGTATTGGTTTCGAAAACTAATGCTACATAACGTGTGTTCTATTGGGAAACTAACATCTCTTACTCTCTAACTTCTACTACTCTCTAACTGAAACGAAGTGAAGAGGTCCCAATCGAATCCATGTACAAACGACCTGCAAGACGGTCAAGCACACCCGACTCATACGTTCGTAATGACATGCCCCACTCGGCTATCATTGGCTGCGGGTGATCACGCAACATCGCTTGGCCTTTCTATGCTGCAGGAAATTTGGTGCGCTCAGTATTCGAATTGTGACTGTCGTGATTGTACGTCGTGTGATTTCTTTTTTAATATTTTAACCCTTCATACTATGTCGAACAAAAAAAGAAAGTGATTTGCAATGCCAAGTTGAGCAATTCTAGTCAAGCACCGGCAAAAATAAGAGAACACTTCTTTAATCTGCATGGAAATTACAAAAATTCAACCAGGGCCAGATTTAATGAAAAGGGTAGTCTGCCTGTCCTCGGCTTTGTACCCATCGATAAACCTATCCTTACAGCATCATACGAAGTCGCTTACCTTATCGCAAAGCAGGGCAAACCACACAGTATTGGTGAAAAACTCATAAAACCAGCTGTGTTCAAGATGGCGAATATCATGCTGGGAAAAGCGGCTGAAGTTAAGTTATCCCAAATTCCTCTTTCAAATGACACCATCAGTGACAGAATAGACGACATGAGCAAAGATATCTTGGCCCAAGTAGGTGCAGATCTGATTTCAAGCCCGGCAAAATTCAGCCTTCAACTCGACGAAACTACAGACGTTTCCAGTCTAAGTCAGCTTGCAGTATTTGTTCGCTATGTGAAAGACGACGTTATAAAGGAAGATTTTTTATTATGTAAGCCTCTTACAACAACAACTAAGGCAGCCGATGTAAAGAAACTTGTGGATGACTTCTTCAAAAAAAATAATCTTTCGTGGGATATGGTTTCTGCAGTTTGTTCGGACGGAGCTCCATCCATGCTGGGAAGAAAGTCTGGTTTTGGTGCGCTAGTGAAAGCCGATGCACCACACATCGTTGTTACACATTGTATTCTACACAGGCATGCGTTGGCAACAAAAAACATGCCTCCAAAACTGGCAGAAGTCTTAAAAATTGTAGTGGAATGCGTGAACTATGTGCGAAATAGTGTTCTGAGGCACCGCATCTTCAAGAAGTTGTGTAAAGAAATGGGGTCTAAATTCGAGGCACTTTTGTACCATTCAAACGTTCGGTGGTTATCCCGGGGACAGGTTCTGAATCGTGTTTTTGCCCTACGTGAGGAATTAGCCCTGTTTTTGCAAGAGCACCAACATGGTCATGCAGATTGCTTCAAAAATTCTGAATTTATTCTCATGCTTGCGTACATGGCTGATATCTTCGCAGCTCTCAATCATCGGAATCAACAGATGCAGTTCGGTGGTGCCAACATCATCGAAGTGGAAAAAGCTACCGTTGTGGAAACGACGAATAGAAAACGGTAACTTTGCAAACTTTACCCTTCTAGACGAATGTGCAAATAAGAATTATGATGTGCCTGGAATCGGAGATATTTCTGTATCGGGGGAACTGAAGCACGCAATTTCCATGCACTTAGACGAGCTTGCAAAGTCTCTTGAAGGGTACTTCCCTTCAAGAGAGTTATATCCAGCATGGGTGAGGCAGCCGTTAATGTTTGATGTTGAGAAAACAGATGTCAATAATACATGCCTGGATGAAATCATTTAAATTCAGAAGAGCCAAGTTCAACAGCAACTCTTCAAAACAACAACGCTCTTATCGTTTTGGTGCCACCAATAGTAACGTATTGAGAAGAAAGCTCTGGAGATTTTGATACCGTTTGTGACAACATATCTTTGCGAGCAATCCTTTTCGAGGATGCTGGACATTAAAGCGAAGAAAAGGAACAGACTTAGTTGCGAAAATGACATGCGAGTGGCACTTTCCAAGGTAAAGCCTCGCATTTCCGAACTGGTGTCTAAAAGGCAACACCAGCAGTCACACTGATTTTAAATGTTGTTCTTTGTTCTTAATGTTTTGTTCTTTGTTCGTAATGTTTTGTTCTATAATGGTTTTGTTTATTTTGTGGACCAATAAAATATATACCTATGTTTTGAATTTGAAAAATTATATTTTATTTTTCCAATTAAAAGGGGTTCGGTGAATGCTCATATGAAACTGATGGGGTTCGGTACCTCCAGCAAGGTTAAGAACCACTGCTGTACAGTCTGCCCCTTCCAGCCTTTTCCAACAATCCTACACACTGCGTGCTATCTCTGTGCGCAGAGCTTTCCTGGTCGCGGCACAGGCCGCCTCTAGAATGGTACTATTGGTTACACACTCCTCTACTCTTCGTGGCATCGATTCAAGCAAGTGATCGATTTTCTCTTGAGGTATTGTATCCTGCGTTAAATTATTTGTAGTGTCTGCGGTAGATACTGTAAGTTCTTTAGTCTTCTCCTCATAATATCCCATACATGCTAAATGAGCGAAATATAAGAATATTATACTCCCCAAATCGGTCCATAGAAACTCTTGCAATATGGGTACGACCAATGTCTTGTTGGAAAAGTGAGTCTTCGAAATGCTGAAGGTACGGAAGAATACATTACCGATGAATACCAAACGAGGCCTACCTACCATAAGTTACAGCACACCATACCTAAAGTTTTCTGCACAGCCCTCTCAATAGAAAATTCCATGGTGCGACGCTTACCATGCATCTCCAAACAGAATCGGGATTCATCACTAAACACCACCTCTAGGTTGCAGTGCACTCAACACGTTGCTCTCGATGATTAGCCTTCAATGTTAACACAACATGTGGTCGGCAGATTTTGCGGTAAACCGTTCGAAGGAATTTTAATAAATCTTTTAATAGTTAAACGTTTGGGCCCGGTTTGATCAAAATTTCCGACCCCTTATATATAATTACTTACTTACTTTTTGATCAGCATTTTGGGTATTGATTCCATCGATTTTTTACACCAATGATTTAGCCAAACCATTGAACATTTTTGGAGAAGAGCTGGGCAGTTTTCTAATATTTTCCAAAACGATTCGTTCTCTGTTTCTAAACAGGCTATTATATGCAATTTAGTCCTTGTACCTAAACAAAATATTGTATCATGTATAATTGTTTACATTTCCTACTAAAGTATTAATCTATTAAATTTGTAATAATTGTATATAAAAGCCTCCCATATTTGAATATAGTAGCTATAGAAAATCCACTGTGGATTCAAACAATTTAACTCCCTTAGGTGAAACATTTTTATCTGATTAATTATGAATATTTTATGCATTTCTAAAACTATACAAAGCAATAACAATTTTTAACATTATTTAATACTCACGCTCAACAAACAACTCGTATAGATTTCCATCGAAATTCAAGCGTCCAGCCTCATCCTTTAAACCAGAAATTAGCGATTCCAGCTCGGCTGCATTATATAAACCAGGTACCTTAAATTTTAGGAAAGATTAGAATTTTACTATCAACATAAAATCACTTATTTCATGCACCTCTCCAGATGACAAAAAAATATTCACGATATTCATAACTGAATCCTTGGTTAGGACATGATCTTCCAGAAGTAAGTACACTTGGTCACCATCTAATCCAGCATATTGCATTGCCTGAAAAGATAATAGGTAAAAAAATATTGTTACCGACTTAAGACCACATTGTATTTTTTTATAAACATTTATTTAAACCAAAATATTCTTCTTGGTTTATTTTATTATACCTTTGATTATTCTTGTGTTTATTTGGTTACTTGATGATAGGTGGTCTAAACATAATGCTTGAAAATGGCATGAAAATAATAAGCTTTTCGATAATATAGTTAATACATTTAATGGGGGAAAGAATTATAATCGTTTTAAAACAATAATTTCTAAAATAGCTCTAAAAGTCAGATCAGTATGAAACTTTGTCAATATTAGGTGGAAATTAGAGAATTGGAGCTGGAGCTCTTCTATCAATTCAGAGTAATAATCAGCAGTAATTATAATTTTCTTCATTCAGAAAATAAGAACTTGACGTGGAGGTATTTTTGTTTATTGAAAGGATGGAAGAATTGAAACGTAGGCATGTCAAGGAAAATGTTGTTTAGAAAAGCGATTGAACTATTTAAAGGTTATGCCAAAATCCTTGATTGGGATTCATTAGTAACTTATGTCGGAATATTTTTGCCTTAAACACTTTGATCAAGTTTATTCAAAGATATAATTATAAGGTTCCATTGTGAAAATAATTGGATTTGGGAAGCTATCAAGAAATCCGCTCGTAGTATTCCAGGCCATTGTTTTATTAATATATTGTGATCAATTGGACAACAAACGGAATTTAGCTTAATCTTACAAACCACCCACCCTTTAAAGCAGAAGTATTTTTCCAGAATTAGCTTGGTAAGTCTCAGCAACCAAACATAAGATGGTATATATGATACCAGCAAGAAGTGTTGGAATTGTAGAAACTTTGGACAAATATCAACAAAGTGTGAGAAGCTACAGAAACGGTATTGATTCTAATATAAATATCCAGGAGTAACTATTAGGTCCTAAGTGTAACCCAAACTCGTTTTGCTTTGCAGATCCCACTTCAAAACCATAATTTACCCATTCTCAATGTTTTAAATAATGCAATAGTTGAGAATGGTTCTTGTTCTTATATATCAATTACAATTTTTGACAAAGAAATTCTTGGTTTTCTATTCTATTCTATATTTTGCGTATACCTAATTATTGAAAGAATTAAGAATATTTTGTATGTATTATTTAGTCCCTTACTTAGTCACATTGCTTATTTTGGTATTAGAAATTTGGTAAGAATGGAAATTATCTAAGATTATCATTACTTACCAATTTAAAGTCATTTTTAAACTGAAAGTCGTTTGGAGAAGAACACTGCATCAGTTTAGTAGATTCCAAAGCCGATATTATTTTGACCGCCGATCGCCTGCCAACTCCAGCATTTCCAACTAGTAATACATTTCCCCCGGCTGTTGTCAAGGCTCTACTCAAATCTGCAGTTAACTGCAGTATTTCATGGATTACTTGTACATTTAGTTGATATCCTTCTCTCTCTAAAATGTTAATTCATAATTATTACAAAAATTGCTAGTTGTAGCAGTGTTTGGCTATTGACCACATAGTCCATTCGCTTGTTATTTGTGTATTTATGTGTGTGAAAATGAGCTTATTACTCTACTGGACCGTCCTTTCAGAATTTTACTGTAGCAAAACGTTCAAAAGGGTAATATTTAGGAAGCAAGTGAGTTAAGAATTAGTTCATATTGATATTATCATTATAAATATTTTACCATATTGTATAATTCCTTTAAGTACTATAGTCTTCCAATCTTCAGCATTTAATTTTGTTAGCGAAACAAACGTTTTATTCGTGCTAAATTGAGAACTTGCTACGTAATACGTGTCCATCAAGTTCTGCAAAATGTTATTCTTAGCCCATTCATTGTAGATCACATGATTTATAATATTCCTTAATTTATCTTTATCTTCGTCGCCGACTAATCTGTCAAGAAAAATACGCATACCTTCGTAACAAATTACCTAAAAAAAGGTCGTTTTATCAATTACTATTCCTTGTAGATGTTTTCTTAATCTTAAATACCTCAAGCAAAAATGTTTCCACATCATTCGTCTGCAGTTTGTATCTCAACGTTCCTTTGCACCATTTTGTAAGATCGTGCGGACTGAATACGTAATGTTGTTGATCGGTTTGTGTAAAAGTTTCTTTTATCTAAAAAAGTTAAAAATTGCATTTCCAATAATATCCAGATGTAAATTAATTTAAAAAGCTTAGTAAATAATTATGTATCAATTATAAATGAAAACGTAGTTTTTACCTGGTTATAAATTTGAAGCATAGTTGATACTAGCTTATTAACTTTAGCTTTCGACCAACTTGAATTATTAGGCATGCTTTGCTTAAGTATTGCGCTTAGGTAAGCAGTATAGATAACATTACTATCTTCCTGCTGGGGCAACCTAAAATACAAGAGAATTTAATCAAATCAGATTGTTCAGAACTTAACTATATAGACTTTAGTAATGAAATCACATGAATTAAATATTTAGTAACTTTCTTACGATGTTGTATATATTTATATTAACACTTATCGAAATTTACTACAATCAATTTAGATCTATTTATGAAATTATTGGTTAGGTGCGTAATTAATTCTTATGAAGTTCAAAGTTAATATTTTAATGATTTATATTTTGTTTTTAGTCGTTTGCTTTGCTTAAAACACATTTATGTAATTATAACCTTACAATATCTAAATTTTACTTTCTTTCGGCATAAATTGCTCCTAAATTAATAATTAAAACATAAATGTTATCAATTAGTAGTAGTAGTTGTGTTTGGCTATCGACCACGTGGTCCTTCCGGCGTGTGATTTGTGTATTTGTGTGTGTAAATAAGCTTGTTACTTTAAAGGACCGCCCGTCACTCTAAAGCACCATTAATTGTATCCCAATGGTGAATGGTACCGGTTACACATCCAACTACTGACCCGAACCAACGTTGTAACAATACCATAATTATTATTACTTAACACTTACTCAATGTTATAAACATGAACCAAAGAGGTAAACCTTTTGGGCAACTTATTAGTCGGCGACAGAGTTCCAACAATAGTTATATTTTGAATCTGCACCCATTCCAGGTTGTTGTCAAAAAATCCGTTATAAACAATCAACTGCAAAATAAAACATACAAAACTGTAGTAACCCGTTGTCAAAAAATGTCTAGATATGTTGGATAAATTTCTATCTGATGTAAGCAAAATTTTTCTACCGTTCGAATCACATCTAGGTTTAATAATAATCGCGGTGATAATCAGTACAGTAATAATAACAACTTTTTACAAAATGGACTTAATAAGAGTAAGTTATAATGATAGCACTTTACACTTTTAACACGTTACCGAATTTGACAGTACATACAAGAATGCAAAGGAGGGCATCAAGGTACTATTGAAAATAAGGAGAAATTAAAGGAGATCTACAAACAGAAAGAAAATCACGTCAAAAAGCTGGAGGCGAGGGTACGAGAGCTCGAGCAGGAGGTCAATGATTTAGAACGTAAGAATCAAGATTATTTATCGAAGATTCAAGCGGGAGATGGTGAAAATAGAGAAATTCTTTTGATGTTGAAGCGGTATGAAGATTTGATATCTAAGGTGATGGCTGATAATGACGTATTGCGACAAGAAAAGGACTTGTCGAAACAACACGTTGAACATTTGGAGAGTTCGTTTAAAGATTTGTTGGAAAAATATGAAAAAGCTAAAAGCGTGATTGAGGGATTGAAAGAGAATGAAACCGGTCTGCATGCACAAAAAGAAAAGTTAGAGAATGTAATAAAAATGCTGGAAAATAAATTAATAACGGAAAGGATGAAGATTAACAGGATGAACGTGCATACTATTAAATCTATAGGTTTAACCGATGAAGCTCAACGTTGCCCTTCAAAAACCAATGGTAATAAAGGAGATTACAGACTCTTCAGAAAACCTTCAGGTCAGCGTTAGTGTGTCCGTACCTGTTGCAAAAAAGCCAGTAGCATGTTTGTTCCCCATTTGTCTCCTTTTAGAAGATGCATATTTTTGAAGTATAATATTAGGTGACCTTTTTTTGGTTTGTATACACGTCCTTTGTTACTGTTCACTGCGATGCAATACTAAAATTACACAATTTTGTAAATCTACTAATATCCAACAGCTAAAATAATAATGTTTACCTGTATTATTTTATATATTACATATTGTGGTGTTATGTTAGCGCTACAATGTACAGTTGCTAAGTCGCAGTCGGAACGATCGGAGGCAAGATTTTCTATGATTAGCCTGTAAATATTTAATAATTACTTGTTTATGAAAAGTTGAATTTTCTTATAAAATATACGTTTTTGCCGATCCGTGTGGACCCACGGCGATAAAGTGTTCTTCACTTCCAGGATTTAACCAGATTTTAATGCTGTCAACGGTTTGGCTGACTTGCGCTGTTGGTACTAAGGGGATTTCATTGTTAACCAGTTGGATTGTTTGATTGGGTTTCGTGTAATAAGAGTCTATCATGTCTCTATCTGCGAGGTATTGGGCTCTTGATGGGATTGAAGGTGGGTTTTCTCCAGTCCATTCAAACACCTGTGTAAAAATTTTATAATAGTAATTTTAAGATAAACATAAGCTGTTGAGAAAATTTATATTTACTTGTTGTGCAAAAACTTCTCTAAAATCCTGATCCGTTTGTCCACCTAAACCATTCAATAATCCAATTATAAACGCATTTTTACTACTCGCATTTTTTATCTGCGAAAGAACTGTTTTCGTAAGTGCTATTTTAGATGTTTGTATCACCAACTCAGCTTCCTTAACAACCCAATCGATGGCTGCAAATAATTTTTGTTTATATAGTGCATTTAAATTTCAAACTTTAAATACCTTTGTACAAATAATCATTTATGTAATTTTGTAATGTTCTGGCGACGTCCTCAGTGACTTGGGTTTGTATGAAATTGTAGACGTAATCGTGAAGGTCGATGTCTTCCTCACTCAAAAAGACGATTCCCATTCGTGAGATAGTTGCTGGTGATGCGAAACTAAGATCGTCCGTTTCGAAAATGAAGTTGACGTTGGGACCAAATTGCACGCGCCATCCGGATGGTAAGGAGAGTAGCCTATTGTCGTCCATTACGGAGTTTAGGGATTCCACCCATTCAGGATCGATATCGCCATCACAGACGATACAAGACCATACATCTAAAAACATAAAAAAATGGAGAATGAAGAATTTATCTTCAGGTTTTAAACGTTAAAGTAAAAACACTTTTATAATTTTCAAAAACCTTTTATTTTCTTCATCTTCTTCGCCTGAATAAAACTTTATTTAAAATTAAAACAGTGGTGTTACTTTTACTTTAAAAAAATAAAAAATCATATTACTCATAAAGTTTATTACCTTACTTCATGAGTAATATGGTTTATTGCCTTATTTTATGAGTATTAAAGTTTTTTTAATATAATATTTTTTTAAGAACGCTTAAGTTAAAAAAATATCTTTTCAATAAGAATTATATTATTTTCACACCTGAAGATTCATTTGTAACTTGTAGACTGCATTGAGTTAGCACACCATCTGCCCATTGTCTTGTGTCATTATCTATTTGCCCAAGAAGTTGAGTTCTTGGCATTGATTTTGGATTGAAAACGTGCTGTTTTATAGTTTTTCCCATTTTCATAAGTGACTAGAAATAAATATGAGTTTATTATGCAATCAATACCTAAGTTTACGATATTTATCTATTTAATTAAAACGTAAAATAACAATTATATGCAAAGAAGATATTAGGTTGTAAAAAATTAAGTGATAATACGTTTTCGTATTTTCAAGAATTATATACCTTATTTAAAATTTGACTTACATGAAACAAAATATTTCTTATCGTTGATTTTCCCGAACTCGGGGGTCCAACAATTGCAACACCCATTCTCTGTTTTAGCTGCTCATACATCTCGATACATTTATTAATCTGAAATATTGGATTGATAAGGCTTTTACTTGGTTAAATTCCATTATATAAGTAAATAATAAAGAAAACCCTTCGGTTTAAAGAATTTATGCAGTTTAATGTTGATGCACTGCGACAATTGTTTCGCCACACAGTGCATCGACATTAAGCTGTGAAAAACTGTGAAAGCCGAAGAGTTTTATTAATCATCTATGAAATACATTATTATTAACTATTACTGCCAAACCTTACCTGTCGATTATTTTTGTTAAATCCTAGTTCGGCAAAGCTTTCTTCCAAAGCTTTCAAAATGTCAGCTTCTCCAGGCTCCAAGAACTTCACTCCAGAGAACATGTCTTTAACTAAACCATCGAACGCTCGACTATCCGAAAATGTTAGTTTAGATAACGTGTCTGTGCGAATCGCTTGTACGACAAGATTGAATTCGTCTTGCTGACTAACGTCCTCACCCGGATGCTTCTTTCTGTATTCTTTGATCGCCCTGCCACATCCGTTCAATACTGTTCGTAGGGCACGAAGTCCCCAATCGTAATGTTGTTGTTTACTTAATAACTTGCTGAAGATATACTATAGTTAATAAATAAACTAATAGAAGAATTTAAATATTGTTTCCCCGTCAATAACATCTACGGACCAGTTTCGATCTATTTTAAATCACATCACTGTGGCATTGCTTTAATAGAAAACTAATCAAGAATACTAATTTCATACAATATTTCCTATTCACAATTAAGATTGCTATAAAGCAAGGTTTAATTTATTTTCTAAAATAATTTGCAGATATGGAAACATACTTTTTGATGATTTAATAACAAAAAATAAGATTAAGATTGTACCATAAAGGTGCCATCTATTTTATAAACGTTGCACTAGATCCCTATGTTGACAGGGAACAATAATTATTGTTAAAAAGAATTACACACACCTTGACATTTGAAATAATTCAATCAATTTTCTTCCTATTTGGTCGGCACATCTGTAACCATCGCAATGCAAAAGCGTTCGGGCAATTTGTTCATGATCCGGATGTGTCATCACAACTGGTCTAAACAATTGTTTCAGGTTATCTGGTAACTTATTTCTTCCTCCATAACCAGCTCCAGCTGGATTTAGAGTAACGAAAATGCCGCAATGTTTGTTTAGTTGTATCTACAATTTTTTTTCAAATAATTAAGCGTAATGTTACATTTTGTAATGGCGTACCTCTTGATTCAGCAGAGTAACTGTTGATTTTTGTAACTTCAACGCGATTTGAATTGGTTGTATGTGCATGGATACGGCTGATAATGTCGCTTCATCGAGACGGTTAAATTCGTCGAAACAACCCCATGCGCCACACCGCACTAAACCGGAAAGTATGCGCCCCATTGAAGCAGCATCAATTCCCTATTATATAACTTAGTGTTAAACATACATATTATTAGATAAACAATTATTTTATTAAGAAGTTAAATAATTAAGAACTACGCTTTATTAATAAATATTATTTCAAGAGAAATCACTAGTATTTTTTACAATTTTAACAAATTGAATAAAAATCTTTCAAGGAAATTCAAAAATATTGTTTGCTTTAGAAGTTATAGCTATTCACCTCATCACAGTTAAACACCAGCACCTGCCTTCCTAATAAGCTTCCTAGAGCTTTAACGGATTCTGTTTTGCCAGTTCCTGCGGGTCCATAAGGGTTACCACCCATTCCTAAATGCATAGCCTAAATAAGAAAAAAGTTAATAACAAAAAATATAAAAACCAAAATTCCAAGAATTTAAAAATACGAAAACATTTGGTAAATCTACAACAATGAGTCTTACTAAGACTACAAAACAAATCACTTATTCAAACAACGACTTCTCTGGCTAATACCTCGACAAACATTGGATGATATAAAAGTAATTTGCGTGTTACTAATAGCACAGGTATCAAACACCAAGAACTTAAATTATCAAAACCTGTCAAGAAAAAGAAGTAAATCGAAAACAAAAATAAAATATATTAGGATTGGCAGAAGCAAAGAGGATGATGGGGTTATCTGTAAAGAATGAAAGATAGTACACAGTTAAAATAAAAATAGGAAACATGGGAAACAATATAGAATATAAGAGGAAAACCAAAGGAGATATAGAATAAATAAATACACAAGAGAGGACAATCTTGGGCAGAGCAATTTTACGATTTTGAAAATAATAAAAATTGTCACGGATTTTAAAGGGATTCAGACTACATACATGATAAAAAGTTACCCAATAAATAACTTCTCTAAATATATAATTTAGAGCTTGAAAATTCAAATTAATAAAGGCACTCCTTTAAGGATTCTATTAAATTCAATATATTGCTCTATTCCACATTTCATTTGCTTCTACCCAAGAGGTGACGATAATAATTGCATACTTCATCTCTCCGTAAGCTCACATTACCAATTCTTATAAATTTAGGTTAATTTCCTTTATACAAGTATTGTTATATTTTTAGTAGAACTAATTTGTAAGTACTCGCATATTTTATTGGGTTTAACTGATTAACATAAATATTAAATGAGGTTCATAACTTACTTGAGTTAATGTTAGGTAACACTTATCAGTTAGAGGTGTTTGCACCAGTTTTTGCACATTGCCTATATATTCATAAGCATATTCCATTGTTGCATTCACCATTTTAATTGTAATTTCTCCCGATGCTGTTGAATAGAATCTAAAAGTAAATATTTCAGTATTTAGTCCGGATTTTTCGTAATTATTACTTTTTGAGAATACCATAAGGTGAAACTATTTTTGCACTAATGGCCAAAGTACGTTTATGGTTGTAATTTAAGTGGATTTATACAAAAAATAAGTGAATGGGTTATAGAGAGGACTATTTGGATGCGTGGAACCGTAGTGAAGCAGAAGCTGGAAAATATCTTTACATATATTGACGGTTGTATGTGTTGAAATGGCTTAGATCTTATGTGTTAGTATTTGGAAATGCTGCTCTCTAGCTTCAACTTTGGCTTTATTGGGTTGGGCACGGGGCTTGAAAGATAATTTGGTATCAATTAAAATTCTGAGATATTTATAAGTGTGAGATAAAAGAATTTCGGTTTGGTGAATTTCTATTTTCGAAAGGAAGGAATTTTGTGGAAAGGAAGAAACATGATTTATGATGAGCTTGAAGAACTACTCTTGCATAGATTTAAGGCTATTTGTAATATTTGCAATATATTAAGAGCAGAAGCTATGTAGTCTGTCTGTAGTTTCTGAGATGTGCTATTTGAAGATCTATTCTTGTAAAGGTTTAATTGCTGTTTGCAGTACATTAAGGCCAGAAGGAAGGCACTATTAAAGCTATGTAGTCGGCAAGTAGGAGAGAGATTAGGATTAAATATGTCGGTACAACTCTTGTGGGACACTCTATTGGATAAAAAATAATGGGAAAAGAAATTGAACTATTTTACTGTGAAGTTATGTTCATAATAAATTCAAGAATTTAAATAATTCAATGAATTCACTCATTTTTCGAAAATAACCTCTTTATAGCTTACCGAAGTTGTTTCTGCCAGTTCCAGTCGGTGACTTTATTGACATTAGTATCAATAAGATCCTCGATGACCCTTATGTGATGGATCGTATCCAAGAGTAATGCTTTTAACTTGATTTCTAAGATGTTAGATTCGTCGTCATCTTTATTAAAGTCACCACTTTCATTCAAGTCTAATGAACTGTAGTGAGTCAGTTGAGACTAAAATATGTTTATTAAATAAACTTATGAACACATATTAAAACACTTACTATGGTTTTACCACAAATAATTAAATAATTGATTGTAGAGGCTTTTATGTCGTGATACATTGTTTATTAATTCCAATAAAATTATTAACAAATAATAATATTTATAATAACAACTTACAAAGTTGCAATTCTATTGCAACATATAATTAAAAATAACTAAATAATTTAGACTTAAACATATAATAGCTCTAATAATGTTATATTCCGACTAAATTTTAGATTTAATTAACATTTAAATTGTTTATTTAGACTTAGCTAATTAAAAATATATTTAAAAACTCTATTACTCACCTTATAGGATGTTAAGAGTTGCGATAAAGAAGTACTGGTAATAGCCTGTTCACACTGACTGGTAAATTGTATACTATCAGCTAGGCACAAAATTTGAGACGGATACTTTAATGGATCTGGCGACTTTCCTTGACCCAAACAACTTACTAATAGTTCTTGTAATGTCTTCTGCATTTCAATAACCAAATTATTTAACCAATCCTAAAAATTAAAAATATACCAAGTTAATATGATTGGAATATCTTCTATTCCTATACAATTTAACACGTTTAAAACAAAATGATTGGCAAAATCTTAATGCAAGCAAAATATTTGTTCAGAATATGAATAATTACAAAACATTTAAAATAACAATTAATTATTTTCAAAGGATATATTTTAACTACTATTAATTACTACTCTTCACGTACTTGAATATTTAATCTGAAGTATAATATTGATTCAAAATATTGCTACTTTGGCATGGCACTTAACACAGCTGGAAAAATCTAGCCGACAGCAAACTCTACAAACCACAATAATTAATTCAGGCGAAAGATTCACGTAATGACATGCAGCAAACATTTTAAATTGTAAAAATTATGAACCAAACAGGTCAAATCGTTCCCTATTAAATTTATTCCCCAGACGCAAAAAGGTCGTAGTTCCTCTAGATCTATTATTTTAACACGTTCGCCGCCAAGCGAATATTTCACATAAGTGCTGTTTTGGATCCCGCGTGACCGCCGGCGATCATAGCTAATATAAGGAATATATACAAATTATTTCCCCGGCGTGCAAGAAACGGCGACTATATGACCGCCGGCGGTACATGTGGCGGTGAACGTGTTAATACAATCTGAAACCTAAGCTCTTCAGTATTAAGGGGTAGTAAATATGACCACTAATTACTTTAAAAAGTAAAAACATGTCTCAGAATCTTTCTTCTGACTTTCAGTAATAGGATATGCGGAGACCATATGCAACTGACATCTCATCAGCGAAAAATACAAAGTAGCCACACATGCCTGACTCAACTTACGTCCAATGTGCCAGACAAACTCCTATATACGATAAGCTTTTAAGATTATTTTATTTATATGAGTTTTAAATGTAAGGTTGTATGTCAAAAACGACTCCTAACTCATTTACTTCATTTACGCGTTGCAAAAAAGAGACCTCAAGTCGATATGCAAAATCTGTATGCATATTCGATCTAAAAAAAGACATAGATTGACATTTATCCTTATTAAAAAATAAATCATTATCATAGCACCTCTTGTTAATCCTCTCAATGACATTCTGAGGGACAAAACGATAATCTAGGTAACTAATAATTTTATACAACTTGAGATCATCCGCATCAAAGAGGTACTCCGATCCATATATCTCTTTCACAATATCGTTAATGAATAACAAAAAGATAATAGGTCCGCTGTATGACCCTTGAGGCACACCAGATGTAACGTTGAAAAAATGCGATATAAAATTATTAACTTTAACACACTGAAAGCGATTCGTTAGAAAATAATTAACCCATTTGATCACACTTGGATGAAATCCAAGCTCTCTCAACTTACCCTATCGAATGCCTTAGCAAAATCAGTATATATGACGTCTACTTTAAGTGTCTTGTCTAAGGCATTCGTGAGAAAATCACAGTATATTCATAAGTTTGTTATTGTGGACCTAACAGACCTTGGACATCCAAAGAAGCTGCTGAGAAAAGGCTTCATCTAGAAGCTTTAGATTGATGGACTGCAAGCATACTTCCCTATAACTATTAATTAGTTTCCTATCACTCGTCTTAAAGATAGGACCGATGAAACTTCTCTTCCATATATCAGGTACAATCCCTTCATCAATAGATCTTGAAAATAGGATATAAATTGGGCTCAGCAGAGTAAAAGCAAATTTATTTAGAATACAGCTAGGGAGATCATCCGGGTCAGTAGCATTATTTTGTCTTAAAAGTGCGGTAAGTAACCATTCTCAATCAATGTGGAATCTAGTATATTGTGCTTGTTTGTTGTTACTAGTAGATGTATTATCCTTACAAGTCCTAAGAGGAGCATAATATTCCAGTACTATATTAGCAATAGCAATCGTATCAGAAATTTTCAGAGAGTTATAAGGGATACCGATTACGCCCTATTTTTAGTTTGGAATATGTTAGTCCCCATATATGGTGATCATAATCTAAGTTTTCTAAAATCGAGCAGTGATCACTATAAATTTGAGGAAAGGCACTAGAAGGGATATAGACAGCACCAAACATATATTGAGTTAAACCATTCTTTGCTGAGACAATCAGATGTTGAATTAAATTATTCCGTAAAATTAGGCAAGAAGGGAACACTTCTTGATTGCGATCAAAACCCCGCCACCCCGAATTTCACGCGTTCCAGACCTATCGGATCTATATATTTGTCAAAGCAGAACATTGAAATTGAAATATCAGAATACAACAACGTTTCAGCCAAAATAATTACATCAAAATCATCAGTTAACATAACATCTGATAATTTAATATACATGCCGGCTACGTTTTGATAGAAAATTAACAGTTTTTGAAGAGACGATGGAGCTTTCACTTTGAGGACCGCTTTTGGAAATGTAAGGAATGTCATTCCGGTATCGAATACTAAGATCCGATTCCCGATTCTTCAATCTCGAAGTTAGTTCTTCCTTAATTGTTTTAAAGTCATTTGAAGACGAGAACAGACAATCATATCAAAACCTCTATTGCAAATCAACAGACGATGGAAAAAATTACACCTCGAATTGCCCGAAAGCATTAGGATTTAGCACCTTAGAAATCGTGGAAATTGAAAGAATGACAAAAACGAGAGATCTGCAATTGCAATTAACAAGCAGCTGATACCAATCTCTTAATACCAGGAACACTACTAGAAGTAATGTGTTAATTTTGAGTATGTATATCTGTAATTGTGTTTTTATTCTTCAATTCAATTTTATACTAATTTAATAATGACAAGTAACACGATTCAGAAAAAGTACCCAATTTCAAATATCATCCATTGAGTTATAGGTTTCAACAAGAATTTAGTATTTACATTTCTTTTATCTTTAATTTTAATCAAAAATAGAATTTAAAAAATTAAAGAATATCTCATCAATTCAAATAATTAAATTTGTAATAATTTTGTTGAAAGACCAACACTGCCTTAACAGTAAACTTTTAGATAAAGGTAAGTTTTTAAATCATATTTTGATTTTTGGAGTGTATGGCTTATTATTTCATATTAAACATTAAAAATTTTAAATAAAGAAGCTGTAATTTATGTATAATTACATATATATTATCATTTATTTTATACTCACTTCAACTGGTTGGTCTATATTGACGGCCCTTCCAAGTTCAACAGTTTCTCCCTGTAAAGACTTCATCGCTGTTATTCGTTTTCCTTCATTATCTAAAACTATGCTATGGATGCCAGCAAATAGTTTTTTCAAGTGGGTTTGTATAACCTGCTCTTTCGAAGATTGGCCGACCACTTCCAATAAATCGTCATCGCCCAAGAATAAAAATCTCGGGAATTTATTCCTCTTTTCCTAAAAAGTAGATAAATTTTTTGTCCAATGTAAAGATTAATTTCATAAATTAAATAAAATTAAAAGTGCTAACGCGTATGTGAAGTAGAATAAGACTTATTATTTATTTTACATAAACTAATTTACTCACTGCTAAGAATTCGTCCAGACTCTTTTGGCATCTAGAGAGTTGATCTGATAAGTTTTCCATTAGAGAACGTAAATTTGGGAATCTTAAAAGAGCACAGACTCTCGTATCCCTTTCTATAAATTTCATCAAGTGCCGGAAGTCTCGATCCAGTTTGTCGAATCTAGCTTTTTCTTGGCCTAATGTCCCACCTCCAAAAATTGGCTCTAAATATACCCATCTATTACAATAAATAAATTAATTAAATATAAAAACTTCAACCTATATATAAATTAGTTATTATTATATATTATATAACCAATTAGATATTTGTGACCAATAATTTTAAACACCTACTTTATTCTTAATAGTGTATTAAATGTTAAAAGTATTAATGTAATTTCAAATTATCAGTAGGCCTTTACATATTTATTTCTATCAAAGTAATATATATAATTAATTATGTAAAAGGCCTATTGATAATTATAGGTCACAAATAACATTATGTATGAACAATTTAAGTTTGGTTGGAAACCCTGATATCTGATGACCTAAAGTCCATCCGTTGGATCTTCCGTCCTACGTCACAAAATATCGCTTCGAGAAACGACACAAAAACATTCAGTCTGATAAAGTAACCCAAATGCGTTAGAAAAAAAACGCACTGTAAAACTTTCGTCGTTTTTGAAGCGATAGTTTGTGACGTACGACGGAAGATCCAACGGACAGACTATAGTATTGCAAATATTGCACTTACTTTCTTTGAATTTGTGAGAGCGATGTTAGATATTGGTCCAAATCTGTGAGTCTATTTTCCCAAACAGAAGCACGTTCGGAGAAGCTCTCGTAGTCAGAAGAGTTCTTCACCGATTGCAATAAACTCTGATTATCTCCTATCTGAAATATTAATTTTTAATTATTTTAAAATCTCAATTAAAGGAATATAATATTTTTAAATATTTAAAAACATTACTTGACATATACCAACTGAATTTCTTTAGCATGCAAATGCCACTATGTTAAAACAATCTTTAATGATACATCAACGTAAGGATAATTTTATTTGAAGACACCCGAAACAATTAATACTCTCTTTAAAAAAAAACATTTAACTCAGTTGAAGTTATGCCACTTCAATAGCTTATATTAGTCTTTAATTTTTCGAACTCAGGAAAATATTGTATTGTGATTCTTCCTTCAACCAAAGCTTTGAGCTTTACATATATCAATTATCATTATTTTTACTTACTTTATTCAATATCTCCTTAAACTCTTTTATCAAAAGGACTTCTTTCTTATGTGAATCCATATGGCTGTTCAGTTGGAAATGAGCTTGAACATCCCATTGATCTAATTCTGCCAGAGCTTGTCGGACGATAACTTCACTCGCCGCCTTCTTGCATATAGCCTAGGAATGAATCAAAATTTGGAATTTATATCTGTGTGTTTAATAATAATTAATTAAAGTACCTGCAATCCAGTTTGATTATCAGCGAGACTATCCGATTTGTCGAGGAAGTCTTTCAGGTACAAATTATCCAGTGTCTTAGGTGGAATGTCTAAAAGAGTGAAAGTTTCCAGCCAGTGTTTATCAGTGAAGTCTTCTCCTCTTAGGTATTTTAACGCTGGAGCGGCTGCCTAAAATTTGTTAAATATTCAATATTCAAATGTAAAATAAATATTAGTCGTTCATTAGATACGAGGGTTAATATTTCGGAAATAGACAATTCAGTTAATTCAGTTAAAGCCGACGTCCCTAACATAAAGTAGTATTACTAAACACGTTTTAATGTCCATGCTCCATTTGTATTGTTTAGAGTGTCATAAAAGATTGAAATGATAGAAATAGAATTAGGTCGTGAATATTTCCGTGTGATTATTTTTTACAACTTTCCATGTGTATTATTAATAAGAATGCATGGAAAACTTAGTTCGACTTTTGGCGAAAAAGCACCATTAAAAACCACTATGCATCGATGGTATACGGAGGAATTCAATCATGTCTCCTGTCGATTGGTTGAATTAATGCACAAGAAATACGATTGAGGTGTTTCAAAACACGTCAACTGAATATGTCTTTCAAGATGAGCAAAATTCAACAAAACTTGTTTGCGCACGAAGCACGTCGAAGCAAATGGTCGTCTGTTTTTTTTTTTCTGAGAAACCATATTAGCAGTAACTCTACAATTGTTGCAATGCACACGACCATCTATTTGTCAGAAGTTTTCGGAAAAATAAGTGAAACGAACAAAGTCGTATTATTATCCACTAGAACAATGCGGACTCTTACACAAGAGACTTTTTGAAAACTAAAAAAGCCAAATCGATGGGAAATACGCTGTATAGCTTCTTCTTATTACCGCAAATCAAAAATATATAACGAGGTGAAAGTTTCCGACACCTGGAAAAGCAGTTGATTCTTTCAAAATGTATGTTTGTAGGTACCTCAATCGAATTGAAAAAAGTGCTTTAAAAATTAGTTAAAGCGAATACAAAAGTGTATTGATCTTTATGGTGAATGTTTTGAAAAAAATGCTTTCTTTTGTTCTTTGTACTATCCTTATTTGTGTTTTGCATATAAATGCAAACAAATACCATTTTTGTAAAAATACATAAATGCTAAATTATTCCTTTGCAAAAAATTCCTATTTAAATATTGTCTTACCTGGTATTTATGAATTTCTTGCAGTAACCTCGTAACCAATTGAGATGTCTCCATGTTCTGAAGTTTAGTCTGCCAGGCTGATAAAAAGTCATCCAGTTTGTATACTTTCTTACGGAACACAATCCATTCCTCATTGTATAATGTTTCCAAATCTAAAAAGGTAAATATATGCATTGATAACAAATTTCAACTTGCACTACAGAATTATATTCCAAATGCTCTGCAGAATTAAACCATATTTAATAGGAAAAAAGTAATCTTAATTTACTGATGTTGGTCCAAATACAAATGAGATTTAATTTGTGTATAGAATACGTTTAATTGTATTATATTAAAAGTAATATGAAAAATACGATGATCGATGAAGGACAATCGACCAATTAGAGGACTTATCAAGGCTGGCTTGGAGTTCAATTTAGCGCATTTTTGGCCGTTGATATGGATATTTAAGAGTGGTAGCAAAGTTTGTGCCAAGACTTCTCAGCCTGTATGAAATGAAAGATACATTCACTAACAATAATTAATTTCATTTTATTCCGAATGATTTGGTAAGTATAAAAAGTATAATTCGTAAACTAGAGACTATAACTAGAAAATCATAGTTAGGACGTAGCTGATAATTTATTCTTCATAAGTCGCCGATGATTCAAAAACGATCTAAATGTGTTCAATAAAATCCTCACAGAAAGTAAACAGTCTCAATGAAAGTAAACTGATTCACCCAAAAAAGCTTAGGAGGTCAAATCGAATATGAAGACAATGTTAATGTTTTTTTACATCAAATGGATCTTACAATCAGAATTTATCCCCTCAAAACCAGACAATAAATCAATTCTATTTGGTGGTTAAGAAGAGGCTACGCAGAAGCTTGGGTGGAAACGTCAGGCTTTGTGGAATTCTGGTGAGAGGTTTATGCAACACTCAGTGATGCTTCATTTTTACTTTAACGAAAACGACTATTTTGGAAAAATAGTCAGATTTAGCACCTTCGGACATCTGCCTGTTCCCAAAGATATAAACTTGAAAGGGAAGCGTTTGGCTGATGTCCAAGACGTAAAACAAAGATCACTAAAGTGTTATAGATATGAAAGAAGACGAATTTAAAAGATGCTTACAACACTAGAAAGTATTTGGATAAGTGCAATAATAATAAAAGGCATTTTGAATAAAGCTTCGGTTGTATTTGTTGTACTCAAACCTCAAACAGCTTTTCATTCAGCGTATTTGGCTTTATTCTAGTCCCACAATTCGTACTGTATCTTAACATGGGGATATTCTGTAATCAGTGGGAGAATATTTAGGTTGCAAAGAAGAGCTATTAGAGCCATATGTAATTTACCATTCAGAGATGATTGTAAATCTAATTTCATTGATTTATAAATTTTAACCCTGCCATGCATTTTTGTACTTGAATGTCTGATAGTTGTTAAAACTAACATTATTAAATCTAGAATATGTAATCAGATTAACGAATATAGTACAAGGCAATCTTTGATGATCTATCCTTGCTGTCCAAAAAACCAAAATGGTAAAACTAATATGACCCTAAACTATGAAATATGCTACCCGAAGGCATAAAAAATTTATCAAGTAGCCTTCAAGATATTGATCAAGATATTGAAAAATAAGTAAGTTTATTCTATAAAAGAATTTCCTGTTATTTTTGGGTCCTCCTCCTTGTAAAAAATAAGAATAAAATAAAAGATACTAATATTAATATGAACACCGCATTATCATTAGTATAAACACTTATTAATATAAATAGTTTGCTAAAATACGAGTAATAACAGTAATGGAGGTGGGCAATTAAATAAAATCAATTAAAGCATATTAAATAAAATTGTAAATTACTAGAATTCGTTCGAATTTCGAAAATACCTCACACGGAAATTCTTTTCATCTAAATATATATATATATATTTAATAAATTTCTTTATTAGGGGTTATGAAGACTTCTAGATTCAATATGCCCTAAGACACACATTATCAATAATTTGTTATATGTTAAACTTCTCTGCTAAATATTATGAAGACTCCTAGAATCAATATGCCCTAAGACACACATTATCATTATCATTATCACTCAGCTACCTGTAAGTTCCATGATTTGAATCATTATGGTATTAAAAATACAAATAAACATTTCACAGCATAATTAGATGATAATTTTTATTATAATTTCTTTATCTGCCTGTAAATATGTTATTTCTGCATTCTTAATAATAATTACCTTTATAAAACTCTTCAAAGAGCATCCACGTTGCTTCTTCATTATCCAGATCTTTCTCAACATCATCAAACAGGTCGAAACTCGGAACATCAACTGTGAACTTCTGGCAATCCGATCTAAAATATCCAAAAATAATTACACCAAACATTCTTTACAAATAGGAATCATTTACATTAATTTCTCCTTTTGACCTTTTAACTCTTGCCACAATTCCTTCTTTTCTTTGATATTTTCCAAATGTTGATGCAACTGCGATAGTGATTCAGTGGCGATTTGGCCCGAGTTTGGCCTCGGTTTAACTTGTTCCCATTTCGCGGCGAATCTTTCAATTTCATTATTAAGGTTTTCGGCGGAAACGTGCAGAGTTGTTTTCACAGTTTCAATCTATAACCAAAAAGTATTTTTATAATTCATTGTTAGTTTGATTGTTGAAGCCGTTATTTCGATTATGAAATAGGTTAGCAATTATAATACATTGTATTTTTAAGTATCACGAATTGATTGATTAATTGATTGTGATTTTTTTTCAATTGTTTTGGTGCTTTGTTAATTTCAACTTTATATTTTGTATAAATCGTTACGTTGAACCTAATATTAATTTAATATAACATCATAAATTTTAACAATACTCCTGATCTATGTTTATTCCAGCGTACTCTTGACCTACCACAACAATAAATTCAGTGACCTATCGTACTCCCGACCTACCTTAATAAACCACACATTAATCTAGGTTAAGAGTAGGCTAGTTAAAACTTACAGTTTATTTAGGTGGTTGTTTCGGCAGTTCCACTTAACTTTATTATTTATATTGTTGGATTTGATCAGTCATTTGAACTACTTCTTTGTCAGTCTTAAACTAATTCCAATATTATTGAAAAGTACAAGGAAAGATCTAATTTTTTTGAACGACTTTCTTATTTATCACTTGGTGAAACATTTAAAACTATTACTGATGAAGGTTTAAATTAAATTGTTTTTTAAGTGTATAAAATAAATCTTCACGTATCTCAAGAACAAATTTCTAAATTTGTTTTGTTTTTACAATTTTTCTCTATTTATTGGACAAGTTTCGCTTTTTAGCATTATCAAGTGTGAAAGAAAGATCTAAGATTTACATCATTAATTTTTATTAAAAAAATTTAACTAAAATCATGAAGAATTATGTGTTATTATAAGGTAATATATTCATGAAATAAAAACTAAATTACACCACTTCTAATGTTACCACTTGAATATAATGTAAATTATTTTCAGACCGAAACTTATGTCATGTTTTTGTAATATATTTTTCTTTATAAAAGTTTAATGGTAAATCATAGAACTTTAGATTAGAATTTACATGATAAGAAGCTCAACAATGAAATAAGTGTGAAAGGACAATTAAAGTAAAAATATACCTGTTTTGCAATTATATGCTGATAATTCTCAAGCAAATTCTGCAATCGCTCCCATTCACCTTGCAGCCGATTGACAGAATCAATCCGTTCCCTAGTCCAACTTGCCAGAACCTGCACTTTCCGAGCCATTTCTTGGTGAATCTTTTCCATCTATAAGGGTTTAAACAACACAATCAAGTTTTACTATGAATAAGTATATCAAATATTACTTCTGGTCTTTGCATAATGATGTTAGAATGTGAAGCGTCAGCATCTCCGATTTGTTCGAGTGTTAAAGGTTGACGATTCAACGTAGCCGTTGAAGTATCAACGTACTGCTGCAGTTTAACCACATCTTGGACAATGGAATCTTTCAGTGTTGAAATTAACTGATCCCAGTAGCTGCGGTTGTGCGATTCGAGATCAGATCTTAACCTTGATAGACCTATTATGAAGCAACCGACACGTTCTTCAGCACTGAAATGTTAAATTTATTTTAAATAGAAGAATATCCCTAACAACATCGAGAGTCGTTTATTGTCTATAATTTAAATCATAAAGATTCCATAGATAATGGGAAAAATGTAATCATGCAAAATATGAGTTACATCAGTACAATTTCTTCTAAATATATAAAAATGTTGATGTAAATCTATCAAATAATTAAATTCTTTCAGGATTGTCATTTTGAAATCAATTATGTAACTGTATTCCTTTCTTAAATCTACAGAATACTTTTAACAACACTTCAATATAGTGAATTCAATATTCGATTTAAAGCATAGAATGCTATAGTACCTAGGAAGTTTAGCGATCTCTTGTCCAAACGTTTTCGAAGATCGGAAATGTAAATCCCAATGCTCCCACGTTATAAGCTGGGAAGTATCCAGATTACCTAAAGAGAGCCAGGTACTCCAATGCTTCTTCACTCCTTCCAATTGTTCAAAAAGATCATCCGTATTTGAGTCTACCTTTGCAAGTTGATCTTTACACCTTGAAAAAGTAATACAGTTCACTATACAAAGTTAATGCTTGTTGCACTACACTCTTGCTGGAAACAGATATTAATATTAGGTGGAGAGTAACACTTGTTTTGTTCCACAACGTTTTTATTCTCAGTTGCTTGACACGTGTTTCGGTCTTCGGAGACCATTATCAAAGTTTAAGACCGAAACACGTGTCAGGCAACTGAGAATAAAAACATTATGGAACAAAACAAGTGTTATTCTCCTTCAATATGTTTACTAAACAATTATCAAATTGCAAATATTAAAATATTGAAATAAATTCAAATCATAAAGTCAAAAATACTAAATAATTTTAATACTATTACAAAGAAAATAATGTGTTATAACACTTATTATATATTTTTGTATTTTAATTTTACCTATCCATAATTTCTGAAAAAATATTTCCTTCCGCATTATCCGAGATCCCCCTGAAGCTTCTTGGTATTTCCAAGAACCTCTTCATCTGCTGCTCGTACTTTTCTTTCAGAGCAGCCTTATCTGGAGAAAACAGCAAGCTCGAATCTCTGTAGATCAACTCCGCATAAATCTCCGGCAGATACAGATGAACTGTGTCCAAACTCTTGATGTACTGGCTTTCCAATACTTTAGATAAATGCTTATCCAAATCCACCTTCCACGTTTGCAAATTTTTGAATCCCTTCATTTGGACCTGATTCATAATATCGCGCATGCCTTTCGCTGACTGCTTCCATTTACTGTAGTATTTAATAAGATCGACGGTATTTAATTGGTTAATATTATCAATGATTTGATGATGATATGATGTTAAGAGGTTGTTTTCTTGCGACAGTTTATCTACGGCGGTTTTTAAACTGTTGACGTATTTTTCGACGGATTGTATGTCTCCCCATGAAACAACCTCTTGTTCTTGGACTAGCCTTGAAAGTTCTAAAGCGCTGGATAACATTAGTGGTCTTAAGGAGGGGATCATTCGATCGCCGATTGTATTATGGAAATTTGCTATCTACAAAATTATTAGTTTATAGTTTAAATAACTTTTTGCGTTTTAATTACTTATGGTATATATGTTGGAGGCTTCTACTTCGTTATACATTTTTGTAAATTGAATAAAACACGATAACTTTGTTTGTATAACTTGAAAACTTTTTATTGTGACTAGTTTTCGTTTAAGTTATACGAACGAAGTTATCGTGTTTTATTCAATTTTAATTACTTACTTGTTCCAAAAACTTTGCGTACTTCATAAACTGCTTGGCGTGAAGACTGGTTTGGATAATAATATCGGGGATGTTATATCCCATTGCAGTTAATTGTCTCACTTCTGATATTAGAGTTACTAGCCTTGGAGAGTAGTTGACCTTCATTAGTTTATCAGTAGAGAACTGTACTACTGCATCTTGTTCACACAGGCTATAATTAGTTAATCTTAATGGTTACTATATATAAAATTCTGTTACTTGCCTCAATGATTTATTATTGATTTGTGAAATGATCTCACTAGTCCAAGAATCGTATAATTCAGTATGTTGAGCTTTCAAGTCCTTGATGAGCTCATTTACGTTTTGCTTTAATTCTTCATATCCTTTTAAGTCATCTAGGAGTTTATTGGAAATACTTTGAACATTTAATGCCTTAAAAAATAATTTTATTGAGATATTTTGCTGCCACAAAGAATTTTAATTAAATTTCATTTGATATATTTTTTAGATTATTAACATTTTGTTTCTTTAAATACATAAAAATTTAAAAAAATGTTTCAAATAAAAGTTATACATGTTAGAAAACACATTATCATTTTTTAATCATTTTGCGCATCAAGTAATCTAATATCAGTTACGTTGATAAGATCCAAGAAATTACACAGCAATTTTAAACAGAGTTGTGGTCTCATCCTGAAATATTTTTCTGTCTATTATATTCTTTGTGTACGTTAATAGCTTCATGACTTTCATGTCACCTTTAGCAATTTCTAAACAACAGTAAGAACGTAGCTTTAACTTACTTTACTTTCCAATTGTCTCGTTGCTAAAATTTCAACAACAACCTGAGGAGTTTCGTACTTTGTCGAAATTGTAGGCGTTTCCGACATCTGGCTACTCAATGTCCTAGTGTAATCTTGTAAAACACTAATCAAATATTGCCTTTCATTTTGCAGCACCGATTTTAGAACTGGTCTGCATATTAATTCAGAATATCTTCCATACTCATGCAACAACTAAAATTAAATCAAAATAAATATCTGATGGCATTAAGTAATATTACTAAAATAAAACTGTACTAGTTAGAATCATAATAGCTTTAAAATACTTACTTGACGTGTGTTAGACTTAACATCATTCAATTGTGTCTTGAGCTTTTTGGCAACACACTGTTCTGCAGGTTGTAATAAGTACTCAAACTTTTTTGTTGCCATCGTCCACGGTTGTTCGGCATATGTTCCATATTGTAAGATGTTTAGATCTGAATTTATATATATATTTATATATAATGTTTACTTTTTTGTAATTTGCTCTCATAATAATTATTAGTTTTTTAGAAATGTAATTTTAGTTTATTTTTCTAATGTTAAATATTTTATTAAATATTAAATAAGTTTAATGTTTAATTGTGGAGGCATATATTTTGTGGTACATTCTTCATTAAATAAGTTATGTTACAGTCATCCATCTTACAATTTTTGATTTGATTTTAATTAAATCTTAAACCTTCATGTTTAGTAATAAATTTTGATAGATATAGAGAAGACTTCTCCATTTAACCTAATATCTATGTAAGTTACAACCCGAAATATACTTTTTGTACTTCATTACATTTTATGTATTAACTTTAAATAATGTATAAACAATTAAAAACTAAATGATAATCTATGCATAATCTTAATTGGTAAAATATTTAAAGTTTATAGACGCTGTTTTCTTATTATTTTAAAAAGTGTTAAAAATTATCTAACCTTTAAATGGTTTAAACATTTCATCCGTCTTTAAATCCTCCTGCTCGTTCATCTTCAATAATCGCGTAAGCTGTTTGTGTAACGTCCTAATGTTTAAAATATCCTTTAATTTATTCACAAGATTGGTGAGATTGGTTGGAACGAAAGGTTCGCCCTTCCACAAGTGCAGAGAATAGTTGGGCCAAAATATTTCCGTCAGCTCCTTGCAACTGGCAATCCAGCGTTTCCCGATGGCAATGCAAAGCTCCAAAAGTTCCGTTGCCGAATTATAATCTTCAGTCCAGATGTTCACATCTTTAAGCTGATTTGAAATATAGATTGATACATCAGAGGCTGAAACAAAATTATATATTACACAAAAGCAATTTTTTGTCAGCATCCGAGCATTATTTTTTTTTGGAAGCACAAAAATCAAAATATTCACCTATAATCTCCATTAAGTGTTCAATCCTGTTACGGGGATAAGGAGGTTCGTGCCTCCAAAGGTCGTCCAAAACATTATGTGCACTCTCCAAAATATCTTCAACATCAGTAATTGGAAGTGCATCTAAAACACTGAAAAACATTTAAATAAATTTGAATTACAAATAAATTCAATAGTACCTAAAATCTCTAGATAGCGGTAACAATATATCTCGAAATGCAGAACTGGACCCTCTCAGTTCCTTATTCTTAGTCGTGTTTGTGATGTTGTGCCAATATTCAAGTTCTTGATCAATCGAGAGCACGACTGAAAAGGACCACACAAATATCTTCAGGTTTACTTGTAATAATTAAACAACATTGTTACCGGAAATAGAATCATCATCAGTAGCAGTTGTGTCGTCAAAAGTTTCCACGCTCAATAAACTTGATCGGAGCCCGGCTTGTAAATTTGACAAGTGCTTCTCAATGTTGTATGTGTTGGTGGCTTTCTTATCATTCTAAGATGAACTCATGTGATTAATCATAAAATTTTGGGTGATTAAATAAAACTTACCTTATTAATCAAAGGAGTGTATACCCTTTGCAATACGTGGTAAAGTGCTGAAGTTGCTGAACCATGAAGAGATGTTATGAAAATCGATTGTAGTAAATTTTCATTCGTTAAAATGATTTGTTTGCATTTATAAAAGGCGACAAGCCTTTCATTATTAGGGGTTATCTAAAAATTTGGATTTTTGTTAAAAATAGTTATTTAAGGTACAAGTGTAAAAATTGATGCTTTATTGCACGAACTGGCGTTTAAAAACACGAGCGAGGAACGAGCGAGTTTTTTTAAAGCCAGGTGTGCAATAAAGAAACTTTTTACACGTGTGCCTTACAAAATTTTATCTTCGATCGTAAAGGATTTCAAAGAATATATTCTTATGAGTAATATTTTAATGTCATTTCAATAATTCAATTAATGAAAACATATTTTACCCGCAGTGCACTAATGAAGGCGTTACTTAGCAACCAGTAAACAAGTTGCACAAATGTCGGCCGCCATTATTATTCATGGAAAAAATGTTCGCTTTATTGTAATCGCTTCGACTTGCATTAATTGAAATCTTCAGAGTTCTTAAATCTGTCATTTGGTTTGTAATATATATTTTATTTATAATTTATTAGTTATTTGTATCAATTACTAAAAAAATAAGTTTTTCGTCGAAAATTTGTGCTATTCATTCATCTGTCAAATTTGACATTTCTGTGCAATAAAAAAGGTTTGACATTACCGTGCAATAAAAACGTAAAAAAGCACTAGTGCTTTAAAAGGCCACTTTTACAATGATGCAAAAAGCATCTACTTTCTGTACGATCGTAGATAAAATATTTTAAAATATCGATACATAATTTACTCTATAAAAACTAAAATATATAATTTTTTAGAAGTGTAGAGTTGAAAGTAGTTAGGTATTTTAGCCTATCTTCTTTCATCATTCATTACCTCTGCTTTTAGATAAATTCGTTAATAGTGATTTCTGGATGTTTGGATATAGGGATAATGCTCTGATTGCGATGGATACAAAGGTGGGCTTTAGTGGCAAATTTTGTGGATAAACACCTAAGACTATGATCAATTGGGGTAATTGTGGAGAGGATTGTTAGGATGCCTGATCTTTCTCAATATTCTAAGAGATGATCTTTCATAAATTTGCAAATTTATAAAAATGTGTGGATGGGGATTATGATATATATTGCAGCGTAATCATGTAAGGGAAGGCAAATCATTTTATATACATGAACGATAGTCTTAATAGATTCCTCGATTTTTGAATGTTAGGCCTTTGAAATGCTGTGCCGTACCCTATCCATGATTGTTCATTGCACGATTTTTATAAGGGTTTTGAAGGAGAGTTTAGGATTAAAGGTTATTCCCAAATAATTACAAGTCTGTGATAAAGAGACATTGGTATTCGTTAGGTTTATAGTGATGGAAGAAGTGCTACCACGTTGAAATGGAATAAAGAAGTAAGATTTGTTAGGATTAATGAAAATTAAATGAAAATAATCAGCCCTTGAAGTCCTAAGATCCTTTAAAATCGTATAATAATACATTATTAGTGTTGTAACATCAGCAAAAGGCAAGCAGTAGGCCGAAGGGTTGAGGTATTGGAGGTTCGGATTATAAATATCGTGGACGTAGATATTTTAAAGGAGTCGTGACAGGAGGGAACCTTTCGGCACACCTTGTTGGTGATTGAAGGAATGGCAAAAAGACTTATAACGGGAACGTGTCACTGTTTGACGACTGGATTATTTTGTTTTTTGTCCTAGTTTCAATTGTTTTATTACTTAGTGTTTAAAAAGTATATTAAAACAAATGACCTAAAAGTTTTTTAAATACTTGTTAAAAACTAGTTGATAAATTATTAACAGCCGAAAACTAAAAAACATTGAAACATTTACTAACAGCTAAAAACTAAAAAAAAAAAACAGTTGAAAACTTGAAATAATACTTATGCACATCACATTCTTCTATTATTTTGGGACAAACTAAAAAATAGGTGACATGTTCTTTAAAAACAGTAAAAAAGAAAGGAAAGTAGTTAAACACCTTCTAAAAATAGCAATTCAAAATCGAATACTTCGATCAATATACTAAAAACAATTGTTAAAAAATATAACTTTCCAGTATATAATTTTTAGCAATGGTTTAGGAAAATTATATTATAACAAGAAATGTTTGAAAGTTGACAACTTGAAATTAAACATTGAATTAATAAAATTAAAATATTTTAAGAAACAATTTTCGGAAGAGGAACAACTGATTTTTAGGCAGTTTAAATTAAGAAAAGAAAATTTATTAACAAAATATTTAAAAACTTTTTAAATAATTTTTATTTTATAAAAAAAATAGTAAGAAAACTTTATGATTGAAATACAACAATTTTAAATTTCATGTTTTCAAACATTCAAAAAATTCAAAATTTGTTAAAAGTGTTGAAAACTTATAAAAAGAAGCACTTTAAATAACCAATAAAAAAATTGTCTCAATTAGTTTCTTGCAAAAAAAACAATTAAAATTTTTACCTTAAATTCTTTGAAATTTGATTATAGCAATACAATAAATATTTATACTTAGAAACAGTTGAACACTAACCTCACTAAATTAGTTGAAATTAAAGTAAAAAAAATAAAAATTTGATAAGAGTTGAAAACCAATTATCTAGAAAGGTTTTTAATTTTTAGAAACACATTTTATCTAAAAAATATATAATTTATTAAAACCTTGCAAAAAATTGTTAATTAAAAGGAACATTTAAAAGGCAACTTAAAATTAAACTTCAAATAATCAAAAAAAAAATTATATAATTTTAAGAAGCAGTTTAAAAGTTTTCGAAAAGGAACAACTGATTTTTAGAAGGTTTAAATTTATATAAAAATAAAAATTTATCAAGATAATATTTGAAAACAAAAATCGTTGGAAATATAGCAATTTGTTTCACTACCAAAAAAATGAAAATTAGTAAAAAGTGATGAAAACTTCAAAAAAGGAGCAAATTAAAAAACCTTAAAAACAATTGTCTCAATTAATTTTTTGCAAAATAAAACAATTAAAATTTTGGTAAAATAATTTTTAGACGGTTTAAAATGATTAAAAATATGAAAACTTGTCAAGAAAATATTTAAAAACTATCTAAATAAAATAGTTATTATTATTTGTTATTTTATTTAAAAAATTTAAAATCAGTTAAAAACTTAAATATCGTTAGAAATATAGAAATTTGTTCCACTTTATCAAACAAACAAAAAATGAAAATTAGTTGAGAGTGTTGACAACTTTCAAAAAAACATATTAAATTTAAAACACAGTAGAAAAACAATGTTTTCAATTAATTTCTTTCACGAAACAATTAAAATTTTGTTATTTTTTTAAAATTTTAAATTCTTGGAATTACGGGAGTATAGTAAGTAATACACTAAACTTTTTTATTGGAAAAAAAGTTAAACACCAACTTCCTTGCTTAGAAGCTGAAACTTTATTTAAAAAAATATATAATTCGCAAAAATTTTGCAAATAAAGTACTCACTAATGGAACATATCCAGACTGTATGCGAAAAACAATGATAATACCACTAAATAATAAATATAAAAGGAGACAGAACTAAATCCTTGAAAAGTGTAGACCGATATCCTTACTGTCCTCGTTAAATAAAATTATGGAAAAAGTAATTCTAAATCAAATATTTGACCATCTGTATAAAAATAAAATAATCCACCACCAACAAGTTCAGGGACACACTCAGCAGCATTTGAATTAATCAATGCCATAAAGAACAACCTAGACAAGAACAAAATAGTCGTAGCCATATTCATAGATATGAAAAAGGTTTTCGATACAATACAAAAAGCAATGTTAATTGAAAAACTAAATGCCATTGCAATAAAAGACAAAGAATTGAAACTTTTACAGACATATCTTAATAACAGACCACAAACAACTAAAGTCAATGGAGTAATAAATCAATCGAGATGCGCAAAATATGTCGTTCCTCAAGGAGGCAATTTACCACCAATTCTATACATATCTATAGATACATGAACGACATGATAGAACAACAGATACTAGGAACACCATGCAATTACGCAGACGATACTTGCCTAGTCAAGGTTAACATCTCTAAAGGTTTAAAAATTATTAATTAGCTTCTTTTAGTATGAGTACTGCATTTCATTGTAGTATAAATTTCGATGCCTACATGAAGCATGTCTATTTTTAAGCAATTTTAATTATATTAGCCCGCACCCTACCGACAAGATTGCGTAAGCAAAACATATTTTTTGCAAGCGATGCAGCAAGGGACATTCCTTGCTTTTCCCAACATAGTTGTGAATCAATGTGTACACCTAGGAAACAATAACTCATCATTTGTTTTCCTCTTTTCAAACTAAACGCATTTTTTGATTTGATATCATCTAAGACAAATTTATTTTTAGCAGCCAATGTTTTTACCTGGTACATTGCTTCATTCCTTATTTCTGTGTCTTGAATGTTTCCACTATCACTTATGATAGTGTAATCATCAGCAAACAAGAGAGTTTTAGCAATATTAGCTTGTAAGGAATGTCGTTTATAAAAATTAAAAACAGTAAATTCCCCAGAATGGAACCTTGTGGAACCTCATATTTTTATCTTTTCAGATTTCGAAAGTACTTCATTGAAGTGAACACAATGGTATCTATTACTTAGATAAGATTTTATAAAATTAACACTAGTATCTGTGAAGTTGTACGCTTTCAATTTTTATATAAGTGCGTCATGCTAGACACAATCAAAACTTTGCTCAGATCAATGAACGAAACTACAGACATTTTTATTTTAAAAAGCGTTCATGATCAGTTCATTAAGAGCAAGAATAGCATCCGAAGTTGAGTTGTGAAACCAAATTGACTTTTACTAAGGAGGCCATTTGTTTAAAAATTGTTCAGTATTTGACTTTACATATTTTTTTCAATTGCCCTAGATAGAATTGGCAACACTGAATTTGGTCTGTTTTTATATTCTGTATTGCTTCTCTAACTACTATTGGTAAAACTTCACTAAATTTAAAATTTAGGGACTCTTTGATTTTAATTGAGTGATCAAATGATGCAATACACAGATTTCCTATGAGTTTTTTTGCTATATTGCTAAAGAAACGATTAAATATTTTTGTCTTATTTGAAACTACGTAAGCTCTTTCTTATAAGTTTTAATTCAATTGAAGGGTACTTGCTGTATATGTCACTTGTAGTTAATTTTCCCCGCGTATCGTTCATTTCATTAACAATTGAATTTATTGGTAAACAACAGTTGAAAACAAAACAAACAAAAAATAAGAGTTGTGCAACAGTTGAAAACCAATTATCTAGAAAAGTTTAAATTTTCTTAAAAGCAGATTTTCATTTAAAAAATATGTAATTTAATGAAAAATTATTAAAAAATCGAAAAAGAACAGTGAATATTTTCTCAAAAACAAAACGTTTAAAATTTTTTAAATGATTTAAATTATACAATTAAACAATGAAAATAATAATAAACAAAACAGTCGTAAACCACTTAAAGAAAGCATTTTGAAATTGACTTAAAAAGTCAGTTTATTTCACCAGAAACGATTTAAATTTTGGTAAAAAGAGCTTAAATTAAAAGAAAAATAAAGATCGTTGGAAACTTAAAAAAAAAATATTTAGAAATTATGTTAAAAACAATTGTAATATCCTAGAAAATGTGAAATTTTTTAAAGGCCATTTATGTTTTTACTTTAATAACAACTGCTTTTAAGAAAGTTTCATTTGTTTCTTTTATTTGGCGTTCTTAATATCAAATATTCTAAATTAATTGTATGTTTCAAAATTTTGTTTTGTTTTCACTTTTGTTTTTATATTCTCAATTTTAACTGTATTTTGATAATATTCAATTATTCTTTTTTCTGTTTTTGTTTCCTAAGTATCCACTTTTAAATAACTTCTGCATAGTATTTTTCATTGTAAGGTTTTTATGTTTTTTTGTTACACGTTCTCAATCGTTACTATTTTATTGATAATTAACAAATAAAAAAAATAGCAATTTAGAACGTGAACCTAAATATGGTTCAATGCTTTCTGATGAGTTTCTGTACAACAGCAGAAGAAGTAGGCTACGAGTGGAAGATCATCTAGGATGAACTCTGCCCAATTCTCGTGCATTCTAAATTTTGGATGAAAATTATTTATAATATTTTTGTATGTATTAGGTTTTTATGTTAGCACAGAATTAAAACAAGCAAATGAATAAATAAATAAATAAGCAGTACAGGTAAAGTACTAACATATGATGGCCATATCGCCATTTTTTAATATCGAGTCACAAATCGCGCTAATAATATAATATGTGTCAACAAAATGAATTTTGTTTTTACTTTCCCTCTGCAGCAAATGTTCAGTAAATTATTGTATTAGTGGATATTATTTTAATTTTTTAGAAAAACTATTAAAGATTTTCTAAATTTTTTATCAAAATACATAAAAAGGTTTTTTTTGAAAATCCATACATTGGAAGTGGTTGTTTATTCAAGGCCGTTTTTTAAATTTACTTTAAAAAAAACACTTTTTAAATAAAACTTATAGATATTACAATACTAAATAACTTTTATTTTAAACAATACTTTCATATATATTTTGGGTTTTTGAGAAAAAAAAAGTATAGAATTACATGAAATTCCGAGAAAAGTTACGCAAAAAGTAATATGATGAGAACATAATGTTTTAATGTATACCTGTCACTAATTGAATTAGTAACAGAACATGAAAAATGACAAAGATGAAAATACGTCATCTGTCATCTCCCATGATCTGTTACTTGTTTTTTATCATATAGCATTTGCCACGTTTCATCTATCTTCTGTACTCTATTATTTATAATCTATCATCTGACATTTATCATCTGTTTTCTATTATTTCTCGACTGTCATCTCTCATAACCTGTTACTTGTAACCGAAAAAATATGTGTATAGGGTAGGTGGGTAATATTTATAAAATATGATTTCATGTGTCTCAAAATTGTAGTATATACTTTTTTTAATTGCCAAAGTATCATAAATAATCATAACTAGGCGTTGATTGAGTATAAATTAATGCACTTTAACTAATCAGATGATAAAGCAAAAATTACATTTAAAGAATTCTATTTTTATTAAGGTGACTATTATCACAGCATACAAACATAATAATGTGCGCATTTTTATGTAAAACGAATTTAGTAAAACATTTTTATGTGGGTACTTACATCATTAACAAATTTCAATTGTTTATCCTCGGCCTTACCGTCTAAACTCACGTACAAAACGGCCGTACTTTCATTTTCCAGGAATTCCTCCAGCGCTCCGATATTTACTACATTACTGTTCCACGTATCTTCATCAAACCTACATCCTAGATAACTTCCTACAATGGACGTTTTCTTTTTTAAAAAACTAAAGCAATTTAAAACTAATATTTACCAGAAATATCTATAATCGTCTTCTTTCGGTAATCACCCATATTTTTGTATGTCAGTAGTTTGTTTGGCACCACGCATACACTGTTGTTATTGTGCGTTGCTATAGTAACAAATGTGAGGCAATAGGAATGAAGTACGTGTTTAATTATGTAAGGTTTGAATAATTTACTTATTATTTAATAAACAATAAAGTAAATATTTAAAAATAAATATTTTCTAGAATTGTTATTTCTACTACTAATTATGATAGTTTTTACCGTAACATTAATAATCAATTTTATATTATAAATAAATCCGTTATCAAACACCATAATAAAAAAGAAACATTTTATTAGATTTAAGTTAACATCAAAATATAAAAAAACACTTATTAAAAAATCAGTTTTGTTTTTAATGTGTACAGGAAAATAATCAACACATTTTTTATAATCAAATTATTTATTAGCTTTATATATTTAGTATTTTGGAAACGCTGCCTAATGTAATTTTTTTTAAATAAATTATATTCTTCAGCATTAACAAAAATGTATTTAAGGATTTGAGAAAACACTTTAGAAACTTCGTTTTTCCACTAGAGTTTATTTAGATGTTCTCTATGGAGATCTCGGAAACTATAAAATATTTTTTAAATTTTTCTATTCCTATAGAGAATATCTAAAAAAAACTCACCCTGTATAATTGAAAATAATATAACTTTCGGCAAATATATAAGAGTTTAGAAACTTCGTTTTTCCACTATACAGGGTAAGTTTATTTAGATTTTCTCTATGGGGATCTAGGAAGCTATAAGTAATTTTTTAAATTTTTCTATTCCCATAGAGAACATCTAAAAAAACTCACCCTGTATAATTGAATATAATATAATTTTCGGCAAAAATACAGTAGTAATAATTTTGAAAGTGTTTTCTCAAATCCTTACTTAAAAATGCAACAAGTAAACGCCAACAATATTCAAGAATCAATTTATATAAACAATTTAATTATATACATTGAATTTAAAAATATATATAACCCTAAAATACATACAAAATACACTATTACATAGCCAAAACTTATCCAATCTCATCATTCAAAAAACAAGGCCTACTTTCTTAAATCCAATCATTAACTTATCCAAATTTTCCGACACCGGCGTTGTAGTCACTAATTTAACAGCTTTCTTCTCATAATGCTTGAAAACATCTTCACAAGCCTTGTGCTCTTTGGCGTACATCTGCTTGCCTGACTTCTCATCCGTAATCCCATGTTTTTTACCACATCTACTTAAATACACATCCTCCGGAATACAACAGTAAATAACTCCGTTCGGTTTACGCAGCTCCATTTCGAATCTTTTCGCTTCAGCTAGATTATTGGGAAACGCCGCAATTACGAAACCTTTTGATGGTTCGTGCATATTATCAGTGATTATACCTAGAAACAAGAAAATAAAAGTGGATGTGTAATATTTATTATTAATTGTTATACCTGTAATAACTTCCGATGGTATAGTCGAATTGGCTTTCCTCAACTCTTCAATTAATTTCCCTTTGAAACTCGCTTTGGCCACTTCGTTTTCTATTAGGGTCGCCGCGTTTAAATAAGTGTAGCCGATGCTCTCCGCCAGTTTTTGACCAACGGTATTCTTACCCGATCCAGCCGTTCCAAAAACGAAGATTATAGGTGTCGCTTTCTTGGTATCTGGTTTACCTTTTTTGCCCGTTATGCACCAGCATGTAAGGATTTTCATTAGACCGCCCACTTTACTCATTTTTGTACACACGTAAAATTTTGTCGTTTTGGCATGTATAGATTTAAGGTTGACATAGTTCAATCCGTCATTATTTAGAAAAGTTGATGTCAGTTCTCGATTTCTTAAAAAAATGTGTATGGAGAATTTTTTTTGGATGAGTCGTCTGTTAAGCGCTGGTGTCTTAATAACAACTTAGGAAGAGAAAGCACCTATGATGATGAGGGTTCGGGACAGCCGCCAGATATTACGGACGATCTTTCAACCATCCACCTTATGTCCAGACATGGCTCCTTCACATTACCATCTGTATACAAAACTCAAGAACTTTTTGGCAGGAACGAAAGATTATGTATCTTAATACACTGGCATCAGTGGAATATGAAACTGGGATACAAAAACTCGTCACATGTTACGACCAATGCTTAAACGTTAATATATTCCCAAATGGGCAAAACTTTCCGGATGGCCTCGTATTTATGAAAGGAATTTTCTTTATAAACTATTTATTCTAAAGTAATAGTTTCAATACTGGTCAAGTGTTTGGTTAATTGAAAATACAAAAAATTGAATTCCCTAAAATGTGACATTGATATTTAACTCTTCTGTGCAAACAATTACCTTGAATATTAATGGTGTATCTGTTAGTAAAGACACAAACACAATGAAGAGAAGAAAATATGTATTTTTTCTAAACATAGCACAGAATTAAACAAAAATGGAATATAACAGCAGCAACAACCTCATTTGCTCGTGCTCAGTATTCTGCTGCTTCAGTTTACGTAGCGAAATGTATCGTGTCCACCAACCACTAATCGCTATGTCATTTCAGTTGTCTTATTATACTTGGTATCTTTAGAAAGTTTATAATTGCTGTATTAATACACCCTATATATTCGCTTACCTTTTTGTGTACAAATTAAATATCATAGGTTTGATATAAATTATAAACAAACTTACAATAAACTAAAAACTTTTTTAATGCAAAGTAGTAATAAAACTCACAGTTTATAATTAACAAATAAATAAACGTCCTATAAATAAAATAAACGGCTTATAAAAATTTCAATGGCGTATCATTTTGTGGTGATCAACTTATAATAGAGGGTTAAGTCAGCTGATGATTTCCAAATAAAATATTTTACCGTCCGCAAATCCATAGAGGGATCCAAAACCTGAAATATTATAAAAAAAACAAACATGGTTAATTACAAAATTATATACAACAGATATATAATTGTATTGATATTATTAATTTTGTGTGTAGCTACATTACTGTGATATTTTTAAATATTGTTTTCATAATATTTAATATGGTTATGTGGTTAGGTTTATTCTTATAGTGTTTTCATATTTTTTGTGTATGTTTTTGGTTACTATTGATATTATTTTTCTATTTTTTTTTTTTAATATCAAATACCGCTTTATAAACAAAAAAAATACTTTTGTATTTATGATTATATTAAACTCAGTTTTTAAAAATTTAAAAAAAAATAATTACAATAAGTAAATGTTATTTTCACAAACAATAAGTTTTCACTCTTTTATTATAAACTACATAAATTAATGTTCATTTTTTGCATATCTTATCTTGTTTTTTTTATTTTTAGGTTTTTGACAATTTTCTTATTTTCTAAAGCATTTTTTTGTTTCATTGATTTTCAAATATGTTTATTTTGCAACTGCTTTAAACAATTTCCAACAGTTTCCTTTAATATTATGATCTATCGGATCATTTTAAAAATTGGAAAAAACGTTTCTCAGAATTCAATTTTTTTTTCTTCTAGATTTGTAGAATTATTATCAGATTTTTTTACTATATATTTTTTAAATAATAAAACATGCAATTTCCAGTTATTTTGATAAAAAATCATTTATATTTTCCTAACAGCTGATTTTTACAATTACTAACAAATTTATTATTCAGTTGTTTAAGCAACTTTAATTTGTTTTTTAGAAAGTAAAAATTGTGACTTTTATCTTTCTTGGCAATTCTTGGCTGTCTTTTCATATTATAATGTTTTATGGTAACAATCTTTTACATTAAGAACTTTTCTTTAGTATATCTTTGCTAATGAGGATAAAATGGTACTGTATCTCCACTACAAATCATCACAGACAAAATAGGATATTTAACAATGGAATAAAAAAATGTAGCTGCAGCAACTGTGATTGTTAAATAATTAATATTTCAAATATGAAATCAGTACCAATATATACAAGAGCTATCAGTACAGTGGTTACACAAGTTTAAAAGTGATATTGAACATTTTTTTACGCTTCGACGTAAAGATCGCCTTGTCGATGAACCAGTGTCTGCAAAAGGTTCAATCGTGTCACCACTCTGAAGGCAGGCGAAAGGAAACTTTACAGCAACCTCAGCAGCAAGAATCGCATGTGTGCATGCACCGTCATCTGCTGCTTAATTTTACGCAGCGACAGCTATCGCATATATCAACCATTACCGAGCAATTGTCTATCAGCCGTACTAATAGTCGGAGATTAATTCTCGGATTAATAAATCCTAGATTAATCGTCGCATTTAATAATCGTAGCTTCGGATAGTTTCGACAAATCCGAGAATTAATCCTGGATTATTCGCGACCTGTCAAATTCTCGCTTGTCAACAGTACGTACTTAACCTAAAATAATTTAAAGATAATACTATATTTGATAACTATAATGTGGTATCTAATTTAAAAAAATGAAAATCCAATCGAATTTTATGATGATGGTGAATTTCGGAAGAGATATCGGTTTACTAAAGACATAACAGGTCATGTTCATTAAATGCGACGATTAATCTAGGATTTATTAATCTGAGAATTAATCTCCGACTATTAGTACGGCTGTAAGTGTACTTTATCTCTGCTGAAAGTGTGTATACATCCTGTATATCAAAGGTACACCTGTTTAAATCCTCGTAGAATTCAAAACACATCGTCTTGGTTTTAAAATACATAATATTCAATAAATACTTATTATTAAGCAAATATGAGTTTTGATTAACTAGTAGAAATATTGAAAAAAAGACTTTTCATTACTGTGAGTTTAATTGACAATAAAACTGAAAGCTTTTCTAGCGAGATTTCAGAATAACACTTCAAAAGATTGAAAATGGTGATGTGGCCATCATAGTAGTTTCCCTATATTTTACTCGAAAACTATGAGGTTTACGCAAAAAAGTTATTCTTAATAATTTCTTCAGTTTTAAATTCTCTATAATTATGTGTTATAGAAGTTTCATGTAACTTCAATAGTTTATTAGCAATTAGCAAAAAATATCAAAATTTTCAGTTTTTATTATTTTTCTTGAAAGTTAAGAATTTTATGAAAAAAATGTTCAAATAACGCTTGTTCAGTTTATAATCCCCTTTAACTTTTGTTTGAACCATTTTTTAAAATTTTTGATATTTAGAAAAATATTAGCAAAAGACAAAAAAACGCCTCGAGTAATCATCCACTTCCGGTCTATGAATGTTCACCAAAAGCTTTTCAGTTCCAGTTTTTAACGATAAAACCTTAAGTTTAAAGTTTCATCTCAATCAGATCGTTCGTTTTTGAGATACAGCACCCACCGACAGACACACACACACACACACATACACACAGACACAAAAAATGTTTTTCCAGAAATTAGTGCAATAGACTCAGGGGACCCCAAAACGGATATTTCCGCAAAAAAAAATTTTGAAAAAAAAATCACGAAAACAATAGTCCCCCTATATATACTATATAGGGAAACTAATTAGGTCAAATTATAGATTGTACATAATGCACGTATTGCGGAGTACATATTAAGTAATTGTATTTAATAAAACTTAGAGAAATAATTTGGCTAATTATATTCAACTTACGAAAATGAAACTTTTTCTAATATTCGACCTAGGCGGAACTGGAAAAATATATTCTCATGAAACTTTCGGTATTTTAGCGTGCAAATTTAGAAAATTAAAAGTAGAATAAAATATATAAATCAAAATATCTAATATTTCAATTGGTAGTGTAATTCTTAAATAAAAGGAAGGAATGAAAATAGACTAAAATTTAACAAAAAATATATATATATATATAAATATCAAAAACTGACTTATAAATTCCTCTAAAAACCTTGTATAAATTGATAATATATATACCCTGTATATATATTATCAATGTAATCAATGTGTTATGTAAATGTCTTGTATGGATTTTTTATAAGTATTTAATTTATATTGAATATTTAAGTTGCGTAGAAGTTAAAAAAAAAATACAAACCTGGTCATTACATGTTAGCTCGATTTGATCTACAGTCGTTCCATTGTTTGTAGGTGACGTTGTTTCGGCATCACCTCCCGGTGATCCGGCTCCCCCATCACCTAGGAATTTATCTAGGATATGTTCGGCAACTTTACGACATTGGATAAAATCATTCGCAACTAGTCTATCAGGCTAAAATAAACGAAAAAACAAAGCAGGGTAAAAAGAAACGTTCGCAACACGACCCATCATATTATAACAATGAGAGTGACCATGATCCATACTATGTTTGTGCAGCGTTAGAAGCGGAACTAGTATATTAATCGTACGTAGTGTGTTCTTCACCTTTTTGTGCCTGTCCTGTTTGAGCAGGTGCGACGGTACGCTGGAATGCGGCTGCAAGTAGAACTGGACCTTAATGAATTTACTGGTGCAGTTGTCTTCGATGTTTGAGGTCACCCAGTTCGGAACGGTCTCGTTGAGGAGCGCCGTTTCTGTTTCGCCCTTCGTGTCGCCGACGAGCACCCTGTACAAGGTTCGCCCGCCGACTTCGCTGAAGATCAGCGGTATGTGGTACGGAACGCTGAAATACAATTTGTTTTCCGGGTTGAGTTCCTCACCCCTCCAATGTTCCAGGAGTGCTTGTAGCAAGAGTTTCCCATAGTTAACTTTTTGGTCGGGTTCATCTTTCAGTCCAGCATCTCTGGCTGAAACCCAGGCTGAAAAACAGTCAACCTCATCTTGTCCTAAATGAATTGTTAACATCTGTAAAATTAAATATACAAATTGATATAAATAAAAGATACTGATTTGAATTAGTGGATTTGTATGTTTTCTTGAGTTATGTGAAGATTATATTAAAAAAAAAAACGCGGTTAAATTCTTTCTTCACTGTTTTAAACAGTGTTTTCAAAACAGTGAAGAAAGGAATTTAACCGCGTTTTTATTATGAATTAGTAAAATTAATAAAATATAACTAACTCTTAACTCAATAAATTAATCAAAGTGTTATGTTTATTATATAAGGAGAATTGAAGTTGATGACTAATGATTCATATTATTAACATGATTTATGAAAAGTATGTGTTTTCTAATTTAGTTCTAGTTCTAGCTGATTATGAACACTTAATTACATACCCCAGTTTTTAGATCAAAATTAAACCAATTTGGCACATAAACCATTTTGAACCTGTTTTTGACTTCTTCCTGGAAATTAATTGGACCTAAATCTTCAACTTTGCGGGCTCGCAGAACATCGTACACGGCCACATTGTTGTCAGTGTCTTTGGTTAAAATGTGCCTTTTGTCGTTCAGCACTACAGCCATTTTTATGGCCGCACCTCCTGGTATTAAAGAGATTGGGGTTGTGGGCATGTTTAGTTCTTCCTTGAAATGCTTTTCTGTGGGCAGTTTCCAGCAACGGATATTGGACTCGGAGGTAGACACCTGAGAATGGTTAAATTAAAAAACGGATAATAATAAAAGATTTATCTTTGTAGTAATAATTACCAGATAAATAAATTAAATAAATATTGCAGAATAAAAGAAAATTAAATTTAAAAAAGGAGAAAGTATGTATAAGGCTCATATAATAAAAAAGGTTTATCCCTCTGTATAAAACAAATTATTTAATGTTAGTAGGAAAATTAGGTACTTTCAGATTAACTATAATTTTTAACCGATTTGAGAATATAAATTTCTAATATTGCAATATAAAGAACATGCACAAAAACTGGTTGGGAAGCAAGCATTACATAAAAGTTGAAGTAATAATCAAATCTGCATCTTTATCAAGATAAGTAATTGTAACGTTTGTAATTGATTATCAAAAATATTATAAAGGGTCCGCCAATAGGGACGCGCGAAGTTTGCCGGAAGGGTGCGGTCATGTTGTTCGAGGTAGAGCTGTCAAAGTTGCTGTCATTTGTTCAGTATATAACCCCAAATCACCATGGCAAGTTTGAGTGTCGAGCAGCACGTGCAAATTATTAAATTGTTTTACGAAAATGGGTCCTCAGTTCGAGCAACGTTCCGCGCACTTCGCCCATTTTACGGTCGCGATGATCGGCCTGTAGAGTCGACTATCCGTCGATTGGTGGGCAAATTCGAGCCGACTGGTTCAGTAAACAACCAGCCAATACTGACACGTCGACGAAACGCCCGATCGAACGAAAATATCGCTGCTGTCCTTGAGAGTGTGCGCGAGAACCCGAGGCAGTCCATTTTTTGTCGTGCACAGGAACTTGGCCTTTCGGAGACATCAACTCGCAGAATTTTGCATCTGGATTTGGGCCTGCACCCGTACAAAATCCAATTGACCCAGGAGCTCAAAATAAACGACCACAGACAGCGTCGGGCGTTCGCTGACTGGGCTCTGGAGCAGTTGGAAGCAGACCCCCATTTTGGCCGAAAAATCATCTTCAACGACGAGGCTCATTTCTGGATGAACGGGTATGTGAACAAGCAAAATTGCCGCATTTGGAGTGAGAACAACCCACACGAGGTCCACCAAGTGGCAATGCATCCCCAGAAAGTCACTGTTTGGTGTGGATTTTGGGCCGGCGGCATCATCGGTCCGTACTTTTTCGAGAACGAAGCTGGGGCGGCCATAACCGTCAATGGGGAGCGCTACAGGTCGATGATAACCAACTTCTTTTTGGCCTAAACTGGATGATTTGGACACGGACGACATGTGGTTCCAGCAGGACGGCGCCACGTGCCACACAGCCCATGCCACAATGGACATTCTGCACGAGCGATTTCCGGACATGGTCATCTCGTGTGGAGGCGATATCAACTGGCCACCGAGATCGTGCGATTTAACGCCTTTAGACTTTTTTCTCTGGGGCTATCTCAAGTCGTTGGTCTACGCCAACAAGCCTCTAAACACCGATGACCTCAAAGTCAACATACGCAACGCCATCGCTCAAATTGAGGCCGATATGTGCTCCAGAGTCATCGAAAATTGGACCTCCTGGATCCGGGCTACCAAACGGAGCCGCGGTGGTCATTTGAACGATGTTATCTTCCATACTTAATGGGGTCGAATACCCTTTCGAATGAAAAATAAATTTCGTTTCTACCTCACACACAACTTGTTTTATTCAATTTTAAAGTTCACGCGCCCTTATTGGCGGACCCTATATTACGAATGAAAAAACATACCCAGATTGCTTGGTGATCGGCAGTAAAACACATCCTAAGTATGGGCGCTTCTTCAATACATACAACAACGAATTTGCTTGGATTCTTCAATTCAGTCATGATTACCTTTTTGTCCCGACCTCCAGAAATAACATACTGGAAATTTTCTGTTGCCAGTAACGCCCATACACTATCTGTGTGAACACTAATTGTCTGTATGCATCTAAATAAGAAATGATTTCCATATTAACTTGTATAAGAAAATCAATTCAAGAAAAGTTGTATAGTAATTGAACATATTATTATGGAAAATATGAAAATACTGTATGTTTAGCATTTTGAATTATTTCAGTTTTGCTTGTTTTTACTTGCCTCTGTGCACCTAAACTCCAAACTTTGATTGTACCATCACTGCTGCCTGAAATACAGTGAGATCCATCTCTGGAAACAACCAAGGCTTTCACATTGTCTGTGTGGCCTTTGAGTTTAAATAATTTGCCACAAGTTCTTGGATCCCATAATCTCAAAGCTTTTTCAGTAGATCCACTGACTATTATATTTCCTGGCGGATTCATAGCTAAACTATATATAGATTCCTTGTTTCCTCCAAGGCTCGAAGCTACGGAAATGGTAAAATGAACAAGCCTTATCTGCACATATTATTACACCTAAATTATGGCACACAATTTTATTTATTTATTTTATATTTGATAAAGTTTAATAATATGTCATGACAAGGTGGAAATAAAACCTTTTCCTTATTTAATTTTATGTCAAATATTCAGAAGCTTGTTAACTTAGAATAGAATAGAAAATTCTTGTTTAGTTGGGTACTTACTTGTGACAGTATTGTTACTTGCTGTTAGTGCAGTCAGTGTATTAACATCCCAGAGATAAATTGACTTATCCAGACCTGCGGAAGCAACCTGCTCACGATCTTTAGCATAAGCAAGTGCCTTTACATAATCCTTATGTGTTCTTAGGGTTGACATGCAGAAACCCTTGTGAGCGTTCCACACCTTCACAGTTGTGTCTGAACTAGCAGATATTACTAGAAAAACATCAATTTTACTATTTAAGTAAGTTATTCCAACAAAAAAAGATCATAACTGATGTCAATTTTGATGTTATATTTTTCTTGCCTAAATGTTTACGGGAATTTAAAAACTGTGATAATCAAGAGTTCTTTTATGGACTATACATATGTAAAATACTAAAAACACGTTGGCTTTTGTAAATACGCTATTTATTTGTACATGATTATTTCAGAATAATTGTGTGGTAAGGGGTTAAATCTACAATTAACTAAAAACTTTACTTACAGTTTCTTCCACCACAGCATAAAACTATATCATTGACCCAATCTGTATGATGCTCCATACTTTGGTGGTAACGTTCATGTTCATAGACACGGACAATTGAATCTCTACCGGCCGAATACAACCGGTCCAGGGTGGGATCTACTTGAAGCGCATTAACACCAGACCGATGTCGTTTCTCCTCAGCCTCACATATTACCATGGAAACCTTTATGAGAGAAAAAAACAAAGAATCTAAATTATTTCTTATTCACAAAAAATATCAAAAATTAATCACAATTTTAAAACACAAAATAAAAGTAATATTTTTCATATTGTATTTAATAAGCATAAAAAATATTATTATGATTTTTTAAATTTAAGATTCAAATGAAAATATAATTTTCAAAGTCCTTAACATGATTCCAAACAAGTCTCAAATGGGTCTGTATATACTTTTAATATAGAACTGGTAAGAAAGAATCAATTAATCTTTATTTGTAAATTTAATTAAAATGTTATATTATAGATGCTTTATTATATCATGCACACCAAATTTAACAAGCTTTCAAGGTTTACTTTGATTTACTATTATTGTGCTTGCTAATAGAGAGAGAAAACATACTTATTGTAGATAGTATTACAATATATAATTATAATAATTATTATGTTTTTTCATCCTCATCTTGGCTATCGACTGTAGGTCTTTCAGCCTACAATATCCATAGATAATAAAATAATAAATAATTGGTTATAGTTCTGTTAAGATTTCTTAAGTATATTTTATATGGATATACTTATTTACATCAATATATGTACAAATAAATAAGATCTAGAAGGCATAAGAAAAATGAAACATGATTTATCTAAAATTTAAATAAATGTTTTACCACCCAAGACTTATGGAATGATATATTATTAATAAAGGATAATTAAAACACACAAAAATGCAATCTTATGCCTTATGTTATAGAATACATTTACTGATAGTCTAAAATTCATTACAATAAATTATGTACTACTTGTTTATACAAACAATCTATAAATAAACTTCACAAACAAGATAAGAACGTGTATTTACTGTGCTCATATGCATTTAACACCTGGATTTTGTTAAAATCGAAAAATACATGCATGTAAATTAGATGAGGTAAAATGACAATCAATAGGAGTTCATGTAATAACATACCTGGACTTTCTTGCGGCCTCCTTGGCCACCTGGTTTTAGTGTAGCCATGGATTTGGGTTTATTTACACGCCCGGCATCACTGTTGGTGGTTCAATCAAGCGAATGTAAACAATATCCGATTTAAATTGTAGGTTAAGTAACAGCGAATTTTAACAAACAACGAAATGTCATCAGAGCACTCGATTATATGGATTTAATTTTTATACAGATGTAGGCAACCAACTGTGCAGATCAATACATACTCCGTTATAAATAACGCAAAATATGTTTATATTGTTACCGTTTTCGAACGTTTTGTTTTACAAAATTATATTAATATTTAAGACGTATTTTTAGGACTTATTTTAAATATTATCTTACGTTATTGAATATTTCTCTATGAAGGTATTTGATATGCAACTAAATATACACATCGGGGATATTTCACATTGTTGAATTCTTCTTTAAATTATTCGAATTTCATGAATTTAATTGTGCCGGTTAAATTAATATCATTATGTCATTATATATTTTATATATATTGATCATTTAATTAATATGTAATTAATAAATTTATATAAAATATTTTAGAGCTTGTTTTATGATTATGAAACATGAATTTAGAAAAGAGACTTGAAATCACATATTTAAACAAAAAAAATTTTTTTCAGCAAATCAAATAATAATAAAGCATAAAATATTAAAACAAAACAATTTTAATAAATGCAAAATATTTATCCTATTACGTCGAATAATTGTGGTAAACTTTAAGTACTTTCATGGCTAATAAATATTAATATATAGTGAAACAAGAACAAAACCATCTTCTAGTTATATCACAATCTGTATTATGACGATGAAATAGTGATTGAAAATATAAACAGAATACCCTTTGAAATTCAGAAAATCAATTGAAAATCTGTTTAAAACTAAGCTAAAAATGAAAAAAAACCTTTAAAGTTCGTTTGAAACAATAGACAATTTATAAAAATATATTTAAGATATACTAAGAAAACATTTTAAAAATATACTTTAATAATTCACTTAAAAACTTAAAATACTTATATTTGCTTAAAATAGTTTTACTTAAAAAAACAAAACAAAAACAATAACACACTGAATTGAAAAATTCACTATGTTTTAACCACAAATAAAACATAGTGAATTTTTCAATTCAGTATGGATTACCACGTAGTAACGGTCGCAACCATTCTCTTTATTAATAAACTGTTCATTTATAAATAAAATATATAAGTCCTTTACGTTGTAGAAAATTAACTAATAATTAGAAAAAACACGAAAATATTTCGTAAAATCTACAACAAATGAGTCTTATTAAGACTACAAGAACAAATCACTTTTGAAACAACTACTTCTCTAGGTAATACTTCGACAGACATTGAATAATACAAATTAATTTGCGTGTTACAAATAGTACAACTATTAAAGCAACACTAATTTGAATGAAATTATTTCTGTTGAATAAACTAATAAATGATAAAATGTACTTTAGATTGTTTAATGTAACTATAACATGAAAAATTATGAAAAATGAATTTTAAACTGATTTCATTAAATTATATTAGCAAAAGCAATTAAAAAATCTAGCATTCAAGTTTATAATCATCTGCAGACACGTGTTTCGAACTTTCATTCTTGTGTCAGTTGTGTACATATCTGAGTAAGTTATTTATATTTCATTATATTTATTATCATATTTCATTATATTTATTTTAGTAAGTGTTTTTATTTGTATTTAAAATCAATTTTATAATAAAGCTGTACTGAAGAGAGCGAAAGTTCGAAACACGTGTCTGCAGATGATTATAAACTTGAATGCTAGATTTTTTAATTGCTTTTGCTAATATAATTTAATGAAATCAGTTTAAAATTCATTTTTCATAATTTTTCATGTTATAGTTACATTAAACAATCTAAAGTACATTTTATCATTTATTAGTTTATTCAACAGAAATAATTTCATTCAAATTAGTGTTGCTTTAATAGTTGTACTATTTGTAACACGCAAATTAATTTGTATTATTCAATGTCTGTCGAAGTATTAGCTAGAGAAGTAGTTGTTTCAAATTAATTTGTTTTGTAGTCTTAGTAAGACTCATTGTTGTAGATTCACGAAATGTTTTCGTATTTTTAAATTTATAATTTATAATTCATTTATGAAAAAAAAACAAGACAAAAAAAACATTGAAAACTTTAGATATTTAATTTAAAAAGAAATTTGACAAGAAAATTGTTGAAAATTAATTAAAATAGTTGAAATTGAAATGGATGTTTCTAGACTTTATAATTGGTACCAGTCTTGGCGCTTGCTATTAGTTCTTTTATCTCCATGATTTCATCATTTTGGATATTTACGTTGGAGCTTAGGTAGCTGAAATGCCTAATCTCTTGAAGCTGTAGTTTCCAAATGTCCAATGTCTCCTGCACCCGCTTCGGTTTTTACAAAAGCTTACTTGACTGCTGTCGCTGTTTTGCCCAGAATGTTAAGATCATCCGCATATGCCATTATTTGGACGGACTTGGTTATAGCAGTGTCGTTTAGATTGATTCCTGTCGTTCTCATTACTTGTTCGAGTTCCAGGTCGAAGAGCATTGGGACTAATCCGTCTCCCTGTTTTAGACCTGGGCATAGGTCAAATTCGTCAGTTAGTTGTTCTCCTACTCGTACTCTGCATTTTGTTTTTACCATCGTGGTTTTCACTAGTTCACTCGCTTAGGGGGTACAGTGAAAGCAAGTAGGATAGAGGTAGTGAATGTCAATGTCAAACTCACAGAATTTTTCGTATATCTTTCTGACTGTGTGAATTTAGTCGACCGTAGACCTCCCAAGGTTTAAATCCTGCCTTGTAGGTGTTTTCGGCATATTGTTCAAGTTTGTCCTTGATGATCGTTGTATATATCTTATATGTTGTGCTAAGTAGCGATATTCCCCTATAGTTGTTACACGCGAGTTTGTCTACCTTTTTATGTATATGGTATATGAAGCTGGTGTTCCACTCTTGTGGCATTTCTTCTTTGTTTCAAATTTTAGTTATTAGTTTTTCTTGCCTTTTCCATGATGGCGTTAAAATACGTTCTCTTCTGTTTTCTTACTATTTACTTGATTACTCTTCTGGATTCCTCGAACGAAGAAGATGGCATTCTTCGTTCTTGTCGACCTTTCCAGGTATGCTAGTCTGTCTCTATTCCGGACTTCAAAAGCTTATCTGCATTGTATGTCATGCATGTCATTCGTTTATGGTTGTCTTTGATTTGTATCCTATTGATGATTCTGCCGCTTTAATTATTGTTTCTTTAATCGTTTTCCAGTCGTCCTCGATTTTGGATCGCCTAGTTTTTTCTACGTATAATTTTTTTGTCATTAGGGTTTTTGTTAATCGGTATGCGGCTTCTGTAGTGTACTCTCACTAAATAGTCGTCAAACTCGCAATCTTCCTCTCTATATGTCCTGACGTTTATTATATGTGATGCTCATAATCTATTTGATAGTGCGTTTTTTATCCCTTCTAAAAAATTTAGTGAATGCGCTGACGTTCGGTAGTTCCATTTTGAGCCCTAATACGCATATTTTAACTGTAATGTATTTGCGTTTAGCGCTGTCATTTAATGCGTATATGAGTTTAAAGAGCATGCCCCAAAAAAAACGCATGAGTATGGCGAACCCTCGTTTAAGAGTGAAACGTGTAAATTTGTTATCCAGAATAAAAGTTAAGTTCCCAGTTAATTTGTGTGCATCATTCTTATCCACGCGGTCACGCCGAAGTCCTGTAATGATACACAACATTAACATTAACCAGTTTGAAGTTCAGTATACCTTCTTATTATTATTATTCTAGGCTATTCCTAGTTGATTTTTATTATCATTTCCACTTCGCAAAATCGTGTCGTTCTTTGTATTATAGATACTGCTCTCTTTCCATCTGGTCTCCTGTATTTTTAACTTATATTTTACCATCTCATTTAGAATTTCTCTGAGAGCGCCTGCCTTGTTTAGACTTCTCACGATTCATGTTCCAAATCTTAGTCCCTTATTTAATTTGCTGGGGTCGTCAGCGTCGTTTCTGTTCGGTTTCCGAGGCTAAGGGTCTTAGGTTTCTCAACATTGTGTTTTTCCGCCTAATCCCCTTATCTGAGCGCCATTTCACTCGTACTCCTTAGCCGTTCTCCATATGGATTGGTTACCATATTTCCAGCAGTCTAAACCAGGTTAACCAGTCGCGGAGTTGGATATCGGATTTTCGTAAGAGAGGCTATGCGGCAGTCTCTTCCTGTGCGATTGTCGTGCGGTACGCATGCTCTACCCCATTTGAACCCCATTGGTTAAAAATATTTAAATACATTTTAAAAATATTCCTTAAAGAATATTATATTTAAAAGTTTTTTAACCTTTAGTAATGTTTGTTATCTTGAACGGTTTTGGCACAAAACAACTGCAACATAATAATTATTTAGTAAAATCTAAATCTAGTTTTTTGGGTGATTGAAAATACATGTTCTATTTGTCTCCGCAATTGTATAACAAAAGTGAATTGTGTATTATATAATTTAAAGAGTGCCTTCTGAGAATAAATTGTCATTATGACCTATAATTATTAATATACGGAATAATATGTTGCTTGTTCTTTGATTTTGTCAGTCAAGGATATTGTTTGGAAGGATTCCCCAATTGTCACAAAAAATTTTCAAGAATTGAAATGCTTGAACGTCTTCGAGAAACAGGAAGATTTACTTCTATGAAATTAAATCGTGGGCCTCCTCCTGCGATTTGAACAAATCAGATGGAGGAAGATATTTTAAACATAGTGCAAAAAAATCTGCGTTTACACAACTCACATACCTACGCAGACGAAAATCTCCCATGCTATAAAGAAACGAAGAAACGACAATATCAATGTGAATTTAAAATCAATGTTTGGGTAGAATAATAACCGTCTAAATGGAGAAAATTATTTAGACTTTCTGCAAAACGGTTTTATAGATTTAATTGAGGATTTGTCGTTAGATTTAAAAAGAGATATGTGGTTTCTACATGATGAAGTACCGCCACATTTTCATTTAATTATTAGAAAGTACCTAAATAATACCTATAGAAACCCATGGACAGGGAGCTCTAAAGTCTAAGGTTTATTCCAGTAGAATAGACAGTAAAGAAGATCTTTGGCACAAAATACTAAATGGAACAGAATCTATTAGAAATGATAAAGAGATATTACAAAGAGTACGTTTTAATTGCTTGCGAAAAAATAATCTGGAAAAAGAAAATTAATGAATATCTGAAAACCTTCCCCAATCTAGTCTTAAAATAATTAAATTACCAACTTAGGATAAAAAAACAAATTACCCAAACTTTATTGCTAGTACAAAAGCCGGGCAATAAGTTCAGACCCATATTATCAAATATTAGATCTCCCTCATATAATATAGCTAAATGGTTAGTGGAACAATTTAGTAAAGTAACAATAAAAAACGACCTTACAATCCAGAACTTTAAAGAATTAACAAAGAATCTCACCGAGCGTAAAAATAATGGTGAGGACAACCTGGTAATTAAACATATAAATGGAGTACCAAAAATAAATACCCTAGCAAATAAAAACAGTAAGCATTCAAAAAACCCATCAAAGCAAAGACACTAAACGATTTAAAAATTTATTACCAAAATGTAGGTATGTAGGTATGAGCACTAAAATTAATAAATTTTCAATTGCAACCCAATTATCGGAGTATGATATCATCATTATCACGGAAACCTGGTTTCAAGAAGGTATCGATCGTTCATCTATCACAAAAGCGACAAGCAGGATGGAGGTGGTGTGCTGATAGGTGTTAGAAAACATTTGAATGCGATGTCTCTTTCTTATGCTATGGGGGAAGTGGAGCAGGTTTTCGTTCATATAAAGTTAAAAACAATAAGTATCATAGTAGGTGCAGTGTACATTCCGCCAAATTCCGGTCATACTACATATGAAAATCATTGTGCAACAGTTGAATTGTTACATGAAAATTAAAGTGATGCAACATTTGTGCTTTGTGGCGACTATAACTTACCAGATGCTAAATGGTCTAATGTTGCATTTGGAGTATTGGATGACAATGTTAATGAAAATTACCCTTCACGTATAATTGCTGACTCTTTCGCCTTTCTCAATATGTTTCAAGTAAATACTATTCCGAACAGTCGAGGCAGGCTATTGGACTTGTTTTTCTGTTCATGTATTAAGATAGGCACGAATGAGTCATTGGACCCTCTTTGCAATAATAGCGTCCATCATATTACATATGACTTATTATTTAAATGTGATTATGAACGCGCTAGTCTGGATATTGATAATGTTGTCTATGATTTCAAATCAGCTAATTATGCAGACATTAATTTAAATTTAAATAGTATAAATTGGCACGAAACATTTAGGGAGAATCTGAAGTTAAACGATTGTGTGACTCAATTTTATAATATAATTTATGATCTAATGGAGCGTCATGTGCCACGCAAGAGAATCAAAATCAAGAAGTATCCTGTATGGTTCAATAGGGAACTTATCTCTTTAATAAAGAAAAAAAAAGAGGCTCATGCTATCTATAAAAATTCGGGCGAGTGGGAATGTTATAGAAAATTCTATGACATTTGTAGCCAATGTAAACATCTAAATAAAAGGCTCCAATCGTCTTATTTCTCAGATATTGAATTAAATATAAAGTCACAACCTAAATATTTTTGGGAATAAAAACTTGTAAAAAGGAAAATAGCTTACCGATTAGTATGAAATATGAGGATAATATTAGTGATAATGGTCATGACATGGTAAATCTCTTTGCAGATTTTTTTGAATCAGTATATGTACAATATAATAATGTAGTTAAAAACCGTGACAGACAAGTTTATAATGATGTAGGTAATACATTCTCAATATCCTTAGAGGAAGTTTTTGCGGCAATAAAAAATCTAAATAATTCAGTATGTCCTGGACCAGATATGGTACCCAATTATTTTTTATCAAATTGCCAAGTTCCTGATCAATTGAAAATCAGTTACATTACACCTTTACACAAAAATGGGGAGCGCAGTGAGGTAATTAATTATAGGGAGTGTGCAATATCCAAGCAGCTTTTTAATATGAGCAAACACATAATTATAAATGAGCAGCATGGGTTCTATGAGGGAAGGTCGACTAGTACAAATCTGATAACCCTCTCGTCTTATCTTTCAGATGCCTTGGAAAATAATAAACAAGTCGAAGTCGTATATACAGACTTTTCCAAGGCGTTTGATAGAGTGAAGCAGTGTTTTAATTGATAAACTTATAATCCTAGGTTTCCCACACAGTGTAATCGACTGGCTTAAAAGTTTTATAACGAATAGGCTTCAGCACGTAAGGTACAAGGAATACATCTCCAGAGCGATATCGGTGACCTCTGGGGTCCCTCAGCGATCTCACTGTGGACCGATTTTGTTTCTCTTGTTTGTTAATGATTTGTAAACTATATAAAAAATTGTCGACTCCTATTATATGCTAACGACGTTAAGTTATTCAGAATAGTTGACTCACTTCATGACGCGAGTCATTTACAAGCCGATTTAGTTCATTTAGACAACTGATGCAAGGATAATGACCTCCTTTTAAACACTTTTAAATGCTACAGTATGTCTTTTACTAGAAAACTTGCATCAATAAAGATTGGGTTTACTATCGCTGACGTACCTCTTCAGTCAAGAACTGAAATTAAAGATCTGGGAGTAGTGCTCGATGGACTTTTCATAATCATGCCTTGACTGTTGCAAGGAAAGCACTAAAATCGTTGGGATTTATTAATAGATTTTCTGGTCAGTTCTCAGTTGACACATTTAGAATATTATATCTAAGTCTAGTACGCTCGAAACTAGAATATGCGTCACCTCATTATGAGAATTGGTTGTATCACATAGAAAAGGTGCAAAACAAATTCCTACGAATTGTAGCATTTAAAATGGGTATACCCCGTGCCCTAATAAAATATGATCATATTCTGCATAAACTTCAGCTACCAACACTAAAATCCCGTAGATGCTTCAATGATATGTTGTTTTTGTACAAACTTGTACACGGAAAAATATCATGTCCAGAACTATTAGCAAAACTAAATATTTATTTTAAACCAGGGGGTTGTAACACACGTTCCAACTATCTGTTCAGGCTGCAAACTGTAACAAAAACATATTGCATGAATAATCCTATGTATAGAATTCATAAAATCGCAAATAATCTAATTAATAATACTAATTTCTGTTTGCTTCACTCTTCTTTGGATGTATTCAAGAGGCGACTAAGGTCACTTGTTACTGACGTACACTCCAGCTAAGTTGCTTTATCACTATTAGGGCTAAGCGCATGCGTATATGTAAATATTGACTATATATGGTGTCAAATAATTATATAATTTATACTACTTTTATTAGATTCTAAGATGTATATGTTTAAGCGTATATTGTATCGTATTTTATAAAGTGTTTATAATATGTTTTTTTTTGTATCTTAAAGGGAGTAATCCCGTAAATAAATAAATAAATAAATAAATAAACTGCATTTAACTAACAAAGCTCTTAAAATATATTAAACTGAAACCTAACCAAATACTCATCTTCCTTGACGTAGAATCTTTATTCCCGAATATCCCCATTAAATTCACTTAAAACATCCTTGAACAATTAATAATCAACAACACTATACCTTCCGAAATTTCTACCGAATACGTAAGATTAATACAATTAGTCATGGATTGCACTGCTTTCGCTTTTAACAATAATTACTACAAAAACAAACTTTTGGTACAGCTATGGGGAACCCCCTCTTACCTTTACTTGCTAATATATTCCTGAACCATTTAGAATCCCAAGCCCAACATTCAATCCCAGATTTCCCTAAAAATTGGTATAGGTAGGTAGATGACATTTTCGCGATAATAGATGATACTTTAAATGTTGACGATTTTGTAAATGCAATCAATAATTTATCTGATAACATTTCACATACAAACTAGAAATCATTGGCAAACTACCCTTTTTAGACATCGTATATGTCGAAATAATGATAATAGATTACGTTTTAAGATTTTTACCTACGCGTACATTAAATTATATTCAAGCCTAATCAATTGTCCCATTTAAATATAAACTGTCGGTATTTAACAATATGATTAACAGAGCAATATCAATTCCCTTCTCCGAAAATGTTAGGAGACAAGAACTAGATTTTATAATTGAAATGGAATGTTCACTAGAATACAACCAGAAAACCATGAAAATGAAAAAATCACTCAGTTTATTAATTACTTCACTTTTTTATTAAGTTAAGTAAGGAATGAACTAAGTGTTATTTTATTTTCAAAACACTTCACTTAAACTTAAATCATCAATAGTCAAAAAACCATATTAAAACTTATTAATAAACACATACACAAACATTATTTGAAGATGGCCACATGACTAGAACAGTCAGAATCTAACATAAATAATGAAATATATACCAGATTCTCGCACGTCCCCAAATTCGAAAAAGTAAATAAACTTTGCAAATAATTTAACCTTAATCCAGATTTTTACACAAATTCAAAATTAAAGAACCATTTAGGAAACACCTTTTGTGTAGAAATAATCTTGAGCAGTGTGGTATATATTCCATTGAATGTTCAAATTGCGACCAATTATAAATAGGATAAACGAAAAGAAATTTAGAAATTAGGTTCGAGGAACACATGCACCGCCTAAAATCGATGAACCCCGAAAAATTAGTGGTCGCAGAACACCGCCTCGCCACAGCACACAAATTTTAAAATTATTAGAAAAATCAAGTAACCGCAATTTAAATATATAAGTATGTAAGCAATTCACATGATAAAAAAACGGAAACTCAATTTTGACTTAACTCCACTTAGTAATATACTGTTGGATTTAATTCCTATGCCAGCACCCAACAAAAGAGATTACCTGTTATTTCAAGTAGGCAAATAGAAGAGGAATAAAGAATTTCAAAAATTTGCGTCTTGAGGATTCTGAAGAAACGTAAATTCCATCTTTACATAATTCGAAAAAGACACCATTTGAACCTTGAGGATTTCGAACGAAGATTAGAATTTTGTAATTGGTACAAAGCAAGATGTTTAAAGACTCCGAATTTATACCTCGACATTATTTGGACCAACGAGGCATACATAAGCTCTGCGGGAATATTTAATAGTCACAATGTCCATTATTGGGCCGATTCTAACTCTCATGGACTGTTGATGTTATGACATAAGGTCGATTTGGTTTTAGTGTTTGGTGTGCTCTACTGAAAAACAAATTATAATTGAGAACTATTAGAACAAATTGCCCTTAGTTCAAGGGGAACATTTATATTTTCAACTAAGGTTCGTCTCCCCATATTTTTTTGAATGGGAAGTATAGGCTTGGGATATATCATTTGAAAGGTAATTATTTTTCAATTTTAATGCAAAAATTAACATTACAAAAAATAAAACAAGTAGATTTCTAAGGCGAAGATCGATAGAATGGCCAACAAGATCACCCGATCTTACACCATTGGACTTCTTCTATAAGGAGATGTGAAGAGTACTGTATACAAAAGTGTACCGCGTGATTTATATGACTTAAAACAACGCATCACGCTTGCGATTAGGTCCCTGATATGTTAAATAGTTAGAAGAAACTTTTATTTAAGACTAGGATGTTGTCAAGATGTTCGCGGTGAGTATTTTAAAGATATACTGCATTGACATTCGTTTTTGTTTGGTTTTTTACATTATGAACAATATTGAGTGCATTGGAAAGAATTTTAGTATTGAAATGATTTTATTTTATTAATGTTAATTTTTGCAATAAAATTGAAAACAGTAGCATTTTTGAATAGTGAATGATCTTTCAAAAGTTATATTACAAGCCCACACTTTCCATTTAAAAAATTGGTTGTTATAACTGTCATCCGAAAGGGGTTGAAGGTAGGGATCACATTTTCACCTTGAAGAATGTCAATTTATAATTTAAATTTGACGTGTATCGGGATTTTCTATAAATATGTACAGTAACCGAAATAATGAATTTATTCCATTTGGCTTTTCCACCCTGCATATAAACTATCGTGTATTAATATTTAATTATACAAACTGAAGATAAAGTTGGAAAAGAAATTAGCATATAAAAATATAGTATATCAAAAGTCAAATATGGTTCTCTAACAAAATCTACTATAAATGATGTAGATAATGATTTTTAAGAGACTTAGTACTTTAGGCTAGAGAATAATTGGTGTGAATAACATATTTGATGCAAGCTAAACATCCTGGGTAAATTCTTCTTTGAACACCCCAATAAGAAAGAACTTCCTGTGAGGATAAGTTGAATTGATACGAATTAAAGAAACTAATGAAAATATTGTAGACTTCTATCTTATACAGGGTCTATTATAAAAGTAATGCACACTTTCTGAAAAAATATATTTTTTTATTACTCTCCGTGTCTTTGATACACGCGCGCAACCCGTGTTTCTTTTAGCTTCAGGTAAAAGGCTCAAAATGGATGCTTCCTCGGCTGTGAGAAAAAACAATGAGCATTAAGTTTCGCTGCTCTGCCTTTTCTATTCTGGGTCGTGCTTGAAGGCCTCTTGAAGCATCTTCAATGTATACTAAGTGACATAGAAATCCGAACACCCAGTAAAAATCATTTTATTTTGATAAAATTTTATATTTAGGCTTATCTTGGTGAAAAGAAAAAAAACTAATAAAGTTTTCGTTTTTTATTCAACTTGTTTATTTATTGGTGTACAATGAAAAATTAAACATTTTTGCCGTAGTAACGATTATAATTTTTTACTGAGTGTTCTAAGCTTTTGTTGTTATCTTTTACAATGCCTAAGGTGCAAAGACGCGCAATTTTTCATCAACTTTCTGAGTTTGATAGAGAGCGGATAATTGGACTTAGAGAGGCTGCACTTTTTTTTCGAGAAATTAGGGACAGGATGCACAGAAGTTTAGATATTTATTTATTTTTAAAAGGAAGGGTGTTGGAAGGAATTGCGGGTTTGGGATGGTGAATGATTTTTGAGAGAAATTGTCTTAGGCAAGTTGACCATTCAGACACATCAAAATTTTTATATTAAATATTCCATATATATGAGAATGAGGGACACACACACACAAACATCCATGGGTCCCGGACGGCGAATTCTTCCTTAGAAAAATCTACCGCCCGGCTGGGATTCGAACCCAGGCCCGTGTGGCCCGTGAGCAGGCACTCTACCCACTAGGCTAGGTTCAAAAGATCTAAAAATGCATGCGTACATGTTTTAATTAACACAAGAGTTGAAGCCTGCTGATCATGGAAAGAGACATCGATTTGCTCAGTGGGTCTTGACTAGACAAGCGGAGAACAGTAACTAAAAATAATAATTTTCTCAGATGAGCCGCACCCACCCAGAGGGTACGTCAATAAACAGAGGAGTGATCAGCCCTTACTTTTTTATGAGGGAGATGCCATCACTGTGAACGGTGACCGTTACAGAAACATGCGTTCTGATTGGTTTTTAATGACGATTTTTGGTTTCAACAAGATGGTATGACATTCCATACATTAAACAATTGCTCTTCTGAATAAAAAGGGTTATTAACATCGAGAACTTCAATGAAGCATTGCTCTTTGCCTCGCGGCCTTGGGTTGTCATATGAAGGATATAATTTTTCATACATAAATGTGTTTATAAAAGAAAATTACATTTTCAATTATTTTTGTATGTAACAGTTTACAGCCAAATTCGCACTGGGTGCTTCCTTTTACCGCTGAGCATCGACGAAATCGTTTCGAGTGGTGTAGAGAACGATTGATGTGAGACCAGGAATGGAATGATATAGTGTTTAGTGGTGAATCTAGATTCTGTTTAGGGATGCATGATGGCCGGGAAAGAGTCAGAGAGTGGAGAAAGCAGAAATCCAAAATTTTTCATCGAAAGGCACGTTAATCACACTGTTATGGGGTGCCATTGCTTATGGCTCTAGGTGACATCTAATTTAGAACCTCTTCTCCTACCCTATCTCAGACATAGCCAAATCCAACTTTTCAGCAAGATAATGTTTGTCCACATATTGCAAGAGCCACAATGAACTTCTTTGAGCACGCTGAAATCAATTTGTTGCCCTGGCCACCGAGGTCACCGAGGTCACCGGATTTATCTCCAATTGAGCATGATGAGACACCTTAATTTGCAGCAAAAAATTGGCCACAGAAAAAGAAAATATGAATTATATCTTGAATGAAATAATACTTAGTTTTTTTCACTAATTATATAATAATATTAAGTTCGTTTAGTCAGTTAATAATTAATTTAAGTATTGTAAATAACCAAATATTGCTTGTCAATTACACGTGATTACTCCCATTTAGGGCTTTGTTTATTTTAAGTCCATCCTTAAGCTTTAAATTAGGTTTCTTATTACCTCCGTGAAATATCTTAAAATTATTTGCTTTTATGGATTGGTTATAATTTATACATTGTTTTGAAATGTATGTACATTGTGTATTATCTAAGATTCACATTTATGCTCTAATAACCTAGTATGAAAAAATAATATCAATTTTGACACAACTATAGTTTCGACCTTTGCAGGTCATTATCAAGTGTTGAATGAAGAAGAATACAGGGTGTTAACAATTTATAGGTGAGGTATGAATATTTAATGAACCTATTTAGGACTGAGAAGATTTATTACAATGGATTAACTAAATATGATTAAGTGCGGTATTGTGGTGCAGAGCGGATTAAGGTGCGGTGTTTTCAGAAGAGGTATATGTCATTATAAGAGCTTAAATAATGGCGAAGAAATTAAATCCGTCTGCTCATTAAGCAGATTAGAATTAATATTCTTACTTTGGCGGTATATCTCTAATGACTCCAAAAGATTAAGCCTTTGGCCTTTATTGCAAAAATGTAAAAATTTTAAATTATCCATATGTAGAAATGAATGATTACATTCTAAGATATGATTTGAAAAAGAACTTGTTGTATGTCTATGTCTGAATGCTCTATAATGTTAATTGTATCTCTTTTCAAAACTCCTACCTGTCTGTCCTACATATGTGCTGTTACATTCGGAACATGAAATTTGGTATACTCCCGATTTTTTAATAGATTGAATTTTGTCTTTCGCGTTAAAAAGTATATTTAAAAGTTTGCTCGCTGGTCTAAATGCAATTTGATGATTTTGTTTTTTGAAAATATTTGATATTTTATTTGTTACGTGCCCAAAATAAGAGAATGGATAGTTTCTTTTTCTCTTCCATTCTCCTTAATAATTCTCCTTAATAATCAAAAATCACATCACCAGAAGTTAGTTAAAATTACAAATAATCATCAAAAATTTATTAATCTTTCCAGTACGATATTTAGTGAGACAGAAACTTCATTTTTATCTCAAAACCCAAATTACAGCCCACATATTCAATATAAACAAGAGAAGCCCACAATTATAGTAGACTCAGAGTTAGCCCTGAAAACCATTTCCGAACCCCTTATCCCTCAAGCCCAAATTAATATTTTAATATCCTTAAAAAACACACCGACAGAAAACCAACCGATAGAAAAATTATTAAGTCTATAAAATCAAAAATTTCAAAGAACTCCCTTATTGTCACTAAAGCCGACAAATCCAACTCAATAGTAATTTTAGAAAAACAAAGTTATTTAGATAAAATGTACGCCTTCATAACAGCCGAAAATTTAACAATTTAAAAAAAGACCCAACAGCAATCTTTCAAAATCAAATTAAAAGTTTACTGTCCAACATTAATATAATCTTTTCCAAATTAGAAAAATTCCAAATTGTCAACAAAAATCCTCTAGCACCTCGTCTTTATGGACTTATAAAAATTCATAAACCCAATCATCCAATTCGGCCAGTAGTTTCATATATCAACACTCCCACAAGAGTTTTAGCAATTAAAATTAATCATTTTTTTTTTTAATTTACAAATTTCACTTCTCAATATTCTGCCAAAAATTCCCTTGAACTATCCCAAAAACTAAAATCCATTACTACACCCAAGAACTCAAAATTAGTTTCCTTTGACGTTAGTAGTATGTTTTCTAATATTCCCACAGGTGAATGCCTTCAAATAGCACATACTCTTTTAGATAAATCTAACACTAATCCCGTTGTAAAAACAGAATTATTAGACGCATTAGAACTTTCATTAAACCAAAATTACTTGCAATTTGACAATAAATATTTCCAATAAACTAACGGATTAGCGATTTTATCTCCTCTCAGTCCTTTGTTAGCAGAAGATTTTATGTCAAATATTGAGGAAAAAATTTTCAGTTCATATTTCACAAAAACACACATTTCATTTTGGTTTAGATACCTAGATGATGTTATCGCATGTTTTAGTGGTACATCACGCCAGTTAGATCATTTTTTAAACTTAATCAATAGTGTTCACCCTAAAATAAAATTCACAGTAGAGAGAGAAACCGACAATAAAATCAATCTTTTGGACCTTACATTAATTCATCAGAATAATACAATTAAATTTGAAATATTTAGAAAACCTACTAACGTCAACTCTACTATTCCTTACAATTCAAATCATTCTCTATCTCATAAGTTAGCTGCATTTCACTGAATGATACATAGAACATTCATAATTCCTCTATCTGATTCAAGTAGAACCACAGAACTAGACAAAATTATATCAATAGCAACGGAGAATGATTTCCCAGTTAATCTTATTCAAAATTTAATTCACAAAAAACTATACAAATCAACCAGGACTCATATTTATCCAAATATTGTAGACCGAACAAACACACAATTTATAACATTCACTTATTTTGGGCACGTAACAAATAAAATATCAAATATTTTCAAAAAACAAAATCATCAAATTGCATTTAGACCAGCGAGCAAACTTTCAAATATACTTTTTAATGCGAAAGACAAAATTCAATTTATTAAAAAATCGGGAGTATACCAAATTTCATGTTCCGAATGTAACAGCATATATTAGGAGAGACAGGTAGGAGTTTTGAAAAGAGATACAATGAACATTATAGAGCATTCAGACATAGACATACAACAAGTTCTTTTTCAAATCATATCTTAGAATGTAACCATTCATTTCCATATATGGATAATTTAAAATTTTTACATTTTTGCAATAAAGGCCAAAGGCTTAATCTTTTGGAGTCATTAGAGATATTGTAATAAATCTTCTCAGTCCTAAGTAGGTCCATGAAAAATTCATACCTCACCCATAAATTGTTAACACCCTGTATTCTTCTTCATTCAACACTTGATAATGATCTGCAAAGGTCGAAACTATAGTTGTGTCAAAATTGATAATATATTGTAAACTTTGTGTATATTATACAATAAATAGTGGTATTAAAACTTTTTTTGAAGTTATACAATTTATTTACACTATCAAATTACATGCATTATACATAATATTTTATATATATATATAGGTATACATATACACAAAAAAAATAAAATAGCATTAATTTGTAGTTGGCTTTTTTGGTGTTTCTCCCTCGGTCTTCACCTCGAGAATCTGGGCCATCTGATCCATCTCGGGCTATTGGTATTGAGGGATTTATGTGTTGTTCTCTGTTTCTTCAATTTATATTTTGTCATTCAGGAGTAAGTTTTTGATCTTTAATTTATAAGCCGGGTATTTAAGACTCCGGATTTCTACATTTAGGTTGTTAAATTGTTTGGTAGTCTCTGTTGTTAAGAGCTGTGTATATTGTTTTTTTGTGAATTTTTCAGTCCTTATGTCAGATTTTCTTCTTGTCTTATAGTCGTGTACTTCTTTATTTATAGTGAGTGATATATTTGTCTTTATAAGATTATTTTTAATTTTATATATGAAGAGTAGGTTGTTTAATGTTATGAGGTTTTTTATGTTTAATTCCTGGGTCTTTTTATATAGTTCTACGGTACTAGTTCTTTTATCTAATTTGTAAAGGTTTTTTAGCATTTTATTTTGTTGTATCTGTATTTTTGTCATATTTTTTTTTGTTGTGTTTCCCCAGATGTTACATAGGTAATTATTTTTTGAAGTAAACAGGGCATGATATATTGATTTTTTTGCGGTTGAAGGTACGTAACTACGTATTTTGTCGATTGCTGCCAAAGTTTTAGTATTTTGTTGGAGTAGTTTGTTGATGTGCGCGTTCCATTTAAGATTGGATTGGATTTTTAGTCCCAAGTAATCTACTTCTTTGATTTGTTTGATGTCCTTTCCTTTTATTGTTATTTTAAGGTCTGGTAGTAGGAATTTTTCATTAAACACCATGTAAGTTGTTTTATCTTCGTTGATTGTTAGAAGGTTGTTAAAGTACCAAGTTTCTAATAGTGTTAAATCATTATTGATCTTTTCTTGGATTTCGGTATAGTTTTTTCCGTTATATATAATGCAGGTATCATCTGCATATATATATGGTTTGCCATTTAGATCTAGTTCTAACATATCATTGGTGTACATTATGTATAGTGTTGGTGGTAGTATACCTCCTTATGGTATTCCATATTCTGAGAACATCGGTATGCTCTCCTCATTTTAAATTTTTGTTAGTAGTAGTAGTAGTGTTAGGCTATCGACCACGTGGTCCTTCCGCCATGTGACATTTGTGTATTTGTGTGTGTGTAAATGAGCTTGTTACTTTAAAGGATCGCCCCCGTCACTCTAAAGCACCATTAATTGTATCCCAATGGTGAATGGTACCGGTCACCCATCCGACTACTGACCCGAATCAACGTTGCTGCACGTCGGTTCGGGGCCGTAACCGATGCGCCACCACCGGCGTGTAATTTTTGTTATTTGAGGTCTGTTTGTTAGATAAGTCTTTATAAGTTGTATGTCTTTTTGATCCCTGATTCCCATGGCCTTTAGTTTTTCTGTTAGTTTGCTTTTTGAAACTGTATCGAAGGCCTTCTTCATATCAATGTAAATCCCCACTACTTTTTCTTTTTCTTGTAGATTCGTTTTGATTTGGTTTATTAAGTCATATGCTGTCGATGCTGTTCCTGAGTGCTTTTGAAATGCGTATTGTTGTTGATGGATAATTTTGTGCATATTTAGGTGATCAGTTGTTTGACTTTGTAAGACCTTTTCTAGTATTTTATTTAAGTTAGAGAGAAGTGAAATAGGTCTATAGTTTTCCGGACTTGTTTTGTCACCTTTTTTGTGTATTGGGATTATTATTGTTTTTTTCATGTATTCGGGGTATATTATTTCTGTTATAACTTTATTTATTAATTTTACTAATATATTTGTAAGAATTACATTATTTTGTTTTATTAGTTTATTTGAGATCTTGTCAAATCTAGAAGTTTTATATTCATTTAGATCCATAATTATGTTGTTAATTTCTTTATAGTTAGTTAGTCGGAAGGTAAATGTAGGTATGGGTTTTTCGTTACTGTTGTTGTTGAAATTTTATGTGTATTTTTAATTTGTTCATCTGCTAATTGTTTTCCAATGTTTGTAAAGTAATAGTTTATTTCGTTTGCTATTTCTTTTGTGTTTTTGGTAAGAGTTCCATTTCTTGTTCTAATTTCTCCAATTCCTTTTTCCTCATTTTCTTTTGTTTTTATTTGTTTGTTTATTAGCTTCCATAGGTTTTTTGTGTTGTGTTTGTTATTTTCGAACTGTCTTTTATAGTATTGAGTTTTATCCTTTTTATGATTTTTGTAGTTTCTTTTTTATGTCTGTAATATTCTTCTTTTATATTTTCCTTTGTCGGATTTTTATTATATTTCTTCTGTAGTTGATTTCTCTTGTTGATTTTCTTTATTATTTCTTTATTAATCCAAGGATTTTGTTTTCTTCTTTTTATCTGTGTGGTTCTTTGGTTACTTCGAATGATATTTTCTAGAGTAATTGATAATTGTTAAAAATTATTTATTTTATTTATATTCGTGTTTGCATTGGTCGTAGTAAAAACTTAAAAATTATTTTCATTTAACTTTTTTAAAATGAACTACCACATAGTAACGGTCGCTACCATCATTTTCATTACTTCTTTTATCCTCTAAACTCCACACTTTTTTAAACTATCAGGCTGTCCGGAAAGCTTGTGCGCTATTTTTAAGGAAAATTGAAACTCAGCTCATTTAAATGTTGGTATACATTTATTAAATTATGTAGGTACCATTCTGTTCCACAACCTTTCTCCATGTTCCACGCAACTTGAGAATTCTATTCTTTCAGAACCTCTCAGGTTTTTCGGCAAAAAATTTGTCTAAATAAGTTTTTATCTCAACCGAAGAGTTGAAATTTTCCCATTAAGGGAATTTTGTTATCAGAAAAGGTGGAAAACAACCCAACAATTTTTGTCGAGTTGTCAAGGACGTAAGAGGCCGGACATTGTCCTGGTCCTGATATTTTCATTTCTACAGTGAATTGAATTTTGAGATTTTTAAAGTTTAAATATTTTTCAAATTAATTTACTTGACGATTTATAGCAGTTCATATACATAACATACGATATTAATTTCAAAATAAAATATTATCATTAACTGTGAAGTTCAATAAAAAAATGGTCTTATTTTTTTATTATTGAAAACTTAAGATAAATGATTGTTTCCAAGATAACTCCTTTTTATTTTTATATTAATCTCATATATATGGAAACCTTAACTTGCATACTCCATACGATTGCAATAAGTATTTGAATTTGTCACTTATTAAACAAATTTTCTTCTCTAGTATTCAGATGTAGTAATTGTAATATCAAAAAATTAATGTAATGTATGACATATTTTAACAATAATTATTTGCTGAATTCTTAGGTTTTGAAACATATTTTTAATATTTAAATCTTGGGAGGATTCCGAAAGCGACAAAAATATTTTAATTGTCATTAATAAAAAGCGTGTCCATTAATAGAAAACAGCTTTCGTGATTTATGTTAATTCCATCATTATATTAGATTATATATTATTGATTATTGTGTGAAGTCAATAATCTAGATATATTTTCGGACATTGTATTAATCTTTAGATACCTTGAACTATTCTATGACATTTTTTGATACTTGATATATGGATTTTTCAAGGCAATAGCAAAGCTAACCTTTTTGATAACTTTGCATGCAGTTAATTTGGATTTCTAATTAAGTCTAGCTATTACAAGCCAGAAGTTTTATTTTAGATATGATCAGTACATTATTTGTATTAATGTTATGTTTTCCGATGTTAGCAAATGTTTTGTACTCTTTGATAAATCATAAAAATTGCGCATAGTTTTTAAATATCAAATCCTGGAGACTATATCTTCAGCTTCATTATCTTTCTTACAATTACTGAATGCGTTTCATAGTAAAGTTTAAACATTATTTTAAGATATTAGATTGCTACAGTCTAATATAACCATCTGCTTTATTAACATATGAAGCGTATTCAAGAGTAGATTTTTTATCTAACTGTCAAGTTAACTTTTACATTCAGTCTGTTGAAATACCTGGTTTTAAAGTAATATTTATTGTTTTTTAGTTGTGAAATGCACATTTTCATATGGATCTAGTAAAATAGAATCATTATATTCTTGTCATCGGGCACTGTAAAAATATGCCAATATACTTTTTATTCAATTAACCCACTTTACCCATATTCCCAATAGTATAACCGATATGGGGTATCCGTATCGCCGTCAATTAAATCCTCGTGTGTAACGAATTTCGCATTCCGCCAGGACCGCGTAATAAAATTTGCGGGTTTTAACGAGCAAGCGAAGCGGACAAAAAAAAAATTTTTTTCAACTCGCGAACCGTTCTGATGATGCGGACCTGATGGAGCTCGGCGCAGAATTAATTGCCTTTCGATTTAATTGAATTAGGCGGGAGCGGCACGTTCTCGCTGTATAATTTAGTGATAATCAGTGTTATCCAGCCCGTCGCCGCCACACGAATTAATTCGTGTGTGCATGATACGATATTGTGGGTACATGGCAGCATTCCACTTCCAACATCCACATACAGCGGAATCGTAAATCACGGGGGGAACGGTTCGTGCCAGCGGCAGAAGCACCGCCACTAGAGCACTGGGCCAACTCTAATCAAAACTCGGTTCAATTCGCAACAAAATGTAAATGCAAGAAAACGGAAACGCAGACGCGATCGATTCCGAGCCCGAGAGACCCCAAAATGCGCGAGGGTCGCTTTAAATTCGCAGTCGACTCGACTCGACTCTCCATGACTAAATTTGTATTAAACATCACTGCAGCTAATTACCAATATTCGGTCACTATAAGAAATTATATTTTCATCATGTAATACTGAATTATTATATGGCTATAATAAAATTTATTAGTTTTTGAAGAAAATACAATGCACTAGGTGGCGAATCGGTTACGGCCCCTAACTGACGTGCAGCAACGTTGGTTCGGGTCAGTAGTTGGATGGGTGACCGGTACCATTCACCATTGGGATACAATTAATGGTGCTTTAGAGTGACGGAAGCGATCCTTTAAAGTAACAAGCTCATTTACACACATACAAATAATCGAATTGGCTATTTATTCAGATTGTTTTGCCAAATCACCATGGATGGCTTTAGGGTTCAACAACATGTGCATATGATAAAATTGTTTTATCAAAATGGGTTTTCTGTTCGGGCAACGTTCCGCGTGCTTCGCCCATGTTACGGTAGCCATAATCGTCCTACCGAGAGTACTATTCGTAATGTGGTGGACGAATTTGAGTCCACTGGTTCAGTAAATAATGAACCAACACCTATACGACGACGAAATCTGCCGAAAACATCGTCGGTGTTCATGAGAGTATGAAAAAGAATCCGAAGTAATCGATTTCGCGTCGCTCACAAGAACTCAGCCTTTCGCAGACCACAACTTCAAATGACTTAGGAGCTGAAGGTAAACAACCATAGACAAAGACGTGCGTTCGCTAATTGGGCCAAATTGTCGAATTTGGTACGATACCAATCTTTTATTTTATGGACCAGAAACCTCTCTTATAGATTAATGAATATCTACCTCAAACCTGTCACTCTATGGATGATGTTCAGATTCAATTGCACACATTTTTTTCGGAGTCGGAGAAGCTACAGGGTAATGTTTTAATGCATCTGCAATAAACAATATTTTTACAGACTGGAATTTTACAGTTGTTTCAAATAATGCTTCAAAAAAAAAAAAAAAAAATGCAATTTGTGATAATTTAAATATATGTCATCCCTGTGTAGTCAAAACATTAAACTTATGTGTGACAGATTGTTCCAACGCGTATGTGTCCGTACAGCATCTAATAAAGAAGTGCAAGTTAATAGTAGGATACATCAAACATAGTATTGTAGCATCAGAAAAATTAATGATAATGCAAAATAAAAAGAAACAACATATGTTGAAACAAAGCGGGATGTAACAACAAGGTGAAAATCTACTTTGTTGATGACGATTATTACTAATCAAGAACACTCAATCTGTAGTATTTTCTTCACTATATAAGAATTGGGCGGTGAAAAATATAATTCTGTCGGCTTAACTGTACCACTCGAAAGAGATTTGAACTATTTTGTTGAACAAAAAAAGCTAGTAACGGCTGCTGGAATTGCAATACAAAATTCTTTACCACTATCTATAAAGTGAAGACTTACAAAATTCCTCTTCTTTCTGCAATATCAACATATTTGGGTCTACTATTTAAGAAGAAGGCGTTTGGTGATCTAAGTCACGCCAAAGAAGCGAATATCGAATTTTAAAGTGTTCTCTCTAATATATTTAAAAATAATATAAATGACATGGACAAACACTAACAATGATGATTTTTGAGCACACTTTCTTAAGAAAAATCTGCATCAAAAGCAATAAAAAATTTTACAAATCGACAAATCGACAGATTTGAAAAACGATTAGATTTTTGGAATAAAAACAATAATAGATTTCTAGAACTATTAGAACTTTACCTAAGCAATTTTAAATTTAAATCATATATTATGACCAGCTCGATCTGTTTGATACTTCTGCTTGTCGATTCTTGAGATAATCGGTCTTGCCCATCACTAAATAAAACCAACATACTTTATACCGAAAACTGATCGAGCGAATCGATGTTCTAACACTCTTACCTTTTCGAACACTGTAAACTGTGCGAGCTGCTTGATATTTTGAAGCCACTCGAGAAGATCGAACATTTCAAGATGATCGAGCAGATCGTTCATTAGCAAGCATCAAGTACTCGATTTTTTGTTTGGCCGAACTTGCTCATCACTACTATGCACTTATACTATACACATGTACCCAAAACATTGACTAACAAAATCTCTTGAGACACAGCTCCCAAGTACAGACACACATACACATAAAACACGCTTTGTTGACAAATAAAAACACATGAATTAACTCAATTCTGTAATTCAATTCTCCTTGGTTGACCATTGAATGACCTTGAAAACCCTTAAATGAATTATTATTGGGTGAGTTCAAATACTAGTAGCCTCGAAATGCCCTAAATAACCTTGAATGGTTATTATGTGATCTTGAGTAGCTATCTTGAATGACCTTAAATGATCATTGGATGACCTTATTGGAATTGATGACCTTAATGAACTTTAAAGGGCTGTTAGAAACAACAACATTTTTAGAAATTACCATTTGGATTGGCATGGACACTGCCATAGTTTAGTTAAATCACTTTATAAATCGTGTTAACAAATAAGGATCTATCTTGACACCTGGCCAACTTAGAAAGTTTTACTTCGCCACTACAATAGCGATTATTATACGGTTTATGTTTTTGGGGAAGTTCTAGTTTTTCGCAATCGGTTTTTATAGCTCAAAACGCATAATTAGATGCATTGCTAACATTCCACCAAAAACTTCATGCAAAACTTTGAAGTAAGTTTAATATATTGCCTCTTCCATGCCTAAATATATTTGAACTTTGCTTGTATACATACAAATCAGGAGTAAACATTACAGCATAGATATCCCACAAGGCATAACGATTATATATACATTCCAGATTATCGAATAAACTTAAAAAGTAACTCTTCTGAAATACTTGGAGCTAAAATATTTAATAAATTACCAAGTATTATTACTAATGAAGGTTTAAATTAAATTACACTTTGTTTGTTTCACAATTTTTCTATATTTACTCGACTAGTTTCGCTTTTTAAGGTATTATCAAGAGAATTTAATTTAAACCTTCATTAGTAATAGTTTAAAATGTTTCACCAAGTGATAAATGAGAAAGTGATTCAAGGAATTACCAAGCAATATAAAGAATAACCTAAATTCATATTCCTTTAAATAATTTGAATTGATTTGAACAGACGATCTTTGTAGGCGACCTCTCCCGTTCTGTAATTGGCCTCTTATTGGTCTCTCGTCGTCTTCATCAAGAAACCGAATGCCGCCATCGGCATACGAAGTCCAAGAAGCTAATTCTTGAGTTTAGTGCGTTAGGTTTGAAGTGTTCGAAGGTTGTCACTCTCCTGGAGCTGAAAAGCTAAATGGCAGGATCGAACACAGTGCCTTCTTCTCCCGAAGGATGCATGTCCAAAAGGGTTGGTGGTTTGTTTCAGGATGAGACTAAATAATCTTAAAGAACTTCTAAATACTTTCGAGTAATCGTTTTTTTGACCTTGAGTGTCATTTCAACAGGAATCGACTTTTCATGTTTTTTATCATCTTCTCCACAATATTCAGTTCCGTAATATAAAAATCCATACAGTTTATTGTCAAAAATTAAAAACAAATTATTAAATAACTTTGAATGACCATCGGATGTCCTTAAATAATCTTGTAGAAACTACAAATACAAATATTGAGTGTTATTGAAAAGTATTTCAGCGGTATAAGAGTAAATAAGTACTTTACTAAGGATATTTTTTTCTTGCGTACAGCGACAGATCAGGATTAACATTTTTAGTTTCCAAATAAGGGAAGAAAGGGGGGCGTTGCTTAAGAAATTTTAAAATACAACTTTAATTTTAAGCTTATATTAAGCTTTTGATAACATGTCATTGGTCGTAATTGGGTACTGAATCGGAGCAGTATCGCTATATAAAATGAATTAACTTAATTATGTAATTCAAATGACCTTAATTTACAATTGAATGACCTTAAGTAACCTTAAATGATTTTAAATTATCATTGAATGGGACTAAACAACTTTTAATTGTCCTAAATACCACTTAGTCGCTGAATGACCCCGATTAACCTTAAATAGCCGTTATTTAATCTTGAATAGTTATCGAATTAATTTAAATGATATTAAATTATGGTTGGGTAACCTTAAATAATCATTAATTAATCTTGGATGAACATTGGGTGATCTTCAATAACCGAGTGATCCTCAATTACATTGAATGACCGTTAGGTGACCTTGAATGATCAACATGTGACTTTATGATTTTAGGTAATTGCTGAATGACTAAATAATAATCATCTTGTATGCTCAATGAATAAACTCAAATGATCTTGAATGTTCTTAAATAACGTTTCATTACCTTAACCGTTGAATGATTATTGGTTGTCCCTAATGCCTTTTATGATGTTGAATTATTATTTAAAATTACAAGATGGACTTCGATATGGGCTAAGAATAATAATATTAATATCTGGTAAATAAATACCACAAATTTCACAGTCTTTATCTACGGAAAGATGTTCAATATTTAACTGTTCATATTTATAGATGTTCCTAAATAACTTTGAACAGCCGTTAGTGGCCTTAAATGATCATTATCTGACCTATGATTTTGGATGATTTCTGATTAATATGACCTTAAATGATCTTGCATGCTCATCGAATAAATGCAAATGACCTAAGATTAGCCTTAAATAACTTTTAATTATCGTTAGGAGATTACTCGAGATCATATAAAGGTAGAATTATTCAAAATGATATTGAATTATCGTTGAATGACCTTCAATAACCTTAAATTATTGTTAATTGATCTTGATTACATGTGGGATGATCTTAAATAATTTTGCATAACCTTGAATAACCGTAGAATGGATTTTAATGATCATTTGATGGCCCTAATGTCTTATATGATTTTGAATAATCGTTGAATTAACTTTAAATAGTCATTAGGTGACCTTGAATGATCATCATGTGATTTTGGATGATTGTTGAATAATCTTAAATTTGTAATCTTTAATTTGTAATTTTTACCTTAACCTTTTTGTATATTAGTGGAATAGACTCAAATGAACGTCTAATGAGCTCAGATTAGCATCGAATAACTTTAAATAACTTTTAATGATAAATTATTTTAAATGATCGTTAGATTGCCTTAAATAACCTTGAAAGTGACCTTAAATTAAAAAAAAATATTTTTGATGTTTCCTAAATAACATTAAATAATTTTAAAAGATCATCGGATGACCTTAAATAATCTTTAATAACCGATACATATCTTTTAGTGATCACTTTATGACCTGATCTTTTCCAAATGATTCGTTTCTATAATTTTTTCACCCATATAGTTTACATGTGCGTTACGTTCACATTCCCTGGGCTTAAAAATTGCGTGCCCGTCGGACAATCTCGAATGGCCGTTGAATGACCTTGAATGATCATTGGATGACCTTAATGTCTTACATGATTTTGAATAATCGATTAATGTCCCTAAATAACTTTTAATGACCTTGAATGATTATCATGTAACCTTATATGATTTTGGATGATGGTTGAATGATCTTAAATAATAATCAGATGATCTGAAATAATCTTGTATGTTTGTCAAATAAATTCAAATAAATGTCTAATGACCTCAGATTACCATTGGGTAACTTTAAATAACGTTTAATAGCATACATTATTTTAAATGATCGTTAGATTATCTTAAATACCTTTTAATTATCATTAGGTGACATTAAATGATCGCCGGATAATCTTAAATGATTTTTGATGATTGCTGAATGACCTTAAATAATTTTAAGAGATCATCGGATGACCTTAAATAATCTTAAATAACCGATAAATATCTTTTAGTGGTCATTTTATGACCTAAAGTGATATTTAAAAATGTTACACTTTTTATGTTATTTTTATTGTATTTTCAAAATGATTCGTTTCTATAATTTTTAAACCCGTACAGTTTGTACATATGTGCGTTATATTTAAACTCTCTGGGCTTAAACATTGCTTGCCCGTAGGATAACCTCGAATGACCTTCAATTAAATGGCTTTAAAGTCTTATATGATTTTGAATAATCGTTGGATGTCTCCAAATAACTTTAAATGGCCATTAGGTGACCTTGAATGATTATCATGTGACCTTGAATGACCAACCTGTGACCTTATATGATTTTGGACGATTGTTGAACTATCTTAAATAATAATCAAATGACCTGAAATAATCCTAATAAACTCAAATGACCTAAGATTGGCCTTAAATAACTTTAAATTGTCGTTAGGTGATTACTCGAGATCATATAACGGTAGAATTATTCAAAATGATATTGAGTTATCGTTGAATGACATAAAATATCCTTAAATTATCGTTAATCTTAAATAACCGTTGAAATGTTTTTTAATGAACATTGGTCATAATGTCTTATATAATTTTGATGTCACTAAATAACTTTGAATGGCTCTTGGGTGACCTTAAATGATCATTATGTGATCTTATATGATTTTGGATGATTGCTGAATGATCTTAAATTTGTAATTGGATGACCTTAAATAATTTTTAGGAATCAGCACAAATGAACATCTAATGACCTCAGATTAGCATTGAATAACTTTAAATACGTTTAATGACATAAATTATTTTAAATGATCTTTAGATTGAATTAAATAACTTTGAATTACCGTTAGGTGACTTTAAATGACCGTCGGATGACCTTAAATTATTTTTGATGATTGCTGAATGACCTTAAATAATTTTAAAAGACCATCAGATGACTTTAAATAATCTTGAATGACCGATAAATATCTTTTAGTGATCAAAAATGTTAGACTTTTATGATATTTTTGTTATCTTTTCCAAATGATTCGTTTCTAACCATACAGTTTAAAAATATGTGTGTTATGTTTAAACTCTCTGTGCTTATAAATCATAGAATTCTCACTAAGAAGACAATTGTATAATCCACAAAACGGTAAACAACCATATCTTCAATTTTAACGGCTAGAAACAAACTTTTGGCATACGCAAGTATCGATATAAATTTAAAGAAAAAATAATTTAATCAAATCTGTTATTTAAGTGACCTTGATTGCCCATTATAATGATCACTGGATTCCCTTATACTGTCTTAAATATCTTGGATGAAAATTAAATGAATATAAATGAACTTGAACGTTCGTTGGATGACTTTGAAAAATACGTTTGTTGGATGTTGTTAAATGAACTTGAATTAAATTTAAATAAATGCTGTTTGTTTTTAAATAAAACAAAAACTGTTGGATGTTCTTGAATGAAAATTGAATGACCTAATATGAACTTAAATAATCCTTTGATGACTTTTAATAATCTCAAATAATCGTTCAAGGACTTCGACCATTTTGTTAAATGGTGTATTTTCGTATGAATGAATCAAAGACTTCTTTTTATATGAACGTTAAATTAAATTAAAACAAACAGGTGATATAAGTAGATAGAGCGCTGAGAGTTTTTTGCAGCTTGTGATGACCTAAGTTATATATTTTTATCTTATATTATATATTTTATCTTTCATTGAATTTCCATTTAAATTATTGTTTCTATGCAATCAACAGTCAAATCAAATTCGATCTATTTTGGATCACATCATCGAAAAGGAAAATTTAGTGCTACGCTTTAGACAGTATTATACGTATATAGAAAACAGTAACATAATTCGGTACACAATTTAATTTTCTGCTAGGTAGGTTTTTCTGGTAGGTATAGCATCTATTCCATACTATTTCAAGAAGTTTAGAAAACTTACACAATTCTGGAATTATTCTCTTCAATTATAACTTCCCAATCTAAAATATTTATTATATATTGTATTAAATAACTAAATGTATTTCAAAATTTTACATTTAGAATTTTCGTTAGCAGTCGTTTACTTTGTGCGTTTCTTGAACACGTCAAAGGAAATCAATGAAATCTCGATTTTTTCGAAAACAACAGTTGCTGAGGCTCTTAAACTAAACCCGTGCTATTTTCTATTTCCTGCACTTAGGACAACGCGTATCTGTAATGTCGCGGCCCTTTTGTCATTTCATCCCTTTGTGGTCGGCAAGGCGATGTAATTGTTATAAATAGAGAATGAGGTAATAAAGCGTGAGGCAGCCCCCGAGGGGCTGAAAGAGGGCGCACGTGCCACATGTGTACGGTTAATTATGAAAATTGGGATCGCCCTAAGACAGAAGCGACCTTTCGTAGAAGGAAGTGCCGATGTGAGGAGGAAGGAAATAAGATGGTGCGGGAAGGGTATGTAACTTACACCTAAGCCGGTAAGGGCACGTCGTAGTGCAATATGGTGTCTTCACGCCACGATGGGCACACTCTACTCTGCTGGGCCATCTGACACGGTTAAGGGTGCACTGCACACCTGTCTTCGACACACACACTCACAAACACAAACACACTTCACCGCTCACGAATTCTTCATTTATCTAACGTATATATTTTAACTGACGTTTGTTATAATTTATGCTTATATTTTATTTGATTTAGATTAGGTAATTAATTATTTAATTATGGCCAATAAATTTTTGGGTGTCCCCTGACTACATATTTCATGGAACAAGACAAGATTATTGAATACAACTTATCTATATCAAAAGTTTGCGGTTATGTCGAAATTTTATTTATAACAATTAAACGCTACATTCGATCAAGCTGAAATTTGGTGTAGTTGATTATCATAAAAAAATAACCTAAAAGATGTGTTGTATATCTTTTAGGTTATTTTTTTTAGATAATTCTAATATTATAAACTAATCCTCATTGTAACGTTCTTCCCATAATCTTTTCTCATTTCTGTTTTTTCTCTTTTGTTAAACTTAAATAATATTAATTATAGTATTTTATTGCTTAAGTATTAGGTATTGCATTAGGATTAGTTTTACAATTTTTTTATGTCTGACGAGTGTAAAAACTTAATGTTTGTAACACAATAAAGAATCTACCTATCTATTATAGCAAATGAAGAAAAACTTTCGCCCAGAATACAAAATACAACAGAATATGTTAGAAATGATAGAGATATATACATGGAACATAACAATTGGGAACTGGCGTGTTTTTTTTTAAATTAATTTAAAATGAACTTTATATGTTTCATAATAAGTTAAATAAAACAAAACAGATAAAATATCCTAAAGGGGTAAAAAAAAAATTATAAAATTTAAAGTTGGCGCGAAATCGCCAGAATGCAGATGGCGGGTTCGTGACGCATTTGTTCACGTTGTGATCTGTTACGAACTTTCATATCAGTTCATTGAGCATTAAAAGAATCGTTGGAGCTACAGTTGAGAATAAAATAAGTGTATTTTGTGACTCTACATTTATTATTGATCCTAATTTATATACAATGGAAGACATAGGTCCCAGCACTTCGACTTACTATAAATATTGTTTAGTGCCACGCTGTGTAAACACCGAACAAAATATTTATATCGTTACCAAATTCAGCTAATAATAAACAGCTTAAAAGAAGAAAAATGTGGTTAAAAGCAATGAGGCGAAATTATAAAGATATCTCAAACAAATCAAATGGTTTCGTTTGTGAGGATCATTTTAAAGTAAGTATTAAATCGGTTACGAACTGACTGAGTGGTGCTAAATTTAGAATCAAATTAATTAATTTGCTATTACAGTTAATTTTATTTGATGATAAATTTAGCTCTGCTTTTTGAAACCGTGCATAATACACATTAATTTAATATGTATAGTTAGAAGAAGACATGGATAACTACATAAAATGGAAGTTGGTTGGTGGATATATAAAAATGAAGGAAAATATTGTTCCACATATCTTCCAATGTCAGGCTGACAGAAAACGATCTTTGCCACTACCACAAAGAAAAGGCTCAAGCAAGAGGGCTCGAACGGAAATGGTTGGACAATTATTAAAAAATGCAGAATTTCAGGATTCCATTCAAGAGCAAGAAAAGACTCAGGATAATCAAATAAGTGAAGATGTGTCAATTAAAGTTTCTTCACCGCATAATGATATCCAAGAAACATCTGTTATTAGTGCGTCGATATGTGAGAAAAGTTGTCAAACAGATGTAATGTGTTCTACAATTGGTATTCAAACTAGACCAATAAACTTTAAAAATCGATATATTCAAACAGACAATGTCGGTGATTTAAAGAAGGTAACAAGTGTAGCTTGCTCACCTATTAAAATAAAACCGATAAAGAAATTTACAAGTACAAGCATGTCTCCTTTATTAAAAAGTGGATCCTCTTCTAGCATTACAAGTGTTTCTGAATATTGTCAGTGCAGTGGTTCATCATCGAGCCCTAGTCGTGTCTTGATTGAAAATAGAATTAGTTCGATTTGTATTGAACATAGTTTGTATTTGTATAAAAAAGTGTAGAATTTATTTAGGAATACCAACTGACTGTTATTTTATAATTATATTATTAGTAAAAACTACAAAACGGCAAATACAAGACATTTACATAACTTTAAGAAAAATTAGAAGTAACCTAACTTTAGATGAAATAGCTAATGATTTCGGAATTTCTCACAGTCAAGCTGCAAAATCCTTTCGGAACACAGTCCCCCAAATTAGTTTTTGTTTGAATGCATATATTTTTTGGCCAGAAAGACAAAAAATTAAACAACTTCTGCCATTAGCATTTCGTGCAAATTATTATAATGTTTAAAGTATTATTAATTGTTTTGAAATAGAAATTGGAAAGCCTAATGGTTCCATAAAGCAAGCAGCTACTTGGTCAGAATATAAAAAGGCAAATACTTTTAAATACTTAATATCGATTACACCGAGTGGTTTTATTAACTTTATTTCAAAAGGTTTTGGAGGGCGTACAACTGATGTTACAGCCGTTAAAAGATAGGATTACTTAGAAACATTAAAACCAAATTGTTTAGTGATGGCAGATCGCGGTTTTAAACAAATCGATGCAATATTACATCAGAAAAATTGCATTTTAATCAGACCGCCATCTGCAAAAGCAGGTGTAAAGAGTTCTAAAGCAGAGGTGTTGGAAACCAAGAGAATTGCATCATTGCGTATTCATGTAGAAAGGGTTATCAGAAGAGTACGGGAATACAAAATATTAAAACCTCATGTTTGTGTGAATAATAAACTTATAAAATATCTAGACTACATGGTGATTATTGCATGTGGTTTAATAAATTTACAATCAAAAATAATAGAATTATAAATATGTTTATTGTTAGTTTTAATACATTTAATAAAGTAAATTTAAAAATATAAAATAGTTTCTAATAATCTAGAAAAAATCATTGCTTCCCAAAATATCTTTGCCTTTCCTACTAATATATACATGAATTAATTTTCATCGTAATTAATTTTAATTATTGTTATTTTGTTGTTGGTTTCGAATGAAGGATCTGCAACGCATAAATAACCAACTTTGAAATTTAACATTAACATTTGTAAATGTAATTGTGCTTTGCATTTAGGAGATATGTGACCGTTTTTTAACAAATAATCATTTACAGTTTTTAAAGACGATGGACATTTAATTTCAAACACTGCATTATTTGATATACCATCGGGTGAAGCACCAAATTCTGGATGCTGGTTATTTAATATTAATCCGCACTTTTTTATTTTAATATTTAATTGTTTTCCCACTTGTTTTCGAACATTATCTTCCAAATATAATCCTCGCTTCATTGCCTTTGTCTGAAACATTTTGGAAACACCAATTACACTTTTCACTAAAACACCATCACTAGTATTAAAGAATGCTGCGGAATATATTATTGAAGCTGTAATCCTTCCATAACGAAGTTCAAACCACAGTTTATTTGAACTTTGTTCAATTGCTCATTAATTGCAGTCTCGAAAAATTTTAAAAATTCCTTGCAACTATGTTCCCCATGAGTATTTATAAAACGATGCAATAATAAATGCATACTTAAATTATTAGGTTCATCTCCAGTTTCTGTGTCATCAAAATAATTTAAAATTTGTACCGAACATTTTAATTCTCTCCCACTTTTAATCGTTTCTTCAAAAAAATGTTTCATCTGCTGGTCGGTTATATACGATTTAGGTACAATACCAAAATTTTCTGTCGTAACAGTTTCATTTGCAGCACCTGTTAATTTTGGTTTTTTCCAGTAGCATTCAATTTCAGTTGGTGCTGGCTGGGTACTTTTACGATGTGCCCACATTAAAAATGCAAGTGCGGGTTTACTTCCTCCTTCGGAAGCCGAACAATCCAAACATTTCACTTCCTGAATTTTTTCCTCTTTTTCACAAACCACTAACTTAACTTTATAATTAGAGGCCCTAATTCTATGTTCGGGGCAAATTTGTCCAAGAATGGTACATGTATTTCCTGTTCTTTTAATTTGCACATAACCAATTGCAGTATTGATGTAGGAGTCCCTCATTGATCTAAAATAATTATAAGTTTATTAAATTAGTCACACATACAATGTTATATTGTCGCAGAAGGGACAGTTTTAATTGTTTGTTGTTCTTAAATTTTTAGGTTAACTATTAGGAATGGGTAAATAAGTTTTGTGGACAATATAATTGTATATATTCTCTTCGTTTATCATAATTAATATCAATTAAAATATATTATGTAAATGTTAAATAGGTACACAAATCTGCTTTTAATCCACGAATTTCTGCGGCATTATAACAATCATTATGATTGATAAATTCTATTAACATATACGTGTCGATATTCGGCAAATTATCACTGTATGCTTTAAAAAACTCGGTATTTTCCATTATTTAAAAATAACACAAGGATTTAACAAATAAAATGTGAATGAACGACGTCTAAATACTGCATATAAATCGTATGATAAACAATGACGTCACGCGATCTTCGGTCAACTTCGTGGCGAGGTCGGAAAATTTAAAAATATTATAAAGTGCATTTGTTAAATAAATAAACAAATATTTATAAAGAAAAAATATATAAACTGAGATAAATCATTATTAGCAATCATAATACCATAAATTTATTGATATAAAATTTGTATGCGTGTACCCAATTGTTTTCCTTTACTTAATTTAAATATTGAGTCTATTCTCCAAATAGCAGTAGTTACGGTTTTTTAAGTAATAAATTTCCTATATACAGATAATATATAATTTAGACAAGGTTCGAGGTTAACATATAATGTCAACTTTGAACGTTTCTAATACCAAGGTCTCTTTTATATGATAACTTTATAATTTAGATCTTAAATATCATTGGATAATTAATGCCCAAAAAAATTATTATTTTTTCTGAGCATTAAAACTCTCAAGAACCTAACACGTATCAATTTTCTAATCAATATTTCCCTGTATAACCATCATTACGTCGAAAGGAAAGAAAAAAAAAATTGAAACGCAATTACCGCGTCCGAGTTTATTGGTTTCGATCGCTGGATTTCATAATTTACGCGTTCAATAAAATTTGTCGACGGTGCGGATTTTGAATGGACGGCCGACTCGGTCAAATTGCATGAATTAAGCAGAACACCGTTTTCGCACTGATTATGCGACCGCTTCCATTTTTTTTATTGCAGACCCGTAATTTTAATAATTCAGAATCGACAGGTTGTTTCGCGGAATTCGATTATGAAACTGCAAGCTGGCGAATCCTTAATCGTCAGGTATATCATGCCATTCGCAGCTTGTTTAGTAAAATAAAATAATTTTACCGCTATTAACTATGAAAGGGGAAATGCAAAACAATTGATTTTCTGTACCACGGTTATTGACCAGCGGGCTTGAAATCTTTTATTTTTCCTACTCTATTTCTTCTTGTGTTTTTAATAAATATACACATTTTTGTTAAATGTTGATTGGGTCCAGTATATATGCCCCGAACGATGTAAATCATTTTACTGATTGGAGGGTGGTGTACTCTATACCCACTCACCATCATGTATATGTAATAACTTTATGTCTGATGGGTGGGCAGTCTTTAAATAGCTAATCTAGTTTAGACTTAAATTTTCATTTTGTTTTTTTTTTACTTTAAGGGTTTGATTGTTTTTAGCAGCAAAATCATCGACGATTAGCAATTAAAGTTATCATGTATGTGGATTCTATCCACCCTCCAATCAGTAAAACATAAGCGAGGGTTTTAATTAAAAGTTGTAAAACGTATATAAACATAATATTATTGCAAATTTTAAAAGATTTATTCAAACAAATTTTTCAAATAATTTCTGATGATGTTTTACTGATTGGAGAGTGGGATAGAGGCCCCCCACCCAGGACATTTAATTTTTACGTCATAATTCTCCTTTATTCGCTCGCTAGCGCGTTGGATGATGGATCGTACATGATTATGGATTTCGTCCATTTCATGTCGCTCACATAGTCTTCCCCTCCCAAATCTTCTCCTGGAGGGCAATCGAATTTTAAACACATGAAAGTCGTAGCTCTCGACCCATGACGATGCTCGCTGGAATCTGCCCGGTTGTTTTATGTATAGCCGGTCGGTGGACATGTTGGTCCCAATCTCTTTGATGGCCAGACACTACTTTTGATAAATAGCGATTTCTGTTCCTATCAATTCCTTCCACCATACCATCTGATTGTGGATGTAGAGCTGTTGTCCTCGTCTTATGAATCTTAAGGATTTTGCACACCTCTTGAAAAAGATTGGATTCGAAATTTCTTCCGTGGTTAGAATGTAGGTTCAAGGGAACGCCGAAATGACAAATCCATTCCTTAATTAATACTTCAGTGATTGTTGAAGCCTCTTGGTTTGGTAACGCGTAGGCATCTACCTATTTACTGAAGTAATCCATTACTACAATGATGTATTTATTTCCTTGGCGACACTCGGGGAATGGTCCAGCAACATCAATTGTGATTCGTTCAATAGGACTACCAACGTTGTACTGACGCATAGGTGCTTTCCTTCGTCGATGTGGACCGATACTTGCTGCACAAAACACACATTTCTTGCATAATTCTCTGACGTCTACTTTACAGTTCATCCAGTAGAATTTCTCCCGAAGTTTGTTTAAAGTCTTTGTCATACCCAGGTGGCCACTGGAAGATACATTATGAATCTCTTCTATCACTTCAGGTATTCTAAACTTTGGAATTAAAATCTGCCTTCGTTCTTTGCGACCTTTTGAATCTTTGAATATGTGTTTAAGCAGTCCCTTATTTAGTACAAGAGAATCCCACTGAGCCCAGTATGACTTCAATTCGAGCGAATATTTTGAGACTTCCTCCCATGTTGGCCTGGTACCATGTCCTCAGTAGCTTTAGAACTAGGTCGCCCTCTTGATTCTTCCGGATTTCTTTCAAATTCCAATAATCGCTTTCTATAGCCGTTCGGAGTACTTGATTTTCCTTTGATTCTGCGTTGTTACAGTGCTTGCAATTTTCTGTGCATGGCCTTCGCGACAAATTATCTTAATTCCTGTGGATCGCTCCAGCGTTCAGTGTCAAAGTCAAACTCCTAAAGACTTTCCAACCATCTTGCGACTTGTCCTTCCGGGTTTTTGAATTGAAGAAGCCATTTAAGAGCAGCATGATCTGTTCTCGGTAAGATTTTCCTTCCATATAAATATTAATAGAAGTGTTCTACTGACTTGACTACTGCAAGAAACTCTTTCCTCGTTACGCAGTAGTTCCGCTCCGGCTTGGATAAAGTGTTGCTAAAATAGCTGCTCACTTTTTCCAGTCCATCCTGTATTTGTGATAGAACAGCTCCAATTCCCACATTGCTTGCATCGGTATCTAAATCCCGTTCTTCCAGCTGAATTTTTAATTCAGCCACTTTTGCGTCCGTTATTGTAACGCCATTTTGTTTGCAATTTTTTACACCCCACACCTGACACCAATGTATCGTTCTCACACGTTTTACGGGTGTGAAAATATTTTCAAATGATTTATTTAAATAAATTATTTTATCTACGATCGTACAGAAAGTAGACGCTTTTTGCAACATTTTTCATTGTAAAAGTGGCTTTTTAAAGCACTAGTGCTTTTTTACGTTTTTATTGCACGGTAATGTCAAACTGTTTTTATTGCACAGAAATGTCAAATTTGACAGATGAATATTATAGCACAAATTTTCGACGAAAAACTTATTTTTCTATTAATTGATACAAATAACTAATAAACTATAAATAAAATATATAATACAAACGAAATGGCAGATTTAAGAACTCTGAAGATTTCATTTAATGCAAGTCGAAGCACAATAACGCGAACATTTTTTCCATAAATAATAATGGCGGCCGACATTTGTGCAACTTGTTTACTGGTTGCTAAGTAACGCTTTCATTAGTGCACTGCGGGTAAAATATGTTTTCATTGATTGAATTATTGAAATGACATTAAAATATTACTCATAAGAATATATTCTTTGAAATCCTTTACGATCGAAGATAAAATTTTGTAAGGCACACGTGTAAAAAGTTTCTTTATTGCACTCCTGGCTTTAAAAAAACTCGCTCGTTCCTCGCTCGTGTTTTTAAACGCCAGTTCGTGCAATAAAGCAACACTTTTTACACTTGTACCTTAAATAACTATATTATAACGTCTTCTTATTATCTGACCTTATTTATCTGTCACTTATTGTTTTTCCGATCCAGTCGTCGCGTCGATGTCGCACCCTTTCTCCCTACGCGACTCGCGGCAGTATGCAGATGATATAAAACTGTACAGAATTATAATTAAAGCATCTGATTGCATAGTAGTAGCTACCAATTAATATAAATTATCTACGTGGTGTATCCAAAATGGCCTCACAATTAACACTTCAAAGTATCGTATTCTAAATTACGAAAGGTCACATTCCTAATTATTATAAAATTATACACTTGGCAGTAAAGTAAATCAAAAGAGATACACATTTCAAAGACCTAGGGATACTCTTCGATGAAAAATTATCATTTAATTCTTATGCGCAAAACGTAGTTGTTGACTGTTGTAAATTTCAGGTGTTTATAATATGTAATTATCGCAAATTTAAACGTACTAAAGCAGCTATTACGATTTATGATTCGTTCATTATAAGTAAATTAATTATTACGTGAAATATGTAAATATGTTGGAAAAAGGTTCAAAAACGCTTCCTAGATATTTATATTGTATTAGGTGTCCAGACTTTACTATTGGCTATGATTACTTGTTTCATGAGTTCAGGATTATATCAATTTTTAACCGATAGATTCAATTCAAATATATGAACTCTATAAACTAATAAACTATTACAGCAACAATAGCATCTTCTCAAACCATGTAATACGTCACTTAATAAGTCCCCGGTCTGACACATTATGGAAACATTGTTGAAAGACCCATTTGATTTTCAGGTAGTACTAATTTTAAAATAGTACTTGTCAAAATTTCATGGGATTCTAACTGTTAGTTTAGAAGTCATTTTAGTTACCACGGTTGTGTAATTTTTAAAACAATGGATACAAAGGAATTTCGTGGACTGTTGGAGCTTAACAGTGACTTGATAAGCATTTTGGGAATTCTGCACCAGGGAAATCAACTATTATTAACTGGTATGCTAAATTTAAGCCCGGTTGTAGAAGCAGTGATGATGCCTAACGCTCAGTCGCCCAAAATCGACAGTTGTTCCAGAAAACATTAAAAATATCCACAAAGAGTTTTAAAAGACCGTAACAAGTTCTGTTAGACAACTGACACCTTGTTGATATCAGAATGTAGTGTCAATTGTAGATGAAAATTTAGGCATGACCAAGTTGCTTTCGTAGTGGGTGCTGCGTTTGCTCATACCGAACCAGAAACAGCAACTCGTTCAAGATTCAGAGCGCTGACTGTAGCTGCTCAAGCAAAATAAAAAAGATTTCTTGCATCGGTATGTGATAATAGATGAAGTATGGATTCACTATTACACACCTGAATCAAATAGATCGTCAATTGAGTGGACAGCAGCTGGTGAAAGTTATGTAAAGTGACCAAAAACTCAAAAGTCGACTGACAAGATTATCAGTATTTTGGGACGCGCATGGAATTTTGTTCATTGACTATCTTGAGAAAGGGAAAACTAACATGGCATTATTGGATCGATTTAGTGCAGAAATCAAGAAAAAACGGCCCCACATGCAAAAGAAAAAGGGCCGTTTCACCAGGACAATGTCCCGTATCACAAGTCAATGAAAACAATGGTTAAGTTGGTTGAATTACGCTTTGAATTTCTTTCCCACCCACCGTACTCTTTAGATTTGGCCCCCAGCGACTACTGGCTTTTTGCAAACATGAAAAAGATGCAGCACCAGGGAAAGAAATTTGGCACAAATGAAGTAGTGATTGCAGAAACTGAAGCTTATTTTGAGAGCAAAGATAAATCGTTTCACATAAAGGGCATCGAAAAGTTAAAGGAGTTTAGGAATGAATATATTACTCTTGAAGGATAGTTGATGAATAATGTGGAATTTCCATAAAATAATTTTTCTTAGTTAGACCGAAGACTTATTGAGTGATGTGTTAGATATATTAATTATACGTATTTCTAGTCGTTGTAATTTTACAACTCCACGCATTAGTGAACATAATTTAGAATGTATCTGTATATATGTATCTAAGTATATATATATAAACATGTTAGTGCAGTGGGGTAAGATCGAAAACGGGAAAGATTTACTGAAAAACCCGCCACTTCAGTCTTGCTCTGAAAATGTCAATGCACGGTTCGCTGTGGTCTAAGCTGTTCATATATATTGGTTATTTCTTCTGACATTTTCTTTCAATACTTATACAAAAAATTAGATCTGAAATTATTCGAAATTACGTTAGGAAAACAAATCCACCGTATAAATGCATTTAACGCTAGTAAAAATTTAAAATAAAAAAAAATCAGCACCATAATGGATCATTTAAAGGAAAACATGGCATCATACATAAATGACTTGGCAGAGCAACTGCTATTTCAAAAGAACATGAACAACAGATAACTAATTGTCTCGTGACAATGAAAAAAATATGGGTTTGGGGAGTCGAGAAAAAAGGTGTTTGAATTAGGCAGTTTATTAAAGAAAACAAACTCAAAACTCCGTTCAACGATCTCCTTGGAGAAGATTGGTTTCTAGGATTTAAAAAGAGGCATAATTTAACGGCAAGTAGTAGACGTCGTCAGTAAACAAGGTTGCAATGCCTCTAGGATTCAACAATATTTTACGTTATTGGGAAAAGAACTAGGATTAGAAAGAACTAGGATTAGAAAACACGCCTTCCAGTATTTAGAACGAGTCTAGTTTTTACACTGACTAAAGTGGTTGGTAGTAAAAACATGCCTTCCACACGAGTAATAAGTGCTCCTTGAAGAAACAACATAACAGTTCTACTAGTATCGTTTTCAGGTGAAAAAGTTCCATCACTGAATATTTCTAAAGAAAAAAATATCAATGGGTTGCCCCAGAGAAAACTGTCTTTCCTGGAACCACGTATGCCGCGACTGCCAATTGTTGGATGGAATCAACTGTATTTCAAAATTATTTTGAAAAGCAATTTTTGAAATCTATTTATTCAATATATGATGGGCATTCTACCCATATTAGTATCAAATTAATAGAAAAAGCTCATGAATCAAATGTTATCATTCTAAAACTTCCACTGCATACAAGCCACGTACTCCAACCTTTAGACCTAAGTCTAACCATTAAGTCAACCTGGGATCAAAAATTGTGGCAAAGAAAAAATATTGGAATAAAGTTTTCAAAAAACAGCTCTCTGTAATGATTGGAGATATTTGGCGCGTTTTAAACCCGGAATAATTATGAATGATTTCAAGAGAACGAGCAATTATCCATTTTCAGGGAATATCGTTCCAGACTCTATATTCACTGCCATTGCCTTGAAAGAATGGCAAGAAACAAACGACAAAGATCCTTCTAAAATGAATGAGGAACTATCTATTATCGAAGAAGCCGCTTGTCATCCACTTATAATTCCTTTCGACTACGCGGCTACTCCAGTTGAGGAAACTATTAGCTTCATTGAAGAAAGACATAATGAAATGTTACCACAATCTTCAAGAAAATGTTCTCCTTATCTGTGATAGTCCTTAACCAACAACATTATGTTGTTAAAGTAACGTTTGAAAATATATTATTGGAAACTGTAAAGACACGCGTTAAATCAAACATTTAAAAGAAAAAAAGAGTTGGAAGAAAAGTGAAGTGATTACATCAGAAGAAGTAGTGAATAAATTAATTACTGACCCCAAAAAATAAAAATCCAAAAATACAAACTTGTAGTGTTTGCTAAAAATATTATGATCCTTTGTATGGTATAAACTTCTTTCTCTACGGAAGTAAAAAATAATTTCTTTAAAAGTGTGTAATATTTAAACCAATCAACTTATTTTAATGCAGTAAATTGTTTTTTGTAAATGTTTTATGAATTATTCCGATTTTGCCTCAGAAAACATTAAGATACATTTCAATTGGTTTTAAATAGCCTTTTACGAATTTGCCCCGAATGCGGGGAAAGTTTGCTGTTGTTTATGCGAGATTTGTCGCTTGCTTGAATATGTGTACAATTCTGGCCTTTTTCCAAAATTCGAAAAAACGTCTAATTTTTTTAAATTAAATTAAACATAAATGTTGCAATACCACACGTGTATACTTTACAATAAATTTGAATACCATCCTTTTGATTGACTCGCTTTAATTTTCTAAATTTGTTTCACTACTATTTTTTGTTAACCAAAAGTTTTCTAAACATTGTTTTGCATCGGTATACAAATTATTACTAGAATTACAATTAGTAAATGCTTGCTCAAAGTGATTTGAAAATCCATCCAAAATATTTTGCTTGTTTCTTAAATTGCCAGTTCCAAGTTTCATTACTCCTGGTATTCTGGTGGAATTATTTTTTTGTGTTTATATAGGACCATATTTATTTTGGACTTTTATAATGGTTAGACTAGGATTTTTTAACAAAATTCTCCTGAGATTGGTTAACATAATCTTTAATTACGGCTTCCACATTTCGTAACTTGGGATCAGGTAAGTTATTATTGCGTCGGAGGTATCTATATTTACGTTTAAGCTTAATGTTATTAATAATTTTTGTTGTAAACTATTTTGGATATTTATGTGTATTGATATTACAAGCAGTGAGAGAGTAGGATTAAGGGTGTTTCGGTTTTAATAAGAGGTTGACTAAAATCTCCCAAGGATATGGTATTGTCGCAGTTGAATGTTGAGGTAAAATAGTGAAAGAAAACCTTGTAATCATCATATTGGTGGAATATATACAGGATATGTAGAAAATATTTCACAACAGAAACTGCTTAGTCAGATTCTACATCTTACTACAGGCAGATTGTATTTTACATTTATAGCGACTAAGACGCGAAATAATGCTTATAAAGCAAAGTAATACCAAAACGGCAATTAGTAGTCTGCAAGAAGGATCAACTGAAGAACTTCAAATGCAGCATTGGGCTGGAGTGGAAGAACATTCTGCCGAGTGAACTCCCTCCCGGATCTCTTACGTCGAAATTATAAGTACTTACATATTTTTATCTATCCATTTGTAATAAATTTATTTATTGTAAGAGAAACAAAGCATTAAATACAATACAATTTCTTTCCATCCTTCCTATTTCTTCGGTGAATGTTGTAATTACTTGACAAATATTTGTAACAGCAGAAGTTAACCATGTTTCAAATAAGAAAATTACATTATACACACAAGACTCCAGTGTATTAGAGAGAATAGTCAGTTTTGATTTTAAGCCACGAACGTTTTGATTGATTATAGATATCTGGTTATATATAGCGGAGTTCATTTCTTAGAAGAACCTTCCACTTAAACCCATAAATATACAACATCCGTCCTGCTTCAGAACACCTTCAATAGTACCCATTTCTATAATTCTTGAATCAAACATATATTTTATTATTAATAGACATAATTTCTTGACATGTTTTTATTAAATCATCACGATATTTTATACATTTTATTGAAATCTGAATAAACATTTCATTTCGCTTTAAAGATAACATCAAGTCGAAAATTTGTATGCATTAGGGTAGAAGTGAATATGTTTTTTTAGATTATTTGCAATGATTCCTGACAGTTGGATAATTAGGGAGTTTATGTGAACCTGCAACCCCTAATATAGCGTGTTTCCACCGGCTACGGAAGGAAGGTAGAAAGGCACCCATTGGTTCTAGATTTGCAGGTGGTGTGCGCGATCGTCGTAGCGTGACGTTTCGTTATCATCGCAGTTTGTGACTCTAAAAAAAAGAACTGTCAGTGGTTAGGGAAACGTCGACGCCGGCTGTTGCGATTTCGAAAATTTTGATCCTTAATTTTTTTATTTTTTGTACGAGTCGATCGGCGCTGGACGCGACAATAGCAGCAGCAGCGGCGGCGATTAAGAAGTGGTGCTTTAAGATGTATGTATCGCGTCGCGGCGCCGGCGCACGTTCCCTTGCCCCGAGCCGCGGCGCAGGCGGCGGCACCCGGTTCGAATCAGTCTGACACGGTCTACCAAACAGCGCGCACCTCCACCAAGACAAGACATCTTCTACATAGTGTCACCATGTGTATAGCTGGACCTCCCTCTCTGACGTGATCCTGCAGTGCGGTTGACACCTGACGGTTCTGTGTATTCTATATCTGTATCTGTATACTAGTGGTGCAGTGGTCTGGGCCTCTTCTTTTAGCCATGGGGAGGTTAACCAGGGGTTACCATTCGGGCTGACAGTAAAAAAGTGGGGCCGCGGCCATGGACTGGCTACTCGCGGCTTGGACCACCCTCCTCTGGCTGGCCACAGGTAAGATTATCAGAATTTAACACAAAAAAAAACCACGACCACCTACTTCCCAATTCCTGCTCGCCACTTCCTTCCTCATCCTGCATTACCCTACCATTCTATTACATAAACATACCGCAATGTTTGCCCAATACTCCAGTTTACACAGTAGTTTATCGATTTTAAACGTAATTTAATTGTACATCCAATACATACAAAAAAATTCAAACCCCAATAATCAAGGACATGATGGATGAAATCAAATTTTGCGTGTGTATTTTTTTCTAGTTGCGCAAAATCTCCAATAATGGCGTTTTCGAAAATCACTAAATCAAAAATTCAACAATATTATTGGCAGGTGATTAATTAGGATTTTATTCATAATTGGACGTCGACCTATCCAATTATGAATAAAATCCTAATTAATCACCTGCCTGTAACATTCACGTGACTGCTGCTACAGCAGTGGCGTGGAATGAAAATCAGGTCTATGCAGTTTGCAGTAATAATTTTGCGCCTAATATTTACCAAATTATTTCATCATCCCGCAATGATTTAATACGTTTGAAACATTTTATTTTATAATATCCAAAACTGATTCTAATGTGTGTAAAATTTCGCATTACAATTTTTTTTGTTGATTTGCTATACACACTAACATAATTTCGCGTGGCTGCAGCCTTCCTTTCTCAATTAACCAAGACGCGATCCGAGACACTTAAAATATTTTCGCCAATTGACTTCCATTAACCAAATCAGTTACATCAGATTTAAAAATAAGATACTTATTTTCGGAAATTCCCCATCTCCATTCATCTAAAATTATAGAGCAATTTGCATCCGCGGCGCAAATAACGTTTGATCTGATCAAATTCAGAAAAAAATTTATACAATTAATCAAACTATACATTATTAGTCATTAGGTTATTTGATCTTTTTAACGCTTTTCAGTTTAGATTATTTTATACAATAATAAAATGTTTTTTATACTCCGGTATATATTTGGAGTTAGTAAGGATTATAATTTTAATTTTATTAGAAATAATTTGTTTGTTTAAATAATTAATATTGCATAAATATTAATGATATTTAATGTTTAATTAATTTATTAATCTTATCATAGAAATTTATAAACTTATTTTGTGATAATAGTAATAATATATCAATAATATTTTTATTTAAAGTTGCTTAATGAATTTTCATGTTTAAAATATCAGTATTCTTTAACTGTTGTTGTATTTAAATCAAGGAAAATTGAAGGATTGTTGGTATACTTAATACCAAGGTAATTAATGTTTTAAAGCTGGAGGCGTCTACTTCTGGGTAAATCTTTATTGAATAACTTTTAACTTAATCTAGAAATTTTGAAAAACTAATAGTTCAATTCAAAATATATAATAACATAATTTTTATTTGGGAATTATATGTAATATTTTGGTGTATAAGAAGAATATATATATATCGAAACAATTATGAGCCCTGGGGTTAATCATGATAATAATTTTATTTTAAGTTTTCATCAAATGAAAGAATTTGCAAAAAAAATTAATCTAGTCAAAAATTAATTATTCTGCAATTAAAATTTAGATATTAAATATTTTTTCATAGTGCAACTCCTAAATAATAGATGGCATGTTAATGGGATTATCTTGTATTACGGATACGTGGAGAGTTTAAAGCTCCAAAGTAAAACTCAGGGAAAAGGAGTTTTACTTTGGAGCTTTAAATTCTCCAGGTATTCGTGATACAACTACATTACCCTGATGAAACCCAAAACAGTTCGAAACCGGTCTGTGACTGTTGTTGACATGGATCAATAATTAATTATTTTTCTAAATAACTAACTACAATACATAAGTTAACTCATTTGGTATGAAAACATAATTAATAAAAACATTACTTTTAATGAACTATTATTATAAGTTCTCTTATAATAAGATAATAAAAGACAAAATTCTTATTACAAAAAAACCTTTAATAATCATCGAAGTCTTCAAAATTCAAATCTGGCAACAGTAAAGAGGGGTGATTTTTTCTAAATCAAGTTAGTAAACAATAATTTATTATAATTGATCCTTTATACTAAAAAAAAAACTAATAATAATTGAAATGCCAAGTCACTTAATTTATTCAAACGTTTGTTGCATCGGAAAACATTGCAAATTAATAGTGCTAAATTGGAGAGTGGACGTGTAATACCAGTAACACAGGATGCAGGATGACCACGAACTCGACGCACACCTAAGCTAGAGCAAGCAATTCCAAATGATGTCACTGCAAATCCTCGCAGCAGTACTAGAGGAATTGCAAGATTACTTAATATTAATAGCAATAAGAAAGTTCATCAAGTTTTAAAAGCTGATCACCGATATCCTTACAGATTTTGTAAAGTACAACCTTTGCAAAATAGGGATTATGGGCAAAGGATAAATTTTTGCAATTGGATATTGGCTAGAATCGAAGAACCGCCCTACTTCCACAATAATATTCTGTATACGGATGAAGCAACACGAAGATGGAGTATGTATTTAATAATCACAATTTATACAAGCATAAAGCACATGAAAGTCCCTATAATAAACGACCATTTGGCCATCAACATCGTGTTTCACTGAATGTTTGGCTCTTAATAATTGAAACAAGAGAAGTTAGACCACATATCGTACTCAAATAGATTAAATTCTGAAAGTTATCTTCATTTTCTTAATGAAATACTTCCCGATCTACAACGTGAAGTCAGAAGATGATTAAATGATAAATACCATTAGCAGTGGGCCCCAAGATCTCTAGATCTAAATATTTTGGATTCTTTTGCATGGAGATTTATCAAAAACATAGTTTATCAAACGCCACGAGAACGTATTGGAACAAAAAATGGTAATGCTATTAATCAAATTACACCAAAAATGTTGCATAATGTTTAAAATTGTTTTCATGCTGTAATTTATTTCTTTGTTTGTTTCAAATAAAGTAGTCTAATAAAAAAGGTTGCTTGATATTTGTGGTAATATAGTACAAGCTTGGCAAGTTTAAATTTTTAAATTGTTATTGTGTGAAGTAATCGTGTGTCTTTTTTCCAAATTATTTATTTTCTTATTTTTGTTTAAATAACAACACGAAGTGAAGCCTGTACCCCATTTACGCTGTATACCCTCAAGGAGAGGAAAAAACATTAAATCGGTCTGGTCGCTAAGGATGAGAAAACCGGGATTAATTTTGGCTTTATGAATTTCAAGAGCTTTCAGTAAATCCATTTTGCGTTTTTTTGCGTAAAGTGGATTTGCCGAAAATGTGTTTATGCTTATCCCTCTAAAAAATGATTTGCGAAGGTAGAATGATTTTGTTTTAAGCGAACAGATCTTTTATGTTCTTTAAGAGAAAAATTTGAAAAGGCTAACCGTTTTGAACTCGCATGATAATTTTTCTTCTATTATTATATTTGTTAGTTGAATATAGTGAGAACAAGATATTCTGAAACAATTGATAATAGAACAGTATTTTGACGTACTAATGCTTAAAATCTTAATGTTACAGTACAAATGGGTTAACAAATCAATACTTCTTACTTTAATATCGTTTGTGACCATCCGAGGATGTTTCAAGCTTTTTGACATGTTTTTGATTATTATTTTCGACAAACATCTCTACAAAGGGAAAGAGTGTGTGCTGATGAGAGATAGAAAAGGGAACATAACGTAAGTGTAAAGAGGAAAGAATGTAGATTGATAAATAGAGATAACAATAGGACCAGAGGGGAGTAGGAAACGAAAGTCGAGAAGTCAGATTACAGAAGAGGAATCAAAAAGTTCATATCATTAACTTTTTGGTTGAAATTAAAGAATTTTCATTAAATAAGTTCTCCAGCATACGAAAACAATGTTCATTAGACACTTGTGTTTTTGAACATAATTTTGTATTATGGGCCAAATTAAGAAAGTATGATTAACCAAAATACACTCCTAAGTCATAAAATGTAATTAATATATTGTTTAAATTTTAAAAGTGTTTAGACTTTTAAAGAAGCCAAAGTACGCTTACACAATTCTTACCTAAAAAGAACGAAATAAACACTAAGGAGTTTTAACAAGTATATATACACATAATCAAGGAAATCAAATTTTGCAATTTATACAGTAATGCAAAAATTTAGAGAAAGATTTTTAGAAAGATAGATATAACAAAAGCATCAAATAAGTGTGGACCAGAGGAAATAACGAAGAGAAGAAAGAAATGTAAGAGATATATAAAGAGGTATCAAATGACTAAGTAAGAAAACAGAAAGAGAGAAAATAATGTGAAAGAAACAAACGAATGTTCTCCAACGTATAGAATAAATTGTTATCAGTCTTATTCCCCTGATTTTTAATAAGAAACAAATAATAGTACATTTATTTTTACAATGATACTTCTACAATACATCCAAGGGAGGATTAGCACACAGCCATACATAGACGCGCACACAAACACACATACATTCATATACACACATACAATTATAGACAAATTCGAACTTAATTTATACATTACTTCAAAGATTTTATAAATTTACTATGGTTAGAAATAAATATGTCTACGCCATGATGTACAATATGATGATAAGCTGATACTATATTTAAAATTGGTGAAGAGAGTTTTGTGGGCAACTATGACAAAAAGTCCGAGAATTTTGGGTATTTTACGAGAGAACCTGAAATTCAAGGAGGACAAGAATAAATTTGTTATCAAAGAAATGGTATATATGTTTATATAAAGTATGTACTAATTTATATGCACGCCTCTGAAGCATAGATGGCACGATACATTCTGATAATATCTTTATATAAAAAATGTTTGTCATACACCATGCTAAAAGAAACAATTTTTTTCTGTACCTTTTCAATAAGTTGACATGTTTTAAGTAATTGGGACTCAACACAGATGCACAATAATTGAGTTTACTCAAAATTAAGGAATTATTTAAACACAAGAAATTTAAAAAATGGATTTTCCAATAAGAGGTTTCATTTTGATATTAATAAAAGAGCATATTTTAAGAGAATTCAATGGATATTTATTTCATTGTAAAGAGAAAGGTATGCCATTAACGATGGAAAACGATAAATGTCCATCACGACTACGGTTGCAGCATCATATCCTTTTCGTGAAATTTTCCATGACCAATGGAAACACATTTGCGGCTGAATGTCCTCGATAACTTCACGAATTCCATCTTTAAAGTCTTGAATCGATTGTGGAGTATTGGCATAGACCTTATCGTTCACGTGGCCCGAAAGAAAAAAGTCTAAAGGTGTTAAGTCACAAGATCCCGGGAGCCACTTGTGATCACCTCTTTGCCAGGAAACTTTTCTTGCAAAATTACGATTGTTTTGTTGCGTGTGTGGCACGTAGCTCCGTCTTGTTGAAAATAAACGTCGTCCACATCAATATCTTGAAAATTCCGGCCATAAAAAATTGTAACAGTTGCACCAGCCTCATTTTTGAATAAGTAAGGTCTAATCACACCGCCAGTCCAAAAACCGCACCAAACAGTGACACGTTGAGGATGGAGAGGCTTTTCAATAAGCATTGTTGGATTTTCCGAGCCCCAAATGCGGCAATTATGCTTATTCACGTAGTCTCCGAGGTGAAAATGGGCCTCATCACTGAAGATGATTCTTCGATGAAAACCCTTTTGATGCAGTTCAAGGTCCCAATCAGCAAAGATACGACGTTGCTGGTGATAGACCGGCTTGAGTTCTTGAACTTTAAAAGCCTTCAAACCTAAGTCTTTATGCAAAATGTGTAATGTCGTTTTTGGAACGCCTAATTCCAAAGATCGACGAGGAATTGACAAACATGGATTTCCGTTAACACTGTTGGCTACAACAGCAATATTCTCAATTTTTCTTCAGTGACGCACACGGTTTCGATTCTTCACATCACTAAGTTGTCCCAACAGCTCAAATTTTTTAACCAGTTTTACTATTGCTGGCCTAAAAGGTGCTCCAAAACGACCTAAAAGTGCTTTAGTTTGGCGAACTGTGACTGCAAAATTTTCACCATTTCTGTAATGAATTTTAACAATTTCAATGCGTTGTCAAAGCGTGTATCGTTGCATTTTTACTAATGGCGTTGTTTTTACTTATCAAATGTCAAAAGATAACAGCTGCAAAGTGACAGCCGCCCAGATAGCGGGCTATTCAAAATGAAACTTCTTATTGGAAAACCCTATACACGACTTAACCAACGATGAAAATGTTAATTTATGATCAAATATTCCTAAATCTTTAAGTTCGTTAACTCTTGAATTATTAATATTATTAACTTTTTAAAATGAAGTATGATCGAATATTACATTTGCTTATGTTAATATCAAGACAATGAGTTTATAAATCATCAAGATCATTTGCTGAATTGATTATCTTAAGTAAATTAATGCCATCTGCTTATTTTAGAAAATCGCAATTAAGAATTAAAGAAACCCGGTTTATAAATAAAAGAAACAACACCGGTCCCAAATTAGATCCCTGGGGCATCCCGCTCGTGTCTAAATAACGGGTTGATTTACTGCCCTCAACTTCAATAATAAACCTAATTTTGGTGTGTTGAATTCAAATATGTTAACAGTTTTTTTGCCATGTGGGAATTAAATATGTATTACTTATTAAATTATATGTAAAAACCATAATACTATTAATGTCTCTACAAAAAACTAAAGAGGCTTGATAAAATATTTATTGTACAGTTAAAATAGTTTAAAATAAATAAGGAGTTACCTACACACCTTTTCTTCTCCTCTTAGCAAGGAATGAATGCTAAATTGATTGGCGTTTGTGATCCTGGCGATGATTTTCTCTAATCAAACACCAACAGATGTCGGCCATCATGGAGACGTGTACCTCGTTTTCATCTCTTTTATGCCTTGATGAAATCTTTCATCGTGTTCTTCACTCACTGCTCCTAAATTCTCGGGGAAATTTTCAAAATGAGAATGGAGGAAGTGTAACTTCAAGTTCATATTACATCCCAGTCCCCTGAATTTTGGAGCATAGTTTTTAGTTTCCTCGTATTGATCATCTTTACATTACGCAGAAGCTTGTCGATGACGTTCTTGTATAATAAAAATGTATTAAAGTTCGTTACGTTGTAGAAATAACTAATAATTAGAAAAAACACGAAAACATTTCGTAAATCTACAACAAATTAGTCTTATTAAGACTACAAAAACAAATCACTTTTGAAATAACTACTTCTCTGGCTAATACATCGACAGACATTGAATGATTCAAAAGTAATTTGCGTGTTACATTGTGCCAAATGAGTCAAGATGAGATTTTGGGTGGGATTCGCTTCCGCAGTGGCTTTCAGGATGTCATTATCAACCTGAGTCTTGGGTCGACTGCGTGGTTCATTAGACAGGTCGAAATCTCCCAAACGAAATTTCTTAAACCAACAGTCGCGTTTGTAGTCACTTGTATGCCGAACACACTATTGATATTGGTGACTGCCGGCTGTGTTGTGGCTCCACGGTGGAACTCATATTTCATCAACACACGAATTTCGCTGATTTTCATGGTCTCACTTAATCCCTTATACAAAAAAAACTATTGCAAATTTTTTCAAATTGAAATATACGTTAGAAAGAGAAAAATATGTACCTTTCACCCGAAAAACAAATTATGTCAATTATCTAAATGAGGTTGTGTGCGATTGAAAAAAATAACATATTCTGTCAGAATATAACACTGATGTAATTTATTAGCAAGAGCCTGAGATGTGAAGTGAGTAGCATAAATTAAATTGGTCATCGAGTTGCGCTCTTTTACAAAATCGTGCAGCTCTTTCAGAATACTAAATGACAACTGACTTTGTATGTAATCGGCAATAATGCTTTCAAAAATTTTTGACTGATCGATAATCAGCGAAATTGTAGTTTTTTTTTAAATCACGTCGATCACCCGACTTAAAAACTGGTATCACTCACACTATCTTCCAAAATTTCGGAAATGTTAATACCTCTGTCAAGGATTAGGTTGTAAATCGCTCGCACTATCTTTAAACATTCCGGAAATGCACCATTGTCAAGTATAAGATTGTAAATCCAAACATTAGGTGCAGCTACGACTCCAGCAAGATCATGGAAAATAATTGCAGGTATTAAGTTAGGCACCATAGTCAAATTCGGTTTCAGCTTCTTCATGTGTTTGATCACGATTCCTTCCGAAATTTTATAGCTGCCCAAGCGGTCCAAATTCATCGAGTTACATGGAGTAATTAACTGTCCAGATTTAGGAGTTGAAGAGAAGAGCTTTTGCAGATTCAACAATGGCCGATGGATTAGAATAAGGTTTATCTTTATAAAAAACTTCGCAAGGAGTTTTAGATGTTTTCTGTTGCTTGTGAATATAAGTCGAGAAATTCTTAGGGTTATGTATTATTAATTTTTCAGATTTAATAATATATACGTTAATAATAGATATAATATAATAATATATACGTTATAATAGGTGTCCTATAGTAAATGGGGTGTGCTGATCACGAATCTGTGCTTAGTTTTTTTTCCAGCACGTCAGGTTTTCAAAAAAAAGTGTGATTGAAATTTTTCATAAAAACTGTCAAAATGATTGAGAAAATATTTATTGAAACTATATTTAATAGAAAATTACACTGCAAAATTGAGTTGTTCATTAAAAAAACTGCAGTATAATCTACGTTAGACAATCGTTTTTTGTGTTGTTGAAGAACGATTTTACTTTTTTTCCCTTAAAACTGCGTTTTGTAGTTTTCTTTTTCTGGTTTTTGTTAGCAAGTCCCTCATCAAGGTCCAACAGTAACCAGCCATCATTCTAATATCCTATCTTCCTTGGTAATGTCTCTCCATCTCCGTTATGTCTTGCTGCAACCTCTCTCCCTGTTCCTCGCTGACAGCTCCAAGATTCCACTTGGGAATTCAGAAAATGAAGTTTGACGCTCATATTGCATCCCATTTTTTTAAATAATTTTTCGACCATGTTGGCTACAATTTCTTTATAGTTTGGAGACTTGTTGCTTCCAAGGAAACCGTCTATGACTTCTACGAAAGAACTCCATGCTTCAGATTAATCCTGGGTCATTGTATTCTGGAACAATCTGTCCGATTTTAAGGTTCGAATTTCAGGGCCTTCAAAAATTCCTTCTTTAAGTTTAGCTTCAGAAAGTGCAGGAAATTTGTCGCACAGGTATTTAAAGCAGCCACCTTGTTTATTTAGAGCTTTGACAAACTGCTTCATCATTCCTAACTTTATGTGAAGGAGAGGCAAAGGAACTAATTTTGGGTCAACTAATGCATCACGCAGCACATTTTTTTGTCCCGGTGCAAGTTTTTCTCTGAGTGGTTATTCTTTCTTAACGTAATAAAATTTGGTGCCCGACTGTTCCACTCGAACAATAAACATGGATATTATTTTGAGGTCTCCATAGAGTTGCCAATAATATTCGAGAATACTTTATTGTATCTAGCAACAGCTCAAGATTCTCATACGTTTCTTTGAGATGCACGGAGTGAGCAACAGGCATCGAGGCATAAGTATTACCATTGTGCAACAAGACACTCTTCAGACTGCTCTTAGAAGAATCAATAAATAACCTCCATGATGTGGAATCGTAATTATCAGCTCCCAGTTTCATGACTACTTCAGGAATATTATTACAATACACCAGTGAACCCTCTTGAGAGAAATATTCCGCGAACTCTTTTTCACGATGGCTATACCACGAAAATGTGGTTCCTGGAGCCAACAGATTTTTGTCTTTCAGTCGTGATCCTAAGATTTGAGCAGCATCCTTCCATAGGCCCAAGTCTCCCATTAAGTCATTTAGTTCAGCTCGGATAAACTGTTGAGGTTGGTCTATATCAGGATTGAATTCGTCTTCATCGGTTTTTTCGTTTGAACTTTCATCTGATGATTGCTATTGGATGGTGTGAAGAAAAGGTGGCCGCTATTGTGTAGAAATATTTTTCCAGCTACTGTATTAATATTAATATAGTTATGTTTCGGAACATTACGAGAGAACCTCTACCCAAACTATGTAGTCTATTACAGCATAATACAGATTCAGGAAACAGTTTCGTGTTAAAGACGCATTCCTTCAAGTTTCAGTTAAGGCAATAATGCTGTAACATTTCCATATTAACATAAAAATCATGCAATTTTGTGTTTAATCCACGCATATTTTGTTATAATACAGTCAACTCATTAAATGTAAAGTATGGCAAAGCATATTGGAAATTATTTAGTTTTCCGGTTTTCAGTTTTGTTTAATAATATTAATAATATTATGTTAATATCACGAGAGATGTTGAATTATACTAAAGTAATTTGCGTGTTACAAAGAGCAAAGCTATCAAAGCAACACTAGTTTGAACGAATTGCTTTCTGTCAAATAAACTTTAAGAATTTTTACTTAAGTGAAAAGTATTGGAGAGTTAAAACTGAATTGTTAATGTTTGATATTAATAACCGTAGTAATCAAGTATAAAACGCAAAATCAATATAATAATAATTTCTGACTAGAAACTATGTAAAAGAACTCTTTTTTTTCTTGCGTATCATATAGTATTGTAGCGAAACGTTGCTTGGTAACTGGCGGCCAACACGCCATAAAATGGCTGCTTGAAAGACATGCACCACACGCTAATCCTCCCTTGGATGTATCGAATGCCTCTTCCTCCCCAATCCACAAACCCTTCTTCCAAGACACGGCTCGCGGTCCCCATTATGTAAGGATAGCCCTTTTTTTAGGGCGATCACGTGTTTAAGAAGGCGGTTTCGGGGAGCGAATATAATCGATACATATTTATTCAAATGTGTTCCCCTCCCCGCGAGACGGCGTGCGTTTGACGAGGTTAAAAAGGAAAAATATACGCGTGTTTGTTGGATGGGGGAGGGGGGACTATCAACGGAATAATAATGAAGGAATGAAGGGTATCGGATGATAGAGCGCTGAAATTTCTCAAAAGAATTCATATAATAAAAAATATTTTCTTTAAATACATTCGTTTTTTGATACTTTTTTCACTTCCACAGAGTATTTGGACTTATATGAGATGATATTTTCAGCGTGATCTTTTCGAAGAAAATATTTTCAAGGTTTTTCGCCTATCGATTCCACCTGAATTTCGGACACACAAGGTTCATAGTTTCCCATCGAACACGTTCCTATTCACTGCGACTTTTTTTTGCCACCGCGTGATTCGGGGAATTCGCGTCGGCCCCGAATTTGAATTTCTAATGGAAGGACTCGCAAATATTTGCGGTGGGCTCCTAAAATAAGTCCAGATGAAAGGCGGTCTTTTTTTATTGTAAATATTTATGCCGCGGATGTTTTAATTAAAGTGGCCGCCTTGGGTACGCATTAGTGGAAGGAAATGTGACGACGTTACGTATCGCCGAAAAATTTTGCGCGCATAATTTCGCCGGAATGCCAATGATTATTTCAAATATTTCAATTGTTATCTTTTCAATCGGCTTAAATCACCCTGGCTTGTCATTAATTATTTGCTTGATGCTAGTTCACATATTTAATTTTTTTTCGATAATATATAATAATAAAAAATGTTAAATATTAGGAATTGGATATGAGAAAGTTTATAAATCGACGACAAAGGCATCCAAGATTTCTAACCCCAATTTTAGTACTGTATAAGTTCATTAATCGTTTGGCATGCAAAGCACCTAATTTTCTGATGTTGTAAAGTATTGAGCAACGATTTTGTATCACTTAAGGAGAATTCTATATAGATAGTTACTTAAAGACAAAAAAAGGTTTGGACTATTTTAGACTAGTTGCATTATTCAAAAATATCTTAAAGATTTGAAATTATTTTGTTCTTCTTTAAATTAGTAATGTATGGAATAACCCAAAGGACAAATTTCATCATGTGTGGGTACTCTGAATCCCAAAAGCGGCAATTTTGATGATTAACACAACCACCAAGATGAAAATGTGCATCATTGCTGAAAATGATTTTGAAAAAAATGATTACTACTCACTAATCGATAATTCATTCATCGAACTCTCTTTGCTATGCATGGTTAGTATGCTTCAAACATAGGTCTTGAGTGAGTATACGCAGCATACAGCTTCATGTAATTCTTGCCTTTGATGCCGAATTGATATTCCTAAACTTTGACTAGAGTCATTCTATCATAATAGTTTTATCCGTTTTGAAGTGCCAATAGAAGTGATAGCATCAATTTATAGAATGTATGCATTTTAATGCACTGTCTTCTTTTTTTAGCACTGGAAAAATTCTTGCAAGTTTCCAGAGGTTAGGGAAGGTAGATGTTAGTGGTCTAGCAAATACAAATCTCATATCTCTAATAAGAAAGCTGGGAATCATATCATCTCCTGAGGTAAATGTATTTGCTAGTGTTGCCATTATCTTTAAGATGTCACATTTAGTATGAGATTGCATTGAAAAGCATAGGTGATTCGTATAAGTATCGGGTGATTTGGTGTCCGAGATACAGGTATACTTGTCAGAGAAACATTTCGCAAAAGCGTTCACTATATCCTGTGGAAGTCCAATGTTCGTGTCATTATACTTGACGTTTGCGGGAATTCTGGTGGTACCTTGCTTCGTATGCATAAATTTCCATAGTTCGTTCGGGTTAGTTTCGCGTTGTACTTCTTCTACATGATTATGATACACAGCATCTATATCTATTTTGACAATCGCACGAAGTCTCTTGAATTCTTCATGATATCGTAAATGATTCGTCTTTTTTCATTTAGTTCTGTAATATTGCTTCATCTTAAGGTTTTTTATAATCGCCGAATTAAACCATACAGGGTAAGAAGTTATGGTTGCAGTAGTTTTGGGAACAGACTGATCGAAGATGGCATATAAAGTTTTATAGAAGCTGTCAAGTGCAATTTTTACATCAGTAAAATCGTCAATGAAAGACCAATCCGTTTTACAAAGTTCATTATATAATTTAATATAGTTTATAGCTTTCCGGAAATTATATTTGAAGTTATTAGAAGATGGAAAGCTGGAGGGTTTTGTTTTGTTGAAAAAAGTTGTAGTAATAGATAACGGAGGATGATAAGGGTCCACAGGTACAAATGGCTGGTCATCCATATTAATATCGATTTGTGTATCTGTATTCAACAATACTAAATCAAGAAGCTTATTATCCATATTCTCTATGTTATTTAGTTGTTTAAGTTGAGTAATACTACAGAAATTATTGAATGTGGTAACTTTTGGGCATATTACTGACTGGCTATTAAGGTGTGGTAGGTTCCAATCTCCAATTATAATTGTTGGTTTATTCAGGAGTGTTAATTCTAAAGCTTCCAAAAAGTATCAAGGTCACAATTAAGAACATCAGGCGGTATATAAACAGCAGCTTTGTAATATATAACAGAATAAGCATTACATTTACATATTATAACATCAATGAGCGTAACAAGTCTAGAAAGATTCGCAGTACTGCCTGTAAGTTCAAACTTCCTGTCACTCAGAATCACATTATAATATGGAGGGAAAATTTCTGCATTGTTAGTAGATCTGACTAACCAAGATTCGCTAATTACAATAATCAAAATGATATGAAAAAAAATTATCATCAAAATAGCTTCCTTTCTGGAAAAAGTTTTAATACTGCAAAATTTGAATGTGTGAATAATATAATGTCAGTGTTGGAAAATAAAGACTTAGCTTGCGGTATGTTTTTGGACCTATCGAAAGCTTTCGATTGTGTAGATCACGATATACTCATAGCTAAACTTGAGCTCTATGGAATTCGAGAAACTGCGCTTCAATGGCTCCAATCATATTTAAATAATAGCCAACAAATTGTTAAATTAAATATTAAGGGTTCTAAATTCTGAACACACTATCAGAGAAATTCCACAGGGTAGTGTTTTAGGGCCATTTAATTTCATTGTTTATAAAAATGACACTCCGTGTAATACGTTTGATAGTCAACATAATATTTTAACATACGCTAATGACACATCCATTATAATCAGTGCTGAAAATTATCTTCAGTTACAATTTGAATGAGGAATAATATATAAATTATCTTTAATTCCCTCAAACACAAAATGTGTTATATTTACAACAAATAAAAAGTATACCAACACCTGAATATTTAACAATAAACAATGAAAATTTCACTCTTAGTTCATCCGTAAAACTACTAGGAATTGAACTCGATGAGTTTCTTAGATGGCATAAGCATATAGACAAATAATGTAAAACATTAAATGGAATATGCTACAATGCTAGGAAACTTAAAATAAAACTATTTTAAGACAATACGTCCTAAAAACAGTCTACAACAATGTTGCTAATATGCGCTATTGAATATGTTTTTGGTGGCAAAGCAAATATGCTTTACATAATTTTGTTATTCAGAGAATAAATATTAGACTACTTTTTGATATGGACCTTAATACATCATGTAGAAGCACGTTCAAAAAAATATAACCTACTTATGGTATATTCACTATTAATTTATGAATGCCTAGTATTTTTATACAAACAATAATATTTATTCGAAGAACATAAAATTAACCGTGTTTATTTTACACGACGCAAAAACAATTATTATATACCTAAACATCGATTAACTAGTTCAGTACAGCTTTTAGGTTATAACAGTTATATTATATTTAATAAACTTCCTAATGATTTAAAAGCCATTGAAACTCTCAAGAAATTTAAAATACATTTATTTAGGTTCTTATGTGAAAAGGGATTGTATAGTTTACATGACTATTTTAGTTAATTTTGTTTATTTTTATTTTTTGTGTGACGCACTTTCTTATCTATTAGTGTTTTTAATTTATGAAAGAAACAAAGAGCTTATTTATTTATTTATTTATTTATTTGTATAGAGAAAATAAAAAAAAAATTATTTATTTATTTAAAAAAACAGGTGAATATGCACAAACTAGAAGTAGGTGTTTACTAGAGGCGTTTTTTTGTTTTTTTTCCGATATTTTTCTAAATTTGAAAAATATTACATTACTTTTCAAACAAAAGTTAAGGGAATGAGAAATTGAACAAGTTTTTAATTTTATTAACCACGAACAATTAATCTTTGCCTTCAATCAGTAAATCATAAGGGATGGTTTCAATTAAAAGTAAAATGTAAAAAAAACCTAAAAAATCATAGTACTTTCCTTACACTTTTTTCCTGAAAAGGTTTACGCGAAAAGGCTATTCTTAATAATTTGTTCAATTTTGGATTCTTTACAAAACTTGATAAATAAATTTCATGTAACTCCTATAGTTTACTAGCAGTAGGAAAAAAAATGTTTTAATAAAACTTTTGAATGATTTTGCAATATTATTCATTTTTAGAAAAATACGCCTCGAGTAAACATCCACTTCCGGCTTATGAATGTTCCCCAAAAGCTTTTCAGTTACAGTTTTTAGCGACAAAACCTTAAGTTTAAAGTTTCAACTCAATAGGATCATTCGTTTTTGATAAATAATATTTTACCCATATATTCTATAAATAGCTTTCTAAATATATACTAGAACTGATTAAATACAAACGACAGCTAAACAGAGACTTTTGGACGACAGGAGCACCACACATAAAACAAAAATTTAATATTCAAAGAATATAAACAGGGCAGATGGATTAGTGTATGCGAAGACATTAATACCCAAAAGGGAAGAAAATACTATACTAGCATTACAAAACTATCCAAATACCAAAAAATGACTATCTCCAGAAAATTTAAAACCCCATGACTAACGAGGCACTGACTGACGATGATAAGATAGCGAATCTATTCGCAGACTACTTTGAAGACAGTTACACGACTAAACCAAACAATACATACGATTTCTTTCACAAGTCAGTACCTGATATATCCTGCCCATACTCCAAATGATGACATAAAAGAGGAAGAGTACTATAAAGTACTTCATAACGGAAGAAAACACATCGCCTGGTTATGATAGTATAACCCGTTCCATTCTAAAAATATTAACTGAGCATATCCACAAGTACATAATCCTAATACTAACTTTACCAGTTCGGTTTCCTGCAAAATAGATCCGCTCACTTTCCTCTAGCAATAATCACTTCTAACAGTCAAACAGCAAACCTCGAATGTCGCAAAGCTGCAATAGCTTTTCTCGACTCTGTGTAGCATAGAGGTTTGCTGTTTAAATGCAACTCCTTGTCCATCCCACTGCATCTCCTACTCCTAATCGATAACTTCTTTAGCAACAGATCCACCAATGTCAAAATAGGTAGTTCCCTCTCCAGTCGATTCATACCACAACAAGGTATTCCACAAGGGTCCCCCTATCCCCACTTCTCTTCAACATCTTTGTGCATAACATATACAACCCTAATCTCAATTATTTAATCCCTCGGCATATTGTCTTCTGTTTGCTGATGATACAGCACTTATTGCACATAGCAATACAATTCCTAAAGCCCTCAGTATAGTGCAAGGACTGAATGACACTCTACTACACTGGTTTGCCAAATGAAGAATAACCATCAATTTCAATAAACCCCATCTTTTCATCCCCTTCCATCGTGCATCCACATCTCCATTTGGTATTATTATTAATAATAATAATAATAATAAATATATTTCCTAACAGAAAAACTAAAACAGGAAAATTCATGGCTTATAATACTAAAGTGTACAACTTATAAATAATATATTATCAGGTTATTTCGCAATAATTCTATTTTAACTGAGGATAGTGATTGATTATAATCTCATGCAATATTGTTATAATTAAGTATATTTTGGCGAAATTCTCTAAAGGATCTAAAAATGCCAGCATTCCATTCTACGTTGTGGTAGTTCGATACTCCATACTAGAAGCTGCGGCTGGATCTTAGTCTGGCAGGTGGTACACGTAGTCGTATTTGATTAGTCAAATTCATGGAGGCTATGTTTCCATGAACAATCTGGTACAAATAACAACCCATGACAACTTGATGATGCTTTAGTAGTGAAGGTATATGGAACTCATTTAATGACGTATCGTAGCTGTGTCCTCTTGCTGGATATTGTTTTGTTTTTTTAAAATGTAAATTTTTGAGAAATTTTTTTTGTACGCTTTCTAGCATGTGCTTATACTTTAAATATGCTAGATCTATATAAGAACATGATAGTGGTAACTTCAGTAAAATCTTTCTTGTTCTGATAACATAAATAATTCATATATTGCACCATCCGCAACCTGGAAGTATTTTTGATCCTAAACTATCTTTCAAACACCATTCCGTACATTTAAAAATGAAGGAATTTCCACAAAAACAGCACTAAATTTTTACAAAATGATATGTCGACCTCTGCTAGACTATGCAGCAACATCAATTCATAATTCATCTACATAATCATCAACGTACAACTAACAAATAACAAAGACTGGCAGAAAGACCATGGATCGATAGCTGTAAAGTAATACAATTCCGATTATTATTGTTAATACCCAATTTAACAAATAATAAATAAAGATGTTTGTCTCTCTGTCTATAAATAGAGAAATTAATTAAGCTTGAGAAGTTAATTCACTCTTATTTTTTAAAATGATTTCCTTCATTACAGCTTATACAGGGTGTCCCATTTTAATCCGCCAGTAGCGATAATTCTGAAACTTTGCATTGAATCAAAAAGTGTTCCAAATGAAAAGTTAATGGTTCTGAGGGGGACATCTGATGCCGTAGACTTTGCCCCCCCAGCCCCCCAAGGGGGGCTGGGGGGGCAAAGTCTACGGCATCAGATGTCCCCCTCAGAACCATTAACTTTTCATTTGGAACACTTTTTGATTCAATGCAAAGTTTCGGAATTATCGCTACTGGCGGATTAAAATGGGACACCCTGTATATACGATCCAAAAATTAGTGATGGATATGAACGTCAACTATTAATATGCATTACCCTCTTATCCGGGTACCTCGTTGTAAAGTTTTGGTGATAAGTTCAGTTTAATTTCATATCACAGTATCGATTAAAAGAGGTAGCTAACATTTTGTTTCATTTCAAAACAAAACTGATTTTGAAGGAATGATGAAAAAAAACAATTCTATTATTTTGATTGATAATAGTTAACATATTAAAATAGACAACTGTTAGTTGACAGTTCTGAATTAACCATTTACAGATTGCGGAGGACTACTGATGTTAACAGTGTTAACAATTAAAACTGATCAGTAAATAATATTAATTGAACATTGATATTTTACAGCTGGCAATAATAATAGTAGCCAGTCAGCATAGTAACTTTGCTACGTTTTTTTATATTGCTAATGAAATTTGCCCAAAGATTTTTGGAAAAGAAGTCTATGAGAAGGTTTAAAAAGTTAGTTTTTAAGGATATCTTTCTTCCCATAACTTTACAAGAATGCAGAAGATTTGGTAGTATTGAATTTATAGGACAAACTTAAAAAAAAACTTATTTCAATCATAATCTCAAAAATTCGTTGACAATATTAAACTTTTTTCTAGTGTAATTGTCTAATTGAAATTTATAAATACAGCTTTACGTAATTAACACATTTGTCTTTTTATTAAAATTAGTACTACAAGAAATTTTTAGAGAAATTTTGGTAGTTAATTTTTATGTGATTTATAATCCTTAGTTATTATATATTAATGATTATAGTAGGAAATGCTACAAGACTCCAAATTGCGGCCAATATTATTTTACTTCGGCCAACATTCTTCTAGAAAGGTCAATAAAAATAAGGCAATTAAGAATCGATCGTGCCGATTCCCGAGTGTAAAATCGTCACCACCAATAAAACCGCCATTAAGCAATTGAGTCGTTAAATGTGTTTGTTATTCCGCTCCATTTGCGCGCTCGTGCAATTTCATTAAAATTTATAAATAAGTAACTCGAATAAATAAACAAATGAGGCTCCCGTTGGCTTAGTCTTATTACGTGACAATCATAGTCGAGTAGTTTTCGCATCCATTTAGCATCGGCGATAATAAAGATTTATCACGATATTTTGTGCCCAGTTGCAGAAACATTTTATTAAAATAAAACACTGAAATTAAATCATCGTTAGTGTCTGAATGGTCAGCGCCTATGCCAAAAAAAAGAAGGAAAAAAATTAAATCACATAAGTAGTTGACCATCATCAAAACTAATGATTCCATTAGCAAATATAGTCACATGGATCTTTTTAAGTACTTATTGTGAAGTGAAGAATTAAATTTGTTTTTATTTATTGATAGTCGCCCAGATTATTTTTGTAAACATTCATATCATTCACTGATGAAGATTTATGCAAGTCAATAGGTGTACCACAATTATCGCATTTGGTTTTTTTTTTAAATATATTTAAGTTACAAACACAATACAAAGCTGGTAATATTCTACAATATGTGTGATTGTTTTACAACATATTGGTGGTGAATCAAAAATAAGCAGGTACTACCTATGAATAAATTTATTCAGGTGTTCAGCATCACCTGAACAGGTTGGTTGCCATTGCGATCGCCGTTTCCTGCATACTTTCCCGTTATAAATAGCGTCGAAGGCGTCGTTTCTATCTTGGAAACAAGTGGTGGCAACCGATGCCGACGTCGACGCTGGCGTCGGCCTCGGCCCCGGTGCCGCACTGTCTGTTTGTACCTCTTACGTAAAACCTTTCGGGTTTTTTTGGAACTCGGGCGGCGCACAAGAACTCCACCGTAATAGTGTAACGGGGCCGTGGCGGCGCTGTGGAAACTTTGTAATTAAATTCTGGCGGCGAAGGGCGGAAGGGTGAATAATGAGGGCAGTAAAGCAGCGTCCTTTACAATTTTCATATAATTCGCACAGAGTCGCCCCACAATGCCGTGTGTACCGTGCTTGGGACAATGGGCTTATTACGCTGGAAAGTTCTAATGAGTTTAATTCAGCAATTCATCTCGACCCAAATTCCTGAAAAATTATTTTTTTAATTCATCACCATAGAAATTACTTCTTTACTCATTAATAACTATTATGCCACCTTTAATATAATCATCATACATTTCTTCAAATTCTATTTTATATGTTTGAACCGTACGATTCAACGAAATTAATCAAAGCTGTATTGAAGGCACAATTGATATTTCTTTAAATTTTTTATTGTCCGCCCTTAAGTGTTTAACTTCCTCCATTCAACCTTTTGATTTATAATCCTCGTATATATATTTTTTCTGTGAGTTGCTAAAGTCGTGATTGTTGTCGAAATTGGATTCATGAGAATGATCCGTATTCGCGAATAAAAATAAAGTCGTTTATATGGGGGCTGGTGGGTATCTCCAGTCGAGAGGAGATAAATCTCGAGGAAAGTTGCCCGAGACTGCGATATTATTTTTCGTTCCAACTTTGCGGCTGGCCTGCATTTGGGAAATCAATAAGGAGCGCCGCGTGGAAACTTCCTCACTTTCATGGAAACGTATCTCAAAGGATTGTACCAGAAGCAATTTGTTCCTATCGGTATTTTTCATTTTTATTGTCGCTGGAAAACATAAAGAGTTTAAATCATGTTTTATACAAAACGTACAAATATGTTTTTGCTTATATTTATTACGCTATAACTTTAGGTTCGACGAAGAGAACAAGCAGATATAAACATTTTGATACTATGAGTTGATTAATAAAGAAATACTAGGATTGCTTTTAATATTTTAGGGAAAGGCAGGAAAATAAACTTAAATTAACCATCGTACGTGGGTTTATCGTTTTAAAAATATTTTCCATCAATCAATACATTTTTGCATGCGCTAGAATCGATTTTCCAAGTACTCTAAGTCTTAATTAACTTCTAGTTAAGCAGTGGCTTCATGGTCATTGCGTAAAAAACAATTCTGGGCTTATCCCCTATCCTTATAAGTCCCTTATTAAGTGCGTGCCTTATATTTTTTGAAAAGGGAGAGAGGGCATACTTTATCTTTTCTCGAAACTGAGCAGCGCCAATTAGAATATTTAGAGCCCTTTGCTGTTTTATTTCTGCAGTGATAGAAACAACAGACTGAGAGTTATTTTCAAATTTATTGTTAAAGGTAATTGCATACTATCAGAAAAATAGAAAAATTCAATACACTCATCATCCTGATCTCGGGATAAAAAAAAAAAAAATTGGGTAACTGAAATGATATGCAATGACTACATATAGGATAGGTAAATTGTCGTCTTATAATAATTTTATAAAGAGAAATTTCATTTATTTTTTTATTAACTTTACAAGAACCATTAAAAATTAACAGAAACATGAAAATTAAATCACTTCATAAATTTGGTGCATACATCTTGAAGGCGGAGTTCATGGTTTCATGTGTTCTTCTACTTGACCCATTACTCTTGTTAGTTGGAATAATGTGTACCAGGCGATTGTAAGTTCTTCCTAACTATTAAGTTATTTAACTGCATTAGATACTGGTCGAAGACAAAACCTGGATGGTTAGCCTTGTTCTTTATAAAGATGAATGGCTAACTTAAAATAATTTCAGGAGTATCGCTCCCTAAGCTTGATGTAGTACATAGAAACTTTTATCAGCATCAGTTTCTAGGTGAACGCATGTCTAGATATTATAGAAGGTTAGTGATAGGGCAAAACTTTGGGAAAAGCTTGCTTAAATATCTTACCATCACTGAAGAATATATTTTACTTTGATACATAATTTAATGCCACCAAGAAAATCGTACAAAATTTCAATCAAACAATGGATACACTGGCTTCTTAAGTTTAAAAATACACTTGTCATAATAGACTCTGTCAAGAAATATTAAAGCAGTGTTTTTTTTAATAGAAATGTTTCAGCGTTATAATGTGTCACCCTCAAAAGATAGCAAAAGAGCGAGCACAGAAACCAACCTGAAATCATGGATAGTTTTATGGTCTTCGGTGGGGACTGGAAAATGGTCAAAAAGAATTTTTTTAAGTAGATTGTCTAGAAGTTGAAGATGTTAACCATAGTGGCCAGTTTCCAAGTAAAAGGTTTCAAATGCTTAGCAGCATTCGCTACCCTTGTAATCGACGTTTTTAATCATTATGGTAGAAATTCGACCTGATGATGATAGTTCAGTGATGAAGTCATCATTGTCCCCGCAAAAGAGTGAATTGTCGCTGTAGTAAGTTAAAAATCTCTCCAGCCTAATTAATTTTAAGGTAGGTAAGTCATCTTTTGCCGTACAAACCTTTGTAGATAAACTTTCCTTTTACGAACTTCCACACTGATTTTGAATGTCTGTTTTTCAACTTCATTGATCCCATTGCTCATTACCCATTACACGTAATTTATCTCTCAATTAGCAAGTTAATTTACGACCTTCTATATAGATCTTGATTCCTCTGCCACCTATGGCATTTGAATTTGAGCTCCGATAATTTGTAAAGAGGACTTCCTTTTGGGTAGAATTATATGGATTGTCTATAAAAGGAAGGAAAAGTATATAATTCTAATTAAATATTTTTGACACGCCAACCTTATAAGATTAAAGACAAAGTCAGCGTGGTAATATATCAAACGCTAAGAAATATTGTGAGAGTGTCTCTTTTAATGAAAAATACTGATGGAGAATAGAGAACAGACATATTGTGTCAGAATGGCTTTTTCAGATAATAATAGAAATTTAAGCAGAATTTTCTTAAATGGTTTACCAAGCACGCGTAGCAAATGTGCTTTAGAGAAAAGTTTCCTGATCTTGAGAACGCTGACAGCTCTCAAACAGATGGTAAAGCCCAAAGACAGCAGAATTTTCTACATTTAAGATAACAGATTTACCCTTGTGGCAAAGGTTTTTAATTATTAAGGTATCATTTTTTACGAGTTGCATCTTTACAATTTTTTAACTTTTTACTAAACACGTCAAGAAAGTCTAGATGAACAGTCTACTTTAGATCATTGTTTCGAATGCATGATCTGAAGCGTATGTCAGATCCAGTAGTGAAAGACATATTTGATAGGTATGTCAAAATCGTGAAATCATTGGCTGTTACGAGACTCACTGGCTTGATGAAAGCGAATGTTACTCTCAATCTTTATTGCGAATGTACGACCTGGTGTATTTTAGACTTCAGAGGTGAAATCACTATTTTCATGAATGAATAAATAACTATTATAGTTAGTCAATAAAAGTCTTAGCCTTTTCTTTGTTTTTATAAGTAAAGTCATCTTTTGTCGTGTTAAATTTGGTTACTAGAATCGCTAGGATCTCTACGGAAGAATTGAAGAATCGTTTGAGCTCCGATGCGCCGCAAAAGAAAGGAAATGATATAAAATTATAAACAAATATTCTAGACATTCAAGTATTCATTTTAAAGACAAGAATATCATGCAAGAATCTGTTTAATGCCAAGTAATATCGCTGAAGTTTTTCTTGTGAAGTAAAATCATTGATATAATCTATTACTTTCGGCAACTAAAAGTAGAAAAATTAACACGGAAGCTAACCTGTGATTCAGGAAAAATACGAGGGTTGGGGCAAAAGTCATTGCAACTATATTTTTTCTGGTATCTACCAGTCCGGTTGGAAAATGTGACATATACAAACGAAAGAACAAGGTCTTAACTACATGTGTGGATAATGAATAGCACTGAAATATCGTAACACACTAATTTATTACGGTAGTATACAGGGAAATATGGCCTTCACCGTGCAAAAGAATAACACAGTATACATAAGTTGACATGACAAACCTGGGCCTAAAGACCCTCAATGTAGTCCCGTGCTAGTGTTACCACACGCTGCCAACATTGTGGGAGGCGCCGAATACCATCAGGCTCAGCATTTGCCGCACCATATATGAATCGGGTCATCTGTTGGCGCACAGCATTAGTAATGTCCTGTCGTGTTGCAAACCGCCTACCACGTATTGGTTCCTTAATCTTGGGAATGAGATCAAGGTTACAGGGCGAAAGGTCAGGAGAGTACGGTGGGTGCTTCAATTCTTCTCATCTGTACGTACACACCCTGCTTTATGCGGTCTTGCATTGTCGTGCAGGATTATTGCACTGTCCACAAGATCTGGACGTTTATCTCGAACGCCACGTCGTACCTGTCGCACCAGGAAGTCCTTGTAGTACTGTGCGGTCACTGTTCTGCCATGAGGAACAAAGTGGCAAACAATGACACCCCTGATGTCATACGCGACGATCACCATCCATTTGACTAGGGAAGGATTCTAACGGAACTTCTGGTGCCTTGGTGATCCAGGATGTCGCCACTTCGCGGACTGACGTTTCAGTTCTGGTTCGTATGCCCTGGCCCAAAATTCATCGATGGCGATTATTCGTGACAAGAATTGATCGCCGTTCTGTTGCCAGCGTACAATGTTGTCGGAGCATACACACTATTCCTGCAGAACTTCCACACGACACATATAGGTTTGTGATCCGTTCACCTATCTACAAAAAAAATAGTTGCCATGACTTATGCCCCAACCCTCGTATGATTTGCGTTGAATTTGAAAATAGGATTTTTTCTTATGAATAAAGATCACGTGTTGCTATTTGCCATTCTTTTCAAGCACAAGCTGCGGGCAATTAAGACGCGGAGAGATGATTTAAAGAATGCCTTCTCCGCTTCTCAAACTTTGATACAATATGACTTGGACATGATGTCAACGACGGAGGATTAATCACCTACTTGTTGGAGATGAGTTCACCGGTATTTTCGGAATAAACGTTTTCGTTCACCACGGGGATGGAAAGTTTCTTAATATACTCTTCGCCGATGAGCATCAATAAACACTCAACGTACTCAGTGATGTTGCTCATTGTTTTTAAAATATAATCTTCATTGAGTTATGGAATTAAGACAAAGATAGACGTGATGGTCAAGAACAGGTACACTCTCTATTAAAAATGTGGTAGCAAATTAACAATCATGTAGAACTGACCAGACCTTAATATAATGCGTCAAATTCGAGTATAAAAGATACGGAATCAGAATAAGTTCGAGCTTACCTATAATCTCGACTACATCAATGCAGGACAACCACTTTGTTGGTCAACTTTTGCTTTGTTTGCAATGTATACAGCTTTAGTCAAGTTCAAATTCAAATTCAAATTTACACATGATAACAATTATTATTTTTTTGACTTCTTATTAAATGGTCAACATTTTAAGTAAAAGGACTTATTTCATGCTTTCCATTTTGTTTTTTTTCCTTTTAAATCTATTTGAACCTACTTAAAAATATTTACAATTATAACTAAAATTAAATTTACAATGTAACTTTCAAAAATGTAATATCTAGATAGAAAGGTAAGAAAATCTAATAACATAAAAAAACATTTGCCTAACTTACAACAATTTGTAGTGAGATGATTCATTTGTGGGGTGTTATTGGAATATTGCTGCTATGGTATCTTTGTTGCTTTTTATAAAATATTTTATTTAATTTATGTAGGTCTTCTTATTTTGTATTTCCATTATCTGTTTTGGTTCTATATTAAATAGTTACTGGCCACAAAACTAAAGTAACGTTGAGTTTTTTTGTTAGTACAAAATGTGATTTTTATTTTTCTGTTAGTTTTAAATCTTGTTTCGTGATCGTGATTTAGATGGTTTTTGTAGATGTTATGTCTGTGTATATATATGAGAGTTTGTCATGGACAAAGCTGACTGATATTGAATGTGGTGTTATTATATATTTATCTTTTTATCTATAACCCTTAGTATGTAGTTTTGTACTATATTTAAATTTTTTATTGCATTATTGTAGCAAGTGCCTCAAATGCTGAACCATATGTAATTATAGGCTCTACAAATCTTTTACGTAGAGTCTTTGGATCAGCTTCTATGAGATTTTATCTCATAAATTCTAAAATTTAATAATTAATATTCTTAATTTCTTCGCTACATTGTTTGATTTGCTTCAAAGATTCCATATTAGGCGTTTCCTTAATTATAAATGTGTCTTTTATTTTTATTTCTGTATAGTTTGGTATGTTTCTGTTTGTTGGTGTGAATGGGATGTATTTTGTTTTGTCAATATTTAGTGACAATTTCAATTTGCCAAGCAATTTATATTGTTCATACTTACACAAACTCTATCTTTTACTTCATTCCATGCTTTACCATTGAATACAATGGCAGTGTCATCAGCATATGAGATTATTTCTCCACATTCTGAGTATTTTGTAAGAGCGTTTATATAAGTCAGGAAAAATATTGGCCCTAGTATTGTTCCTTGGAGTACTACTATTTTTATGGTTTCTGGCTTACTAATACGTTCGTTTAATTTTAGATAATGTTTACGATCTATGAGGTAATTTATTATCAGAATTAGTAGGAGGCTTCTGATTCACATTTCTTGAAGGATTTATTGTTTTTATTACTTCATTTTTTGTTACTGAATTCAGAAATAATGATTTTTTTGGCAATTCTGTATTACTATCCTCTATTTTATGGTAGAGTTCTTGTCCTATCGTGACAACAATATTTATTGCATAGTTCTAGTACTTTATGTTCACTTGCATCAATATTTTTTATACTTGTGATAACAGTTTTATTTGCTCTGTTAGTCTGTTCATTTGCTGCTTCTTTAATTATTTAAAAAACATCCTTGGGTTGTTTTCAGCCTGTGTAATTTTTGTATTATAGCAGTTATCTTTAGTGTTTTTGATTGAATTGTTGAGCTTATTTATTATTGTTTTTTGTTTTGTTTCCTCTGTAAAATTTTATTTTTCTTTTTTGAGTTGGTCTTTAGTTTTAATTTGGGCTATAATGTTCTCCGCCATCCATGGGTTTATATGACTGTTATTATTATTGTTTTTTGCATGAGGTGTTTTTATGTTGCAACTCTTGGTATGAGTGAATGAATTTTTTGAGTTATTTACTAAGTCCATTGAGCATGTCCAGAATAGTTGGATTGAAAGTCCACTCTAGATAGTTATTTAGAATAGGTCGTACAGTCGAAACAAGAATCTATTCAACACATGCCTTTGCCTAATCGATGTCCGTGTAGGTAAACAATTTTTTCCATGCTCTGTAGCTACGATGACCTTTCTTGAGCAATTTACACTAATTGTGGATGATTCCAAAGGACAGTTTTCTCGTATGCTCTGCTATCTACGGCGGGAATATTTTTTTCTCTACTGAGAGTTAGATATTCGAGAGGATTTTCTGTTTTACGGGGCTATTTAAGAGCTGTTAACATGACATATCAAAGGAAAAAAAACAGCTGCTTGAAGGCCAGTCGTTGTGTTGTTAATTGAAAGGGGAGTGATAAAAGATCCCACCTTCGTCTTGTATCTCAATTAATTACTTGACATAATTGGAATTCAATTCATTAGGTAAGACTAGGTTTAAGTAAACATATTATAAGATTTTGAAATAAGACACTTGTTTGGTTTCATATTGGTATATTTAGTTTCCTGACACGTGTTTCGGTTAATGACGACCATTCTCGAAGGAATTACAAAATTAACTAACTAACTAACACTTAATTTTGTAACTCCTTTCAGAATGGTCTTCATTGACCGAAACACTTGTCAGGAAATTAAATATACCAATATGAAACCAAACAATTGTCTTATTTCAAAATCAGTTAATATTCTAATTTCGTTTCATCAAGAGTGTAGTGAACAAAGTATTTACCGTTTTAAGTAAATATTTGTTGCTGAAAAATTTTCGAAAAAAGTTCTCATAACTTAAAAAAGAAATTTTAGAAATGTAGAAAAAAAAATTGCTAGGAAATTCTAGAAATATGAAAAAACAAACTCCTAAAGGAAATTGTCAGAATTTTAAAGAGAAAATACAACAAAATTCTAAAAATGAATATAGGATTAATGGAAGAGTCTAATAAAATAAAATAAGGAATGGTGAAAAATTCTCTAAAATGAAAACAAAAATATTGCATCTTAAATAGTAGAAATCTAGAATAGATTTTTTTTTAGAAAATTGTACTCGAAGAAACTTCTTTCTCAATGCGATTCACTATGATGTTATGTTAATTCATTGAAAAAGAAGATATTTTCTATTGGTTTTCTAAAATTAAAATCTTCAGTCAAATTTATTTACTTGATATTATTAAATACAAGATTAAAATCCTCATAAGATATCAAGTTGGATACCGAATGATGACATGCACAGTTGTTATTGTCTTGCAAATAGGTAATATATGCTTAATATTTAGATTTCAAATCTACACCAAGCAAAATTTCACTCACGAGATAATATGAATATCATACTCTTAAGCTCATCGCTCAAGAAGTTAATTCGCATTCCACTATGTACTGGTCTCAAGACTAGTAGAGGATCTGTTTAAAAAGATTACTTACTTTTTTGGTTTTTTGAGAGCTGTAAACATGACGGATGAGAGGTTGCTGCTTGAAGACTAGTGATCGTGTTGATTATTCAAGGGGAGTGATTGAATATTTCCTTCATCTTGTACTTAAACTAATTAATTGTTTAATGGTTGAGGCATTAACTTGATGAAACTCATATTTATACAGAATGGAATAAGAAGGAGAATTCTAGGTCTTGCTGGTCGTTAATTACTTCGATTTTAGGATTACTCTTCGCTTTGTGATTTTCTAAGGACTCGAGTCAATCCATTTTGAACCCTTTTACGAAATGGATTACCTCAAATACATCTTCATCTTCATGTCGGTTTTCATGATTCGCGAATGTGGAATTTGTATATTTTAATCGGAAGGATCTAAGATGTTCTTTTAATATAATGTTGAAGTTGCGACCAGTTTGACCTATTTAAATTCCTTTACAATTTATGCAAGTTAATTGATGTTAATGTGATGGCAATATACACGCACGTGTTTTGGTCTGTCATAGCTCATCAATGTATTAATGCAAAAAATAAGGCTCCTTCACTGTTAACGATTTTTTTATCACGTCTTGAAAATAAAAAAAAATCGCAAATAATTCGAAATCGATCTATTCTTGAAAACCAGAAGAAATTTAGTATAAATAACATTGTAATTGTGCGTTGCAGATAAGAATCTGTATTATAGATATTTACAACACTAAATAATAAGGAAAAAAAAAAAATAGAAAAAAAACTTAATTTAAAAATTATTCTTAATAACCTTATTTTCTGATATATAAGTCTAAAGAAATTATTTTCTTGAAAGTAGGTCAAACTGCTCCAGTCCGAACCTTATGCGGTTATCACTAATTCATTGTATTAATAATTAAAAACTGGAGCTAAAAGGTGGAATTCATCACGTAACTTCCTACATGGAATGCATTTTAAATTTGACTTCGTTTTGTTCTGCAATTTTTCTTTAATATTAGATCATCATAGGTTTATAATAGGTAGTTAATTTATTATTCGCTTGGTTTATTTTTTATTGTATTATTCGACTAATAAAATAAAAAATAAAGTAAAACGAACCAAGTGAATTTTTTATCAACTACATATTTTTAACATAATGTTTCACCAAGTGATAAATGAGAAACAAATAGAAGACATATAATAGGTTTATATAAAAATTACACAGGTAATAACATTCTGATTATTTTAAAAACAGGCTAAAGTAATTCATCTGTGATATTTTACGTAATTATATTAAGAGTTCCTTCTAGTTAGCAATTTTAAAGGCAATAAATCAAATTGCTGTTATAATTTTTGTCCGTAATTCTGTGAAATTTACTACCGTATTTCAGCTCGCAATATATTACATGTAATTATAATGTCACCGCCGAGATGTTAAAAGCGTTAAGCCTCTAGTCGACTCTCATAACTCAAACCTTGTATCTTGTACGAAATCTACTATTTTCGCTAGCATACTTCTGCTTTAATATTGTACATTCAATTAGGTTCACCGACATTACTGTCCCCTCGTGGCGACGACTGAATAAAATGCGCCATATTAAGCTAGATATTTCAAAGTTTATTGAGTTCCGTCACGCAATATCACTCTAGTGAGGGTGTATTTATATCCGGCCAATAAAAACCTGGGAATGGTAGGTATTTCCCCATTTCATTAATTCCGTTGGCAACTGTCCCGAAAGGACTGATAGCACAGGTATCTATTGAATTTTTACATTGATATGTTTTATTAACAAATGAAATAAGTAATGCTGGAAAATTCTAGAAGATAAACTTGCAAGAAGGACTTTTGTAAAATTCTCGTAAGATTCAAGAAAATATTTTGCAAAATTCTAGAAATTTGGAATGACAATTTCTCTCGTGTTTTTCGTGTCGTTCACAATGTCGGCACACAAGACGTTTATCATTAAGCGAAAATTGGCGAAGAAGCTAAAACAAAACAGGCCGATCCCGCAATGGGTCAGGATGAGGACAGGAAACACCATCAGATACAATGCCAAGAGGCGTCACTGGCGTAGAACCAAGTTGAAGTTGTAAACAGCTGTTTTCCGCTTCTTACAATGTCGAATTTGTATTCGATGTACGTTTGTTACATTATAATAAACCACAATAAACCACAATTGCTTGAAAATTTTTAAATTTTCAAAAATAGTTTTTATTATTTCCATTAGAAATTGAAAGACAAAATTGGAATATTCAACCAACCCTAGAAGAAAATTCTCGCAATTTGGAAGAAATTTTCTATCAAAATTTAAAAAACTTAAAACAAGAGTTGCCAAATAAATCTGATACGACAAAATAAGGCATTTCAAACAAGAAAGAAAAAATATTACAAATTAGACAATATTAGTAGAAATGAAGAATAGAAAATTCTAGAACACTTGATGAAAATTACTATAAAATAAGACACTTTTTTTAAATTTAGAAGAAAAATTTCTGGAAAATTTATACAAATCAAAAATATTAGAATTCCTATAGTGAGACAAGAGATGCCAGAAAATTTTTAAAATCTCGAAGAAAGGTATTTGTTCGAGAGAATGCAATAAGTAATATATGAGATTTCGAACCATAATTCAAACAAAATTGAATAATTAAACTAAACGAAATATGTACCTACCCTGTTTGAGAAAGGGGAATACATTTAGGTATGATCAAAGTCAACTTAAACATATTCATCGTTTATAGCCACAGGAGATGAAAGAATATGTAAGGTTCTATAAGTTTTAGAATAACTTTTGAAAAATTCTAATACGATTAGTTGTAGAAAATATGTTAGAAAATTTTAGAATTCTATAAGAGAAACTCATAATTCGGAAAAGGAATTCTTTTAAAAGCTAGAACATTTGGGAAATATTGAAGATAAATTTATTTAAAAAAATCACCTCTAGCAGCATTTGGAAGAGAAATTCTAAAAAAAATAATTAAAAATGATTCAAGCATTGCTGGAAATATCTGATTCATTAGAACAAAGAATAGTGTAAAATTCTTCAAAAATGGTAAAAGAATATTAAAAAACTTTAGAAATCAGAAACTCCTGGAAAATTTTGAAACTTTTGAAAAAAGTTGCATAAGAAATTCTTATGAATATTTAAAAAAATTCCTAGAAAACTGAATAATAATCATCAAACAAAATTCTTTCAAATCGGAAGAGGTATTTTAACAAAATTACAAAAATCAAAACAAGAATTGTTAGAAAAATCTAATACGATAAAATAAGGAATGGTGGAAAATTCTTCAAGAATGAAAGAAAACATAGTGTAATCTAGAATAGAAATTTCTAGAAAATTCTAAAATACTCTAAAAAAATTCTTTGAAGAAGAGAAGTTCAAATTTTGTTTAACCACCATATTTTTTAAATGATCAGATTATGATAAAAAATATAGTGATATTTAAATACATTATCAAAATGTACTATCAAGTAAACGCCTCTACCATACAAGAATTAATTAACTAAAATATATTTATCATTTATAGCCACAGGAAAGTTATAAACGTTTTCAAAAATCTTTAAAAAAATTCTGATATGATAAGGCATGGAATAGTAAAAAAATAAAGAAAACATGTTGGATAAATCTAGAAATCTGTAAGGAAATTTCTGGAGAATTTTAAAGCTCTCATAATTTACAAAAGAAAATTGCTAGAAAATTCTAAAATAAATTGAAGAAAAATGCAAAATAATTGCTGGAACATTCTAATGAGTAAGAACAAAAAATAGTAAGAAGTACTTGTGAAGTTCTAGAAATGTAGAAAAAAAATTCCTAGTAGCTTCTAGAAAAATGGAAGAAAAATTTTCTGAAAAATTCAAGATCCCTAAAAAAAGAGGAACTCTATCAAAATTAATTAAGTTAAGTAGACTTTTTAGAAATATTTGATAAGATATAACAAGGTTGCGGCCGAACTAGCGTTAGCGAGAGTGCAGCAAAGTTGGATCGGGTCAGCAGTTGGATGGGTGGCCGGTAACATTCGCCATTGGGGATACAATTAATAGTGCTTTAGAGTGACGGGAGCGATCCTCTAAAGTAACAAGCTCATTTACACACATACATACACAAATAACACCGGAAGGACCACGTAGTCGATAGCCAAACATTACTACTATAAACTCTAGAAAATAAATTTCTAGAACTCTAGAATAAAATTTTCTAAAGGAAAGAAAATTCATGACAAGAACTAATCTTTTAAAATGACTCAAAATCTTTAATTTTTTTAAATAAATGGTTGCAAAATTATACAATCCACAAGGCCAATTAAAAATAAACTTTAGAAATGTTTGGCAAAAATTCACTAGAATGAAGCAAGAAATATAAGTGAGAAGAATTAAATTTAACAAATTTAAGTATAATCAAATTTTACTTGAACATTTTTATCATTAATTGCCAGAGAAGATAATAGAATCTAATAACTTTTGGAAAATTTGCACAAAGAAAGAAATGGTGGAAAATTAAAGAAAATATATTGGAAAGTTGTTATAATTATAAAAGGAATTTTTATAAAAAAAATATTAAGTGAAATTGTTATAAAATTCAAGAAATATTAAGAAAAACTTTTGAAAAATAAAAAAAATTCTAGCAATTTGGAAGAGAATTTCTAAGAATATGTTCTACAAAATTAAGAATTGCTGGAAAAAACATGACAAATTTCTACCTATTCCTTATTTCAAATAGATGGAAAATTGTAACAATTTTAGGGTATATTTTGAAACATTTTGGAAATCTCCTAAATTTAAAAAAATCTTGTAAAATTCAGGAAATTTAAAAGAAATCGTTCTAGAAAATTCTAGAAATATGGATATCAAAATTTAACAAATTAAAAAAAACATTTTTATTATTCATAGCAACAGGATATAATAGAATATGAAAAGTTCTAAAAATTTACAAGAAAAACTTCTTTTGAAAAATTGTGATAAGAAAAAGCAAGAATTGATGGTAATTCAGTATCCTTAAAGAAAATTATAGAAATTTGAAAGATATTTTCTAAAAACTTTATTTTATTCTCTAAAATGTGTAAGGAAAAATTCTAGAAACTCTAGGGAATGTGCCGAAATATTTTGGAAATCTAATTATTTCGAAAAGAAATTTTAGAAATCTTGAAGAAAACTTGCTAGAAACTTTGAAAACAAATTTCTTGAAAATTTATAATAGTATAAAATATAAAAAGTATAATAGACCATGGAAAGTTCAAAAAATTTACGAGAAACACTTTTGAAAAGTTCTTATAAGTAAAGACAAGAAATGGCAATTCAATAATTCTTAAAGCAAATTATAGAAATTTGGAAAATATTGTCTAAAAACAACAACAAACAAATTTAACATGATTAACGGAAACACGACCTTTTTAAAACGTATTTGTTAACACACCAATATTAAGTAAATAAATAAAAATCAGAAAAGTTGAAACAAAAAATTCTCAAAAAAATGGAAGGAAAATTGTTACAAAATTCTAGGAAATATGCCGAAACATATTGGAAATCTTATAATTTGGAAAAGATATTTAAGAAATCTAGAAGAAAAATTTCTAGAAAAATCTAGAAATATGGAAAGCAAAGTTCTAGAAAATTCAGGAAAACGTATTTATTATTTATAGCCACATGGTATAAAAGAACATGAAAAGTTCTAAAAAATTACAAGGATTATTGGAGGGAGTTCAGAAAAAGTTTTTAAAATATTTATTTTATAAAAAACACGGAATTTATCCGGATAGATCAATTTCATACATCATAGCCCGCCAACATAAATTTCTTTCAATCTGCCATCTCTACAAATTAATTAACAACAGAGTTGATGATCAAAATTTTACAGAAAAGCTTTTATTTCATGTACCAAGATTATGCTCACGTAATTCAGACACTTTTTCATACACTGCGCCTAATACGATTCATCATTTCAATTCACCCATGTACAAAATGTATAAATCTTACCAGGATGTTTAAAACCATGCGGATATTTTTGAAAAATTCTAATAAGAAAAAGCAAGAATTTATGGTAATTAAATAATCCTTAAAAAAAATTATAAAAATATAGAAGAGATCTTTAAAAACTTCTAAAAAAATTGAAAAGACTTGCGGAAAATTCTGATAAGTTAAAAGAAGTGATTCTAAAAAAATTTTTTTTTAAAATGTTACAAATTTCTTCTTATTTATTTAATTTTTATCTTCTTCTAGATAATGTGTCGAAGTTTTTCGAAATCTTTTAAGTTTGAAAAAAAATTGCAGAAATAGAAGAAAACTTGCTATAAAATTCTTCAAATATGAAAGAATATTTTTAAAAAGAAGGAACTCTTGAAGAAGTTTTCTAGAAAAGTCTATTCTACTAAATTTTTACATACATCATTTAGAGTTTTATCTTATCATTTTTTTCGACTATTACTCTTTTTAGTTAAATTTCGCGAATTTTCTTAAAGTTATTTTTTCAGAAAATTTTATTTCATATTTGCACAATTTTCTAAGAAGTTTTCCCGTTTCATTTTTTTTTGATAATTCCTTGTTTTAACTTTTTAAATTTTCCCTGCACCTTTTGAAAATCTTCAAATTTCTAAAATTTTCTTTAGCGATTACTGAATTAATCAAAAGTTTTTAAAAGTTCTTCCTGTAAATTTTTAGAACTTTCTATGTTCTATTATACCCTGTGGCTTTGAATAATAAATATATTTTCTTGATTCTTTTAGAATTTTGTTTTCTATATTTCTAGAATTTTCTAGCAAGTTTCTTTCTATATTTCTATTCCAAAATATCTTCGTACAATGTCTAGAAATTTTGTAACATTTTTCATTTACTTTTTTGGAGAATTACTTGTTTTAACTTTTCAGATTTTGCGCAAAGGTCTTAAATTATTTGAAGGAAAATATCTTCCAAATTCCTATAATTTTCCTTAAGGATTATTTACTTATTATATTTTTTGCTTTTTTCTTATCAGATCTTTTTAAAAGTTTTTTTTGTAAATTTTTAAACTTTCCATGCTCTATTATATCCTTTCATTTTTTTGAGGATTCCTTGTATCAACTTCTTAAATATTTTCCACAATTTTTGTTTAATTTTTTAAGTTTTTTTAGAAATTTTTAATATTTTCTTTAAGAATTTCCACCATTTCTTGCTTTTTCTCATCAGAGTTATTGAAAAGTTTTTTTTTTGTAAATTTTTTGAGCGTTCCATGTTCTATTATACCTTATGGTTGTGAATATGTTTTCTTGAATTTTAAAGAATTTTGTTTTCCATATTTCAAGAATTTTCTAGAAAGTGTTCTTCTAGATATCTGGAGTTTTACATTTTTTTTTTAATATGAGATTTAGCAAAATGTTTATACGTTCCCTATAATTTTACATTTTATGATCCATTTTCCACTATTTCTTAATTCAACTTTTCTCAGAAATTCTTGCTTAATTTTGTTAAAGTACTGCCTTTCAAAAGTTCTGTTCCAAATTGCTAGATTGTTTTAAAAGTATTTTTGAATTTTCCAAATATATCTTTATATTTCTTTCACAAAAATGTTTCACTGTTCCTTTTTTATAAAAAGTTTCGAAAAGGTTGTGTAGCAAATAATTAGATTCTATTATCTCCCGTGGCTATGAATAATAAATATGTTTAAGTAGAGTTTGATAATATCTATATTCGTTTTCTTTCCTAAAATACATTGTGTAGATTTTTAGTTTACTATAATTCTTCAGTTTTTTATTTGTATTACTTGTCTCTTACATTTCTTGCTTCATTCTCATAAATTTTCCACACAACTTTCCTCAAGATTTCTAAAATTTTAAAACATATTTAATCTCATTTGATAGGACCTTTTTTAAGAATTCTAGTCATTTTTTCAATTGTCTTTGTTGATTGTACGAATTTTGCAACCATTTTTAGAATTTAGAGAAATTGACTCATCTTCTTGTAATTGCAGTGAATTTTCTTTGTGAATTTTCCGAAGTTTCCAGCAATTTCTTTTGTTTAGAGTTTATTTTTCTATTGCTGTAAACATTTTGTATTTGTATATGCATGTATATTTCATACATTTTTGCATTCATTGTTTTACCTCATCAAATTTTTCTAACCATTCCTGTCTTCACAAAATTAATAATTTTAACTATTTCTTTTTAATTACTGATGTCTAATGATTTTCAACGGTTCTATTAAATGCACTGTGAGTTGTTTTAAATTATTCCCATTTCACAAGTATTTTTCTTAAATCCTACCTTTTGAAACCATTGCTTTATGCATTGATCTAGCGTACTCTTGACCTACCACAATAAACCGTATCTTGCCCTTGCGTACTCTCGATACATTTTAGAATTTCGTTAAAATGTATCTTCCAAATTACAAAAATTTTCTTAAACGGTTTTTTCCTCTTTTCTAGAATTTCACAAGAATTTCTTATTCAAATTATGATAACTTTTTTGAAACATTCATTTTTAGAGAGTTTTCCACTATTTCTTGTTTTAACCATGAATTCTTTACATATTTTTGCTATAATTTATCTTCCAAATTGCTAGAATTTTCTTTATAAGGTGAATATTTTAGTAATGTTTCTACAAAATTTCTACAATTTTCTAGATATTTTTCTTCCATACATTCTTTTTAAAGAATTCTTATTGTAAAGAAAGGAAAACTTATGAAAAATATTATAAGGCCAATATAATAAGAGAAACCTGCAAGGAAAATTAAAAGAAAACTAGAATTCTTGAAGAGAAACTCTATAAAACGAAATGCTAGTCAATTTAAGAAATTTTGAAAAAGTTGGTTTCAAAAGTCATTTGAATTAATTTCTAGGGATTACAATATAACATTACAATATATTATAATTAATAAAATTGGCGCCATTTTAGTACCTATATTACAGGATTTTTAGGTTCACAAGATTTGATAGAAATGTTTTTTTTCTTCTTTACTTTGTGGGATTTGCAGTAACCAAACATCTATTCTGTTTTAATTAAACTAAAACCAGTATGTATTAACATTTAAAACATTTGAAAGTCAATATGTACATAGCTATATTGATATAAAGTGAAATTTTAGGGTTGAAATGTTGGAATATGTAGAGGGCAGAATTTCCATTATGTAATCTCTTTGGTTTGAACTAAAATAGAATTATCTTAGATAGTGCTGATCTACTATGGTGCAACGCAAATATTTATAGGTTAATTTAATAACCGAAAGTGTATTTGCATCACCATTAGGCTTAGTGTTTACTTAGCTCTATATTTGTAGCTAAGGTAACAATTGTTTTAAGTTACAAATTAATTAAATTTGAGTATTGAATCATAGTTTTGTTTAGTATACTTATTTTATGACAATTATATAATTTATTGTTAAACACTAATGTATATTTTCATATAACTAGGAACTTTTCACTCATCTATCACTTAATGAAACATATTTTAGCAATAAAGTAAACTAATAATTGAAAAACTTAGTTTTAGTTACTTTTCTATTTCATTTTTAATTAAAATAGTACAGATCATGTTCTATCCTATTAATAACTTAGATTATATCAAATATGGGCTTTAATATTCCTTTATGACCTACAGAACCAAATGCATACATTATCCTTTTTAATTACCGGTCTTGCTGGGAAATGGGAAGGAGCCTTGCGTATTAAAACCATCAAAATTTATAAGGCGAAGGAGCATGCGATAGGAAGCGGGTATCGGAAATTTCCCGGCGCAGGATATCTAGGCGAATGATCAATGGCCTAAATTTCAGAAAAGTCAAGGATAATAAAGCGTTGCACATGTCCCGGAATGCTCTAAATAAAGTTCCAAGCCGGTGTTTCCTATTACACACAACTCTCTGCTTCTAATTGCACGTTGTTGGACGCAATTTATTACGGCCTATGTAAATTCATCTATTTTTACCCTCAAATTAACTTCCTAAAGCACATCCAATAAATAGTACCAATTAGTTTAGCATACTAGAGCGATAATTGGATATCGTAGGAAAATTGTGTCGGTGCCAAAAAAGGATTTATTATCGATTTTCTGTTAGATGATGATATATTCTTGTAAATTTATTAACAACCAAATCACGCAAAAATATTATTAATAACTAAAGTAAGTGAAAGTAAAGTGATATAAAAAATAATAATTAGAATTAGAACTAATTCTTCTGAGCTTTCTGCACCGTGGTTTTTGGTATAAAAAAGTTTACTGTACTCAATATTTTAATAAAAATTCCGTAATTATTCTATTTTATAAAACAGTTATATGATATTAGTAAATTTATGTTACTAAACGTAATGGGAATATTTGATGTTACATACATCTGCAGTTGTAATAAATTTTATCCGGTCTACTAGACATACCCTATTATTGATGGTAATACAAATATAGAAATAATAGCGTCGAAATTCAGTGTTTACACGGAACCGATTCTGATTCGAGGGAGTGCACGTAACATTGTAAGGCGAAGGGATGGGCATTTGTATCCCTTCGGCACACGGCGCAATAAATCTCCGTTTGCGTCCGACAAATGTCTTCCAACATCGGAATATGAATGGGCGCACAAACACCAGGAGAGAGAAACGAAACAATTCGTATATAATAAATCAGAGGCGCACAATTACCGCTCCGTAAATTGCTCGGTAATAATGGGAGGGAACCGCGTGCTAAATGCAAACACTGTTCCCATTCACCGCACGGGGGATGATATTAAATGCCTAAGCCCCATTCTCCGATCCTCCACCTATACACATACGCACACTTCGGTCCATTATCTCGGATCAACCAGGAAAAGTCTCCTTTGACAGGGCTGCGCCGTGTTTGCTCCATAAATCCTTCGAAATTGAAAACTCGAATTTCTGAACGTCATTTGTAAATATTGGTGAAAATTATAAATAGAGACACGATTGCATCTAATGTAGTAAATCGAAATTTTATTGAAACTAAGATTAAATATTTAGTTAAATCAAAACAATCGATGATTGGCATTTAAATAGTCTGACTAACAAAAAACGGAATATCTACAAAAAGAGCCGTAAAAATATACAAAATGACTTACCGCCCTCTGCTTAACTATGGTAATCTAAGTAAGTAATTAATCTTTATTCAAAATAGCCACTATACATTTACAAGTAAAGAAACATTCTTGCGGATGTGAAACCTGAAATAATTTAATGTGTTGAAATATATAAAAACGTAAAAAAATATATGTCCATACTTTCCAAGTCCTGAAATCCTACTATCCATAATATTCAAGCGATCTTCTCTAAGAACTTTATCCAAAATCTGCCCCCACTTAATCCTCTACTACATAATCCTTCTAATCAACTCCTATATGACTTTACCTCCGTTATCCCTTCTTTAACTGAAAATTTTCTAAAAATCCCTTCAACTGACGATTTTCTCATGCAGAAATCTGAACCAAAACCCAAAATTCAACCCGCACAAGATTTGAATTCATTTTATCACACAAACTGACGAGACTCATTAAGTCTGATAAATCCGTGCTGAAAAACTACTTGTAAATTTTGGTGTGTTAATAAAGATGTTGTATACACAAAGGATTCTAACATACAAAAATAATTAAATCACAAAACTAAAACTTTCAAACAAAACACATAAAAATATTGGATAACCAAAATATTAGGTCATAGTAAAGAAAATCGGAAAACAATGTATAGAAATTTTGCCGTATTAAAAAAATAAGAGTAATACAATTTTAATTAGTCAACTTTGATCCGTATAAACCTCGAAAAATTAGAAAGAAAATTATCAATAAATAAATTCCAGTCTTTTCATTTCTCCTCATTTTTTACCTAAATCTACATTTGGTATCACCAAGCATAACAAACGTATTACAAGTATTTTCGAAATACCTTTGATGATCCTAAACTTTTCTTCAAACCCCACTCCCAAGTCTTTAAAATAAAAATAGAGCTAGACATTTTAGACATCTATCATACAAACAACAAAGATATGCTTTGCCGTTTATTCTTTAATAAATTTGTTCTTTGTCCTTATAAAATATTTACAAAAGAAGACTTAAATTAATGAAACACGAACACAAATTTATGCAACAAGAATCACGGGCAGAGTTCACTGGTTATTAATGTTCCAGTAAGTCAGCTTCTGAATCCTTCATTTAGATATATAGTAGTAAACATGTACAAAATGATATGTCGACTTATGCTGCAACTCTTTTTTTAAACTCTCGTCCTACTGTTCTAAGAAATTTACAGGTAAGTGAATTATCCCTTCGCATTCTAACCAAACTAAGGCTCCCAAATAATTCCTTACATAACTCCTTCAGTACACTACTTTACCAAAAACCCTACGAAATCCCGATTGAAAAACGCCTTGTACACCTTGCTACAAACTTTTCCACCAACCCTGGTATTAAAGACATCCTGAAACACATATGTTTACCTTTTAATACTTTACAAATTTCTAGACTTAAACATCCCTCTTCTACAATCTTCGAATTCATAACATCTTTTCATGGTTCACCTTCATCTTCATCAACAAAATATCGGATAACTATTAAAGCCAGGCAGTAAGACAACGGGTCGATAGCCGAAAAAAACAAAGTTATGTATTATAATACTCATTGTAAACTAAATAAATAAAGATGTTGGTTTCTCTAATAAATAATTCTTTTTAACTAAAACAATTTTTGTATATCGATAGACAAACAAAAAATCTTAGGAATTAAAAAAATACAAAAAGCACAATTCTGTAAATGTTGATCTCCGCTCTATTTAAAGATACGAAAATTACAAAACCAAAATCGTTAAGTCTCAATATCAAACCGAGCAAATAAAGAAAAATAATTATATGTATATAAACCTTTATTTGGCATTCTATAGGGTGGGCCAACTCTTGGAATCTTTTTGAACTACCATTTTATTTTTACTGTCGTGATATTTGACATCTGTTGTATGACAGTTCTTCAGTATACAACACCCGGTTAACGCTTGATGAACGTTGGGAAATGTTAAAAATTTACTTTTAATGTAATTCGTGTATTGCATAATCAGTGCGTACAATCGCGAATATGCACCAAATGCAAGTGTTCTGAAGAAATTTGTGCACAAAGTTCGTAAAACTGGTATGCTGGTGGATCGTACTAAAGCTCCACGTCCGGTTCGTACACTCCAAATATTGCTGCTGTAGCCCGTTCTGTGCAAGCCAACCCGAGAGCATCGACTCGTCATCGCTCTCAACAATTGAATATTAGTCGCACTACCATGAGGCGTTTTTTGAAAAAAACATCGGTTTATTCGCCTAAAAGGTCCAAATAACACAGCAGATAAAGAGAGTTGACCATCCACTTCGATTCAACTTCGCTAATTGGGCCTTGGAGCAGCTGGAAGCCGATGGTGAATTTTGGCGAAAAATTATCTTTTCCGATGAAGCACATTTTCGGAAAATCCACACGTGATCGTTGAGCAGCCAATGCATCCCGAACAAGTGACTGTCTGGTGCAGATTATGGGCCGGCGGCATCATCGCCCCATTTTTCTTTGAATCTGGCGAAACGATCAACGGAAACCGCTATAGGATAGCAAATGATAGCAAACTTTTTTTGGGAGCAAATTGCGGATTTGGATGTGAGCAACATCTGGTTCCAACAAGATGGGGCGACATGCCACACTAGAAACGAAACTATCGACTTATTTCGGTCAGAACTCGAAAATGGTGTGATCAGCCGTCATGGAGATGTGAATTGGCCTGTAAGGAGCTGTGATTTGACGCCCATGGACTTTTCTCTCTGGGCTGCCGTTAAAGGACGTTGTTATGCCAAAATACCATTGCAGATTTTAAAAAGATTCCTTGCGATTGCCCACCCTTTATAATACAAAAACACAAAATTAAAAATATACAAAAGAGCCATAACTCTTTAAGACAAAACAACTCTTTTTTAGTCTCCTTATTTCCTCTTCCTTCCTCTTTCCCCTGGCAATCTAGTTAGAATCTTTATTTTGGCCCCATACTATATCATCCATTCTTTCACACTTCTACACCCATCTACCTTACTAAATTACTCCCTTACATTCCTTTGCTAGATAACTTCACCATATCCTTTCCTTCCTCACACAGCACTCATTCCCGTATCCCTCGCCCGTCCATTTCTAGATTACGCTTTACTCCGTTCCGCATATAACCCTCGCCAAGGTCACTCTTTCCGCCCTTCTGAAACGGTTATCCTTCAGGTACCTTGTTCTCCTCCCATGTACCTGCCACTTCCTATACTTCTCATTGTACGCACTCTTCTCCACATACCCTTGTTTCTCCTGCCTCTCCATCTCTTTCGCCTTTTAATGCACCCTTTCCGTCGCATTCACCTCTTGCTCCATCCACTCCTTCACGTTCCCCTCTGACTGATCCCCCCAGTTTCGCTTCATGCGCTTCTACTCTCCTTATGGTTTCACTCCACATGCTCTCCCTATTCGTTTCCTGGAGCAGTATATATTTGGGCGTTAGGGGTAGAGACAACGACGCGTCGTTGTCTCTACCCCTAACATCTGCTTCAGGAAACACCGCTGCTCTCTCTCCATCCTTTCATACCTCCTGACACTCCATACCTCCGCCCCATACCACAAAATCGGTCTCAGGCACGCATCCCAAATATCACATGAAACTCTCATATTACCATCCATCCACCTTCCCCATCTTTCTCTCACCATCCTCCACGCTTTTCTCGCCTTTTCTTGTACCCACTTAACACGCTCCTCGTAGCCCCCCGTACTGAACATAAACCCCAGATATTTGAACGCTTTCACCCTCTCGATCACCTCTCCCCTCCATTCCAGTTCTTCTATCCTTCCTCCCCTTCCTTTGTTCCTAAATCTCATCCACTTCGTTTTTCCAACATTCACCCTTAACTCTCTCCTGTCCATGAATTTCTCCACTCTCTCTAACATCTTTTTCATTTCCTTCCATTCCTTCACCATGGTGTTAATGGCATACATCATTAATCATCTGCATACGCCAGCATCCAAACCTTACTCCGCCTAATCACTACCCATCCCCCTGCCCTTTTTAAAACACTCAGTTCTGTTCCCTCCTATATACATTGAATAGTAATGGGCTCAGTGGGCAGCCCTGTCTCACCCCTTTCCATGTATTGAACCTCCCTGATAATTTACCCCCACTTTCCCCGCACACCCTCCTTATAAACTTCACCATTCCCCTGCTCACCCTTCCCCTTCTCAGACACTTTATCAACTTATTCTTGGGTAAAGAATCATATGGCGCTCTCAAATCTACAAACACCGTATACACGCCCTCTCTTTCATCCATTACATGCTCTACGATCTTAGGCAGAGTAAAGATCTGCTCTTTCATTTCTCACCCCTTTCTAAAGTCTCCCTGCACTTAGCACCAGATTTCTCTCTTCCACCTCCTCCTCCAGCCTGTTCTTTACCATCATAATCGCTACATTCATTATTGTCACACCTCTATAGTTTTCGATTCTCCCTCTGTCTCCTCCCTTATATACCGGGCATATTGCCCCTACTTTCCATGATTTAGGTACCTTCACCTCCCCTCTCCATATACTATTTAAAATTTCTCTTAACCTTTTCTTCCCCTCACTCCTTAATTCTTTCCACTTTTCCAGTTTTAATTCGCAGGCCCCGGCGCTTTCCCTCTTTTCAGCTGCTGGTACGCTTTCTTCATTCCCTCCTCTGAGAATTCTACCACCTCTCCTATTTCTTCCCTCCCGAATGCCGCTCTCTTCCTTACACTTTTCTGTATACTTTTTTAAGTCGACCACCACCTGCCTATTTCTTCCCCTGCTCTTTAATATCTTTCACATTTCTGCCTATTCTTTACATACTTTTAGCTCCTACACCTTCTTTTTTTTTCTCGCACACCCCAACGTACCTTCTTCCTCTATCCATAAAATAATGTTAAAAATATAAAAATTAATAAAACGATACAAAACTCCTATAAATTTCTTAAAAATTTTCCGCAAATACAGAAAAAAATACTTTTTGAACAAAAACAGTTAATCTGATTGACATTGAAATTTTTGAAAATAAAAATAAAATCTAAGAAATGTTCTAAATCATGAAACTGTAAATATTAATATATACTACTAATAAATATGCTTTTCAGATTTTCGTTTTTTCATATCTGCTTTAATGGTACAAATGTTTTTATTTTGGCATTTTAGCAATATTTTCAATTATTTTGGTCTGATAACAACTAAGAAAATTCGAAAATTATGAACAATCACTGCAATAATATTCGGAGAAATTAATTTGTATTTCCAATAATACTGCATCGTTAAAATCATATTTTATTAAATTAAATATGTATACAGAGTGGGGCAGAAAATGAGCGATTAGTAAAAAAGAAGATTTTTGTTTTTGCAAATATTTTTTTAAAGTTTAGTTAAAATACATAAAAAAGCCTTAATATTTTAATTTGTTTTAATATCTCTGGTAAGATGATCTGAAATTATTCATTATGTTCCGCAGCATTGCTTGGCTAATTTGGTCCAGTTCTTGTTGGATCCATTCTTCCAAAGCTTGAACTGTTTGTGGTGGGTTATTTTGAAACACTTTACTCTTCAAGTAACACCACTAGAAAAAGTTGCACGTTGTGATGTCAGGGGATGTCCCTATTTGGGACATGATTTGGAAATACTAATAACAATATTCATGCTTACTCTCGCTGTATGGTAGCTTGCTTCGTCCTGCTGAAAAAATGTTTCCTCGTTAACTCCGTACTATGCAAGGTTTGGTACATTTTTTTCCCAATATGTGGGCATACCTTTTTGAGGCTACTGTTACAGCATACCCACGAAAATCTCAAAAAACGTAAGGCCCTATTATCCCTAATGAAGACATAGCGCACCACACAGTAACTTTTGGGTGGGTGAAGGGATTTCTGATAAATTTGTATAGGATTCACGGCGCTCTAATATTTAAAGTTCTTCTTGTTTATATAAAAGGACAAATGAAAATGGGTTTCGTCACTCATCCATAAATGGTTTACAATGTCCTCATTTTGATGAATTTTTTTAAAATCCTTTTACCTTTCGGTGTCGGCTCATTTTGATTAATTAAATGTAAAAATTCTGCACAGAACCATTGCCCAGTCACATAATCGGTTTCTTTAAGAATATATGTATATATAGTCCAACAACCCACCAATACATACATTATATCATATTCTTCTCGCGAGGCTGGACTTTGTAAATTCACGGCGCTTCGGCGACTTCGCGTTGGCCATCTTCAGGAGTTTTAATTTTAAAAATTTACGTCGTGATTTACAAAATCCAACCACAATTAACATAGATAACACTTGTTCATTGAACAAGTTCGGCTTAATTCTTCAAATTTGCAAGTTTTAATTGTTCTGAAAAGAACCGATTTACAACGTTTCGACTAAGTCGCATTGGTCGCGTGTGCGATTTCTTGTGATTGGACCTTACGGATTAACAGGGATTTCGTTGGTGTTACCTGTGGGGATTAAAGTGTGTGGTGCCACCCGTATCCGCATGAAATATGCTTGCTGCATAAAGTGGATTTCCAAGTGGGGAGTAGTCGTTGGGCGTCGTCGCGTTTATTGAGATAGTCGGTATGTTTTTCTATTTCGATTGCCTGGCAGATAATCCTTTTCGTAGGTCTAATACAGCGAGGAAGTCCTGTAGTTGAAATTTATCTTGTGTCCTGCGGATTTGGAATGTTTGAACAGAAATGAGGAGGGGAGATTTTTTTCGACGTCTGGTCCTATGTTCATGCGTCTGTTGGTTTGTCCGATATAAACTTTATTACAGTCAGCACAGGCAATTTTCTATGATTTTCAAGCGGAATAATTAAGGAGGGAACTGAAAATAACCGATTTGCAACGTTTTGAACAAGTTGCTTCATTTGTTTTCTTTAGGCGGAGGTCGGAAAACTGCGGCCGTGCTTTGTTGGAGTGCGCTAGATATATCAAAAGGATTATTCGTAAGGTAATCGAAATAGAAAAACATACAGATAATCTCAATAAAAGCGACGATGCTCAAGATTACCCCTTTGAAAATCCTCTTTATGCAACAAGCATATGTCATAATCCGCACCACCAATTTCAATCCCTACAGGTAACACGAACGCAATTCCTATTAATCTGTCCAGCTCAATAATGAGAAGCCGCAAACACCACCAAACTTCAACCGCCAACACCGTAGGTTTGGTGATAAAATCTGCAAAATTGTAAATGATATTATCCGCGTCTATATTTTTGTTGTTTTATAAAGACTGAAATGAAGGATATTAGACAGGATTTTCGGGTTATGGAATGATCAATGAAAGTGGGCTTTGATTTAGGCATTTGCATTCATATTAAATTTATAATTACGAAATCGACTTACGTCGATTTTGAACTCCAAGTACATTTTTTGTAATAGAAGGCCCACACTAATATCAATGGATTCACGAGATAAATTCTTCCTTAAAAAATCCACCCTCCGACTTGGATTCAAACCTACAGACCCGGCGCCATAATACATAATTCAATTTATTTATTGTGTAATTGAATGAGAAAATTGACTTTGGTTCGATTCGATTTTTAAAAAATTGTTATGATTGTAAAAGATATTTATTTATGCTATAAACCTATCTTTTTATGAATTTTCTCTTAAATCGCGGGTTTATACTTATGCAATTTTTTCATCCAAATAACAAGAATTTTATTCTAAAAATTGTCTATCATTGACCAAAGAAGACTGGTTCTCAATTTCCGTGAATAAGTTAAACATCAATTTTATTAAATATTTCTTTAAAAGTTTCTTTGAATGTCTTTGTTTGATTCTCCCGTATATTTACAAAAAAATTCTCTTAAGTTATCTAAACACTTTCTTTCTTTCTTCAGATTTGTATAATTTTCTATTATTTCTTGTGTTACTTTATCGAACTTCCAGTTTAAAAATGTGATGTAAGCAATGTCTTTTTCAGATTTTAGATGTTCCAACATTTTTTTCTGCAAATCGTGTAATTTCTGCGAGGGTTTTTTTCAACAATTTCTATTTGAATTTTAAAATTTTAAACAACTTTTTTTATATTATTGATTTTTTCCAGTAATTCTTGTTCTTTTTTTTAAATCTAAAATTAAAATTTAGTTTTTCAGAATTTGTCATCATTTTCTTGACAATTATTTCATTCTTCATCTTATTGGAATTTTCCAAAAAAATCTCACACAATTTGCGAAAGTAAGTTGATTATTATTTTTTACTTACTCTTATGTAGATCTTGTTTCATTTTATCATTGTTTTTAAATTTTTGTTATTATTATTCAATTTTCATTATCTCATGTCAGGCAACTGAAACAAAATTATGAGATATACAGGGTCTATTGTGAAAGTAATACGCATTATTCTATTGTGACGCGATTTTTGAGCGCAGCGGAGTTAATATAGTGAAGAGTCTGCCCTTCCAAAACAAAGTATGTATGTATGCAGTATGAGTGGAAAGACGTATCTATCGAGAAGTGTATTTTTCGAGATTTCATATGCTTCAAGAGACTTTCAAGGATGACTACATTTAAAGGTCACAGAGCGTTCAAAGAGGTCCCTGAAGGGATCATTGACGAACCCTGTTCAGAACGCAAAACAATGGCCAAAACTTACGAAAATGTGAATCATGTGCGTGAAGTTTTGCGTTCCTACCGCCGATTGAGCATCCAGCAAATCGCTGACACCCTAAACATCTCCACATCTGCGGTACATAAGATAGTAACTGAGGATCTACAAATGCGCAAAGTCTGTGCGAGTACGAGTACGACCCAGTATCGAAAAGGTAGGACAGCTTGTGGCACACACGCCAAAAATAGCGCAAATGAGCAAGTCTCGTAACAAACCAATGCTCATTGTCTTTTTTCACGTCCATTTTTGAGTTTGTACCGCAGGAAGAAACTATGAATTCAGCCTTTTATCTGCAGGTGCTCAAGAGATTGAAACGCCGGATCGTGCGCGTGATGATTGCCATCAAAGATCAATAGCCTCAGCCGTATGACTCTTAACGTTACCAATTTTCTGGCCCGGAGCAACATCCTGATGGTCCCCCAGCCCCTTTACAATCCCGACTTGGCTTGGGTGTTCGTAGAAAATATCTAAAAGCATGTTACAATGTTCCTAAGAGATATCCCCGTCTAGGAGTTTCAAGGTGCCTTCTAGGCATGGCAGACACATTTTCATAAGTTGCATGCTGTGGGAGAGTATTTTGAAGAATTTTAAGCATTTGTACCGGTACAATCAATAAATATATTTTTCCCACAAAACGCGCATTACTTTTATAATGGACCCTGTATTATACACAATGCGTTTTACTACTCTATTTTTAGTTTGAAAGTAAAATAATATAATATTAATTAAAATATAGTTCTATATATTCTATTTGTTAATAAAATACTTAATTCATGTATTTATTTTTTGTTTCAGGTAAGAATATAGTACTAAGTATTTTGCCAAATCAACCCTCTATCATCTCGGTAAGAAAACGTAATTAAATTAATATTAAGTTTTAAATTTTAAATTTACGGATAAATTATTCCCACTTAAGCATGACGAACGCATTATTTTAAAAGCTGATGCGTCAATAGACGACAACTCCTATAATATGGAATATGCGTGGTTGACGTTGCTTAAATGATTATTATCCCTTGTATTAAATTAAATGTATGTTTCACTGAATTGAAAAATTCATCCACGAATATTTATCAATTCAGTGTCAGTATGGTTTACAACGAAGTAACCGTCGCAACCATTCTCTTCATAAATGTTCGTAAATTAACTTGAAATCAAAACAACTATTGCAAACTAGTATTCAAGATCATTGCCCAAGAATATAGCTACTTCACTTAATATCAGATGAGAATTTTATGACGTCATGAATTCTTATTTAACAATTAATGGAGTCTTATTTGAATCACGATTATAGTATCTGTTATATGATGTATGCACAGCACAATCTTTTTTACACAGGTGGCGTAACTTTACGGCACTTAATATATGAAAATTTGGGGTCTAGCTCAAAGATGATTGTGAATTTATCTGGCTATAAATTTTTAATTTGGTTAGTGCAAATCATCAATAAAGCATTAGGGGTGGTTTAAAACTAGATACGCTACCTGTCATTCATTTAATATTGCAGTAAATTTTATACTCTTAAAAAATTGCTTCTTTTTACAATATTTAAACAAATATAACTAATTATAAACCTAGTTTTAACATTTGTCTTTCGGCATGCAAAATATGTTTTCTAATTACTTCACAATTTTCAATGGCCGGACATGCGGTAAGCACGTATTTTTCGAACGGAACTTACCACCTTAAGACTCTAAGTAAATATTGTTTTATGTTCTTCTGCACATTATTAATCTCATTATTTAAAACGTTTATATTATGTAAGAAATACTCCTCAGTTTCTTTTGGAATTTGCTAAAAAAACGCATCATTTTAATAGTGTATTGCATAACAAAATACTGAAAATCTAATTATTATTATTATTATTGTTATTATAGTGAGAGATATTCAAACATGATACGAATTTACGAGGAGGCATTGCCGCGGAAAGAGGAAGGAATTAATCAACTCCGAAATAACAATAAGGTGTTTTATGCAAATGTGACTTTTACGGCTTTCGTAAATAATATCGCAAAGTGATAAATCTCCTGCGGGGCTTACGGGGTTCGTGTTAAGCGTTTAATGGAATTAATAAGGTTGCCGGGGTCAACATAAATTTACGGGAATTCGATTTAATGCCTAAGGGCTGTTGATGCTTTTACCGGTCGGTCGGTTTGTATTTAATAGGTGTTTAATTTATCAATAGGTTCTAATGGTGCTTAAAAAACATTAATGCCTAAAATTTTAAGCAACGGTATAATTATGATTCAAGTGAATCAATATAATACTGTAAAGGAATTAGGCGCCCCCATAAAAAGTAATTTTGTATTCTTCGGTTTATTTATTCATTAACAGCTTTCGCTTTCTTTTATGAGAATACAATTAAGAATTTATACCAGGTGTTTATTCCCAAGGACCAGTTTACAAATTAAATTTTTATTAACCGCTAATACGTATGTTTGCTCGTTAATTTGATTTAATTTATTTACAGATTTAGGATTTTATATAAGTCCATAAAATTGAATTTATACATCCCTTTAAAAAATAAATTATTATTATTTATCGGGATACAATATTTGAATCTAGCAAAAATAATTAACAATTGATAAAAATTCTAGGAAACCGGGAAAAGAGATACAATTGCAAATTTCAAAAAAAAACATACAAGCATTGTCAAAAAATTGTAAAATGACATTTTAAATTCTTCGAACAACTGCCAAAATCAAAAATAATTTATGAAAAATACATTTCAATGTGTGCTAGTACGGCACTTTTCAAAAATAGTAGATATGTCTGAAAAATATTGCATATTTGTTTATATAATAATAAAAGTTTGTTAGTATTATAGGTAAGGTAGTAGAAAAAGTATAGTGTTTAACTCGCCGAAAGCATTTATTAAGCTCGCAAAACTGTTCTCTCGCTTAAAAAAATGTTACTTTCGTCACTCGTTGAACAATATAACAATATTTAAAGTTTATGTAGAAATAAACAATTGACATCAAAATTATAGTATAATAATTATTATCATAGTACTTAAATAATAAAAAGTGCCGAAAACAATATTAATTAATGCATTTATTTTTGAAAACTTACGTAAAAACAATCTTTAATAAAAAACTGTTCATTTTCAAAATTGCAAATTTCAAAAAAACATCAGAGAATTGTCACAAACAGCGGAATTTTGCAAAAAGAAGTATTTTAAAAATTCTTTGATAAACAATTGATAATTTTCAAAAGCGAAAAGCGATTTGTGAAAAAGTATTTAAGGATTTCTAACAAAATTGAAATTGAAAACTATAAAAAACAATTAAAGTTCGTAATGCAATCTTCTAACAAAAAAGCACAGGACAATTGAAAATGCAGCTGAGTTTCTAATGAAATAATTAATAATGCCTAAAAATTAATTGATTATGTTAAAGAACGTACAGGATGATATATGTCAAAAACAAAAAACGATTTTTAAAAGGTCATTTGAAGGTGCCCAGAAAAAAGCAATTATAAAAATTGCTGAAAAACAATTACAAATTCTTTAATAAATAAATTAAAATTTGTAGAAAAGAATATGAAAAAAAAATATAAGTTTAAAAAACGTAAAATAAAGTTTTGAAAAAGAACTAATTAACAAGTGTTAAACACAATAGTAACAATTACAAATAGTAATGTGGCTATCATAATATTTTTGAAAACATTATAAGTATTAAAAACACTAGAAGTTTTGTGAAAAACTAATTAAATCTTCGCCCACGATAAATTGGGAATCAAAAAATAGAAGAAATTTTCACAAATACAATAATCAAATGCGATAGAATTTGGCAAAAAGGCTTTTAGAAAATTTAAAGGAAGTATTCTTCACTTTCAAAAACGAAAAGGTAATTTCTGAAAATACTAGAAAGTTTATATAAAATAAATAATTAAAAATTGTCAGAAACATTCGAGTTTCGTGAAACAATATTTGAATCAAAATATATTTGGCATTTGAGAAAAATTTTAGAAACCTGTGTAAAGAAAAACAATTGCAAATTAAAATAATAAGTGACAATTGTCAAAGCAGCAGAGATTGTAAGAAATAGCAATTAATAATTGCTTAAAACTAATTGAACATATTAAAAATCTTAGAAGATAAAAACTGTCAAAAAGAAACAAATTATATTAAAAAAGGAAACATTTGAATAGAAATTTTCAAAAAAGCAGAAATTAAAAAAAAACATTGCAAACTCCCGAACAAACAAATTATAATAATTGAAAGTGGAACAGTTTTCTAGAAATATTTTTGAAAACTGTTAATAATTTTAAAAACGCAAAGAATTGTAAAAAAATTTGATAGTTTTTGAAAAAATCAAACAATTGACGAGTGTCAGAAACAGTTGAAAAAATAAATTATGTTGATGTGGCCATAATACTACTAAAAAAGATTAAATATGTCTAAAATAGTTTTGAAAATTGGTAGTCAAAAATAGTAGATTTTTTTATTGCTACTTTCCAAAAACAAATTAAGTTAAAAATATTAGAAAGTTAAAAAACAACATTTGAAAAGTTTCACAAGCAATTAAGATACGTAAAGCAATATTTGAATGTTCTAGGGAAAACAAATAACAATTGGAAAACATTTTAGAAGTCTGTAAAAATAAATATCAAAGTTCCAAAAAAACAATAACAATTTTCAAAAGGAGCAGAGATTAAAAAAGTACATTTAAAAATTCCATAAATATTATTATTATTATTATTTAAAAACTCCATAAATTTAATTCATTATATCAAAGAATCGTAAAAAAAAATATTTGTTAAAATAAATTTAAAGATAGGCAAAAATAGCAATTGCAATATTAGTAGAAATTTCTATGAGAAAAAACGAATTAATTATAATTATCAAAACTAGCATATATTTGTAAAAAGAAATAAATAAAACAACTGGCAATTTTAAAAAGGAAGAGAACTGTACACATTGTATGCTTTGAAAAAAAAAACCGATCGACACGTGTTCAAACAATAATAAAAATAAAAATAATGTAATGTGGTCATAATAATACTTTTAAAAAATATGAAAGCTATCAAGGAAATAGAAATTTGTAAAAAACATATTTGAAAATATAGTAAAGATTTGTTGATTTTTACATTTGCAAATTTCCACAAATGAAAATAAAAAAAAACATAATACAATTGTCAAAATCAGCAGAAATTTTTAAAAAGCAATTAAAGATTAGCAAATTCATTTGCGAAAGATCAGTTTCTAACAAAGCAACTGTTTAGTATCACAAACGCCGAGATTTGTAAAATAATATTTGAATCTTTCAGCAAAAACAATTAACAATTGAGAAAAATTTTAGCAACCCGTGAAAAGAAAAAATATGCAAATTTCCAAAAAAAACAAATAACAATTAACAAAAGCAGTAAATATTGTAAAAAGCAATTAAAAACTACTCAAAATCAATTTGAAAAATACTTTGTTTACCGCATTCTTGTAGAAACGAAATTTTACTAGGTAAATTTGAATTAAAACACTTATTTGGTTTAATTATATTATATTCAGTTCCCTGACACGTGTTTTGGCCAATAACGATCATTCTTTTAAAGCTATTTTTATAATTCCTTTGTGAATGATCATTATTTTTAATTTATTTATTTATTTGCCAATTATTTATTTACTTATTTGTCGGATTTCATGATTGAACAATAAATATAATAATAAATTAAAACAAGAAACCTATATATATATTTTGGGCGAAAAAAACACGGACGGAGTTCTTCCACTCTAACCTTTCATTTGCCAGGATGTTGAGGCATCCTACATCTTCTATATTTACTTTTTTTCAAATCTTCTATTCTCTTTTTAGGAGAGATATTTTAGATGTTTACGTTAGAAAACTGAATATAAAATAATAATATAAGTGTTTCAATTTATAATTACCTATCAAAATTAGTTGATTCTTTAAAAAAGATTTGTGAAAAATATATTTCAAGCTGCGCGAATATGCCAATTAATAAAAATAATAGAAAATTTTTTAAGTATAGCGAGTATAAACAAATTATAATTTTTAAAAATAGCTCACTTTTGTAGAAAAATAATTAGAAACAATTGATGATTTATAAAAGGTACATAATTGTAAATATACGATTTTTTTTTAAGTAAACAATTCACAAGTTTTAAAGACGATAGTGAAAATTAAAAAAGGTGATGACACTAAAATATGAAATATTTAAAACATCACGCAAAAACAATCAGCAATCAAAACTAGTACAAATGTTAATTTTTACAAATTTCCAAAAATAAACACAACCATTGCCAAAAAACAACATAATTTTGTAGGAAAGTCTTAAAATTCTTCCAGGCACAATTATTTTTTAAAAGAAAATAAATAAAACGTGTCACAAAACAATGAGATTCCTAAAGCAATATTTGAATCTTCTGGCAAAAACAAATGGCAATTGGCAACAATTTTAGAAATTTGTATAATATTTCCAAAAGCTAATAAGAATTTTTAAAAGCAGAAGTGGTTGTAAGAAAACATTTTAAAAAATGTATTGATTATTAAATAAAATTTGTTATTTTTCACCACAATTAAAAAATATAGTAAATGTTTTAGTAAAAATAATTATTGTGGTTTAAGAAATGTAGTAATTGTTTTATTTTATGCCTTTATTATAGATTACCATGTATTAACGATCAATGATTATATTCAAAATGTAAAGAATAGCAATTTTCAAAAGCAAAAACAAAAAATATAAAATAATAACATTTAAAAATAAAAAAGATAGTAATTATCTAAAATAGTTGGAATTTATGAAAAAAAAAATTAAAATTCGTTAAGAGACATATTATAATTATCAAAAATACCATAGTTTTGTAAAAAGGAATATTTAGGAAAATTGATATTTTTAAAAAAGTAGAGAAAAGTAAACTTATTAAAATATTTTGAAAAAAAAATGAAAAGTATAAAAGAGAATAGAAAAATAGTAGAAATTTCTTAATATTAACAATTTAATAATTCTCAAAGAAACAATTAATTTTAAAAGTATTTAAAAGTGTTAAAAATGAATGAGATCCCTAATGCAATAATTTAATTTTCTAGCAAGTATAGATGTTAATTGGCAAACATTTTAGAAACCCGTGAAACGTAATTAAAAAAAAACAATGGCAGGTATCAAAAACAATGATACATGGTCAAAATATTTTGAAACAAATGAAAAGTATCAAAAAGAATAGAACAATAGTAGAAATTTCTTAATTTTCACAATTTAATAATTCTCAAAGAAACGATTAATTTCTAAAGAATAAAAAAGTGTCACAAATCAATGAGATCGCTAAGGCAATATTTTTGCATGTTCTAGCAAGAACAAATGGTAATTTACAAACATTTTAGAAACCAATGAAACGATTTTTTTGTAATATTTCCAAAAGACAATAACAATTTTTGAAAGCAGAAGAGGTGTAAGAAATCATTTATAAATTTCGAAAAATGTATTGATTATTTTCAAAATGTAGAGAATAGCAATTGCGAAAAAACAAACATTGTAAAAAATACATTTAAAAAATGCGAAAAATAGTTAAAATGCTGCAGAAAAAAAAAAAATTACTACACAAAATATAATTATCAAAATTAGCATAGTTTTGTAAAAAAGGTATTTAGACACAATTGACAATTTCAAAATTGTAAAAAATGAAAGTTTTTGAAAAATGATATGTGGTATCAAAAACAATAGAACAATAGTAGAAATTTCTTAATTTTCACAAAGAAAACATTATACTATTGCCGACATCATCTCTATACACAACAGTGTTATTTATATTTATTATACTCTTCACGAAACCTAAAAACAAACTTCAAATCATCAGAATTTTAAAACAAAAAGTATTTAACAATCTTCAAAGAAATGATTTATAATTTTTAAAAACAAAAAGCGATTTGTGGAAGAAAGTTTCTAAAATAAAACAATTGAGAAGTATAAAAAATATTCGTCAAACAATATTTAAATTTTCTAGTCAAGTTAATTATCAATTGACAAATATTCTATAGCAGTAAGTAAGTAAGGAATATAATTGTGCTTAAATATTTAGTTACTTAGTTCATATAACTCATATACATATTTATTCTAACATAATTTTGGAAAATCTATAAATATAAAAAATAAAATCAGTTGTGTAAAAATAACATTTGAAGAGACCAAAAAACAATTGATAATTTTTTAAAACATTTTGTGAAAAAAATCACGTTCCTTAAAAATCAGTTATAAGTTTACAATGAATAATGTAAAATATTGTTGTGAAAAACAAAAATTGCAAGTTTCAAATTGAAAAATTTGTATTAACTAACCATTGCAGAATAATATTTTAAAACTATTTAAGAAAATTATATACACATTTATATCAAAAAAGTATTAACAATAATATAAATTCGTGAAAAGTATATTTGAAAAATTTCAAAAAAAAACATCAGAATTTTATTAATTAATTAATCTAAAAAAATAATTCACAATTTTTAAAAACGAAATGTGAATTGTTTTTCTTTCATACTGGAAAGTTTACAAAAAAAAAACAATTAAAAAGTGTCACTCATTTTGCTTTGAAGGATTATTAGATAAATCCAGAATTATGAGTGTTTTATCTCATATTTTCTATAAGCATATTATTATATATATATAATATAATATAATATATATCTGAAAATTGTCAATAAAATTAAAAAAGCTATTTAAAATGACCACATGGCCTATGGACGCTTCATTATTTAAAAATAATATCACAATAATCCTACTTCATCCTCAATCCTCATGTTTCTCTAAAATCTTGCATTTAGCGCAAAATACAATTATTTTTACTACAGTTTACATAAAACTGTTAGTGTTTTTCTGAATAAAATTCATTTTACATTTTTTTTTCGAAAACAAAGGAATGTATATAAATCTTGTTTTAATAAATGTTATTCCGTTTTTTAATATATTTATGTTTTGATTAAAAAGCATTGCAAAAAAAGAGAAATAAAACTAAGGGTTTCAAATAAACGGACGAAATTACTTTTCAGATCAATTGGAGAAGAATAAAACTTAAAATTTCTTATGTGTGCGCTCAAAAACGTTTTTTTTGCAATTCAGTAGTCACAGACAGATACATACAAAGAAGCTTTTTCTCCTAAAAATTCTTAATGTGATGTCTAGGAAGTCCAAAACAAATATTTTCATTCCTTACCGCAATTGGATAATAAGTACTATTCAGAATTGAATTATAATTAATAGTGCTTTTTAAGACTTTTTAAAGAACCGCCCTGTATATTTTAACATATTCGTACGCAGAACTCGATTATGCACTAATCTAGTATAACATACTCTAATTTTATCTTTTATCGTTTTCGATATATTAACATTTGGCTCTTGCAATAATTGAAATTATTAATTAATTTTCTACAACCACGCAAAACACTTGTACTGGGTGTTTCTAAATGAATATCGGGGTTTTAACGTTTTATAGTACTTATTTCGTAAAACTTACGATCATAGTTGATACATGAAATGAAAGAGCAACTCAAACACTTAGTTAGAGCGTAGCAAAAATGTCGACTAGTGAATAGAAAACAGACATGTGCACACTCATAATATGCGCTTCTGGGGCTTAGATAATCTTCAAGAAATTGTACAATTGCAACGAAACTCGCCTAAATAAAATGTTTTTTGTGCTATATCTCGGCAGAAAGTTTATGTACCTTTTTGATTGGAGAAGTAACAGTGACTGGTAATTCTCATCTTGATGCTCTATAACACTGATATTCATTTAGAAACACCGAGTATTTTACTATGAAATATTCATAGTTTTTAATTATATTAATGTATCTTTAATAATTTCTTATGATGTTGAAGTATTAGAGTGTAATTTAAATATTAAATCAAATCGGAAATGATAGCTTTAGCGAAAATCCGCTTTAATCAATAGTAAATTACCACCAACACATCATTCGCTATGCATTGCTGTTAAATAAGCAATGCCGTAATAAATTTACCTGATTATTATGCCCCTTATATGTGTGCCGAATTGATTAATACATGTGTGTCGATATAAACTATTCATTCGCCCTAATAACTCATAGAATCGATAAAATGTGTTGCTAACACAGGTATTTGGGGCGTTTACAAAATAATTATTACCCTCAATGCAACCTCAATAGGTAATTTGATCACGTTAATTATTACTTATTTATTTTAATAAATTATCTATCTAGATCAATCAATTTATACAATATAAACATATATTAGTTGACTTATTTGCAAATAACCATCTAGATTTGTGTTGATGTGTAAAAAATAAATATATCAAACAATTAACTTCAAGGCACATCACTTTTTCTGGGTCAACATAAATAAGCAATTATAAGTAATCATACGGGGATAAAAGAAAAACGAGAGAGGGATGGATGTCAGGGGGGGTTGATTGGAGATACTACAGAAGGTAAATACATAAGTGGCGGCATTACAGAAACCCCGACCTAGACTACGAGGCTGCCTCACAAAGCATCCTTGATTTTTAATTCCGTCTTGACATTGGAGCACAAAGCCCTTAATTGGCCACCCTTCGCCCAATCATCCCCCCGACTGTTACAAATTACGAACGATGTGTTTATGTGTTTTTCTTATTGCACGCGAATTGACGCTAACGAATGCCAGATGATGAGAGGGGGAAATGCAGATTTGATATTAATGCCGGCTCCCGTAATTCCCCGGCGGTAATTCACTTAATTAATAATAAAGGCGCAATTTCGCTTTCGCCCTTTTAACCCTCAGGATCGCGATTAATAATTTTCTATAATCCGAAGAGCCAGATGACAGCTAAGCATAACGCGCAATTAATATTCACTCATGAATTTTAAGCGGCCCGCCTTTCGCGCCCTTCCCGAAGAAATTAATTATTTACAATCCATTTCAACTTTTCATTATCTCGACCGAGCAATATAAATTCCATAATGAATGTTAACCAGTGAAATAAAAAGTACTTACGACTTTACAATCTTTAAAAACTTAAATTAGTGAATTAAAAATAATTTATATGCTCCAAAGAATATATATTATCAACATCATTCATTAAAACTATATATTGCAGAAGAAACATAAAATATCTTTACCTACAAAATAATATATTCTTATATCTATTTTTACTTTTAAGAACTTTAGATAATATCTATTCGTGACGTTCCGCAAATGACTAAATTATGTCTGTTGCATGTTAAAGCAGTTCTTAATATAAATAGATTAAGAGTTTCATTTTATACACGTGAAGTTTCAGTAAGTAGCGGCAACATCGTCTCTATCGCCTAATTTTTTTTTTCAGATCAAATAATGGTCCTTTGTAACATTATTTTTCCCGACATAATAATACATCAATTCTGAATATTTATAAATATACAATTATTTAAGAAAAATATTTTCCAACAAAATTGAAGGGTGTTGCTGTGGATACGATAAATAACAAAAAAATAAATCAATAATATAAATAAATAAATAAATACTCTTTATTACGGCAATCGCAATATGTTGAAGGACCAAATCTTCCCCTACTCTATAACATTTACAATCTCGATTCTTTTTACCTTAATTCCATCAAACATCTTTTACAATTTGCAGATGACACAACATTAATTTCCCATGCATCTACAGTACCTAAAGCTCTAAAATTTCTTCAACAGCTTATTGACGTCCTTCAACACTAGAATGTAAACTGGCGAGATTTTAAAAATCAATCCTCACAAAATATACCTCTTAATAATAATAATAATTTTCAATATAATGTTCTTATTTTCTAAACAACTTTTTCTAATACTTTAATAAAATATCTTGATATCACCACAGATCATAAACTGAATTTCAAAAAGGACGCAACTTTCAAGAAAACAATAATTACAACCAGAGTTAAATTATTGAGATGCTTAGCTTACCAGGTTCCACTAGACTGTAGTAATGTCTTTTGGTCCAACTTCGGCAATTTTACTATCAATAATAGAACGATCTTTCATATAAACTTCATCTAAATTCTGCCAATCATCTAGATAATCATTCCAAATAACTCTTACCTTCTACCTTTGTTAATCTAATCAATTAGTGTCTTCTATACCTAAGCAAAAAATTATCCAAATGTCCCTTCAAGGGAATTATCTTTCTCTCCCTGCAATGCTAACGCAGAAATCCAATTGAATATTTAGCAATTAATAGACGTATGTAAAACCCTAGATGTAACAATAAAGTTATTATTATTATTATATGAATATTAAACGAGACAAAAAGTGTTAAGAAATTAAGTAGGCCTGGAAAAAATCATAATTATAATTTAATTAAGAAAGATCAAAGAAATTTTAAGAAAATTCAAAAAATTAGAAAGAGAAATTTGAAAAACATGCAAGAAAACAATGAAATTTATAAGATTCTAAAAAAGAATCCGAAAATCAGGAATAAAAATTTAAAAAAAAAATGCAATAAACAACAATAAAAATGAAAAATTTTAAAGTTAAAAAATAATCTTACAAACTTCTAGAAGATTTTAGGAAAATTAACACAATTTAGAATAACTTTTTATTTTTTATTTATTCTTGAAAGCTTTTAGAAGTTTCTAGAAATCTAGTAGGTAAATTAATGGAAAACATTTGTAATTTTAAAGGGCCCTATAGTTCTACAATAAATCTAAAAATGTATGATTCGAAAAAATATATTAATATTTTTATAAGAGGTTAAATAAAATTAGGAAAGTCTATAAATTTAAATAGAAATTGTGTAAAAGTTTTAATGAAAAATTCAAGCAATAACATAAATATATTAGAAATATACAGGTCCAACGAAACAAAAGAGTTTAAAATTTTTTAAGTCTAGAAAAATTGTTTGATTCTAAGGATTTCCAATTTTCTCTTCTCTGCATTAATTAAGAAATATAAATCGGTAACAGCAGATATTTTAAAGAGTTTAAGATATTCTAGAAAGTCTAAAGATGTTAGAATATTCAAAAAATAAAAATAGAAATTCACAAGAATATTTAGGATATTTTGTAAGAAATAATCGAAAAATTCGAAAAATAAAAACAGAAAATAACTGCAATCCACCTAAATTAATTTAAATATCCAACAAAATGAGACAAGAAATTCTAAAATTCTGGAAGCATTTATATAATTCGAAAAAAAATTAGTTTTTGAATAATTTCAGAAATCCAATGAAGAATGTCTATATAAGACTAGTAATACTAGAATTTTTTAAGAGATATTTAAGAGATCCTAAGAAAAAGTCAAAAATTAGCAAGAGAAAATTAAAAAAAAATAAATGTAAGAAACCAATGAAAAATTGTAAAAGTTTGAAAATAAAATTTATACAAACTTCTCGCTTCTAGAAGCCTTGAAGCAAATTATCACAATTTGGAATAACCTTTTATTAATTCCTTAAAACTTTAAAAATTTTATAGATTGTTTTAAAGAAATCTAGAAAGTAAATTGCTGGAAAATATTTGGACTACAATATGAGATTAAAAAATATTATGAATTTTTATTATTTTTAAAAATACTAATCATAATATTTTTATTTCTCTTTTATATTCATAATAGTTGTAAAAAGAAATTGTTCTAAAATTTCAGAAGAAAATTCAAGCAATAACAAAAAATACTAGATTGCTTTAGGAATTGTCGAACAAAATGAGTTAAGAAATATTCTTAAAATTAAAAAAGTTGTAAAATTCTAGAAATTTAGAAGACTATTCAGGATATTTTGGAATTCTAGAGGTCTAGACAGAAAATAACTGGAATTTGATAAAAATTACTAACATCCTATAAAATAAGACAATCTGCTCCACAATCCCTCAATCCTTTTAATGTATCCCTTCTCAACAAATTTTGCATTCCCCGAAATCCCAATATCCCACCTAAATATAAACACCCTTCAGTCTCCCTACATCAATTCATTAGTGCGAATCATCCAGACAGTTAAGCTAGCTAGCAAAGTTATTTATTTTTTTACACATAATTAGAGTCAAGACAGGGCAGAAAGACCGATGGTCGATAGCCCAAACGGACACACTAACCATTATATACCATTTGTCAATGTTTTAATTATGTATATATCTGTATGTTCGAATAAAGATATTATTCTCTCTAAGCCAATCTAAGTCTGGAAATATTTAAAGAAAATTAGCGGAAATCTATAAAATTATCTACAAATTTCTGGATAATTTTAGAAATCTAATCACAATAGTCTGAGTAATAGTAGAGATTTTAAAGAAAGGTCTAAGAGATTCTAAGAATATTCCAAAAATATGGAAGAGGAAATTTGAAGAAACTTCCAAGAAAACACAAAAAACTTTGAAAATAAAATTTCTGCAAACTTCTAGAAGCTTTAAATTTTTTTTTACAATTAGGATTTAAAATTTTTGAAGATATCTGGAAGCTAAATTCTTAAAAATGTGTTAGAATTTTTAAGGGAAATCCAACATTCTGAAGCTAAAAAAAGGTTATGAATCTGAAAGAAGAAATTTCTCTAAAATTTAAGAACTTTCATTCAAAAAGATTCTAAGAACAATCTAAAAATCTGAAAGAGAAAATAAAGAGAAAATTTGAAATACCTTGAAGAAAACGATGAAAACTTGTAATAGTTTTAATATGAAATTTCTGTAAAATTTTAGAATCTTTATTTTTTTTTTTTCAAAATTTAGATTTGGGATTATGCGAACATTCCAAAAATCTGAAAAGTTGAAATTAGAAGAAACTTGCAGAAAAAGATGAAATATGGTAATAGTTTGAAAATTAACTTTCTGCAAACGAAAAATGTTCATAATTTGGATTTGAAGATATATGGAAGGTAAATTTCTGGAAAGTATTAGAATTTTCTTAGGGAAGTCTTACAATATGAGACTGAATAAATGTTATGAATCTTCAAAAAGACTTTTTTTTATAGAATATAGGTTTATTTATTGCAAAAAAAGAAAATACAAATATATACTTAATTTATATTAGATACAATGTACAAATAACCAAATGATTTTTTTGCTCCTTCTTGTTTTCTTGCCGCTGTCTTCATCTTTGCGGGCCATCCCAGGCTTTAAATTTAAAGGAATACTGACACAGTATAGGGTTTCTGAATGTTTTTAATATTGTGCTACAACATTTTCATCTTATTTGAAGCCAAAGCAGAAATCTCTCTAAAATTTAAGATTTTTCATTCAAAACGATTTCGAGAACATTCCAAAAATCTGGAAGAGATAATTTGATAAAATTTCCAAGAAAACGATGAAAATTGTAATAGTTTAACAATAAAATTTCTGCGCACTTGGAGAAGCTTAAACTTTTTTTTTTCACAATTTGGATTTGAAATTTTTAAAGATATCTGGAAGGCAAATTCCTGAATAGTATTAGAAGTTTTTAAGGAAAGTCCTACAATTTGAAGCTAAACCATGTTATGAATCTGAAAGAACTTTTATTCAAAGAGATTCTGAAAAGAAAATTTGAAAAAACTTCCAAGAAAACGATGAAAAAATGTAATAGTTTAAGTATAAAATTTCTGAAAACTTCTACAAGCTTTAAAAAAATCAAAATTTAGATTTTAAACTTTTGAAGATATTTGAAAGGCAAATTCCTAGAATGTTTAGTTTAGTTTAGTTTATTTCCTTTAAAAGTCTTACTAAAAAAATGATACAAAATAAAATACACTCACAATAACTTCAAAATTTAAATCGCAAGACTTGAAGGCGAAGTTCACATTATTCCCTGTAGCTGACGATGAATTTCCGCAGACGTTTCTTGTCATTCAGGCTATATTTTTGCCATTGATGGCTTTTATTTCTGTACCAATTTTAAGGAACTATTTTATGTTATGTATGTCAATATGACATTTTATATATTCAAACTTTTTAAGGGAAATCCTACAATATGAGGCTAAAAAATGTTATGAATTGAAAAAAAAAGTCTCTAAAATTTCATTGATCCAATAAAAGAAAAATACTGGAGAGGTTCAACAAAATGAGATAAAAGCTGTTAGAATATTGTTAAAATTTAAATAGTAGTAGTAGAATTGGTTTATCCAATATGCTTACGCAAATCTTCCTAATCAAAAAAAAATTCAATAAATATTTACAACCATTTTGAATGCACCTGGAAAGACTTGAGTTTACACTTATAAGATCTTCAAATCTTACCTAATGAGGTGAGAAAATTCAAAAAGCATAAAAAAGAATATTTGAAAAATAATGCAAGAAAACTCTTCCAGTTTGTGGATAATTTTGGAAATGTGATACACAATAATCTGGGTAATACTAGAAATTTTAAAGAGAGGCCTAAGAGCTTCTGGGAACATTTTAAGTTATGAAGGTAAACTTCATAACTTAAATCTTCTGAAGATGGCGAATGAGATGTCGCCGAAACGTCGAGATTTCCAAATCCAACAACACGAGAAAAAAACCCGAAAACTATTAAAAATATATATGTATATATGATCTTCCAATTTTGCCTAATTTAGCAATTTTTGTCAAATTCCAGAACTTATCGGAATATTCATTAAACTTGAAGAGGAATTCATTTAAAAAAATCGATTGAACGGAAAAAGAGTGTAATCTACGAAAATTAATATAAGGATCCATCAAAATAAGTCAACAGTTGTTTAAAGCATTTTTCAATGCGAAGAAATTTCTCGGAATTTAGAAATTTCCTTTTTGGTTTTTGAATAATTTAAGAATTCTGATAATTTAAAAATACGAAAACATTTCGTAAATCTGATTTCGTATTTTTATATTATAGTTAATTTTTTACAACGACGTCCTTTACGTTTAATACATTTTATTATTAAGAAATCTGGTCAGAAAAATCGGGTTACTTCTTAAATTTTTAAAACGAGGTCTAAAAGATTCTGAGAAAATGCAAGAAAACGATTAAAAAATTTAAAACTAAAATGTCTAAAAGCTTTGAGGAAAATTATTGCAATTTGGTATATAAAATTTTGAAGAAATCTGTAAAATGAAAAATATTAGGACTTTTAAAGGGTCCTACAATATGAGTTTATAAAATGTTATGAATCTAAAAGAGAAAATGTTTGAAAATATTAGTAATTTTAAAAAATTTGAAGAGAAATTGTTCTAAAATTTTAAAACTTTAGATAAAAATTCGAACAATGACAGAAAAATATCTGAATTATTTAAGAGAGATGCAACAAAATAAGTCAAAAGATGTTAAAATATTCTAAAAATATATATAAAAATTGTGGTAAAATTCTAGAAACATAACAGAATATTCAACATATTTTGGAAGAAAAAATATTCTAAAAGTCTAGAGAGATCTGAAATATAGTACAATTAATGACAGTAATAATAAAGTCTGGAAACATTCAAAACAAATATTGGAAACTTAGTAATTTCTCTTCAAGTTTCAAGATAATTTTTATAAATCTGATCACAAAAATCTAGAATAATATTAGAAGTTTTAAAGAGAGGTCTAAGTGATTCTGAGAATATTCTTAAAATCCGAAAGAAAACATGCAAGAAAACTTGTAGAAAATTGAGGAAAATTTTCACAATTTGGATTTGAAAATTTTGAAAAGATTTGGAAGATCTGCTGAAAAATATTAGTCCAAAATGAGGCTAAAAAAATGTTATGAATTTCAAATTGGATAAAGGTTAAAGAAAATGTTCAGTTCGAACCTTATTAAAGATAGAAGATGGAAAAATTGTTTACTACACTTAAATTCGAAAAGTACAATCATGAAAATCAATGTGTACCAGGATTTTGTATAAATATGAATATAGTTAGTTTATTAGCCTGATAACAAGTTAGATAAACTAAATAGCCAAGATATACCGTTTTTATCTACCTCGAAAGAATCGTAGTCGAATGTTCTTATATTCAGTAAAAATAATAACCCCTTCAAGTATTTTTCTACTATATCTCTTTTAGAAAACTGAATTTATTCATTATTTAAACCCCCATCTGACATTCTGTTTTAGTCATCAATTAAGCGTTAAATATTTATATCGTTTGTGGAGGGCGACCAGATGGCCGCAGTATAGACTATTCGTTGAACCTTTGTGCCACCTCCTGAGCCCTACTCCTCAAGCCAACCTAAACTTCTTGTGAAGTTAAGTAGTTGACCAAGTCGAAGTGTTGCCCAGCTTGAACCAAACTGGCCACTCTTCTCCGAATATTTACCAACTGGGATGTTTGATTAACTCGCAGTGACTCTTAGGATCTCCTTTTGCAACCCCTACATTATAAAAATGCTTGTTTAGTTTGCAGTGCTTAGTAAGGGTATCGATTAGGAGCTGTAAACTGTTTCTTGGTAATTCAATATATTTCCTACTTAGCTTCCGTGTTAGTGAGTGGATGAATTTTTTGTGATCGCATACTTATCAGTTTGTAGCCATTCCTTTTTGTGTTCCTCAAGGGAGTTTCCTTTCAGTATTTAGAAGATAGTAAGTGGTGCCAGCAGCAGAAACTTAACGCCAACCCTCTACAGGGTAACCCCTTGGCAAGCCTGTCGGCCTAGTCGTTCCCTTCATTATTTGAATCACTTAATCTAGAATATTGTAACACTGTTGGTTGTTGCAAGTTCTTTTAAAGATGGAATAATACTAGAAGTTTTAAAGAGATTCTAAGAACATTCTAAAAATCTGGGAAAGAAAATTTGAAAAAAAAACATGCAAGAAAGCTTCTAGAAGCTTCGAGACAAATTTTCACAATTTGGATTTGACAGTTTTGAAGAGATCTAAGAAGCTAAGAATATTACGAATATGAAAAAGAAATTTCTTGATAATGTCGAACCTTATTAAATAAAATAGCTCTTCTAAGCTTGCTTGCACTCCAGTGTTATACTGCTGGCCACCCTTGGTCTCGAGCTATGCTTGATTTTCTGTCAGTTCGAAAAAAAGTGGATTTGTTGTGACTGCTTGTTCCAGTAGTTTTCGAATACTCGGGTTTGTCCTAGCCCACCCCTGCGAGAAGATGGCACATGCTATTTTAAGCTTGTGTTCTAAGAAGGCTCTTCTCTAAATTGTTGCCATAAACTACATTATCGAATTATAGGTTTTATAGACTTGTTTACATTATCTGATTGCAAAAATTTTCTATTACAAGACCGCGATATTTCCATTTCTAGTTATTTACAGAATTGATTAACTTTATTTGGAATTATTACTATTTTAAAAAAAACTCGACTACAATTAGAATATTTTTAATGTTCTCCAATTCTCTATAAAGCAGCCTATGATTATACGCGGACGATATGATGATGACACGCAACTTATTTTAGGATTAGTTTCTAGAATAATTTATTTTGTGAAGAGGCAATAAAATCAATAATGTACCGTATAAACCGAATCTATTCTTAACAAGTTCTGAAAGGGGCGTTCCCTAAGTTCCGAACTCGGATACATATAAAAAAGCATTGAATTCCATAATGCTAGATTTTTTATAATCAATAGAGCTGAATAATATATTAACTATTAATTGGTAATAATGTAATACAATATTTTATACAGGTACTGAATAAAATATACATTTTTGTTGTAACTAAATTGTAATAGAAACGATCCCAATGATTTTTTTATTTTAGAAATATCATGTAAGCAATTATTACATTATATATAAGTGGTATAAAAAAGATAAGTGTTTTCTTTATTATTACATTAGGTAATTTTAGTTCTGTTTTACATTATTATATTCTTTTTATATTTTTTTCCTTTAAAAATGATTGTCGACGATTTAAACATATGTCAGGAAAATGGATATAATAATATGAAATATAACAAGTGTTGAAATTATCTAATGTTATATTTTCGTTTCATCAAGAGTGCAGCGAACAAGGTATCTACCATATAAGGAATTATTACTCATTGTATTGCAATAGTAATTACCATTGATTAATATTAAAAACATATATTTTGATTATATACGATATAAATACTGAATGTAAATAAATACAGTTTTAAAACACACAATACACGTTACCCTTGTTTACTGTTGAATTAAAAATAATTTATGTAGCTGGAAATATCTTGCCTAAGAAGCATGCAGAATTTTACTGAAGGATACGCAAGATTTAGGAGTGGCGGAAAAATTAGGTCGGTCTGCTCGTTAAGCAGATTACCGGATACTATACGGCCATGTTTGAAAGCTTCCAACAACTCTAAAATATTATGCTTAATGTCATTATTGCAGGGCCAACTTGAATTTATTTATGTTGATTATATACACACAATAATGTCATAATTTAAATTGTTAATATTTAGAGACTTGTAAATGTCTCTATACGCATTTCTCCTTCTAATTTCTGGATGTTCCCATAGACTAACATGATTTGGCAGGTTATATTTTAATAAAGTTTATTAAAATATATTTATTATTTAATAAAAAATTGAAAATTGACTTCTAATTAAAAGACCAGACAATTTTTTGAGATGGAATTTAAAATTTGCTTGGTATTGAGCGATACTCTGAAAAAACTTTCCATTCATTTTCATTTTATTCAGCAGTTTTGATGACCAAAATCGAACCATATATTATCTAATTGACAACAATTTTATTTATATTTAAGTAAATATTTTAACTATTTAATTAGTTACGGAGAGGTCGCCAAAAAAAAATACACCGCATTCACTTCAAACGAAACAAATTCCATGTAATGAGATTCTATCAAGCGACATTTATTATTAAAACGTTCAGCGTTAGTTCACGCATATCTTCAAATAAAAATATCATATTTTAATAATTTATAAACCCCCACCCCCGCACGGAACGCAATTATCCAATCGATTTTCAGTCCACCACGCGACCACTCAGATTTTCGTTTTAGTTGTTTTTTTTTTTCGTATTATTTTTCACCCACTGTCATGCATTTTACAAAAAGGTCATACAAACCGATCCCGTTGAATTATGTAACCGCACAGATAATATCTTAATATTAAATCAATATTCCGGGGATCGATGGCGCGGGGTGTTGTTCGGTACTCGAAAAGTTTCAATCTGAAATTCAATTTGCATTAATTTCGCGCTGAAATAACAAGTTTTTATCAGTGCATTGAGTGAGGGAGGGGAGGAAGTGCAATCGAGTGCTTTGGAGATATGTAAATCGGTACAAAATGTGCGGTCGCGTTTATTACGCGCATGGAAGGACAATTATGAATTATCTTGATGGTTAAATAAACTCCGCATGTTAAATGATGGTATATGAACAACTTAAAAGTATGAAATATACTATGATAGGAAAATTTGTGGAAGTAAAAAAATATCTTAGGTTATTCTTTCAGCTAATTGCAAATTGTTTGGTCTGTTAACATTAGCTCTGGACTCTACATAACCCCATATAAAATAATCCAGTAGATAAAGGTCAAGACTTCGCACAAGCCATCCATAACTACCCCTTCTTCTAATCTATTTGTGATGTAATATACTATCTAAACAATATCGAACAATACGGGCGAAATGAGGTGGTGCCCCATCCTGCTGAAACTAGATATTACTTGACAATTGTCTGTTTACCTCCAGCGTCTAAAAGTTGTAAATATCTCTCTCCGTTTAAAATTTTCTTGTAAGAAGATGGAAGATTATGTTGTTGTAAACACCGAAACGTTTAATTTTAAAAAATATTACATATGAACCTCTTGTATCCAATGAAGATTACATTACTCAGTGACCAGTGGCGACAGTTTTATCGATTAACTATTCACACAAAACGTAGACTCAAGGCACCACATTTCTTACAAAATTATTATTACGCTTGCAAATATCCATAATAGTATCACAAAATTCGTTGAAATCGTTTTCAAAGAGTTCTTGTATGGATGCCCTAATAACCCTCTGACTAGATGACGGCCAATTTCTTACGTAGTAGCAAGTTCAGTAACAATTAAATTAACATTTCCTTCTAAAGATATAGCAATATTTCGGACTTTATTTACTGCCCAATTTAACCTCTTTTTTTAGCAAATTACTGAGTGTTCCACTTGAGTTATATCTCTATAGAACGTATCTTAAATTTCAAATCTTTCTGACGTTTATTTTCCGATATTTGACTTTTTGAACACCTTCATAGGTAAAAATGTATCTAGACGATACTGTAGATTTTTTACAGCATTGATTTTACAGTTGATTAACTGTCAATTGTCAAAAAATAAGCTATAGTAATAATCAAAACTGAAGCTTATTTTTTGACAATTGACAGTTAATCAACTGGATTTTCTTAAGAAATGAAAGAAAAAGTAATTTAAATTTTTCAAAATTTGAAAAGTGGAAAATTACTAAATAGGAAATTTAAAATTTTGGATAATTCAATAAAGGTTTTTTACAAAATATGGAAGAGAAATTTTTAAAAAATACCATAAATACAGAAAATCTGTAAAATTATAGACCATTTTTTAGTCAGTTTTTTCTAGAAAGTTCTCTTCCAAATTACAAGGATTATTTAAGGATATTAGACTTTTATAGTTATACATTTTAATGTTTTCTAGAATTTCCACAAGTCTTTCTTCTGATTTTATTACAGAAATCTTCAAAGAACATTTTAGAACCAACGAAAAATTTTATGCAAGATGAATAAAAATTTCTCCAAAATTCTCTAAAATAGAAGAGATATTGACAATTCTAAAGATCTGAAGAACTGTCAATCTGCCTTTTAAATTGTAATCATTTTCTTTGTATATTTCTATAACAGCATTTTCTCGTCAATTTTTTGACAATTTTCTAAAAAATTCTATTTCAAAAACCAGAATTCTCTCAGGGTTGTAAAATTGTCAAGACATTTATATTTTTTGGTTCAACAGCAGAACTCAAAAAATTTAGTAATTTTCTAAACAAAAAATTCTTTTAAATTGCAATTTTTTAGTCAATTTTTTTCCAGAAAATTCTATTCCAAATTACAAGGATTATTTAAGGTTTCTAGAATTTTATAGTTAGAAATTTTAATGCTTTCTAGAATTTCCACAACTTTTTCTTTCGATTTAATTATTAAAATATTCAAAGAAGATTTTAGAATCAAGGAAGAAAATTTTTGCAAAATGGATAAGAAATTTCTTGAAAATTATTAAATGTTACAGATTCTAAAAAAATTGAAAATTGTCAATGGGTTTTTTAAATTCTAATAATTTTCTCTTTATATTTCTATAACAGTTTTTCTCTTCAATTTTTGGAAAATTTTCTAAAAAGTCCTATTTCAAATTAGGAGAATTCTCTCGGGGTTGTAAAATTGTCCAAACATTTCTGAGATTTTTATTACAAAATGGCTTTTCTATATTTTTTGGCTCAAATTGTTAGAAGAACTAAAAAAACATTCTGTAAATTTATAAAATCGTTGATAGAAAAGATTGCAAATTAGAAAATATTTCCCTGAAATTCTCCTAAATTGCAATTTTCTAGTTAGGTTTTTCCAGGAAGTTCTCTTCAAAATTAAAAAGATTATTTAAGGATACTAGAATTTTATAGTTATACATTTAAATGTTTTCTAGGATTTCCACAAGTTTTTCCTCTGATTTTATTATAGAAATCTTCAAAGAAGATTTTAGAATCAATTTGTTAAGGATTTTCTAAAAGGTTCTGTTTCTAATTATGAGAATTATCTCAGGGTTGTAAAATTGTCCAGACATTTCTGAAATTTATATTTCAAAATGGCTCTTCTATATTTTTGGTCCAAATTGCTAGCAGAACTCAAAAAAAGATCTGTAAATTAAATCGTTGATAGAAAAGATTTCCGTGAAACATTCTAAACAAAAATTTCTCCTAAATTGCAATTTTCTTGTCAGTTTTTCAAGAAAGCTCTTTTCAAAATTACAAAAATAATTAAAGGATTCTAGAATTTTATAGTTATACCTTTTTGTAATTTCTATAATTTCCACAAGTTTTTCTTTTGATTTTATTTTAGAAATCTTCAAAGAAGATTTTAAGATCAACGAAGAAAGTTTTTGCAAAATGGATAAGAAATTTCTTGGAAATTCTCTAAAAATAGAAGAGATATTGCAGATTCTATAAATCTGAAAAATTGTCTATCTGTCTTTTAAATTGTAATAATTTTCTTTTCATATTTCTTTAACAGCAATTATTTTTCAACAATGTCTTTTCCAAATTTCAATAATTTCCTTAGTGTTTTATTTTTTTTAAATTTTCTCAGAGTCTAAAATTTTCAGCCATATTATATTTTTTATTTTTCTAATAACTTATTTTTTTAAATCATTTTTTGCTTAAAGGCGTCTAGAATTATCATTTTATTTATAATATTTATAAAATTTATAAGCATTCTTTTCCACTTTTAAGAAAATGCTCCAGAATTTGTTTTATTTTGCAAAAAATTGTCTAGTCAACTAATTTGGATATCTAGATTTTTCCAATAATTTCTTTTCTAGTTTTAAAATACTTTAAAGATATTTCTTTCAAATTTTAAGAATTTTAGGTTTCTCGAACTTTACAAAAACTTATTTTTTTTTGTGTTTCAGCAAATATTTTTAAGTTTAGCACGTTCCCGTTAATTTCCAGGAATGTTTCTAAATTGTACTACTAAGATATATTTAGGGTTGTAGAACTTTTTAAAAACTTTATTTACTTTTTAAAATACTCAAACCAATTTTTTGAAAGATTAGAACTACCAATAATTTCTCTTGTTTGTTTGATTATAGATATTTCCAAAGAACATTAAGTAAAATTCGAAAACTCTTTGATAGTTGACATTTTAACAATGAAAAATATATTGTAATTTTCAATCATTATCAACATTTATTTTTTAACATTGACGTTTTAACAGTTGAAAACGTATTTATACCACATTTTATATTTTAAAACGAATGAATTTTTTTTACATTTATGAGGAGATTTATTTTTGACATTTGGGCTTTTGACAAGTGGAAATATATTAATTATAGTATTTTATTAACAGTTGATATTTTGACAATCAAAAATGTATTTTTAAATTAAATCATTTCTGCCGTTTATTTTTTAATAATTTACATTTTCACAATTAAAAATATTTTAAATTTTAATCATTTTTTGACAATAAATATTTTGGCAGCTGAAAATGTTTTCATATTTTTAGTCAACATTTATTTATTTAATAAGTGTAATTATAATAACAACGAATTAATTCATTAATGGCGTTTAATTTTTTGACATTCGAAAGTTGACATTTTTTAACAGGGGGAAATTTATGTAATTATTTGCAATATAAAAAAGTTTAGATATTCTGCACAACGTAATTTAGATATTTTGATCATATCTTGTGTTTATTTGTTGACATTTTGACAGTTAAAATTTGACATTAAGGTTAACATTTTATACCATAACTCAAATGATAATTCTGACAATTATTTTAATATTTTGTGTCCATCTTCTTTCAAAATAGTTAACATCTTGATAGCTTAAAATGTATTTAGATGACATTTTACATATAGTGACCCAAGGCATTTTAATTATTACTGAAACTTACTCTTTAACAATTGACAGCTAATATTTTGACAACTGGTAATGTATTTAACAGAATGGCATCTAGATACTTTAATAATTTCTTTTTGACAATTGACATTTTGACAGTTTACATTTTAATAGTTGAAATTTTGATAGTTAACTATTTTTAGAATTAAAATAATTTAACTATTTGATAGTTGACATTTTAAACTATTAAAAATATATAGTCAATTTCTATGATTTCCAATGGTTTTTGGCATTTGATGTTTTGACAGTTGAAAATGTATTTATACATTTTGTAATTTAAAAAGTATAATTTTTTTACATTATTGAGGAGGCATATTTTTGACATTTAAAATTTTGACAACAGAAAATATATAAATTTAATTGTTTACTATTTAAAAATTATAAATATTTTATACAATGTAATGTCATTGTTATTTTTAATAATTTCTGCCATGTTTTGACATTTATTATTTTGAAAGTGGGCATTTTGATTACTGAAAATGTTTTTAGTCAACACTTAAAAGTGTAGGCGTTTCCCCCCTGACAAAATGTCAACTGTCAAATGCTAAAAAGGATACGCCAGTTTAATATTACCAAGACAATTACTGGCGTTTCCTTTTTGACATTTTCGCAGGAAGGAAAGTATTTAAAAAGTGTAAATATTTTACAGCACATCATTTAGATATTTTAATTATTCCATTATTTTTAATAGTTGATATTCGGAGAGTTAATATTTTATATTGTAACTCAATTAAAATTTTTTGATAACTATTCTTTGTTGTGAATTTGTGACAATCTTCTTTTGATATTTGACTTTTTGACAGTTAACATTTTGACAGCGAAAATGTATTTAGATGACATTTTAGATGTAACGATAGCAGTAGAAGTTGGCAGTTGACATTTTGACAACTATAAAAGTATTTACCTGACAATTTAAAATACTAAGTATTTTGTATAGTGACACATTAATATTTTAATAATAATAATATTTATTTACGAAAAATCCATTTTTACAAGAATTACAAAAAATTAATATAATAACAATTCAAAAACATTTCCTGTGGTTTACATTTTGACAGATGATTTATAATTTGATAGATAATTTTTCCACAGTTGACATTTTGGCAGCTGAAAATATATTTATAATTAAAAATTATGAGCATTTTAATTTTGCACACTGGCAGCTGAAATACAACTGAACATGTTAGCACACATCTGGCGGCTACTCTATTCGCCTACCATCCCTCGTATAGTGAAGTAAAGGATTTTTGCATTTACGTAATTTGTGCTGAATACACTGAACTGTATCATAATCCCTATACTATACGCTCTCTCTGTTTTTTCATTACATTGAAAGCTTCATGGAGTATTTATTCTGAATAGAATATTTCGTTCTGCGTATAGCGAATTAAATTATTGATCAGAGCAGTCCAATTTACGCTAATTGATTCCTGGAATTAATTAATCGATTTTATTGAAAATTGGTCTTATGCATTCATTCCGAGAACGTATTGTTGCAAAAAGGAATGCAATAATGTTTTTCCCATTTATAAAACGATTTATTAGATGTGTTTTTTTAATTGGTACCAATTATAAGGTCAATATCATTTGCGCATGATTGTGAATATTAAAACTGACAAAATATAGTTATGTTGTATCTAAAATTGGGTTTTATAATCTAAAATTAGCTTCTTATAATATTTTTCAAAATAGACAAGTTAAGGACTTAATAAACCTATTTATTTCAATGTCCTAAGTTATTTTTCTCAAAAAACAAAATATTTATGAAAAGTTCACTTTAAATAAAGTTTTTTCATTATCTACAATTTTTGTATTTTCTTCGTGTTTAAATGAAAAATACCCCTGAAGTAAGTGGACACGAATTTTAAAGCCTTTCAGACATTTCCTTAAAGTGGTTCTTGAGAAAAATCGATGACAATACTTAAGAACAATTACAATTATTTTTGCTCGTATTGATAAGCGTACTTTATAACGTTATTGTTCCCCAGCATCGGACTCCATATGCGAATAATCCCTCCATGAAATAAGTGGTTGCAAAAATGGCCCCCACTTAATCCATTTGCGTAAATACTTCTATTGTTGGCGCGTCCCGTTTTTTTGTGCATCCTTAATGGAATTTTTCCAACGCCAAACAGCAGGAAACCGCATGAAGCATTAATCTCACCCTCCCATCTCGTATAAGGCCTCTCCCCAATCTATCAATAATTAAAATTCTATAATGGAAAACTGAGTGGCGTTTGTATTGATTTATTATGAAATATATATGACACATTAAATAATTCACAATTTTCAATACAATAATTAGGTTATTACATTTTCTTCAAATAATATTGATTATTATTTTTTATTCTACACTGAGTTTAAGTATATTAATTAAATAATATTTGTGTTAATATTTTTTCTAATATAATCGATACTTGTTCTGCTACTTTCTTGATGGAACCAAATTTTCAAATTGGGAGAAGTAAAACTCTTGTTATGTTCAATTTATTTGAGAATGATCCGTAAAGACCTAAACACGTGTCAGTTACTTGAAAATAAAGAACGTAACAAGAGTTTTACTTCTCCCAATTTGAAGTTAAAAATTGATAATATTATAAATCTCTTATTCGCATGGCAAAGATATTATCAATAACTAATGTTGAATCTGAGAAATAGTGGTCATTTTCGTGAACTAATATGTTTCTCATGTCAGGAAAAACTTATCTAAGAGATAGCATGAATAACGCGGCGATTCACCGTGCCGTGAATAATGCATGTTCGTGAATAACTAATGACTGGAATAAAATTTAGGCTGTTATTAATCATCCGGTAATTAATCAATTAGTAAATAAATAACTAAACAAACCAACTTTGATAATTAATTCACCATTCTGGCAGATACATTCATTTATCATATTAAAAGTTTAGTATTTAATTATGACCCAAATAGTTCTTTTTCATTATTTTATATTAATTATTAAATTCACAATACGCCAAAATAAAAAAAAATAGATGATTAATGATACATGACATTACTTTGATACCTTTTAAATCAAGTAGATTCATACAATAATCACACACATTTTTTTATTATTGGTAACCGAATTCAACCTTTATAAGGCCATTTTCAAACTGCAATTCAAAACTACGACTTGATGATTAATCTATTCTATAATTTAGCAATAAAATTAAATTATCTTTTTAAAAAATACGCTAATTTTGTTATGAAGTTTTAAAGTGTTTTATTAAAATATTAAGTCAACTTTCGGACCAACTAACATCAACAACTAGCAAAAAGAATATTTTTAAATATACCAACAAATAAAAGACAAGATATTTTGATGTATTTTTCTGAGATATATGAAAATCTTACGATTCAGTCTGATATGTTGTTTAAATGCATTTCTTATAGACTTCTGCAAGTTAAATTCCGAAATACCCTATTCAGTAAGTTTGTTCCAAAACAAGGTATTCCGCAAGGTTCTCCCATATCTCCAATGAAGTGACATTAACGAAATAAATAAAATATTGTATTTTCATATACAATTACATTAAAACTCTGCAGTATTGCATGTCGGTGTGTTGTTCTTTAATGACTTCTTCAACCGTAATCATCTTTATTTACGCTAGAAGATATTTTAACCAACACAAGCATTTATGAAGGTAATTATTTATTTATTTACTGTACGGGATTTATTAAAACCATTAAAAAAAACATACATACATAAACACCAAATCACTTTAAAATTTGGAAGATAGATCTTGAAGGTGCATGATGATATTCATCAGGCGATTGAGGCAATATTTTTGCCATTTCTGGCGTATTTAGATTAAATTTTTGTAGACTTGTCTTATTTTATATGCTTAGGTCAGTGTAACATTACATTTTTGAATTATGATATAAACTAGTATTGAAATTAAAAAGGTTTGACATCATAGAAGACTAGAATGCGGTATTTTTACGACTAGTTTCTTAGTTTCTACCACGATTTTTTTAAATATATTTTGGAAGATTGTTTTTTATAAAAATAAAGCATATACAAGGTGAGACAGAAATAACTCCTACATTTTCCTTTCCCACTGGGAAGTCCTTTAATTAGGAAAGAAGGAACGATACATCTCGGGTACTAAATATAATGTAGTTTTCTGTCGCCATCAAGATATCAAGATTTTGTAGTGGAATTTTTTTTCAAATAGCAAATTTGTAACTGCAACTGAGGTCATTTTGAACACTCAGTTTACGTGCTGATAAACGTGCTCTAGATCGGGAAACAATTTTGCTTTGGGTTTGGAAAACAGCATCGGTACTTAAAACAAAGATACCTGGATGCTCCAAAAGTGTGAGCAAACCCCCCAAAAAAAAATTGTTGCAATGAGAGTTTCGATTGAACTGTCTACGTCGCGTTCTGCGCGGAACATTTCTTCAGCTCTTTGAATTTCGGACAGCACAGTGAGACTGATCACAATTTATACCCCTACAAGTTTTTGATTGCTTGGGAATTATGTCCAGCAGACTGAGAGTATAATAATGTGATCCTTGAAGCTGTGCCTCCTACTGCTATTGTATAGAGTAATGACGAAGCACATTTTCATCTTTATAATGCAGTGAATAAACAAAATATACTGTCTTGAGCTGCTAAAAACCTACAACTCATCACACGTCCTCTTCACAGTCTTAAAATTACTATTTGGTATCAATGTCTACGATGAAGCTACTTACAGTGAATTATAGTCAATATTGCGACATATTCGAGAATTTCTTGCGTCCGAAAATTTAAAATTATCGAAAAGAGAAAAACTTAGAGAACCTCTTATTCCAGCAGGATGGAGCTATTGCTCATACAGCACGTCGACTATGCCAAATTTTGCAAGTGATATTCCCGGACCGAGAGTTCTCCTTAAGCGAGACAATTTCGTGACTACCACACTCGCCTGGTTAAGCCCTTGCGACTTTTCTCTGTGAAGTTACCTCAAAGTCGAGGTCCGAGGTCTTTGGGTGAGCTAAAGGCGTCCATTCAAGAAGAAATTGGAAGATTTTTGCCTGACATGTTAGCTTAAACTTACCCTAGGTTTTAAAAATTATCATATACTAAATGGTGACCTTGATGCGTAAATGCACATATGGGGCTGTTTTTGGAAGTTCTCCGCTAAAATGTCGGGCGAAATTCTTTTAATTTCTTCTTGACGCCTTTAGCTCACCCAAAGCCTAAAAAAAAACTATGTTGTATCCATATTTAGGAAATAAAAAGGTGATACCTCGTATACTTTTTCTTAATAGTTATTTCTGCCGCACCCTGTAATAAGCAATTGATCTTATAAGAATCTTTGAAAATTTTGAGCAAATCAATATGAGTGACATCGGATTCATATTTTTTTACTTTCAGATGTCTGGGAGACATTAATATAAGTAATATTTAGTTTTGTAATAGGTCAGCAGCAAACCACAATAGTAAATAAATTTAAAAAAATCTGTTGTAATGGCTTCATAAACCTACTTCTCACAATTAAGTTCAAAATTTGATACTGGATTTTTCAATAGAATACTATAAAAACAAATTATGTGTGCTTTTTAAATAATTTGTTTTTATATGTATTATAACTAATAAATAAATAATCATTTTTTAATATTTGGGTGTATGCATTTTACCATTGAAAAATGTTTTTTAAACAAGAGTTAAAAAAAATAAACGTCATAATTGTTTCAATTATATAACTTTTTTTTTCTCGCCGTATTGAGAAAGAAAAAGAAGATGTATTCTATTTTTCTAAATAAATAAAATACTTTTAGGCTGAAAACCAGCAGTTGATAGCCAATGGAAAAAGAAGTAACAGCATAGTAGTTGTCTTATTATCAAATGTAACACTATTTTCAATAAAGATGGTTCTCTAAAATAGTTTTGAGGTAGACGAGAAGTTAATTTTGACCAGGAATATAAAATAATTATTTTTTTACAGCTTTTGCTAAAGATGTTTTTTGTTAATTTTGATATTTCAGGCATTCAAGGCTGAATACATGATATCAGATTATCAAAACAAAAATTTTAGAAAATGAGACCAGAGAAAATGTAGTTCAAATCGATTATTATTCGAATAAAAGAGAGCTTCAGATGAAGAGGATGCAGCAAATTCTTACACTGAATTTAATTTACATGCAGATCCGCCTTCAATATATAAAGCTACTATGATAATATTCAACATTTAGAGGCCGCTGACAAAGTTCATTTGACGAAATATGGCGTGGAGAGTAAAAACATAAATATTGTTTATGTTTATTAGACTTTAGCTTCCTTTCCAAAAAAATACATATGAATACACAAAAATATTATTTATACAAAACATGCAAACATTTTGGATTGATGGAGCTGGACGAAATTCAAGTTTAACGAATGAACTGAGTATTTACTTGAAATTATTAATTTGGAAACCTCTTTTCAGTTGTTTTCGTACTTGTTCGATAAAAAATGTTAAAATTTCCTATAGGCGAGTCAAACAACTTGAAATTAAGTACGTTTTTTGAGATTTTCATTTTAACTAATGTTTAGCACTATCTTAATGCCATACTGGTCAAATAATGTAAAATTAATAAAAACCATGAATGGTGAAATATTTGATAAAATCAAACAAGCTTTCATATTAAACATTAAACTTTTGCAGCTCATTTAATGCAGTCTGTCTTGTTGGGGATGATCAGGTATCTCCAACATTGCAGACTGCATTAAATTTAGACCAATGATAGGTAACCTGAGATTTTTATTGTATCAATTGACCAACAGTTATTATTGGTTGATCTCCTTACATTTGATCATCCAATAATAGCTGATGGTCAAACGATACAATAAAGAAATTAAGGCATTTCATAAAACAAAAAAAGCCCAATAAATCCCAATATTAGGTAATTAGATTTTATAATGTATTATCTCTTTTCATCGAGAAAGCTAAGGAGATTGAACGAATTTTTGTTACAACTTTTATACTAATATTATTTTCTTTATTACTTAAATAATGTCGACATTTTTATTGTAATATATTTTTGCATAATATAGTTTATGATTTACTTTTCTGGGCCAACATAAATACGGACATTCCCAGAAGTACATACAATAAAAATATTGCAACTTTTGAAGGTATGAAATTCTAGATTTTTATTGGATTTCAGCTAGCAGAGATATAACTTGCCAGGAAAACTGAAAATGAATATCTTCAGGTCATAAATGAATAAAATATCTACATAAGAAGCGTTGGTCTTATAGACAGTTTCATCGGTTGATATTTAATCAGCATAAAACCAAGTTCAGTTAAATTCTAGACATACCTGTGATGAATGATTCAGTACTTTGTAAAAGCACAATGAAAGAGAAGTCTCAGATGGAGATTACAGTTAATTGACTTCAGAATCTAGCTTATTGGCACCGTATGAAGGTATCAAAGTCAAATATAAATTATAGTTAGTTGACTTAAGAATCAGCCGTACTAGCACCGTATGCCGGTATCAAAGTTATTTAGAAAATCAAAAGGGAAAATACTTGAATTTTAAATTTTTGGCTGACAAGATGGATCCATAGCTCTTCAAAACACCACAGACAGGTTTACAAATCTTACTGCAAACTGACGTACGTTACAATGAATATAGAAACGTATTTATAGATTCGAGAGGTTCTTGCAGCTAGAAAATACTTAAGTTAGTAGTAGTAGTGTTTAGCTATCGACCATGTGGTTCTTTTGCCATGTGTCATTTGTGTATTTGTGTGTGTGTAAATGAGCTTGTTACTTTAAAGGATCGTCACTCTAAAGCACTATTAATTGTATCCCAATGGTGAATGGTACAGGTCACCCATCCAACTACTGATCGAAACCAACGTTTTTGCACGTCACTTCGGGGCTAGTTAAATTATTTATTCAGAAATTCCATTTGTATCTAAATAAAGTTATTATAGATTGATTGCTCATACGTAGATTTAGCTAATGTCGAATAATTCTTTGGTACCATTTACTTGTCTGTGTTTTATCCATAACACATTGTTTCTTAACTCAAAATGATACATCATAATATATCGAAATTGACTATATAAGCTTAAGATTTTTTTACCTCTCTGTGTAAAAGCGTTTTGTTTTTGTCGAGTTTTAAACATCTTATCACTGATCGTAAAGCAGTAATATCGTTAAATCATAGTTTTACGAAAAATGTAATTATGTTGCAAAACATAATCAAAAGAAATCGTGCTATACCCGAGTTTTTTTTTTTTTTTCGTAAGCGCTTTATCGATTTCCACATCTCCAAACCCCTCAAACACCGGAAATACAATGCGTGAAATATAAAACGTTACTTACGGGGGAATAAATACATTTCGCGTTGGCTTATTTTTATTTCCCGTTTCGCGTTCGCGTGCGCGTATAGAAATGACGAAATTTTATTGTAAGTAACGCTTTTCCGCGTGTGCTCGGGCCGAATTGGGAAAAGTGACTGTATTTGCATATTCCGCCCATGCTATACATGCTACTTGTCTTGGTGCACCCCAACGCGGGACCTCCTGCTGCCCCCGGCGAAGATAAAGATGCGGAAATCAATATCTGGCCGAGCCCACTTTTCCAAATTCCGCGTGCACTACACTATCACCCAATAATTGTCTGCAAGCAAACCTCTTAAAAAACGTGGTTTATGTATTAAATAGTATTAAAAGATAAATTTTAGTACATTGACTGTGGAAGCTTCTACTTCGTTATACATTTTAATCACAAATTAAACACAATAATTACTTTGATTTGTATAACAGTTATTTATTTAAACGTTGACCAATGGTTTATGTTTGGTTTAAATAAATAACTGTTATACAAATCAAAGTAATTATTGTGTTTAATTTGTAAATTGTAGTACTTTTAATATATATAAATAATAAATAATAACTAAATTAGTATTATTAAAGTTCAATATTTAAATAGGAGAGGTAATCTCTAACTCTTAATTATAAATCGGATCAAATGCCTATCTATACATAATGATTATTGATGTATACGACACACATTAAGTAAATAATTAGGTTTATATAAAGTAGAGGATAGATATTAAACAAAACTATGTTGCATAAATAACTTAATACGGGCACTGCCAACTGCATTGCAGGATTCTATGCTCCACTATGCTAACAGGTCTTCAAAGAATCCTTGGGGAATTGAAATTGTTTTAATAATGCATCATTTTTCTGTATTTTAAATATTAAATTTAAAAAGTGGTCTCCGTAAAAGAAAATTAAACATGAATAAATATTAAATATGGATTGCAATTATTAAGGTAGTTAATTAATTATCATCCAAATTGCAATTATAGGTACTTGTAATATTACTCAAAATCAATTTCAATTCATCTAGCATCCGAAAGACAATATTGGAAAGGATAGGATTAAACAATATTTATTAACACTTATAGAATAGAGAAATAATATAAAGCTACATATTTACTTTATTAAGTTTACAATACATATTTTTTATTGGAAAATACGTGTTATCTAAATCTCGAGCACCGACATTAGTTGTATTTATCAAGTAACGCCCGATTTGTATAACGAATGATAGTTGTTGATTTTATAAAAAACATAGTTACAATATATTTCGATATTCATACCGCTGTGTTCTCACTTGAGCTTATTTAAAACCTCTGAAATAACCAACATTTTTAATGATCGTATTGTTTATTTTAAACTCCGCTAAGCCTATTGGCAATTATATTTAAAAGATTATCACAATTAATATTAGTTCTCTTAATCTCCAAATCTAAAATTTGTTTAATTTCATTTTTTTGGTGCAGCGAAAAAGGTGTAATGTCAAACAGATGCAAATTGTTTTTATATTTCCATTTTCTTCTTGTACTTGTTCAAACACACTACGTCTTATAAATAAGTAATAAACTATATAAAAACAGGATTCAGCAGCAAAAAAACGGAAATAATATACAAATTTAGGTCTCGTTGATTGATGAAGCACTTATTTTTTGAAAATCCATTATCACTTAGTATAATAATAATAAACTATTTATTTATTCACGACAATAGTTTCGGTACACTGTAGCTTCTTCGGTGAAGAAATATAATAATCTAGAAATTTCTGGAGAATCCTTGTAATTTAATAGCAAAAAATCGTCAATGATGTTAACGAATAATTCACATAAAATTCTAATAAGTTTAAGCAAGACATGGTAAAAAATTATCGTACAATTAAAGAAGAATAGTTACAAAATAAAAGGAGGGGAGTTTTTAGAAAGCCAAAAGGTACTGAAAATTTAGAGAAATTCCAAGAAAATTAGACAGAAAGGCCTCTGGTCGATAGTCTTTTGACAAATTAACATACTAACACCTCATCAATGATTTATTATTTAAATGGTTAATTTTATTGTACATATTTGTCAATAAAGATGTATATACTACTACTCCTAGAAAATTATATGTAAACTGATTGAAGATAAAGTTAGAAATATGTAGAACAACTAAAATTTTTGTAGGAGAAAATTTTTACGAAACTCCGACAAAATATGGCAAGATATGTTAGTATTTCTAGAAATCTTGAGAGGAAAATTAAAAATATATAAATTTAGAAATTGCTGGAACAAAAATAGGAATCTAAAAGCAAAAATATCAAGAATATTTTTATAAAATCAAGAAAGTACTAATAAAATAAGGCAATGAAAACGATAGAGTAATTGCTGCATAAGAGAAGAATACAAGTTTTTAGAAAACTTCTATAAAATGATGGGGGAAAATTTCTAAATGGATAACATTTAACTTCTAGAAACAAAAAATTTCTAGAAAATTTAGAATCTAAAAGAAATAATTTTTAAAAAAAATTATGAAATTCCTTTACGTAGTAACAGAAAATTAAACAATAATTTAAGTATATGAAATAAGATCGAGAGATCGATACTCGGGTATGCAGATGTTTATAAACTTTATTGTTACATTATTTAATTACTTTTTTGCAAGTTTTTTATAATTAAATCCGTATAAATTCTTTCCCTTTTCATATTTTCTCACACCATATTCACTCAAAAACTGTTTACTGTAATTTCTTTTTAAATTTTATTTGATAGAAATAAAATAAATACATTTAAATCAGTGTGCTGCTTACTTTTATATAATTCAATAAGTGATTTTGTAGACTTAATAATGTTGCAGATTTACAAAATGTCTTTTTTAATTAAATAATTTTCATTTTTTCTTGAGTAAAGATATTTCTGGAAATTTCTGATAAGATAAAGCAAAAATTACTGATAAAGAAGTTTCTAGGAAACTCTGGTAAGAAATGCTGTAAATATTTGGAAATAAAAGTTTCTAGGAATATTTAAACGATTGCTAAAAAATTTTTTTTTTTTAAAATAAAAATTCGAAAAAGCAAAATTACTACTAGGTCAGCGGCTTCCAAATTTTAAACAATAAAAATGAAATATGTCGATTAAAAAAAAAGTCAAATTTGCTGCGTTAAAATGTGAAATTTTATCTTTAAAGGAGGAAATTTTGCTCCTAAAATCAACACAACATGATATTTTCACTCAAATAACTAATGAAATTGTACGTGACTTAAAGTCTGAAATATCAATTCTATTTAATAACATCCACACGCAACTTAAAGCAACACACGAGCGTCGCCTTTATGCTGTGACTGCTAATAGCGAAAATTCTCATACTGGTACCACCAATACGAACCCAAACGGCTTTTCAGATCAATCGCTTAAATCGGTCACTAAAACTGCTAGTACATCAGCGAGTACTGAAGCGGATGCCAATCTTGATAGCGCAATGAAAGCGGTTGGTGATGTGTCATTACCCAAGACATTACCTGAAAATCCTAAGAACCAGGCTTTCGTTAAATACATTAAACAATCGAGTTTAGGACCAATCTTACGCGGAACTGCGACCAATGTTGGTATTGAAAGAGCCAGTAGCCATATTTTTTTATAACTGCAACTTCAACTGTACCCAACTTACGTCAAACTCCATGTATTGTTCGTTTAAAGTGGGCATCGTTGAATCGGACTCAAATAAATTTTTGCATGGCCTAAAAGTGTCACCATCCGCCATTTTATAAACCGTAAACGCAAACACAAAAGTTTTCGTAAAGCTGTTAATTTAAATAATAATGATCTTAATAATATTGCAACACTAAATAATTTTTAGACCAGAATCAAGTATCTCCAACAGTTCATCTAGTTCCCCTAAACCAAGCCACAGTACGGATCTAAGGATATTTTATCAGAACGTCCGTGAGCTCTGCACTAAACTCTCCACTGTAATTGAATCGGTTTCTTTATTCAAATATGAAATCATAGTTCTAAATGAGAATTGGTTAAGTGAGGACATTTTCGATGCGGAACTTGGATTCCTCAATTATAACATTTATCGGTGCGATCGAAATCTGTTGTGTTCTGAAAAAAAAACGTGGTTTAGGTGTACTTATAGCAGTCGCTCACCACTTGAAATCGCATTTACTTAACTGTAAATCGGATCACTATGAAGAACCTTTTTTTCCTTTTGTTCTGACAAACAAATGTTTCTTCTTGGTGGTGTTTATATTCCTCCTAGTTCTCAACTTTCAACATATCAACAACACTGTTCATCTGTTGAGAACCTTGTTGATGTACTGCCTGATCATAAAGTGTGTGTACTGGGCGATTTCAATCTCCCTAATATAAATTGGTTAGTAGGCGAGTATGGTGTATATACCGATTCTACCAACACTTCAATTTCTGATATTTACGGTTTCATTAATTCCTTTCAAGTGAACAATATTGCCAATTCCGTTCTACTTGATCTTATATTTTTACAGACTACATTTATGAGTGATTTTTCTGTATCTTTAGCTCCAAATTGTCTTGTTCAATGTAACGTTCATCATCCTGCGTTAGAAGTGTTATTAAATTTCTTACCCAATACCAAGGAATCTGTTTGGGACTCCAACTTGAGATTTAAATTTCATAAGTCTGATTTTTCAAAGTGAAATAATACATTTCTTAATATAAATTGGGATTATATATTTAAAAATTTAAATGTAAGTGGTCAGGTCCATGTTTTTTACAATATTGTTTATGACGCGATAAACAAACTCGTTCCAGTCGTTGAAACTAAAGGCACACCGAGCTATCGTTTTCCAAAGTGGTATAGCAAGGAACTAAAAAATAAGATATTTTTAAAGAAAACCTTGCGTGCAAAATTTAAAGCATCGAATATACAATCGGACTACGAGAGTTTTCAAAAAGCTCGAACTGATTGTAAAATATTAACGAGGTCATGCCATAAAAAATACTTACAGTCTCTTGAACAAGCTATTTCTAATGACTCCAGCGCATTCTGGAAACATGTCAGGTCAAAACGTATATCTCATGAAATTCCAAATTCTTTTGTAGACAACGGTAAAATTACTAATAGCGGCAATGAAATCGTTAACTCGATTGCATCTCACTTTGGCTCAGTGTATAAATGTTCTAACAACTTAACAACATTTGAGGATAGTTACTCTCACTTGAACTTACATTCTGTGCCCGATATCAGCATAACCTCGGTTTTAGATGAACTTAAAAAACTAAAATCGTCAAATTCAATGGGACCCGATGGTATACCCGCATTATTCATTAATTAATGTTCCTTCTCTTTATGCCGTTCTCTTTGGCTTATTTTTAATAATTCTTTAAAATGTGGTGAGTTTCCATCTTACTGGAAGGATGCTTTTATTACACCAGTATACAAGACTGGTGCTAAAAATCTTGTTTTAAATTATAGACCTATTTCTATCTTATCCCACATTCCAAAAATTTTTGAAAAAATTGTGACTTCATTTATTTCTACGCAGTAGATGTAATGATAATGGACTGTCAGCATGGGTTCAGACGTGACTTGTTTGAGAAAAACCGTCAAGTCGATTCAGTATATACCGACTTCGCCAAAGCATTTGATACAGTAGACCACGGTATACTGTTATCTAAACTGCATAAATTAGGTTTGCATGGTTCGCTTTTAAATTGGATCGCATCTTATTTAAGCTTTAGAACACAGAGGGTCCGTGTAGGAGTGTACACATCTTCTTTCATCAATGTATCGTCCGGTGTACCCCAAGGCTCTCACCTAGGCCCACTTCTTTTTAACATTTTTATTAATGATATCGTTTCTTGTTTTCATCATTCTCAGTGTCTCTTGTTTGCTGATGACATGAAAATTTTCTTTCAAATAAATAATGAACAATCTTCTCAACTGTTTCAGCAGAATTTAAATAGATTAAGTGAGTGGTGTTCATTAAACAAAATGGAGTTAAATATTGAAAAGTGCAATATTATAACTTTTTCTAAAATTAGATCCCCAATTTTAAATAATTATTTTATTAATAATATGTGCCTTAAGCGTGATCAGTCTATAAAAGACTTAGATGTACTCCTTACATGTAATTGGAGCTTTTCCGAACACTCAAAAGCATTCCAAATGCTTGGGTTCTTAAAAAGAAACACCAATGAATTTTTAAATCCTAGAACCATGGTAAAATTATTTGTAGCGATTGTTCGTTCTCAATTGGAATATTGTGCCTTAATTTGGTGTCCTTACACTGCACAGGAAAATAATGCGATTGAACGGGTCCGGCAAAAATTTATATTTGTCTTTTAAATTTGGAATGCTGAACTGTGATGATGCTACCTATTAAATCTGCTTGGCTTAACATCTCTTAAACATAGACGCTTTTGTGGTGATATTCTTTTTCTTCATAAGCTTTTACATGGTCGTATATTCGATCATTCACTTAAAATTTCCTATTAAACTGATTTTATGTGAAGTGAATTCGACTTAACTGTATAAAACCTAAATTAATTATTTATAAGTTACGAACATTGTAATCAATATCGTTGTTTAAGCGCTTAAAATTTAGTTAATATTACTTTAGATTGAAGTGTATATTTTAAATTTGAAAAAGATCACGTACAGGAAAATGTATACATTAAAAAAATCGATGAAGAAGATTATATCATACATTTTCTCAGTAATATTTAAAGATATTTTCCGAAGTAAACTTCAGTTACCAGTATAAGTACAAGAAAAATACAGGGCACCGATCAATACCCATTTGGCAGGATAACAAGACAGCCACATCATTCAATCCAATTCCTTTAAATTCAGCCTCAATAACCGAATGAAGATTCTAGGAAAACTGCACACTCAATTAAGGTTATGTGTTTTTATAAGAAGTATCTATGCCACAGGTATACGTCTAGAATGAATAGGTGGATGATAATAAGAACAAACAAGCCAGGCGCGCGCTTTCGATCGAGATTTAGAGCGGAGATATCGAGCGTGGGTTAATGCACTCGCCCTGTGTAATTTCAATATTTCAGTGATTTGGCCTGGGTTCATGAAATATGCATTAACACATATTTTATTGATCATAACACCGTTTTCGGATTACTACTTACGAGGAGCGATTAAAACCGACGCAGCGGTGCAGGGGTGCAGGGGTTCCGGCGTGCTCCCCTCTAGGAAATATTTTATACGCAGTTAACTTCCTGTTTTTGAATATCGACGGGATTTATGTCATCCTCAGGTTACCGCCGACATTAAATCGCAATTCTTCCCCTCCTGTATGAGCTATCTCGTGCAGAATGCATAAATCAAATATTACAATAAGTCTACGTTATTTATATGCAAATAATATTTGGTTATGATAAACATATTATAGGCTAGTTGAAATTGTTTGATTTACAAGTTTTCTTAATATTTATAGTTTAGGTCTAAATTGTTACTTTTTAGAATTTAAAATTTTGATGTTATTTGTTACCAGTTTGAACAGTATATGCGGAACACAATTACTTCAACTGTTAATCATTTTTTTTTCTGCTAAAGAGAAACGTCTATAATTGACAAAAGAAGAGAAAGTTACACATTTTAGGTTTGGAAGGTTGGTTTTCTTTGATGTGTTAAAGCATGGATTTAAGAGATGTGGTGATTGGAAAAGAAGTGTATAAATATTTTGGAAGGAAACTAGCGAAACTTCATTCACTTGCATTTTTAATTTTTACGGTAATTGAAAACGACAGAGACGTTTTCAATTACTGTAAAAATTAAAAATTAACTAAGACTTCTGTAATTCTTGATTTATTCTTTATTGTCTTTGCTTCTCCTGCTTACAAAATTACATAAAAATATTATACGATATACATACATTTATTAAAAAATAAACCAATAATTTAGGACACAGGAGTCACGGGCGGAGTTCACTGTTTACCAATGTTCTTCCACTCAAACCTACTTTCTTCCTTAGGCAGGTGATACTCTTTTGCCATTTTCGAAGTTCTTTTTAATTATTTATAAGCAAATATGCTCCAGTTTGACCCTTTAATGCGATATTTTAGATAAAGTCGATTGTGTCATTTTGACATTTTTTTGATTTTTATGATTCCGCCTTATAAAGTACTATTTTTCGAAACGCAATGTATGTTTGTGGTGGATTAAACCTGTAATTTTGGGGCTAAATGTTTTTATCCTATTTGTTGATAAAATTTAGAGAATTTAGTCAATATAAAATCGCCTGTTAAATTTAATGGTTTGCAATAAATGTATTCTATAGTCGTAACCGAAAAGGAAGTTTTGAAGAAAGTTCGAATTCTTAATAAAATTAAAGAAATTTCTTTGTTTTTCAATTATTTTTAATAAGAATTCTTCAGATTGTTGCTCATTCGGATTAGGTCTTCAATTGGTCGAATTAAGCCCTGTACCAAACCTTTATAATGTGAATGGTAGGTGGTTATGGATTAGTGAATAATGAGATAGTTCGAGTTCTAAACTATGCAATCCAACAATATAAAAATATATCGAAAATGGAATCTGCAGTAATTGCAACGAGTGATTAAGCTTCTGTCCAACATGTAAATAGGTCGATACAAACCAGAAGATATCTGTATTTGTTATAAACTGGCAAAAGGCCAATTTTATCGAGATGTATGTCGGTGAAGCGATCATCTGCTCTAGAAATTTAGCTATAAGAGATACCGTCGATTTTGATTTACTGTTACTTGAAACAAGATTTGATAAATTAGATAATGTCGTTAGTTATCCGTCACCACATACAGCAAGTATTCATGAGGCATTTCATTGCTTAGACACCAGGATGCATGAGCCCATGAAGAGACTCTAAAATGTTGGTGCAAGGTTGGTGAAGTTTAGAATCGTCTTTAAGCAAGTCCATGTAAATGGTTGTATTAGAGCCAGTATTTGAACTACAGAAAGCCAGCGGTCGCAGAACGCCAGAATTTTTCTTTTGGTGTCAAACCGCGCCAAGCCTCAGTGGCAGTATGGTACTGCTTAGCTCTGAAGGATGGTCTGACAAACCAAGTATAGCACAGTTGGTTAACACAGCCTATATTGTTGTAAATGGTTGAAATGGTTGTTACATGGCCTTGTAGAGGCAAGGTGGTTAAAACTCTCAAGTCTAATTTAATAAAACGGTGGTAAAAATTTACCATTTTGAGAAAACGTTGCAATGCTCTTTACACAACGGGTTATGGGAAGGACAAGATTACATCAGCGGAAGAGGTTTAGTTCCCGATCAACTAATACTGTGAACTAAAAAGTCTAATTTTGTTTCACCGAAAATACATTTGTTATTGCTGTTTGGGATTCCAAAAAAGTCAATAGCTTAAAAATTGACGTTTATCTTTGCCAAAAACGATTATATTGCTTACGAAGCAAAATTGCGAGTAGTCCACGTAATACCAAATCAATAAACCTCTGAAACCTACGGGGCTATCAAAGGCAACGAAATGATAGATGAACTCCCCAAATAAGGCGAACTCACAAGGAATGAGCTGAAAGCATTCACCGGACTAATGACATGGCATTCTGCTCTCCAGTACCATTTATGGGAAAAGAGGAAAGTGGAAATTGTAAATTATGTAATTTGGCAGATGGTTTGGGAAATGGTAAACGCTGTGGGTTGGAAATAAAAGGTGGGCCAGAAGTTTCAAGGTGGTGTTGTACCGGATCCTCACCTACGCAGAACCAAAAGGGTAACAGAAATTCTGATAGAAGTACCACAGGGGACCGCTTCTCTGGTACTGTTTCCGGTGAGCAAGAGGGATATCGAGAAGCCCAGACTGCAGCCGATCTTGTCGCAAAATAGTAGGCCTGTAGATAGTTAAGTAGAAAACCGAGGCGACATGGCTCTCGAGGAGAAAGCATAGGGATAAGGTGAGGAGGCAGCGATATCTAAGACCCTCAGGTAACTGATCTGGAACGCGGCGCGAACGGTCTGGTCCGCCCCCAATTACAAGAAGTCAACTACTCCTATCGCACAACTCTCCACTTGCAACTACACCGTAGAGATACTTCTGTTACATAAGGGGACAACGCAGCCGGACTGTCGTAAAGCCCATCCAATAGGGGGCGCTGGAGCACGGTAGTGCTGATTGATATGGTCCCTTTCATCGACTGTCATATACCAGGGCATCTGGTCAGAAGCATCGTGTCGTCGACAATGGTCGGTGGAGATTGAGGTCGCACTTGACTGGTCAGCCTAAGCCTGACAGCCCTTTGAGCTCTTAAGCTAGTAACTAAACCCATCCATTGATGCAAAGTAGAGAGGGACATTCTCACTGGACAGGCAGAGCATCTCTGCAGAGCGACAAGGTCGAAAGCCGCGGCACAGTACGGAGAGTATTGGCTGGGCCTACACGAAACGAGCAGGCAACAACCCCCCATGTGATCCTGCAAGAATGTCATAGTTACTCCCGAGATGATCTTGGAGACCTACCCCATATGCACCGCCCAGGTTCCAAAAGTGTCAACACCGACAAGAGCCCTCGCAAGATTAAAAGTAACGTGGACGGCCCTTCGGAGAAACTCTTGATGAACATGGTGACGTCCAAGCCGGACTTACCCAGCTTAGGCGGGATAATTGACCTCTTATGCTAGGAAAGGCTCTAAGACCCTCCTCCTTACGAATTATCAGGGGGTCAGGTTAGTGTCAACGACGGCAGCGGAGGTGCCGGATCTGTTTCTTGAAATGAGATCATTGGAGCACAACGCCGTCGCCAATGGGATCGCAAAAGAGGCATCGATGCGAGAGGGATGTCAAACGATGAATTTCCAGTGGCAGAAACTGTGGGAGGGGACGACGCAAGTAGTATCGACTAATATAAGATTTGGAACCATTTACAAGGCGGTCGATTCGCAGTACTAACTCTGTAGTTCCGACGAACCCGACACAGTGGCGCATACCCGGGAGGACTACAGTGCGTGGGACAGTGAGAGATAGGGGATGAAGGCGGTGCTAGGACTGCCTGCAAGGGCAAAACTTCTGGTTGAAGCGATGCGAGCCACCGAACGTCGACGGACCTTCAGAGGAACTTTTGATGAACGGAGTGACGTCTAAGCTGTTGTAAGCCCGACTTAGGGGGGTTACTTGAGCTCCCAGAGGAACAGGGATAGGCGAGGAGAGGCTATAAGATCCACCTCCTTACGAATTATCGGAGGGTCAGGTCAGATTCGACGGTGGCAGCGAAGGTTTCTAGAAATGAGATCATTGGTGCACAACGCGATTGCCAATGGAGTCACAAAAGAGGCATCGATGAGAGAGGGCCGCTACAGGATAATATAAGGCGGACGATTCGCAGTACCAATACCAGTAGTTCGGTCAGAGAGAAAATTTGATTGAAGCGATGCTGGCAACCTGGCTAGGAGAACGTTAATTCCTTCGCCACAATGCTGCTGAGGACAAAGGAGCTGGCAGGCAGGGGGACTGAGGCGACGAAGAGTGCCAAATATGGCTAACACCAGGCTTAAAGGAGCGCCAGGTTAAGAATGCCGATATCACTGGCATCTCACTTCATGGGGGGCTACTGGGCGACCAGTAGAACCACTAGAAACAAACAAATATTAAAATGAGTCATAGGGTTAGGTGTTTTTTAAATAAGAAGAAATTTAAGAGCATAATATATTTAATTCAATTTTTCCTGCTGTCTCAAATGCATTTTCTAACAAATGTTTTCGGTCAATGTCAACCACAATGTTGAAATAAAGCCAATACTTAGAATTGATTGGTTTACGTTGGAAATTTCACGTAAATGTTACTCCCATGTCGATATAAACTGTTAATTAAAAATAAAAGTATGTTATTACTTTTGTAAACCAATTAACCATTCAAAATTCCTTATTCAGTGTTGACAATGATGCCAAAATACTAGCCAGAGCTACCGTGTCTACTAAAAATTTTGTCGCACTGTTATAGTTGCGTAAAAGCGGAAGCTGGGTCGACATTTGCCTCGCTGCTGATTGTTTCCCTAATAACTAACACGATGGAGTGCTATGAAACTTATGATGGTACCAGCAAAGTTTGTGTTACCTTCACCACCTAATTACCTGCGGTTTCTTGATATTAATCGACTCCTATTTTGAAATTTATTTTAACTTCATGATGGTTGCGACCGTTACTAGGTGGTAATCTATATTTAAACACATATTGAAACACTCACTATATGTTTATATTTATTTTGAGATTGTTTCGGCTAAGTGGTTGTTAACGAATTTGAATTTTGCGTCAGTTATAGATGTTGGGATTTCAGTAGGGACATTTTAGTACCGTATAAAGTTGTTAGAGTATTCATTGTCGATGTGTGCGGAACAGTGACGTTATCAATGGGTGCTAGGTCCCAAACTTTCTCAGATTTGATCTGCCATTTCAGTCAGGTTTACTAAAGATGTAGTTTTTGCAGATATTAGAATTATCTGCACATCTGCATTTATTTTAAATCTCATATAAGAGGTTGTCTGTAGACGTCGTTACCAGAAATTGTTGCAATTTTCGCAATAATTGCGAAGAAGGTTGTAAATGTTGTTTATTATAATGGTGTGTTTGACTATCTCTCCTTTGAGAGTTTAATAATAAAGGTCAGAGTGAGGTTCTCTAATATCGATAAGAATGTTCGGAGGTAAGATTAAACAAAACTACAAATTGTTATTCGAGAGTTTGAAATTCCGATTCAATCTGCACAAACCAGATTCAAGGGTCTGCACAGAAAAAAAGGGGACATAACACACTTTACAAAATAAACGGTAATATCTAATTGCTCTTCAATGATGTTCAGACGGAAATGGAAAGAATAAAGAAAGTAAGTAGACTAGTACAAAAGTTAGGAGAATGAGAGTAGTAAAAGTAATAATTCCGCGAAATATGAGGAAGACCTGTCACTTCGAGTTGATGAAGGGCGATATGACCTTAAGTTTTCCGAGTGTGTAAAGGGGACCTTAGAGCTGATAAACGGCGAAGTTTGAAGTAATTAAGTTAGCGGTGTGTTCTGTAGATCCGAGGTCGTGTTGACGAATGGTTTCGATGTTGTGAGATCACATCGGAGTTACCAATTTGTAATGATGGTTGTATTTATTTCCGTTACAATATTTGTTATAGTTTTCGTACAAGGGAATCGCAAACACATGAAATATGAATGATTTTTTAAACCTAATATTCTTAAAGGACACACAGGAGATGAGAAAAATATATATTCACATTTTTAGGCATCGTTTCTCTGACGCTACTTTCCGTTGTTCACTACTTTCAGCTGTTCAGATTCTGTTACTACAGCATATAGCACCACCTTGTTGAATCCATATGTCCCCTATAGTATTATTATCCAATTTAGGCAATAAGAACTGTATTATTATGTCGCGGTATCAAGCACTGCATGGCAAACTCCATTTTTGAAAAAGTATGGTCCAATAATGCCTCCCACCAAAATCCGTACCAAAAATAGACTTATTGAGAATGCATTTGTTTTTCGAAAATTACATGTGGGTTTTCTTGAATCTCGAATGCGGCTATTTCGACGATTAATAAAACCATTCAGGTAAAAGTGCTTTTTCGCTGAAAATTATTTTGTTTGAAAAATCGGTATATACCTGTTAATGTTTAACAATCAATTCAACGAACTCTTTTCTCTGATGGTGGTCATTAGCTTTCAATTTTTGAACCAATTTTACTTTGTAAGTAAAGACCCAGAACGAATATACCCGTACTATAGAACATACCCATGAATAAATATAGATTATAACCTTATGTTGATGCACTGTGATTATGAATCACCTTTCATCTGTCAAAATTATATGAGTGTTGCAATAATATTATATTTAAAATCTTACACAACATAATTTACTATCCATATCTACTTCCAAGACTACTGTACACTAAAAACAAATGCTTTTCACTGATCAATTGTCAAGTCTTCAAGTTTAACTTCTGAACCCTTAAATTTTAATAATGTAAATACCCGAAAAAATCTTATAGAAGATATTTTTAAATTCCTTAAACTTAAGCCTTAATAAACAAATAATTGTATCCGAATGACAAAAGGTATCGGTCACCCTCACTATCACTGATTCGGCTGCAATTGTATGCACCCAACCGGCATTTATTTTAATTATAATATCCTGTAACTAATTTCTACGGTAGAAGAATAAATATCATTATTATTAAATACATCATAATCATGGAAACATTTTATTTAACGATTATTATTAATAAAGCAATTACGTAACAAATTAATATTCCATAACGACCTAAAATGTTATAATTTAGGCGATGGTAAATTAAGCCTGCGTGCCCAAAAATTTATTCGTGCGATCGATCGTCGGGACTAATTAATTTTAAACGCTAAATAGTTTAATCACACAGTGATATTAGCCCCCCGTGAAATTGGCAAATGCGAATTCAATGAACGCGATTAATTAATAACATCATTCATTCACCCTCAACGGTTCGATATATATATTACGCTCGTACACCGGTTATGTTTGCAGGGTATTTATGCCACACAGTCGCCGCCAACCCCCGAAATACCGTTTCACCGCGGCGGTGCACGCAATCGAACCTTCCAACCCCACCCCCCACCCTTCCATGCGTGCCGACCCGTTGTTAGCCCCTCGTGTATCGAGCACGCCGAGAATTTTCATAGTTAAATCCTACTTATGTTATAAAGCCCGATTATTACAGCTTATGTAATCAAATTTTGTTAAGTAGTTAATTAAGTGGCTGATAAGAAAATTTCACGTTTCTTTAAGTATTGACGGTTAAGTGTTAGATTCTAGAATTTTTGCACGAAAAAGAAAAATATCAATAAAACTTGAACAAAAGTTTCTAAACCTAACACAGAAATTGTGCAGTTATTGCAGTCAATGAGGAGAAGAAGATTGGATTATTGGACCTAATTAGAGGAAGTCATATTCTTCTAGATTAAGAAACTTTACATGTAATAAAATGCTTTTATTGTCGAAAATTTTGTTCGTTCTTCGAAACAATACAGTTTTTCAAAAAGCATTAAAGAACAAAATATTCTTAGAATAGTTCAGAGAATATACTTTTGCTTTTTGCAGTAAGTTTAATAAACATGTTGCAGTGTTCAACTATAAATGTGAAACAATCTCTACAGGGTAGTTTTATTTTAATGTTTAATAAACACTTAGTACATCGCATTTTTAATAAAGAAGTCCAAAGATAATTAAAGAAATATTGTCATTTAAAAAGAAACTGATTAAAACTTTTGTAGAACAATAGAATTTAAAACTATCATTCTCTGATAACAAAAACAATATTTTTAAACTCCACACCCGATGAACATTAATATCGTCCGAACGCCGAAGGAATCTTTTAATCTTTTGTGCGAACTCCTTAGTCACCCGATATCTATATAAAAGACTTTCTATAGGGTTTTAAGGAAAGCATTACTTCCTACTGTGAATGCGAATCGTGGAAGTTTATAAAGCGGCTCCGGGGAGTTTCCTATCGAACGGGTCCTAATTAGAACTGATGGGGTGGTTTTAACCTGAAAATGGGTCAATCTCTGGGTTTGGAGTGAAATATATTGTGACCGGTCGCACGAACCTGTCGGAACGTTTAAACATCAGATTAGTTTAATAGGAGTTGATTTCTTCGTAGTTTTAGTTTAGGGATTCGTAAATGTGAAAAGAAAATTAAATTTTCGTAGTGCTGAAATTAGTGTAAATAAACTTGTGGTCTTTAATTGTATGGATTTATTTCAGTTTTATAATTGATTTTGGCAATAGTCATTAAAGATATGAATATTTGTATTAATTTCAATTTAGTAATTTCTATACAGACAAAAAATTAAATGAATATTACTTTTCTTATATTAACTGATCTTAATAATTTATTAATTTAAGTATCACTGTGTATAATATGTGCATGATTAATTATATACTACCCTTACAAATACTGTCTTTTACTGCATCTCATTTTCCTTATTTTATTAGGCAATTCGTATCAGATACTTTGAAATTTTATGCACGACGATCAGGTCGAACCGCAATAAACATCCCAGGGGTTTATAAAAATTAATTACTTGTAACTATGTTAATGTCACAATAATCCAATTTCATGGCGTGTGTCATTGGAAACCGGATGTAATTCACAACAGGACAAGACAATTTATAAGTAGCCAGTAGTCAAAACAAACCATGGTGGCGTGATAATTATAGCCACCGGCTCGTTTCGGCTGTTATACATTAAAAAAAGTCAACATCTGAAAATAGTGCAGACAAAATATATGCAATCCTTTCAATTGAATACTAATTTACGGCAATTTAAATTGTCGCCTTCGCCGCTGCCTATTTTTACAGCGGTTACCACTTTTACTACACTGTGTGATTCTTCTAATTATAAACGACAACGAATTTATTTATTTATTTATTATGATGCTTTGGATTATCTATTAACAAAATATATCAATAGACACATACATAATAATTTACCGGCATTTTGTTAATCAAAATGATTAATATTTAATTTAAGGACCAAATTAATTTCCTGATATCAAATATAACAATTAATAAAGGATGCACGTTCTACCCTCCCACCCTTAGATGAGGTGGCGGCACTAATTTTGACCCTCGACCGACCCTAATGAAATTTGAAAGCGCGAAATTCCGCATTAATATATTCATTATGAAAGTTTTCCGGGCGCAATGCTTCCACGTAATTTATGCGTTCATAAATGTTGTACTAATTCAACTAATAACGTATCCCTTTCGGATGATGAATACGTTTTAATATCCTCGGGACCCTACAAAGCGGTAATTAAATTTTAATGGGATATCGATTTGGATGATCGTTTTAACATATCGCGCGTTATTAATAATAAACAATCGCAGAGGGGAAATTAAAAGGTAATGGTGGTGTTTATTTTTTTTTTATAAATCCGTTTCGTTTCGCTATTGTTGTTTTATTTATAAAATGTGTTATGGATTTTAGAACTATATCGAGTTTTGAAATAAAATATGATATTCAGATATTAAAAAATGGTAATGTGGCCATCATAATACTTTCCCTATATTTTTTCTCGAAAACCGTGAGGTTATTCTTAACAATTTGCTCAATTTTGAATTTTTTATACTTAGCTCCTATAGTTTATTAGCAATAAGCAAAAACATTTTTAAATTAAGAACTTTACAAAAAAATATATTTCAATAAAACTTTTTCAGTTTTTTATTCTCTTCAACTTTTGTTTGAAAAGTTATGTCTTATTTTTCAAAATTTCTTAAATTTCAAACTTTGTTTGAATAAATCTATTAAATTTTGCAATAATGTTATGTTTATTTATGTTTTACAACTTTTAATTAAAACCCTCGCTTATGTTTTACTGATTGAAGGGTGGATTAGAGGCCACCCACCCACCCTACATATACCATACATATTAACTTTAATTACTGATCACCACGCGGTTTTCAATGACTTTAATTACAAAATTTGAATAAAAGAAAATTGACAAAGTAAAATTTTTGATAAAGACAATGGAACGGTCGCAACCACGTGGTAATCCATACCATAGAAGAACTAATTAGAATTTTTTTTATTTTTAAAAGAAGTCTAGATTTCTAATCGAATCTTTTTTTAAAAATTTTAGAGCTTCCAATAAAATCTTCACAATTTAGAAAGCGGGTTGAATTAAAAAATCTTGAAACCTAGTGAAGAAATTAGTGGAAGTTTGTTGGATTCTTGAAAAAGTAAGACTAGATTTTAGAAAAAAAAAATCTAAAAAATCTAGGGCCTCAAAGAGAAATTATTGAAAACTTCCTGAACCCTCAAGAAAAGATGTCTACAAACAAAATTTCTAAAAAGTTCTAGAGCCTTCAAGAAAATCTTTGCAATTTAGAAGATAACCTTGAAATCTGAAGGAGAAATTTCTGGAAATTTCCTGAGCCCTTGGAAAAAATTATAGATTTCTAAACGAAAATTTTCTAAAAGTTCTAGAGCCTCCTAGAAATTTAGCAGACCAGTTGAAAAAATAACTTGAAATCGGGAAGAGAAATTAATGAAAATTCCTTAAACTTTCTCAAAAATAAGAAAAGATTCCTAGGGGAAAATTTTGTAATTCTAGACCCTCCAAGAAAAATTCCGCAATTTAGAACTATCAGAATAATTTCACAGCCTCTAGTTGAAACAAAATGTTGAATTCTAGAGAAGCAATTACTGAAATTTACCTAAATTCTCAAAAAGAAGACGAATTAAAAAACATTTAGTCTGAAAGAAAATCGCAATTTATAAGAAAAGTTGGAAAAAAAAATTTAATTTGGGGAAGCAGATATTGGCTATTTTCTATCTCTAAACTTTTAGAAAAAAAATCTAGAAAATCCTAATGCCTCAATCTTGAACTCTGGAGAATAAATTTCTAGAAATTTCCTGAACTCTCGAGAAAATTTCCAGAGGAAAATTCTAAAAATTCAAGAGCCTCAAAAAAACTCTGCGATTTAGAAGACAAGTTGAAAAAAAAAACTTGAAATGTGGAGAAGGAAATTATTACAAATTTCCCGAACTCTCGAAAAAAAGTCTAGATTTTTAAAAACAAATTTTCTAAAAAAGCCTTCATTTAAATCTTTGCAATTTACTGGAAACTTTCCGGATTCTACAAAAAAATCTACATTTCTAGAAAAAAAATTTCCTAGATTTCTAGGAACAAATTTTCTAGAAAAATCTATAGCCTCCAATTAAAGTTACTGGAAATTTCTGAACTCTCGAAAAAAAAAAAAGTCTAAAGTTCTGGAAAAGATTTTTTTAAATTTTTGAGCACTGAAGGAAATCTTTGCAATTTATAAGACAATATTAAAATCTGGAAGAGAAATTACTGACAACAGCCTCAAAGAAAATCCTATAAATATTGAAACGAACTAAAAAATCTAGAATTCGCGAATAAGACCTTTGCTATTTATTATTTACTGAAAACTTCCCGGATTCTACAAAAAAATCTACATTTCTAGAAAAAAAAATTCCTAGGAACAGACTTTCTAAAAAAATCTATAGCCTCCAATTCTGAATCAAAGTTACTGGAAATTTCTTAACTCTCGAAAAAAAGTCTGGAAAAGATTTTTTTAAATTTTTGAGCACTGAAGGAAATCTTTGCAATTTATAAGACAATATTAAAATCTGGAAGAGAAATTACTGAAAACAGCCTCAAAGAAATTCCTATAAATATTGAAACGAACTAAAAAATCTAGAATTCGCGAAAAAGACCTTTGCTAAAAATTCTGGAAATATGAAGAAAAAAATACTGTAAACTTCTAGAATCCTCCAAAAAAAGCTCTAGAAATCTACAAGGAAAAATTCTAGAATCCTCGATCAAAACTCATTGGAAAGGAAGATAAAAAAACTGAAAAGATGAAAGTAACTTCTAGAAATTTTGAAGACAATATCCTAATAAATTGTAAAGTTAAACAAAATCTTGGGGGAACTTTCTGAATAATCTAGAACTCTCTATTATATTATACCTATGTATTTATTAGATAAGAAAAAGAAATTACTGTACACTTCTAGAATCCTCCAAAAAAAAGTTTTATAAATCTAAAATGAAATCTTGCGAAAAACTCTAGAAACCTCAATGTAAAAAAAAAACTAAAAGTATGGATCATCTGAGAAAATTATAGAAATTTAGAAGAAAATTTTCTAGTAGAAAAGTTTAACAAAATCTTGTATAGAAACCACGAAGTAATTTCTATAAATAAATAAAAATAATGATTTAAAAAAAAAAATTGAAACTCTTGAATAAAATCTTTGCTAAACTTGTATAAACTAGACATCTCGATGAAAATTCTTTGGAAAGGAAGTTGCAATAAAAAATAAAAGTATGGAGGAGAAATTACTGAAATTTAAAGAAAAATCTAAAACATTTCCTGAAAAATTCTAAGTTAATTTTTATCTCACAAATTAAGAACTTTACGAAAAACATGCCTTAATAAAAACTTGTTCAGTTTCTCATTCCCTTTAAGCTTTGTTTGAAAAGTTATGAAATATTTTTCAAATTTAGAAAAACATCGAGAATTATTAAAAAAACGCCTCGAGTAAACATCCACTTCCGGTTTATGAATGTTTATCAAAATCTTTTCAGTTCTAGTATTTATTGATAAAACCTTAAATTTAAAGTTTCATCTCAAACGGATGTTTCGTTTTTGAGATACAGCGCCCACAGACATTTTCCTGCACGAAAACAATATTTTCCCTATATATTCTATATACGGAAAGTAAAAATTTAATAGTCAATTTTGTACATACCTTTAAAACCTTTACCAGTTCTTTAAATCAAACTCTAGGTTCTTTCAGCCAATAAATGTCTCTGCATTGTTATTGCCTAATATAGAAATATATCATTCTTCATATTCTTGGCATCCTTAAAACTGACATCCATATACAAGAGCAACAACAATTTATCAATTTAGTTGACCACTTTTACGTTCTTGGTAGTCGTTGGTAGATATCGCAATGTTTCGTGAATACATATTCAATCACATGATTGAAGTTGGCCTTCTAAGCTCATCATGCTATTCATGCGACTACCATCATCATCATCATACTCTACGTTCTGGCAAAAAGGAAATCTTCAAATTACCAATGCTCAAAAATAATAATAATAATTTGTTAGTATAAATTATATATATGTTTAGGTCAGCTTGACTAAAATTTTTAGATTCAGGTAGCTTATTAAATACTTTAGGACTATAGTAATTCATGCTATTTAAAGATTTCGACAGATGCAAACGTTCAGGATAAATTCTCTTTCACGTTGTGGAATTATACCCATGAATATCGCTTTAAACAAAACATTCTAGTATGAATATTGATGGCAACGTGAGAATATTGAAACGAATGAATTGAGCTCTGCAATCTTATTGATACCCTAAGTTAGTAATGTTTAGTCCTAATATTAATCATTGAGGCATTGCATATTTTAAATTAATTTCGTCGAATGGTTTGTGATGTACTGTAACAATCTGCTTTCTTCCTGATAAAAACAAATTTGTTAATCGACAGTTTTCAGAATAAAAATTATAAAGTAGTACAGTTTATATAGCCTACATGATATTATGCTATATAAACTGTACTTTTATAATTTAAATGCATTTAAAAGTTTTGCTAGGATCTAGAAATGATGTGACTGTATCCGATGTAGATCTTCCACCCCGAAAACCGTACTGTTGTTCCGATAATACATGTCCAGATTCTAAGAAAGCTGCAACCAGTTTTAATAACACTCTCTCAAATATTCTTCATGATAGTAGAATTTTAGAATTGGCCTGTAGTTATTAACATCCATCTTATTTACTTTTTTTTAATAAGGGTTATTCTGGATCTTTTAAGAGATTGGGGGAAAATTGTGTTCGTAATACATAGATTTATAAATTTTATAGGTGGGATAAGGATGATATGTTTCTCTCACTTCTACGTACGTGGTTTCCTTGGAAGAAAAATATTGCTTGTTATTTATCAAGTAGTTTTTATTAATTAAATTTAATGGGTCTTCAAGAGTTATAGGCAATTTTTAGCTAGTCCATCTGCTACATTAGTAAAAGAATTAAATTTATTCTGGTCTATCTCAAGGGTTTTACTGAGTTTTATTTCGAGCATTATTTATAATTGTCCACACTGTCTTATTATTGGGTGAACTTGCTATATAAGATACTTTGGATACTATTTTAGCGTTAGTAGTCTTCCTTGACGTTAGGGTGTCTTAATGGGGTTTGATTGATGAAATATTTTTATTTACTTTGACTATTTGAGATGTCACCACTGGATTTATATGTGTACATTACTTGTTTCCAAAATATTCATTTAATAATTTAGCAAAATAGCCTTTTCTTTTAGCATAATATTTTTGTCATCCATTTTCTTGTTATTAAGATGTTTAAGGGTTGTACTTGCCTTTTTAGCGAATCATTCTCCAGACGAAGAAGTTAAGAATCGTCGAAACTTCCACAACAAATTACGCGTGTGCTATCGATTACTTCAGACCTTTATTTTTCTTGTAGCTACGGTGAAAAGAGTTTCCACAATTTACACCAAGATTTCATTATCTGCGTTAGAACAGCAATTTATAAAGATTAACGGGTCATCACTACTACCACTACTATCACAATCCAATTTGGATGTTTACTTTACTTAATGTCTATTAACATCTAACATCAAGTCAAAAAGATGGGATCTACATGCTAATTTAATATAATTGTCCAACAATGTATGTAGAACAATCTAGGAAATAATGTAGAGGATAAAAGAACTTAAAGTAGACTAGGTAACAAATTCTTATGTTTCACTTAGAGCCAAGTAAGAATATTTTTCAAAAAATATAAAAATGACGTGAAAATCCACATTTGCCTTACAGAAGAAAGCACCACTTTGCATTAGAACAAATACTGCATACACAAATAAGATGGTAAAGTAAATGATGTAGCATGCATAGAAAATAATAAAAGTAACAAAAAAGTCATTTAATGACCAAACCGAAATTTCAAATTTTCCATTGATAAACTTATTAAATATATGAGCCGTTTATTTTGAAAGTGGCCTAAGTCCATTTATCTCTAAATTGAAATATTTAAGGTTTTGCGTTTCTACAAAATTAAAAATATACGTAAGGTATATGATTGACTCGCAATGCTAAATCGTATTTAAAGGAGTTAATTTAATAATTCCTATTAAAAAATCGTTATTATTAAGTGTATAATATGTCCTTGCTTACCTTGAAAGGACTTAGGTCACTTTCAAAATAAAAATTTGTTTTGTAATAAAATGTGAAAGAGCTTAAGTCTTTTACATATAGTTAAAAAAATGTAAAAAAAAAACATTTTATTTACTTTATATTTTTAGAAGAAAAAAAAAATAAAGTTAATAACAAGTTATTCGTTAATATTATCAGTATGTGGAAGGGATTTAAAGTAGTTATGGTGTTCCAGAGCTATATATCGCAGTAAGTCCATCATGTGTGCTTCTTATACTTTTGTATAATGATGGCAATACAATATTTCAAATTTTTTTAGGTCTACCCTGACGTGGAAATAAATCAAGAATTTTAAACTCTGCATTCTCATCCATGGTTGTTTTATATAAAATTTTATGTGGTTTATTTCTTAAAACATCGCATTCCAGCATATTTTCAGCCAGTTTATTTTTTCCCCGTTGGTATTTTTGGATCTTTTGTAAACTGCTTCTTCTAAGAGTCTCGTTGATATAAAATCCTCTTGTTTCATTTCATTTAGTATGAAAGTATTACGTTTTCTACATTTTTTCATTATTTTATAATAATCTTGTGGCACATACAGTAAATGATTTCTTTTTAACGACATTTCTATAAAGCTAAAATCTCTGTCATTAAGTAAAAATGAATTACCTGATATTAAAAATTTGGGGTCTATGATTTCCACATAATTTTCCATCGATTGAACAATATTTTTTCTGTTCGGTCTCTTCGTATTGCAATATATTTTGCTCTTTAAAGTCTCCTAAGTTCCAAAACATTTCAAAAATACGTTTACTTTCTGTTTCTTTAAATTTTTTAAGCAGTCTTTTCGACATGATGGCAGGTATAATTTTTCCCGTTTGTGTATAGTATCTTTTCCCGAATTTCGTTTAATTTTACAAAGTTTCTGAATATAAGTATCACTTCTGTTTTCTCTGAATCCTTCTCTGAAGCTGTTATTTTGTAAATTCTCATTCTCAATTAGTTTATCTTCATCTGTTGAAGAATGAAGTTCTAAAAGTCTATATCTTTTTCTATATTTGTTGTAGGATTTTAATTCTTCTTCTCTTTGAGAATCAAGGAATCTTGTGATTTTATCCTTTTCCATGGGTTTAATAATTTCTTTAATTAAATATGATTCTTTAAAATTTAATTCAATATTATAATGTAATTAAAATTACCTTCAGTACTGCTCTCAAGATTTTGGGCCGCACTATTTAGCATTATCAATGAAAAGTGGACTTAGGTCACTTTCAAAATTAAATTTTCAATATTTATATTATTATGAAAATATATGTGTTACAAAATTTTCAAATGTATTAAATATATTTCAATTCCGATTTATTTTTTTGAAAGTTCAGCATAAGTTATAAATGTCACCACAGTTAACTTGAAAAAAGATAAAAATGGACTTGGGCCACTTTCAAAATAAACGGCTCATAAATTGTATTTGCCAGTGTGGTAAAACAATTGTTGCGCAAACAAGAAGCTAACAAAACTTTCAAAGAATTTACATTTAAATATGGAATAATCAACAGATAATACTTTGAAATCCTTTAAAACACAGTTATGTGATTTCTACGAATATTATGTTATAGAATTTCGTATAATCTAGATTTCTTATGTAATTTTTATATGATATATTTAAAGATTCCTCAGACCTTTCTTATGCATGTCAAACAAAAGAGTTGATGCAATTTTAATTAAGGTTCTTATGCATTACAAAATCTTTAATTTTTTTTGTGCGATGTTTGGTTAACTACATTTTATTAATTTTAATGCTTTGAAATTTACTTTATTTTGTGTATCTTGTTAGATTTTTTTTTTTTTTATTGACAATATTTGAATGTTTTTAAATGGTTTTTATTACGTTGTGATTCAAAAAAAGAAATAAGTTATTTAAATAAGTAAATGGTGAGGTTTTTACTTCGTGATACATTTTGATAATTCAAAATAAATCAAACAGTTAACTTTAAAGAAGTGATACCAACAAAGTTAATTGTTTTGTTTATTTTGAATGTAGTTATTTTCTGATAATATTTTTTTTAAGAAATCTTCTGACAAAATCTGGAAAAACAAAATATTTGAAACTTGAAAAATAAATTTAAAACGAAATAAAGCAAAACAATAATGAAGAAAAAAATCATCGCAGCTTGGATGGAAATTTACGAAGAATCTGGAAAAAAGGGCTGCTAGAAAATTGTAGAGCGACAAAAAAAAACTTGTGCAGTTTTAATTTAAAAAAATGTTAAGGATATTTTCTAAAATATTTATATTTTGGAAGATAAATTCCATAAAAAATGCGGCAAGATAAAGCAAAAAATAATAAAAATATTCTCGAAAAATTAAAGAGAACATGCTGAAAAATTTTAGTAATCTGACAGAAAGAATGCTGGAAATTCTAAAATCTTAAATGATGAAAAATGTATGCAGTTTTAAAGATAAATTCCAAGAAATATGAAGAAACATTTATGAAATATTCAATAAGAAGAAAATCTTTATAGTTTGGCAGAAGATAAAGCATAAAATTGCAGAAAAGATGTAGAAATATGTAAAATAATAATCTGACAAATTAAAACTTTACAAGAAGAAACTTTATGCAGAATGGAAGATAAACTGCAAGAAATATAAAAAATAGTTTCTGAAATATTTAAAAAGAAAAATAATCTTTATGACTAAAAAGATAAAGCAAAAATTGATTAAAAAAAATTCGTAAAATAAAACACTAGAAGAATTTTTACAGTGATCAATCCAAAATAGGAAAAATATGAAATATTCACGAAAAATATCTTAAATTTTGAAGCGTTCACTTCGTAGTACATTTTCAATGAATAACAGAAAAACGTTAAACTTTTTTATACTACTTATTATACCGTGTAATTCAAAACTAGTCACGAAGTATTGTGTAAAAATAAAAAGTAGTATAAAAAAGCTAAACGTTTTTCTTTTATTCATTCAAGAAAAAGAAAAATTTTATGGTTTGCAAAATAAAACCTAGGAAAATTCTGTTTAGTCCAAGCATAATATTATAAAAATTTTCGAAATACTAAAGGAAAATTGCTAGAAATTATTGGAAAATGCTGGACAATTTTAAATTGCTACAAAAGGAAAATCTTTGCAGTTTGAAATTGAAATTCCAAAAAATCTCAAAGAGAAATTTTTAACGAAATCTGGAAAACAAAATCATTGATGCTTGAAAAATAAATTCGATGTAAATTTTAACAAAATAAAGCAGAAAATGATAGGTAAATTGCTGAAACATTTTCGAAATTTAGAAGAAAAATTGCTGTAAAATTTTAAAACCCTAGGAGAAAAAAATCATAGCAGCCTGGATGAAAATTTTGCAATGAATCTGGAAGAAAAACTGCTAGAAAATTCTAGAGTAATTCTAGTACTAACTAAAGGGACTGATTGATTATTTAATACTTTCTTTAAATAGTCTAAATAAGATTCATAAAAATATTAAATCAGAAACTGAAAATAGCAAAACTATTTTGATTTAGTACATGACAGTTTGGAATAGAAATTCCAAGAAGAAAAATTTCTAAAAAAATTTAAAAAAAACAAATCTTCGAAGCTTGAAAAATAAATTCCATGTAAATTTAATCAAAATAAAGCAAAAAATTATAGATAAATTGCTGAAATTTAGAAAAAAAAAGCTGCACATTTTTGGAACCCAATAAAAAAACCATCTTGCATGAAAATTGTAGAAGAAAAGTTGCTTGAAAATCTAGAATTTAATAGAAATTCTAAGAAATATTAAGAAAATTTTCTGAAATATCCAAGAAAGAGAAAATATTTACACTTTAGATAATTTCCATAAAAATTGTAACAAGATAAAGCAGAAAATAATACAAAAATTCTCAAAAAATGAAAGAGACCCTGCTGAAATACTGAAATCTGAAAGAAAAAATGCTGGAAATTCTAAAATCAACAAAAATGTATGCAGCACAACAAATAATCTTTGCAGCTTGAAAATAAATTTCATGTAAATTTAAACAAAATAAAGTTAGAAAACGATAGATAAATTACTGAAAAATTTCACAAATTTAGAAGTAAAATTGCTAATCAATTCTAGAATCCTACAAGAAAAAAATCATAACCGCTTGGATGAAAACTTACAATGAATCTAACAGAAAATTCTGTAGCGACAGAAAGAACATTTTCGCAGTTTGAATAAAAAATTCCAAAAAAATTAAGAAAATTTTCTGAAATATTCAAGAAAAATAAATAAATACCATAAAAATGTGACAAGATAAAGCAAGAAATGATAAAATAAAGAAATATGAAGGACAATTTCGGAAATATTCAAAAATGTAGAAATCTAGAAAATAAAATGCTGGTACATACAAAGTAAATTCAGGTAGTTTAATCTGTACAATTAGAATTAGAAGACAAATTCGTGAATTATTCCTATAACATAAAGCAAAATTTGATAAAAAAAATTATCGAAAAATGAAAAATAAATTGCACTTGAATACACAATTTTTACATATAGAAATGCAAATTCCAAGAAATATGATATATTCGAAAAAACGAAAATCTTTAAAGTTTGGATAATAAAATCCAGGAAAAGTCTGATAAGAAGAAGCTAAATATTATAGAAAATTCTCAAAATATTAAAGGAAAATTACTAAAAAATTTTAGAAATCTGGAATAAGAATTACTGGAAAATTTTAGTTCACTACAAACGGAAAATGAAAAACGATAGATAAATTACTGAAAATTATTAAACATTTAGAAGTAACGTTGCTAAAAAATTGTAGAACCCTACAATTTTAGTTCACTACAAACGGAAAATGTTTGTTGTTTGAAATGGGCATTCCTAGAAAGCTTGAAGAAATATTTCTGTCAAAATTTGGAAAATAAAATCTTGAAAATATAAATTCCATGTACAAAATAAAGCAAAATATGAGGTAAGATTCTGAAAATTTTTCGAAATTTATAAAAAAAATTGTTAAAGAAAAAAATCATGGCAGCTTAGATGAAAATTTACAATAAATCTGATGAAAAATTTTAGAGTAATTCTAGTACTAATTAAAGGGACTGATTGATTGTTAAATACGATTCATAAAAATATAAAATTTACAGTGGAAATAGAAACTGAAAAAAGATAAACTATCTTGATTATATAATTCAATATATGACAGTTTTGACTAGAAATTCCAAGAAATCTTGAAAAAAAATTTCTGACAAAATATGGAAAACCAAATCTTTGAAGATTGAATAATCAATTTTATGTAAATTTAAACAAAATAAAGCAAACAAATATAGACAAATTTTAAAATTTAAAAAAAATATTAAAAAATTCTAGAAGTTACTGGAAATTTCTAGAGCGACAATAACAGATACAAATTACACTGAAATATCCAAGAAAAAGAAAATATTTATACTTTAGATAAATTCCATAAAAAAATGTGACAAGATCTAGCAAGGAATGATAAAAGAATTCTGCAAAAATAAAAGAGAAACTACTAAAAACCTTTGGTAATCTGAAAGAAAATATGCTGGAAATTCCAAAATCTAAATGAAAAAAAAATTATGCAGAAATTCCAAGAAATATAAAGAAACATTTCTGAAATATTCAAGAGGAAGAAAATTATTTCAGTTTGGAAGAAAATAAAGCATAAAATGATAAGAAAAATTCTAAAGCCTTCGAATAAGAAAATTTGTTTGGTAGATAAACTTGTAAGAAATATGATAAAAAATTATGAAACATTTAAGGAAAAGAAAATCTTTACAATTTAGGAAATAAACTCGAAGATAATGACTGTCCTACAAAAAGATATACAAAATTACATACATTTACAGTAACTTGAAATTTAGATCGTAAGACTTATAGGCGGAGTTCACAGTGTTCTTCCACTCAAACCATTTTTCAGAGATGATCAACATGTGATTATTACCATTGAGGCAATATTTTTGCAATTGCTAGTGGTTATTTTTGTCCAATTTACTTGGAGTAAAGCAGAAGTTGATAAAAAAAATAACAAAAAATAAAAAACAAATTCTAATAACAATGAACTATTCGAGAAAAAAGAAAATCTTGAAGGTTCGGAAAATAAAATAAAATTCTGATAAGGTGAAGCTAAAAATATAGAAAATTCTCCATATATTAGATGGGGTTGCTAAAAAATTAGAAATCTGAAAAAAAGATGGCTGGAAAATTTTAGATCACTATAAATGGAAAATCTTGTAAATGTTTGTGAATAATGGCTATTATTAATAAAGATTACTACTACTACCACTTTGTAATTTGGAATACAAATTCTAAGAAATTTTGAAGAAATATTTCTGACAAAATTTGAAAGATCAAAATCCTTAGATGTTAACATATATTAAACATTTTTGTTAAATTTTATATTGTAAACCTACCTTATACTTATTGTATTATTTTAGCGCACTCTTGACCAAGTTATCTATAATAATTCAGACTTATATTAATACAAAAAAACACTAATCCAGCTTACTTATGACCTACATTAACACAAAGTATCTGAACTTAGTGCTTTCCTGACCTATTCTAATGCTGTTGGTCAAAATGCAGGTTATTGCGGTAGGTCAAAATCAAAAATATGGCGTAACTAAAACAATTAAAATTATAAGTAGATTAAAAAACAGAAAAGTAATGCCAAAAAATTAATAAAAATTAACAAACACTTTAATTGAAGTTCACAAATCAAAAATGAACTATTTGATATTTATAGAAAAATAGTTCTTTATAGCAAAGATATTTATTTTTCACACATAACTTAGAGTCAAGACAGGGCAGAAAGACCGATGGTCTTTTTTTGGGCGTTTATCATTATCCAAACGTTTATGGTTAAACCCTAATTAGTCTTTAGACAAGTTTTTAACTAATTTTCTAATTTGGACCAAATATCTTTTTTGTTACTGCTTTGACTAGATCACTTAATTTTATTTGCAAGCAGTAATAATTTATAATTTAAAAACAATTGCATTTTATTACTACTATATCACAAAATTTTAATAAGCATTGACTTTTAATTAATCAATCATCAAAATATGATAATTTAGTTGTGAACATAATCTAATAAAATTAAAACGTGTAGATCATTTAAAATTAGAAAATTGTTTGTGAACACCGCGACGTTGGACTGCATCCAGGTGATGACTGACATAAGTCGTGTATCTTTTCATTTCAACATGCGAGCAATCATTCCATCAGAAGCACTAAAACATGTCACCCATCCGACAGTCCTGACAAATTGCGGCGTGCATTAATCTTTCCGTCGCAGGAACGTCCTCCTTCCATGCACGTTTCGACGCGGCGGTGTTAAGAATACGAAAATCTTGGATGTCGAGAATGTAGGACACCTTGCTTATTGATTAATGCCCTTATGTAGGACAGGAACGGTGTAATTAATTATCTCGAAAAGAACAACAGGAATCGAATCGATTAACGCGAATCGTGGAAATGCTGAGGGGAAAATACCGAAACTGGTTCACACGTAGCGGTAATAGTAAATAAATTACGCTCGAGTGCAATAAATTCCAGCTGGTTTTACGTCCTCTCCGGGGATTTGCGTCCTGGAGCCGTGATGGTTTATGGGGGACAAACAGTTTGCATCACCGAGTTTATTATTTTTTGCGAGGTTTACGGACCGCGTAATAAATGTATGTTGGTTTAGGTATATTGATTAGAGGTTTGATTTATTGTTTGGCATTTAATTAATTATATATTACATAAAAATTACACAGCATTAAAAAATGTTGAAGTGAGCAAAAATGTTTTGTTAATTAAATAAGTTGAAGTAAATGAGATGTTACTAGCTAGTACATGTGAAATAAAATTATATTAGATAAATAGTGTTTTAAAAATAAGTAAATTAAGTCAATTTAACAATTACATTTATTTGTAGAGGTATGTGCATGACATACTTGTACTTTTGAGAGATTGGCCGATTATTAAATACTTGTTTTAATAGTCTATCTAAAATCAATACAGTAGAAATAGAAGCTTAAAAATCAATCATACAATATATTTATGCATCCATTATTTTTTCTTACTTGATAATGACCATTGAAATTAAAAACTTAGGACGTATTTTTGTATTATAAAAATGTTTTCTTTAAAGCAGTTTTTTTAATTTATTTTCATGAATAGCAATGTAGTAACTATGTAATCATCATTATCAATATTTACGTAAATTGCAAAACTAAAATTTATTATATGGAAATATTTGTCATTAATATATCTTTCTTTTTCTTATTACAGGTGAGTTATTCCAAAGATAATCCATTGATCTACTTCGAAAAGGTAACATATAAATATATAATAGCAAAAAACAATTTTCTGCTGTAATCTGGCAATTTAGTTAGAAAGAATGTTCAATTATCAAGATATCTAAGTAAGTTTTTATATGTTTAATTTTTTATTGCAATATAAAAATATGTAAGAAATATGTTTATATTCAAAGTGAGATTTTTTATGGATTCCATAGAGTATTAGAAACTGTAAGATTTAGGAGAAGTTGATTTATTAATCTCAATCGTTTTTCTTTCTTTCTTTCTTTGACCTTACCTCCCTCATGGAACGCAAAGCTCTAGAACATCTTTTCATCACAATCTGTGTCAGCCTACGTGCCGTGTTCCCTCCATTTTTATTTCCATCACTAGTTTAGTTTACGTAATAAAAAATAAACTGAATTATCTGTATTAATTTCTAAGCTATATTCCTCCAGCAAAATCAACTTGAAGATTCTAGACTAGCAATCCTCCTCTAAGGATTTTATATCAAAGGAGGATTAAAGTTTTTGGAGTAGCGACCGTCTTGTGATTCTGAACCAGCTCTATCTAATCAATAATAAACTGAAAATTCTAGATCTCCGACTCAAAACTTGCCTAAGAATTTTGGATCAGAAGAAAAGGTTCTGAATAATCACTAAAGGATTCTGAATAGCTCAAGGATTCTAGATGTTCGGACTCAAAACCTCTCTAAGGATTCTGGACCAGCCACAAGCAGCACAGACATAAAAATCCTCTAGACCCACCTTCTTTTGATCGAGTTTTCCTTTTTCATGTTTCAGCAACGCTTGATCTAATGAGATTTTTGTTCCCCACTCGAAAACTCAAAACGTTCCTAATTCCGCAACAGCTTGTGCTCAAAATCCCCGTGAGGCTTCTAGATCACCTATATCAGAACTGTCTAAGTTATTCTGCTCTAGAAAATCTCAAATTTCACCGGCCAAAATCCTTCCAAAGAATTTTGAGTTAGCTAAGGATTTTAACCCACTGTCTTAAAACTTGTCTAGGTATTTTAAATTATCACAGGTTGAAATACCCGATTTAGACTTATAGACTTATTTTTAATGGACCACCTTTAAGATATAAATAACACTAATCTCTAATCAACAATAAGCTGAAAATTCTAGATATCTGACTCTAAACTTGCCATTTTTGAACAGCCCAGGCTACAAACTCGCCCGAGGCAAAAATAATTTTGTAGCAGCAAATCTCCTCTAAGAAATATGGACCAGAAGAAAAGATTCTGAATAACTACCTAAGGATTCTGAACAGCTTAAAAATAAGTTGGAATTCCGAACGAGCTAAGGATTCTACATCTTCGGACTTAAACCCCCTCTGAGGATTTTGGACGAGGCACAAGCAGAGCAGACATAAAAGTCCTCGAGACTCACCTCCTCTTGATCGAACCCCTTTAAAAGTGTTACTTTTTCATGTTTCAGCGAAAACTTGACGTAATGAAATTTTTCTTCCCGAATCAGCTTGTGCTCAAAATCGCCCTGAGGCTTTTAGATTACCTATGTCAGAACTTTTTTAGTTATTCTGCTCTAGGAAATCTCTATTTCACCGGCCAAAATCCCTCCAGAGAATTCTGAGTTAGCTAAGGATTTTAAACCACTGACTTATAACTTGCCTGGGTATTTTAAATTACCTCAGGTTGAGACTTTTAGGCCCACTTTTAATAAATACTAATCTCTAATCAACAATAAGCTGAAAATTCTAGATATCCGATTCTAAACTAAGACTCTAGCCTAAGAATTTTGGCCAGCCTAGGTTAGAAACTCGCCAAAGACAAAAATTATTCTGTAGTAGCAAATCTTCCCTAAGAAATATAGACCAGAAGAAAAGATTCTGAATAACTACCTAAGGATTCTGAACAGCTTAAAAATAAGTTAGAATTCCGAACGAGCTAAGAATTCTAGATCTTCGGACTTAAACCCCCTCTGAGGATTTTGAACCAGTCACAAGCAGAACAGACATAAAAGTCCTCTAGATCTACCTCTTCTTGATCGAACTAATTTAAGAGTTTTCCTTTTTCGTTTTCCAGCGAACGCTTGATCTAATGAAATTTCTGCTCCCGACTCAAAACTTGCCTAACTCCGAAACAGCTTGTGCTCAAAATCCCCCTGAGGCTTCTAGTTTACCTATTTCAGAACTTTCTTAGTTTATCTGCTCTAGAAAATCTTCTCTTAATTTCACCGGCCAAAATCCTTCTAAAGAATTTTGAGTTAGCTAAGGATTTTAAACCACTTACTTAAAACTTGCCTGGGTATTTTAAATTACCACAGGTTTAAAAACACTAATCTCCAATCAACAATAAGCTGAAAATTCTAGATATACGACTCAAAACTTGCCTAAGAACTTTGGCCAATAGGATTCTGTAGTAGCGGATATTCTTTAAAACTTATGGATTAGAAGGAGAGGTTCTGTATAATCACCTGGGGATTCTGAACTAGATGCAGCAGCTCAGAACCTAAAGCGGATTTACAAATGAGCTAAGGATTTTATATCTTGAGTCAAAACTTGCCTAAGAATTTTAGCCAGCCCAAGCTACAAACTCGCCCGAGGCCAAGATGATTCTGTAAATAGAGTTTTCCTTTATATGTTTCTGGATTAGGATCAGCAATCACTTGAGAATTATTCTTTTCCTCTAATGAAATTTCTGCTTCCGACCCAAAACAAAATTCCAAAACAGCATGTATTTAAGGCTTCTAGATCACCTGTCTCCAGAGAATTTTTGATTTTAAACCGCTGACTTAAAGCTTTGCCTGGGTATTTTAAATTACCACAAGTTTAAAAACCCGCTCGAGGCTTTTAGATCGACATTTAATGAACCACCTTAAAGATATAAATAATACTGTTGTATCATTTCTTTACACTTTATTTCTATGCTTAGATATATAGTTTGAGTGCTAGGCGCTTATTATCAATAACAACTCTTCGCGAAACCCAAAAACCAAACATCCACCTTAAAGATTCCCGACCCAAAACCTCCAATAAGTTCTAGAAGTTCTAAAATTTAGAACTTCTCTAAATAGAACAATAAACATAGTAACAAGGGTAGAACTTAAAAAAAAAAGATATGTCTGGTGGGGAGATTTAAAAGAAACAAATCTAAAATACTTCAATATTAACGCTGGAATGTTTTGAAAACTTGAAAAAGTGCCTCATGGTAAGAAAAAAAGTAACAAATTAATACATAGGTTGGTGAGGACATGATCACTATCTGCAAGACTTGACTGATTAAAAAATTACAAAAACCGTTCAAACACATACAAAAGAAACCTACGGAAAGTACTTGTGTTCCTAAATCCAAACAGATTAGGTTTATTCTTTAGTCCTACCAGAAATGTTGCAAAAATTGTCATATTATAATAAAGATAAATGTCATAACAAGAGTAAAGACAACTTTGTAATAGATAACCTACAAAACTTGAGTACTTTGCTGGTGATCACAGAAAGCGATGAAACGATACAGCAAGCTAAATAATTTCAACAGTCAGACATTATATATAAGTACCTAAAAAAACCCATAGTACTTACTTGAACGTCTAAATCTTTATATAACATATGTCCTGGATGCATTCGTGAAAAAAACGTCACATGAAATAATATTAAAACACATAAAATGAGAAAATCTAAAACGTTAATAGATATACTGATGATGATGGTGTGCAGATAGGGCCCCATGTAAGACCGGATGCATCCCTGTAAAGCTTGATTACTCTGTTAAAAAAAGGACGATGGGATGGGATAATACATGTGGCTGTGTAATGCCAGAAAATTTCATAGTTAGAGTCTGTAGGCGTCTATTGAATTTGGATTTAGATTTGTCCATGTGAGTCCTCATTGCTACGGTCGAGCCAACCCAAGGCATTGGTAAACGTTAGGATCGCAGCAAGAGGATACCTGATGACTGTAGACACCCTCTTTCTTTTGTTGATTCACGTAAGTTGGAGAGAAACGGGCAGTCCAGAAGTACATGCTCGACGGTTTCCTCTTCCTCTTCACACCTTCTGCTGGTAGGACTATAGTGTAGTCAAGTGCGATCTTAAATTACAGGGTCTTGTTAGGAGCCCTACAACATTCCGTAGGTTTTATCTGGACATTCGCATACAGTATCTGGCCGTTTTAGTGTTCATCGTGGTGAAGTTTTTTGAGACCCTACAGCCAGGTGTGTGATCCCATCGCTCCTTGTAGCATCTGGTTGATGCATTTTTCAGTAGAGTAATCAAGTCTTGCAGGGAGAGGTCCGGAGTGTATATCGTTCGTCCAGATGCCTTCCTTGCAAGTCATTTGCTATTCTGTTACCTGCTGTTGTTGTGTCCTTTCACCCAGCGTGGAGTTACCTTATTGTAACAAGCCACTTCTTACAAGGCTTCTCAACATTCCAGCGTTAATACTGAAGTAATTTTACAGCTAGTAATGGACGAAATTGCTGATCTGCTATCCGTTATGTTGTGTATGTTTTTCCCTTGACATTCTTGCCAGAGATTACCTTTGCTGCATATAGTAGACCCACGAGTTCCACCTTTGTTGGTGTGCTCATTGTCTTTTCTAGTGCAGTACTTTTTTTCAGGGACAGGTTTTTGAAATAAATTCCTAGACCTGTGCCTGCTTTTGTCAACGACTCATCGTGTGTATATGTCTTTGTGTTTGCTTCCTACTCTTGAGTCTTCGTATCTCAGGTCTATTTGAAGCTTTCCAGTGAATATATATTTTCGAGGGATGTTGTCCACCGGCATCATAATCTGGGATTTTGTCGTGTTCACTTCCACCATTGCTTACAAGACATCCTTTTGTTGCTTGTAACCGCTGCTACCTATTCTCTGATTTATATGTTCAAGGATGGCAGATGCAACAAATCTTCCATAGCCACTGTTGGTGTTGTTCTCATACCTCCTGAGCGTTTCGTTGAATGTGATCTAGGAACCTTACGGCTATAGTCACAATGGCTATGGTTCTTGGTCCCCATAATACTGATGCATATGCCAACATTGGCCGCACGTGGGTAGTGTAGATCCGTAGAGCTACCTTTGAAGATAGTCCCCATCTTTTCACCATATTTCGTCTGCGTTGTCATAGAGTTATACATGCTTTCTTAGATCTCTCCGTAAGATGGGAATTCCAGTGCAGTTTGTTACCTAGAAGAATGCTCAAATATTTGACTTCTTTTATCGGGATGAGTTCCTCACCCTGAAGCTTGGTGACTTGATATTCTTAACTTTTCTCCTTCTTGTGAATAGTACCAATGCCGTTTTTGCTCGATTTAGGGATAGTCTTTGCAGTATTTATTTACTATGTCAAAAGCATTCGACATACGTTTCGCTAATATACTTTCTTCTGAGTTTCCAGAAGGTAGGATCGTGATATCGTCGGCATAACCTACCTTGTAGAAGCAATGATTATTAAGTGATTCCATTAGTTCTTCAAGTCTCGTATCACCTATTATAATATTGGCTGTTCTCCATTGCATCATCTGGCTTAAAGCCACCGGAACTTCCCTACGTCGAAGGGTAGCTGTTATCTTTTGGAAGGAGTTTTATCAAAATTTTATTGGCCGATATGCTTTTACTGTGGTGAAGTCTAAGCGTCCTGGTTTTGGTAAAAAATATCTTTAGTTTCCCTCCATGCATGAGGTGTCTAACTTATGATAATACACCGTCGGTACACGCCCACGATGGTGTCCAGGGTAGCATCCCTATATAAGAAAGTAGGATATATCTTGTCAATCCCTGAGGATTTGTATGGTGAGCAACTCCTCATTATCTAGTCTACTCTTTCCCTGGTAACGAAAGAGTCCGTCTGGTCCCAATCCGGTTTTGTGGATATATACATGGGGCTCCGCTCCTGATTGAAGATACAGACCTGAAAATGGGTTCCCAATAAAAGTTTGCCCGTGTTTTCAGGTGAGTTTTGGTAAGGGGTTTTTGGAAGGGGTCTGTTTTAGCTATAAGGTTTTCTATGCGTTCTACACTTTGGAGCCGAAACTTCTTCAGGCCTCTCGTTTTCTTTGTCATACCAGTTTATAGTTATTCCATACGGAGTCATTTTGCTCTATTGCTTGGTTTTTCTGCGCCTCAAGTTCTGTGCACCACCAAAAAGGTAACTTATGAAAATTACTTTGGCTCTGAGAGAGTATCCTTGATGTATTCCATCTTGATAAGATCACAAAGTTACATATCTTTTGGAGTCCATATTTGGCTATTGCATCATTAGAATGATATTTTTTGGTTACAAAAAATCACATTTATTTGAATCCGGTATTTATTTCAAAAACAAAGTAAACTGAAACATACTTCAAATTTTAATAAAAGTGATAATAAAAATTTTTGGTGATTCTTTTTATAAATTACAATTATCTTAACGTAACTACTGCAAAAAAATTTTTGCTGTAACCAAAAATAAAGTGGGTACTATGTTTTTTTTTTAAATTACTCTTTCTATGTTATTTGTAAAAGTTGGTTTTACAGAAGAGTAAATAAATATAAAACAGTATTGAGTTAATAAATGTTATCCCATCATGTCTTCTTCTGATTAAATATTTCCGGGTATTGAGCGAACTTAATAAAAACTCGTTCGTTAAATACAACCAATACTAAGAACCTTGGGAAAGATAATAATCGAAAAGCTATAAACTAACATATACATAATACGAATCTTGGAATATCGCCAAACACCATGATTTATTTAATTTAATACGATATAAGTCAATGCCCTTTTAATGATTCATGCTTGTATGTGGGTTAAGTTTTTGTACAACTTTGTATTATGAAAATTCAATTTAATTTATCTATATAATTTTGTAAATAAAATGATCGCTCTTATAAAGTTGCACACCTTTTATATTTTAAAACCTTGTCACATATTTCCTGAAATACAAATGTATTTTTAATTTAATAATATATTTTATATGTAAAAAATGTTTCCTTAAATATCTTTTGCTAATTCTGTATTAAAATCATGTACATTCAATAATAATCTGTACAGAGTAAATAGCGTATACATTTATTCTTCAGTTTTGAGTCAACTTGGATTATCTTACACTAAATAGGAAGAATGATTGTTTTAGTAGATTGTATTCAAAATTTTATATAATTTAAAATGAACTACTTTTAATAACTTATTCAAATAAAGTACCTCAAAATTTTTAATAAAGTTCTAATTCTTTCTATTTCAAGTGAGAAAATCCAAGTCGCTCATAACTCGAGAATGAATTTATAAAATTTTCACTCGCTACAGGTTTTTACATTAAAATAATCAAAAACTATTCTAATTGAAATCAATACATCTAAATCTATCATAAGAAACTGGTGACGGGTACACAAAATTTTATTTTCCATGTTATACCGGGTGTTTCTAAATGAATATCGGAGTTTTAACGGCGACTAGTGAATAAAGAGATTTTTATGTTCTGCAGTTTGCAAAAACTGAATCTATAATTACTATTAAACGTGCGTTCCGGATTAAGTTCAGATCTGATCTCCCAGATGATAACAGCTTTAGATGTTATCATCAGTTTGAAAAAACAGGCTACCTTTTCAAAACGAAAAGTAAGTAACGACCAAATATTTCTACTTGATATTTACGAAAGATGCTCACATTGAACACTTGCAAGCTTGTACGAATAACTGTTTGAGTTGCTATTCCATTTCATGCATTAATTATGATTTTACGTAATAAATATTACAAAGCGTTAAAACCCCGATATTCATTTAGAAACACACGGTATTTAAATCAATTATTAAACGTATTTTAAATAGTCGTTCATTTTTAATAAAATTGTAATTTAAATAAGATAAATTTTACAGTTGAGAATGATAATCATGAACCAACTTAATTAACTCAGTAAACTTAAATGTACCATGAGAAACTTCCGATGAGTTCTAGAGAAGATTTTGATTTAGCCAAAGAGATTTTTTGATCGATATGTGCATGTGCCAAAAACAATTATTATACAGTTCTATTCTTTGTAAAATTAAGCTCTAAAACGAAACAAAAAATATTTGTTTCAAAGTTCTTGTATAAATTTATTAAATGGTTACATCAATTAATAAATAATAGAGTATTTAATTTTTCTAAAAGTATATTTCTATTATTTTGAATATGCGTTTTTATGTTCATTAGGTTATAGAATTTTTATCATAATTTAATTCAAAGGAAAGGTGATAATTTATAGAAAGCATCGACTTATGATCAAATGTCAAATCCAAAATTTGAAAATCTAAAAGTTATTTTTACTTATTGTAGATATGGATAAGAATATTTCTGGGTTAATCAAAAATCCGTGTCATAGAAGTAGCTATTTTCATGAATTTTATATTGGAATAAATAGCTCGGTCAAATAAGAATTCAAAAATTTAGAAATATAGAAACATTTTCGACTTAAAGGTTTTGATTACATTATTCTTTGATTTAAAGGAAATTTACGTAGAAGTTCATAACTTGATCAAATAAGTAAGTCAAAACAACTTTTACTGGCTACAAATTTGGATTAGAAAATCTTGATCATAGAAGTAGCTATTTTTATAGCTTATTAGAAATTTTAAGTTGGAGTTAATAGTTTGATCAAATATGAAATGTAAAAACAATTTTGACTTGTATTAATTTATATACAGGGTGAGTTTTTTAATTTGTTCTCGAAAACTATTAAAGATAGAAAATCGAAAAAAATGTAGTTTTAAGAGACGAATAAAATTGTCCTTTTAAGGTGATTTTTTTAAAATCAATATATCTCGGTTATTATGATAGATAGAAAATACTGTAAAAGACAAAGTTGTAGATAATTGTATGCAAATTAATAAACTATATTTAAAAATAATAATTATTATTACATTTTATTCCGAGATATGATGCAAACTCTGATTTTTTAAATGGAAACCATAGTTGGCTATTGCATAATTCGATAGATTATTTTCTTCCCTTGCAGTTCTTTATAATAATAGCAAAATTGTAGTTATTATTTTTACAGAGATAAACAAGATGAAAAAACAGCATAAAATATATATCTGTTGTAATAACCGAGATATATTGATTTGAAAAATTATCACTTTTAACTTTTTTCAAAATATTTAGTTACCCTTTTTTAAAGTAGAAAGTGGAAATTTATTTTTCTCGAAAATCTACACTTTTTTTCCATTTAACCGCATTTTTATCTCTTATAGTTTCCGAAATCCCCATAGAAAACATCTTAAAAAACTCACCCTGTATGAATTGACATTTTTTGATTTATAAAATTTAGCAATTAACTATTTTCATACCTTATGATTTATAACTTTTATATTGGAGTTTATAGTTTTTCTGCAGTTCAACGTTTATAGAATTTTAAAGCACTTTTAGAACTAATGAAACACAGCGGCATCAATGTAAGCAAACACTATAAAGCAAATAGGTATATAGTATATTGTATACATAAAAGAGAAATTAAAGCAAATAAATTATAATACAGGGTGCGGCAGAGGAACTTGCTGATTTGAAAGGTCAATAAAAGAAAAAGTATTTCACATATCGTTTTAATTATTTTTTTATCGTATTGTACACTGATTTTTTGTTTCAAGTGATTTTAAAAATGACATCGGCCTCATTAGCGATTCACTGATCCACCCGCTTTTTGAAGTATCGCTTTACTATTTCAAGCATATCGACGGGAATGTTGGCGATTGCTTGGCGAATGTTGTCCTTCAGGTGTTGCAGGGTCCGTCATTTGTCACCCCCAAGGAGATTAGGCGCTCTTGGAAGTGTTCCCTCAAAATTTCTATTGAAATTCTAGCTGTGTGTGTCGTGGCTCCGTCCTACTGGAACCAAACGTCCCCAAGATCCATTTCTTCAAGTTTTGGGAGAAGAAATGCCTCAATTATTTCTCTGTAGCGAACTGCATAAGAGTAGGCTTGCGCTGTAATAAAACTTCAAGACCCCCTTTTTCGAATGAGACCCTCCCTACCTCTTTCAACTACGTCTCGCTTATTGGCGCCTAATTCAAATTAGCAAGTTCCCCTGCCACACCCTGTATTAAAGAACTATTATTAGAAATTTGACGATTAACAATGTCCAGTTTTTATTTAGGTATCTTCACTTAACCAATGTTAACGAGGTAACTGCTTTTTAAGGCTTTAGACAATCGTTCAATACGAAAGATTGTGAAATCGATCTCCATGTAACCACCGACCTAAGGCTTAATGTCTTTGGCAAAAACCGTCGACTATAAGTCGTCAACTCTCTTTTTCAAATCCATGATGCGGTATCTCTCCTTCAGCAAAGTAACGGTGCATCACTTTGCTGAAGTTCGCGGATTAATGTGAGTTTCGGTTTTGCCAAAATTATTAAAACTTTATGTTTAAAAGCAGCAACGGCAAAGTTAGTTGAGCACCTTAAGTACTCTTGAACATTAGCTCAATGAAGGTTTAATTGGTGTATTCTTTAAATTTCTGCAGCATTTCCCACTATTCTCTAAATGTTTAGTTTTCCCTAATAAATTTTCTATAATTCTTTTGGTGTTTCGGTATCTGATATTTTTAATTGTGTCAATAATTTAAGTAATACTTGTAAATCTGGTCCAGATGGTATACCATCAATTTTCTTCTAAAACAACTACTAACACTATCCCATCAATATAAAATTGTGATGTGGCCATCAAAATACTTTCCCTATATTTTTCTATAGAAAAAGTAAAAAGGTTATATTTCCTTCATGCTCGAATAAGCTGTATTATTCCTTTATTTGAATTTGGCGATAAAGCCAATATAAGAAATTAGCGAAGTATAACGATTCAAGTATCTGTTCCCAAACTATTAGACAAGATTATTGCGAATTTGCTAAAGTGAGTTTGCAATTGTTGACCAACAACATTGGTTGAAATTTATTGTTGAGTTACGTGAAGATATGATAAAATCTTGATTAAAACAGTAACACTTTCTTCACAATTAATTGTGAAATCAAGGTTACAAATCTTTTATTATTTAAAACAATAATTCTAGATGCCTTAGAGAAAGGGTTGGCGATCGGCGCTATTTACACTGACTTCTCTAAGGCTTTTGATCGCGTACACCATTTAACTTGACTCACCAAACTGTGTACTTATGGTTTTGAAACAGATGTTGTTGGTTGGTTTAGTAGTTATTTAGGAGAGCGGGTCCAATGTGTTAACATAAATGAAAAACTGTCAAAGATTATCAACGTAACTTATGGGGTTCCTCAGGGGACGCATTCTGGCCCTTCAAATTTTTATCAACGATATTGTGTCCGTTGTAAATAATAACCAGTGTCTCATCTTAAATTATTTAAGATAATCCGTTCGCCACAACATTGTGTTTCTTTACAAAGTGATATTTTTTAATTATAACCAATGATATATTGTTAATGGCCTCGATCTTAATGCCGATAAATGTGTTAATTATCTTACGTAACTTTAAATACTAATCAGTTGATTATTTCATTGATTTTATGGTTAAATTCGATATAAGAATTAACATTTAAAAATAAAAATATTTAAAGTAACATAACATCGAAAGTAACTCAAATTCTCGGATTCATCAATAGATTAGTAAAAAAAATTTACCGTCATTAACACATTGGTTGCCAAAAAAAGTTTTTTTTGCTTTTAAGTTTTATTTTATAAAATGAGTAAGAATATGCTTATTTAATTCACTTTGGTGTATTTTTTAGACGAATTTACGTGTTTTTTATGTGTCAATCACAGGTGACTGACAAAGCTCCAAAGGTAAAAAAATATGTTTTTCGCCCCGTCAGGAAATGTGTCAGTCACGTGTCTCACTCTCACAAACATTCTCTCTAACAAATCAACGTGATTTTGATTAACAAAAATAAATTTGGAATTTATTACTAAATTTTAATGTATTGTATATATTACATTGCTATTTTTAATGTTTCTCTTGTATTTATTTTATTTTGCCTAAACAAATACAGATATATTATTATTATTATTATTATTAAATATATGGGTTTTATTTCAATATAGCACATTTTTTCCGAGATTAGACCTACAGCTGTTTGAAGAAATATTAGGTGGCACAGTTGTAGTAACGTACCGAAGGGCCGTATCAGGCAATCCTAGTAAGAATTAACACGGAACTCGTGACTGACAGCGCTAAATAGTAAGATTAAAGTAGGTACTCACTGTCAGTCATCAGTGACTGACGTGGCCTCATTGCAATACTTCGGTGTCAGTCACCGGTGAGAAAGTGGTCAAAGTGTTAATTAGAAACTTATATTTACTTCCTTAATCTGTATGCGTTCAAAACGGGTCTAAACTGTACTGATTACCTACATTTGCGAAGCTATTTGAATGTTACTCCTCTTAAGGATAGGACAATAGCTAATCTATTTTTTCTGTACAACTTATGTTATAATTTCATAAACTGTCAGGAATTACTTCTCAATTTAACTTTAACACTAGTCCTCTTCATCCTCAAAGACATAAAACTATATTTAGAATTAAATTTATTCTACAAATTATGGTAAAAATAAAAAATAAAAATGTGATCTTTTTATTCGTTTTTGGGCAAAAAAATAACTTATTTCAAGATAAGTATCCATGCCTGTTTTGAAGATACGTTTTTTTAGCATTATTGCACGGTTCATGTCATTTCCGAACTGTTCTTGTTTTTCTTTAATTGACTTATAGTCTGTTCATTGGATCTTTCGTCGTACGTCACAAATTATCGCTTCGAGAAACGACGCAAAAACATTCAGTCTGATAAAGTAAACCAAATGCGTTAGAAAAAGAACGCACTCAAAAACTTTCGTCGTTTTTTGAAGCGATAGTTTGTGACGTACGACGAAAGATCCAACGAACAGACTATATGTATCTCCTTAATGTCGGATTCCTTGTTTCAAGTTTGCTGGTTAAAGTCTTTGTTCTAGTTCTTTTTTACGATATTAGCTCTCATGTAAAGACCTCTTCTTGTTTTATTTTTCTTATCTTGTAAAAATTGAGCCAACTGTGTAACCAGAGTTTCATCGAAAATTAATTTTTATTACCTTGTGCTTCGCTTAAATCACCCGGTTTGTAAACTATATCCCTTGCATTCATTTTCTTTCATTTTATTTTGAATTAAATGTTTTTCTAATTCTGCGCAAGTAATTTAAGCTGAGACTGCTGATTTAACTAGATTCTGCAGAGTTTTCATAAATTTACCAGCTTGTTGGTACAGATTTTCAAACACTTTTTTGTTAAATCCCAGATTACTAAAGTTGTTATTTAGTAAAATGAAGCGTTTAATGTATTTGATATACTATTGGAGCGATCAACAGTTGTAATTACGTGTTGAGCTAAAAGTCCATTATAAACCACATTAGATACCTCAATTAAGTTACATATAACCAAAGCATCACTATTCATATATAACCGTTTTTATAACTAAAACACAAGACTTTTAAAGGATTTTGTTTGCTTTCATTTTCGCAGCAAAAATAAACTTTCAACAATTAACAGCTAATACAGTCAAAATACAAATATTCATGTTTTCACACCCGGATGCCACCATTTTTATATTATCACTTAAGAGTTGAATGTGTAAGTGCTTCATAGATGCCGAGTTAAACTAGATGCATGATGTTTAAATAGCCAACACACTTTTCTAAAAATTTCAGTGGTTTATTTATTAGATTGCAGAATACTTACCAATGTCGTTTACATACTAGAGTTGACGTTTTAGTTAAATTTTGCTAAAAGGTATGTTATTATCTGTTAACAAAAATGAGTTAAAACGTCCAATCTACTCTTCTCTTCTTAATCTGTAGTGTGTAAACGACGTTGGTAAAGTGAAATTCATAAACTTTAACACACTATGTTTATTTCTTACGTTATCTTCTTATATTTCCTAGGTGGGGAATTTTTCAGCTTACAAGCTTTGTAATTTTCGTAATTTTTAGTTATTACTGACTTTATAAATCGTTCATTTTATTTATTACATATTTTTAAGTATCTCATGAAGTTTACATTTATTCAACTGATGGAAATCATTAATTGAGAGTACAAACATCATTGACAGAAAGTATGAAAAAAATGGGCTAAACGTGAGACTCTGATTAAATTTTAATATTAGAAGATAGTTGGTGTTTACCTGCAAGTTATCTCTAAAGGCAGCCACCAAAAATACTTCAAATCTAATCAATTTATTACAATAACTATCTTTGTATAAATCCAAGTAGTTGCTCTCATAATACACGTTTAAAAGAGGGAGCTATCTGTTTACTAACTAATTTATTCATATTTTTAGGTATATAGACTAAAGATCAGCACTTTTTAAACATTTTACCATTATTAATTTTGAAGATTGATTTAATGTAATATTAGTTCCAATCATTATGTTTCTTAAGAGCATGAATTAAAGTTAATAAGTGTATTGAAATAAAACAACACAAATGAGAAGGTTTCACATTTACAGTTGCACTGTTCAACTGTCAAATATGACATAACTAATATAATTGAAGTCCTCTCTTTAGAGGAATATAAGACAAACTTGGCAAGAAAATGGTGGAACAACCTCCACCAAAGAAACCTCATGTGGCAGCAGTGTCATCAAGACAACAGTAGGCAAGAGTGGAAGATCATATTTTTATGAACTCGAGCCTTTCCATGTGCAATGAAAATTTTTGTAAGACAGTATGTTTATATATGTATTTTGAATTTTATTTTAGTACAATGGATAAATAAACACTATCTATCTATCTAATAAATGTGGAACCCTCTCAACTGTGTTGTTTTATTTCAATATGTTATGGAGTTTCATCATGTATTCGCCTTGTCAATTCAATATATTAAAATTATGTAAATGCTTTTATCACCTCATCAATATAGCGTTCCCAAACGCTAAGGTTAAATGATTGTTCTGTCATGTACGTTACACAAACATAATAAACAAGCAAACAATAAAACATCAATATCAGCTCTATCCCATCTGCAAATATCGCTGTATACGACACAAAACACAGTATCAATTTATTTCCTCGTCGCCGTATCTTTCCGTTCCCTTATTGCACGATACCCTGCAAAACGCAAATAACCGAAACCTGCAAAAAAAGGCCTGCCGTCGACCGAAAATTGAAACCAGCCCTCGGCCCCGCATTTATTTCACCCTCGCGATCCCGAATCAAAGTTTGACGTAAAAATTGGATTTTCATGTCCGCACGATTTGACCGATTGATTGATGGGGGCACTTGGAACGCGCCCGAACGCCAATCGACAAATCATACAGAAGACACCGGATGAACTTGAAATCGAAATTTCTGAAACTGGCAACGCTCCCAGACAGTACAACAGACGCATTACGAAACCTCCCAGTCTGTATTATAATCAGATCATATTTTGGATGAATATCAAAATTTTGCTAAATGGATCTTATCTTCTAAATTACATCGAATTGTTTTTCGTTCAAAAAAACAAAAAATAATAGAAAGTTTACTTAATCTTGGCGAAGATAATATATTTATTTTAATAAAATCCATTGAATTGTGGGTGGCTTGCACGTGTTTTACCATTCATCACCATTAATTGTGTATTTATAACTCATAATATAGACAAATAACTTTACACGACAGAAAATTCAAGCGCCCATTATTTATATTGAAGCTATTATTAGTCGAACGTTTAAAAATGACCTATGACTATTTTCGAAGTCATCCATATTCTATTAAATCCGTTTCCTTGAGAATAATTCAGGTTTAAGTATCATCGGGAATCGATGAATTGATTGTAGCTAAAAATACGAATTGATAAAACACTTTTATGTTTACTATTGCGTGCAATAGTAAGTTCGTCCCGCACGATTGTGCGTTCTATTTAAACGAAAAGACCGGCCTTGCTGTAATTTTGGCAAATGTAGATGTAGTAGTAGTAAATATTGCATTTCTTAGAATGTAAATCGTCTGGCACCTCGGACCATCTGAGCCTGATCCCCGTTGTTCCTTTTGATCTTCGCCGCGCCGCCACACATGATGCAGGTAAATTTCGCCGCGTGTATTCTTAGAAAAATGGGACGTCGCTCTCTTACGCGTCTGACACATGTAAAGCGGTTTTCACGTCTTTCCTCAATAATTGCGAAACGCTGTCGGTTATACGAGTTGCACCGATCCAACTTATTTTGCGCGTCTCGTTTCAAATAGAAACTTTGGAAATTATAAATTTTGGACACATTTTAAAGTTTCTTAAAATCGTGGCGTAAAAAATACATATCAAAATTACTTGTTTAGAGTTTCCAGTTCCAATTTTTGTACTGTTCTATATAAGGATCAAGTTTTTGACAGTATCAGTAGAGACTTCCTTATTTACTATAAAAATATTTTTTGATTGATAATAACAACCATATTTCTTGTTTAGAATTTCGAAGTACTATTTTACAATATAAGGATAAAGTTTTCGATAGATTTTCTAGTAAATAATTAAGTCTCTACTGACACTGCTCAAAACCTTATTCTTAAATATTTACAATTATACAGCGTGTGCCAAAAGCAGGTTTATATTTAATAGATCAATTATAAAAAAGTTGCCATCTATTGAAAAATATTATTTACTAAACTATACAATTTAAGAATTTATTTCTTAAGAATAATGTAAACCCTAACGATCACGATACTCATTTATTCTAACACTCAAATTTCTTATGGTGGATCGGCAGCTAGACATTGTGATGGCTGCCATTTCATGATAAATTTTTTCTTTCAAATGTTCGACTGAAACAAAAATGCCAGTTAAAACAATCAACTGATTTAGTAAAATTTAAAAAAGAAATCTCACAGCATAGCAAACAGATAATTTTGGTTTCTAAGGCTAATTTCTCAGCGAAATTAATTTTTCTGTGTTAATTCTCAAATGTAGTAATTTGCTTTCAGACAAATTTTCAACACAGTTGAAGGTTGAAGTGGAGGAATACATAGTGAATTTAAATTAAAAAATGTTAAAAAAATAATTCTCTTAGGAATGAATTTCAAAATATAACAACTAATCCATGAAATATTTAAATTTTAATAAAATTTTAATAAAAAATAATGATATCAATATTTAATATTTTAATAAAACAATCGGTACCTTTATAAAACATAATGCTATATCAGAAATGAAACATGAGGAACGGAAAGAGAATTTCGCTTTTACTTTTCGCCTAACCTCAAAATATTTAAAAAAAGTCCATATGAGAACTCTTTTTTTATATTTCAATAAAACAGTCGACTTATCTTGGCTGAAACCAAAATTCTAAAGTGGAGAAATAATCTTGGCCGATAGAAAGGGGTTTTAACTATTTGAAAAATTATTAAAACAATTAAGGACACAAACTTAACGTATTTTTATACTAAAACCAGATAAAGGAGACCCTTGCAATTGCAAACTGTTTCCTGTTTCCTTATAAAAGATTCTACACAATCAAAATCACAAAGCTGAAAAAGATATTTTTGGAAGTCCTAAAGCATGCGACTGGAATAATGAACGCAGACTTTCATTGACTCCCTGAAAGTACCTCGAATAACTAATTTTGCAAACTGAAAAAAAGCTTAAAGAAGAAGAAAATCATAGCAACATTGATATTTCTAGCACTCATTTTGTAGCATTGTGATAGAGTCTAAGATAACATAGGCTATTCATTAGTCCTAATTGTCATTTAGTTAAAATCAGTGGTCTTGAACTGCAACTAGAAAAGGTTTTCATCTCCTCATATGAAAAGTCCTGTCTTGTTATAAGAAAATCAATCGAACAATGAAAGGGATAAAAAGTGCATTCAGTAAAATGGAAGCTGCATTAATTGGCTATAAAAAGCTTTAGTAACTGTATACAAATAAAAACGGGCAACTACAGAAAACATACTGTAAAAACTATTTGTTCAAAAAAGTCGCTACAGTCCTATGTTTTTTGAAGGCTTTTTAAAGATCCAAATTAACAGGTTGGAATAATAAAAGCAAATCTCAAGGAATCAATGAAAATACTTCTAAAAACTCATTTCCCAAACCACAAAAAAAGCTAAAAGAAAATAAAAAACATATTAAAATCCACATTTCTTCTAAAAAGGACTGAAATCAGCTTCTAGTTTTGTCAAAGATAACCTAGATTCTGTCACAAAACTAGAAGCTGAATATCAGTACTCTTTAGAATAAATGTGGATTTTAATATGTTATTTATTTAATCATTCTTATCTTCTGAATCTCCATTAGTGAATGAAGAATATCCGGACCTATTAATTTAGTTGCCGAAGAATCATATTCTTTAGAAAAATGGTCACATTGTTCAAAGCGTAATTATCTTTTCGTTATATTATTATAAACTGAAGGAAACAAATTCAATATATATTTATACTCAAATCACGTAAGAAAGACTTTGCAAGGCAAATCATTCGGAAGCTATTCAATAATTATCTTTTCTCAAGTTTTCAAAAATTGATAGAGTCTATCTACCCCTACTCATTTAGAGAATGGATCAGATACATTTTAAATCTTCGTTTTTGATAAAAACAATAAAGAAGTTTTGTAATACCTGTATTTGAAACTGGGTTATAAAAGTTCTTCTGTTTTTTTATGCTCTCTTCTGCCCTCTTCGGTTCTCTTCTGTTCTTTTCTGCTCTCTCCTGTTCTCTTTTGTTCTTACTTCTCTATCCTGGTTTGTTCTGTTCTGTTTTGTTCTCTCCTGTTCTCTTCCGTTCTCTTCTTTTCCCTTCTGCTTTCTTATGTTCTTGTATGTGTATGTGTTCTCTATTTTGTGTTATCAGCTCTTGATTCACCATTTTACATTTTTGCAATATCTGTACTTTGGAAATAGCGTACAGTGAAGATATAATAAAGAACAAATTACAGCCTACAAATACAAAGTATGCTAAACCCTGTACCCTAATCGCTCTTTCCAGTTCTCTCTCCTGTTTTTTTTTTCTGTTCTATATGTTCTCTTTGGTTCTTCCCATTTCTCTTCTTTTCTCTTCTGCTCTCTTCTAGTTTCTTAAGTTTTTCTCCACTCTCTTTTGTTTTCTGCTGCTTTTCTCTTATCTTCTATTCTTTTCTCCTCTCTTACCCAAATCAACTTGGTTAATAGAATGGTCGAAGTATCCAGAGGGAGAATTAAGTCTCCATAACAAGAGTGATTTTAAGTTGACCGTTATCTTCTCTCCTGTAAAACATGATTATAACTCACTTCTTCAAAATGTTAATTGATTCTGGGTTTTCAGTCATAAAAAGAAGATTAATTGAATAATCTAGGTTCAATTTAATAATTCTTCCTTTTCAAGGATCTTTGCAGATAAAGAACAATGACATTGTACTGAAATTTACTATAAAATGTCAGGTAACTATAAAGGAAATCCCTTCACAAAAGATTCTACACTCCACAACAGAAATAAAGCTCAAAAAGATATTTTTGAAAGTCTCAAAACCAGAGGCTGAAATAATTAAGTCATACTTCAAGGAGACAATGAAAGTACTTCTAAAAACTCATTTCCTAAAATGCAAAAAAACTAAAAGATGAGAAAAACCACCAATATTCCTAGCGCTCAGCTTATATCTTTGTGACAGTACCCAAGATAACCTAGGCTATTTATATTTCTTGATTTTCAAGGATTTTAGTAATAATCTAGGGCCCTGAACTGCAATTGAAAAAGATTTTCATTTTCTCGTATGAAAAGTTGTGCTTCATCTTTATCTTTATTTCAACTATATCAAACATGGTTACAATATATACAAACAAAATATCGGGACATTTACAATATCGAAGGAGCTCCAGATACATATATTTAGCATTTATATGCTTATTTTCCCATTATTGGGCGATAAAATAAAATTTTGACATTGACATTGACTTATAAAGTTATGTTGTTATCAGATGATAAAACAAACAAGAAGTGATTATAATAAAGTGGCAACTGACTGAATTACTCTTTAGTCATCAGTTACGTAGATGATCTTACAGTCCTTGGAAAGGTATATACTTTGTACTCGTCTAAAGAGGTGTACAGGTAGTCCAACTAAAAATAATAGGTGTTATTATCAACAAAATAAAATCTGTCAATCTAAAACATCCAGATTCTTCAATACTACGGTCATTTTGGCTTTACATGTTGAATGTCTAGAAAAACCTAGATGCTATGTTGAGCTGAAGTAATTACTCATTAAACAAGGCCACAAACAGAAAGCATAGCTTTCTTCGATTGTCGGCTTTCTTGTAGTTTGGAAATTGATATTTCTTGAATAACTATATAACTTATCTCTTGATGAAACATTATGAAATATTAGGTAAAGAATTGAGCAGTACTTGGTTTGTTTCACTGATTTGTTATTTTTACTTTAAAAAATTTGAAAGAAGAAAAAAATCAATCCAAAATCGGCACACAGAACAATCCATGGTAACCTAGTCAATGATTTTTCATTATCAAAATTTAATTAAGTCGGGCAACTACAGAGAAAATCTATAGAAACTACTTGTTTACAAAAGTCACGATAGTCTACAAATACAGCAGAAACAGAAAAGATACTTTTTAAATATCCAAATTAACAGTTAGGAATAATGAAAACAGATCTCAAGGAATCAACGAAAATACTTCTAAAACATCAATTCCCAATATTAGGTAAAGAATTTACCTCTTTTTTCATTCGCTGTTTGTTTATATTTAGTGGACGAGTTTCGCTTGTTACAGCATTATGAAGAATGAGTATAGAAGAAGTGCTTCAAGTATAGGGAAAGTCCAAGTCTCTTCATTAATAACTAGGTTTCTCCGATACATAGTGCCATACATCGGAGAAAATCCGTCGTTAATGACAATGAAGAGTTTTGACTATATAACTATACTTAAAGCACTTATTACCTGAATATAAAAACCCGCCAGTTTATTCTATAAACCCTCTTGATAATACTGTAACAAGCAAAACTAGTCGAGTAAATATAAAAAATCAGTGAAACAAACAAAGTGTTGAAGTTTCCTAATATTGGAAATTGAAGTATTTTAGTTGATTCCTTAGGATCCGTTTTCATTTTTCCTACCTATTAATTTGAATTTTGAAAAAGTAACTTTTCAGCCTTCGAGTGTATTTGTGGATTATCTTGACTTTTGTGAACAAATAGTTACTACAGGATTTTCTCTGTAATTGTCCGACCTATTTTTTATAGTCAGTGATGCTTTATATAACCAATCCAAGCAGTTTCCACTTTATTAAAAGCTCTTCTTGTCTCTTTTATCACCTGATTGAGTTATGAATTTATAAGTTGTATAGACACAACTTTTCATATGAAGAGATGAAAGCCTTTTCCAGTGGCAGCGTAGGGACGTTAATCTTTGCTAAACTCATTGATAATGAAGAAGGATTGACTTGGTTATCATGGATTTTTCTGTAATCGGTTTACTAGGAGTGCCGATATTGGTATGATTTTCTTCTTCTTTCAGCTTGTTTTACAGTTTGGAAAGTTAGTTTTTAGAAGTACTTTTATTGGCTCCCTGAAGTCTGCTTTTATTATTCCTTTGGGCCTTACAAAAATAACTTTTTCGGCCTTGTGATTGTCGTTGTGAAGTGTAGAATCTTTTGTGAAGAAATAGTTTCTACAAGATTTTGTCTGTAGTTGATTGACAGTCATTGAAGATCTTTATAGACTTACTATAAAGATCTTCAATGTAAGTTGTATAGACACGACTTTTCATGCGAAGAAACGAGAGCCTTTTCAAGTTGCAGCTCAAGGATATTCTTTGCTAAACTCCTTGATAATGAAGAATGATTGACTAGGTCATCATGGATTACTAGGAATGATTTTCTTCTTCTTTTACATTTTGGGAAATTAGATTTTAAAATTTCATTCATTGCCTCCCTGAAGTCTGCTTTTATTATCCCAGACTGTTGCTTTTGGGCCTTACAAAAATAACTTTTTCAGTCTTGTGATTGCCGTTGTGAAGTGTGGAATTTTTGTAAAGAAATAGTTTCTAATACATTTCCTCTATAGTTGCCTGACAGTCATTGAAGATCTTTATATTAAGTCTACTCAAAATTTCTGCTTGAAGTGTTGCGCTTTATTAGAGGCTCTTCCTGCCTCTTTCCTTCTCTGATTAAGTCCCTTATTGTTAAGTAGACACGATTATTCACATGAAGAGATGAGAGCTTTTTTTAGTTGCAGGCCATTGATATGTGTCTGCAAAAATCATCCTTGAAAAGAAGGAATTATTGAATTAAACCTATTTTTCAACATTTTTTCTTTTCAATGCTATAAGCTGAATAACAGGAATATGGAAGGAATACAATAATGAATTTTTGAGTTGAGTAGGCACGATTTTTCATATGAGGGGATGAGAGCTTATCTTGACTTGCAGATCATTGATGTTTATCTCCAAAAATCCTTGAAAAAGAAAAAAATGATGGAATAGAACCTAGATTATTCCATCGTACTTTATTTTCAATACTAGAAGAAATGGGAGGAATATGGATATTGGTATGTTTTCATTACTTTCAAGCTTTTTTGCAGTTTGAGAAAAAAGTATTTTAGGAGTACTACGATTGATTTTCCCGAAATTTACTTTTATTATTCTAGCCTATTACCTTGGGACTTTAAAAAGTATTCTTTTTAGCCTTGTGATTATCGATTGTACAATCTTTTTTGAGTATATAGTTTCTACACGAATTCAAATAATTGATTTTGAAGCTTATTCGATTTCTTCAGAAGTTTCCAACAGCTTAAGAATAAATTTTATATAATTTGCGAACTAAAACAATGCTGTTTAAGGTCATTAACAATAAAAATGTATGTTATAATAAGTAATGAAAGTGAGTAGAGATTTCACTGTTTAAAAAACTTTCTCCATATATAGAACTGTACAAGAACTGGAACTCAGAAACACGTTCAATATTTTATACCACAATTCAATAAATTGTCTGATAAAACGTTAAAACGTCTCTTACACTTTTCCGTAAAATAATAAAATTCTCTGTCTTAATTTAGGTCAGCTACTGAAACTTCTCAAGAATTTATGCTCGCTTTGTTTTTTTTTTCAACTTTTGAACCAAGTTTAACGACTATCGTGGCAATTGTTGTTCAACAGTTAAATCTAATTCAAAATATGAAGCATAATTTTTATAATAAATTAAAATAAATTTATAATTTAGACAGTTCAAAAGATGAAGCAGAATTATTCTATTAAAACAAATTAAATTCATAAGTTAATGGTTAATTAACCTTCTAATTAACATACATTTTTCACCACGGGTCAAGTTAAAATTGAATCCATCGTTAATAGTTAATGATTTAAAAGTGATATAAAATAGGCACGATTTTTCACATGAGGAGTTGAGTGCTTCTTTTAGTTATAGTACAAGGACATTGATATTTATCTGCAAAGATCCTTGAAAAGAACCTAAATTAGTCAATGATTCTTCATTTCCAATGCTAGAAGCTGGATGGCAGGAATATGGACGTTGGTATGTTTTCCTTAATTTTCAAACTTTTTTACAGTTTGGGAAATTAGTTTTTTAGAAGTACTTCAATTGATTTTCTTAAAGTTGTTTCCATTATTCCATTCTGTTGCTTTGGGATTCAGCCTTGTAATTGTATTATAGACTATAGAATCTCTTTTTAAGGAACAGTTTCTAGAGGATTCAAATAATAGATTTTGAAGCTGATTTGATTTCATGAGTTACGATGAAAAAAATTTAAACTTTAAAGGAAATCGTATCAAATTCCTTTGTGTAAATTCGATGAGGTACGCTATACCGCACATCAAGAATACCAGCAGTAACATCAAAAAACATTTAATTGATAAAATGTGGATTTTAGTATGTTTTTCATCTTCTTTTCGCTTTTTTGCAGTTTGGAAAATGAGTTTTCGGAAGTATTATCATTAATTCCTTGAGATCTGCTTTAACTATACCAACCTGTTAATTTGGATCTTTAAAACGTATCTTTTCAGCTTTTGGCAATATTGGTGAACTATAGTCATTTTTGTAAACAAATAGTTTCTATAGCTCTATATATAGCCAATCCAAGCAGTTTCCGCTTTATTGGAAGCTCTTTGTATCTCTTTCATTATCTGATTGATTTTCTTATAAGAACATAAATTCATGTTAAATTGAGTAGACACGACTTTTTATATGAGGAGATGAAAGCCTTTTCCAGTTACAGTTCAAGGCCATTGATTTTAAGTAAATAAAAATGAAGAATAAAGAATTGCTTAAGTTATCTTAGATTCTATGCTACAAACTGATGGCAGGAATATCGATGTTGGTATGATTTCTTTTTCTTTCAATTTTTGTTTGGTTTGGAAAATTAGTTAGTGGTGACATCCTGAAGTCTGCTCATTACTCTCTTGTTATTAGTCTCTTGCTTTAGGACTTTCCAAAATATATTTTTCAGCCTTGCTTTTGGTTGTGGAGTGTAGAATCTTTTATAAGGAAACATTTTGCCATTGCAGTCTTCCTTGTCTGGTTTGAGTATAAATATATCTTAAGTTTGTGTCCTTCAGTTTAGAAGAAATATACGCATGCTTTAAACAATGTGACCATATTTTAAAGAATATGATTCAATGTCTAAATTAATAGGTCTGGATATATTCCACCCACTAATGAGGATTTAAAAGACAAGAAATATTAAATGCCTTAGGTTGTCCGATTCTTGATACTAGAAGCTAAATGTTAGTTATCTTTGAAAAAAAAGTGGATTTTAGTACATTTTTTAATCTTCTTTCAACTTTTTTGTAGTTTAAGATTTTAGTTTTTGGAATGATTTTAATTGAGATCTGCTTTCGTCATTCCAATCTGTTACTTTGGATCTTTAAAATGAATCTTTTCAGCATTTGCCTATGTGGACTATAGTGACTTTACTAAACAAATAGTTTCTTCGAGTAGTTTATTCTATAGTAGCCCGACCTAATTTTTATTCAGTTAGTGAAGCTCTTTATAGCCAACACAGTTTTCGCTTTATCAAAAGCACTTCTTTTCCCATTTCTTATCTGATTGAGTTCCTTATAAGACTTTAAATTGATGAGTTGTGGACAGAAAGACCGAAGGTCAATAGTTCAAACGGACGGATTAACCCGTATTTTAAATTAAAATGTATTTGTTCTAAATGTACTTATGTTTATCCAAATAAAGATGTTGTTATTAAATTAAAAACTTAATAATAATAACTTTGACATTTAGCGTAATAAACATAAACTGTGAAGAAAGTTATTTTATTTAATATGATTATATCTTCACGTAACTCATCAAACAACATTCAAGATGTTGTTCTCTCTCTCCACTCTCTGATGAGCTGAATGGGCATGACTTTTTATATGAGAAGTTGAAATCTTTTTCCAGTTACAGTTTAAGATGTTTGATTTTTGCTAAAATCCTTGAAAATTAAGAATGATTTTTAGCCTAAGTTATCTCAATTCTACAAGCTGAGAGCTAGGAATATGGATGTTGGTATAATCATCTTCTTCTTTCAGCTTTTTTGGAGTTTGGAAAATTAGTTTTTAGAAGTACTTTCATTGACCTCCTGAAGTCTGATTTAATTATTCCAGCCTCTTGCTTTGAAACTTTCAAATATATTTTTTCTGTCTTGTGATTTTGTGGTGTGTAGAATCTTTTGTGAAGAAATAGTTTATACAGGAATCAAAGTTGCCTGACCGTTATTTATATAGTCGTCAAAACTATTTATAGTAAATCCACTCAGATTTCTGCTTAGGGTGTTGCGCTTTGTTTAAAGATCTTCCTACATTTTTCATTATTTGGTTAATAAATAAAATAAATACAATAATAAATTGTTAAATAGACTCGATTATTCACATGAAGATATGAGAGCTTTTTTTAGCAAAGATCCTTGAAAAGAAGAAATTATTGAATTGAACCTAAATTATTCTTTTCAATGCTTGAAGCTAAATAGCAGGAATATGGGATTAATACAATAATGAGAGTTGAGGAGTTGAGTAGGCATAATTTTTCACATGAGGGAATGAGAGCTTATTTTGTCTTGCAGATCATTGATGTTTATCTGCAAAAATCCTTGAAAAAGAAAAATACGATTGAATAGAACCTAGATTATTCAATCGTTCTTCATTTTCAATTCTAGAAGTTAAATGGCAGTGATATGGATATTGGTATGTTTTTATTATTTTTCAAGATTTTTCGCAGTTTGAGAAAAAAGTATTTTAGGAGTACTACCATTGATTTTCCCGAAGTTTACTTTTATTATTCCAGCCTATTACTTTGGGACTTTTGGAAAAGTAATCTTTTCAGCCATGTGATTGTTGTCATGGACTGTAAAAAAATTTTTGAGGAAATAGTTTCTACATGAATTTAAAAAAAATGGATTTTGAAGCTTATTCGATTCTTAAGAAGTTTAAAAATTAAAAATTTAATTCTTTCCATCTTAATTTGGGTCAGCTAATAAAATTTATGAAGGAAGGACAAGTTTTATATAAATTGTAAACTAAAATAATACTACTGTAGTGATATTGTTTTTGAAACGCGCCTTGAAAATCGAATCAGCAGAAAGCTCAGAAGAATTGGTTCTAATTATTATTTAAAATAATACTGTTCAGGGTCATTAACAATTAAAATATATGTTATTGTAAATAATGAAATCTCTAACTTTAGGAGTACTACCATTGATTTTACCGAAGTTTACTTTTATTATTCCAGCCTATTACTTTGGGACTTTAAAAAGTAATCTTTTCAGCCATGTGATTGTTGTCATGGACTGTAAAATCATTTTTGAGGAAATAGTTTCTATATGAATTTAAATAATGAATTTTGAAGCTTATTCGATTCTTAAGAAGTTTAAAAATTTAAAATTTAAAGCTCTTCATCTTAATTTGGGTCAGCTAATAAATTTTATGAAGGAAGGACAAGTTTTATATAAATTGTGAACTAAAGTTATACTACTGTAGTGATATTGTTTTTTAAACGCGCCTTGAAAATCAAAACAGCAGAAAGCTCAGAAGAATTAGTTCTAATTATTATTTAAAATAATACTGTTCAGGGTCATTAACAATTAAAATATATGTTATTGTAAATAATGAAATCTCTACTGACACAGTTTAAAAAAAATCCTCTATATCATATAAATAAGACATTAAATTGTCTGATAAAACATTGAAACGTCTCTTATCTTAATAAAATCTTCTGTCTTAATTTAGGTCAGCTACTGAAACTTCTTAAGAATTTTTACTGGCATTGTTTTTTTTTTCAACATTTGAACCAAGTTCAACGACTATTGTGGCATTAAATCCAGTTCAAAAGATGAATCATAATTTTTATATTCAATAAAAATAAATTTATAATTCAGAAAGTTCACAAGATGAAACAGAATTATTATATTAAAACAAATTAAATTCATAAGTAATAAAGTTAATGGTTAATTAACCTTATAATTAACATAAATGTTAACCAAGGGTTGAGTGATTTAATCCATCATTAATAGTTAATGATTTAAAAGTTTGGTTTATTATTAAGTGATATAAAATTGGCACGATTTTTTATATGAGTTGAGTTGAGAGCTTAAGTTACAGTACAAGGACGTTGATATGTGTCTGGAAAGATCCTTGAAAAATAGGAATGATTGAATAGAACCTAGCTTAGTCAATCATTCTTCATTTTTAATGCTAGAAGCTGAATGGCAGAAATATGGACGTTGGTATGTTTTTCTTAGTAGTAACATAAATTAATTGACAAATTGTGTACATATTTACATTAAAATGATGAATAATGAATGAGGTGTTAATGTCAAAAGGCTATGGATCAGAGGTCTTTCTACCTTGTTTTGTCCAGTCATATGGCGTCAGTCTTTAATGAGTGAAATGATAAAATGAAATCAAAAATGGTAGAATTTGGGTTTTTAAATTTAGGGATTATGTTTGGACATCTAGGAAGACAATATAGGGATAGTATATGGAAGTTGAAAGGATTTTTGGATAATTTTTATGATAGGAATAGAAGACGTTCTATGATGGGGATAACTATAGTAGTATCATAGAGGAGCTGATTGGAGGGATTGTGTAGAGCAGCGGTTCCCAACCTGGGGTACGCGTACCCCTAGGGGTACGCCATAGCTTGTTTAGAGGTACTCCAAAAAAGTTGTTATGGCGGCAAAATATGTCTTACTAAATAAAAATCTCGTGGAAGAACAAGGAAAGAAAATAAACATCATTCCTCTTTCGAACAACACAATATCTCGAAGAATTCAAGATATGTCTGATAATGTTGAGCAGACAATTATTAGCAGAATTAAAAATAGTATTATTTTTGCTATTCAAGTTGACGAAAGTACAGATGTCACCAATTTGGAAATTTTGCTAGTCATTGCACGATACTTGATCGATGACAAACCGGAGGAAAATTTGTTACTTTGTCATATGTTGACAGAACGCACAAGAGGTGAGGATATATTTAATGCTATTAATGGTTATTTCAAAGATAATGGTATTGATTGGTTTAAATGTTGTGGATTATGTACCGACGGTGCTAAATCTATGTCAGGCATTTACTCTGGCCTTCGAGGTCATGTCATAAGAGTAGCTCCTAATATCAATTGGAGCCACTGCTGCATCCATAGACAAAATTTAGTATCTAAAAACCTTCCTGGTGATTTAAAAGTTGTACTTGATGAAGCTGTAAAAGTGGTTAATTTCATAAAATCAAGACCCACAAATTCAAGATGTTTTTAAGTTCTGTGCCACGAGATGGAAAGTGTTCATTCTACGTTGCTCTTCCATACAGAAATGAGGTGGCTATCTCATGGTAAAGTCCTTAGCCGACTGTTTGAACTTAGACACGAAGTTCAAATTTTTTTTGAAGATCATCCTTTTCAGTTGTCATCTAAATTGCATGACGAACAATGGCTCCAGGCTCTTGCGTACTTATCAGATATTTTTCTACAAATAAATAAATTAAATTTAACACTCCAAAATAACTCGATAACGATCTTCGGTGCTTCGGATAGAATTGAATCTATGATGAAAAAATTTGATTTTTGGAAATCTTGTATTGAAAAGGGCCAGCCAAGTATTTGAAAATGTGTATAATTTTTTATCGGAGAACAAACTACGACTCTCCCCAATAATACATCAACAAATTGTTAAACATTTGGAAGGTTTAAAATCAGCTTTTCGGAAGTATTTTCCCAAACCTGACAACATGAGTAATTGGATTTTAAATCCATTTGAAAATGAATACTTTGAAGTAGCTAATTTGTCAATAAAAGAAAAGGAGGAATTAATTGAATTGTCAAGTGACACCACTTTAAAATCCCAATTTAAAACAAGAGGACTTCTTAACTTTTGGGCAGCCATTAACAATGAATTTGGGCTCATTTCCGATAAAGCACTTAAATTTTTGTTGCCGTTTACCAGCACAGAGCTAGTAGAAAGAGCTTTTTCTTCGTACGTTTTCATAAAAAATAAATACCGCAATAAGTTGAATGCTGATTCAGATTTAAGGTTATACTTAGCATTGGTGGAACCCGATATAAAAAAAATTATGTGCCACAAAGCAAGGACAAGGATCACATTAATACAGAGGAATGTGAAATAAAAGACCAATTAACAATTATTAATACAATTATTTCTGTGACTTTAGTTGTTTAACTTTGTTGTATTTGCATATTTTTATAAGATGTAAACATAAATATACTCTGTTCGTCTGTAATAAAAATAATAAGCCTTCTAATTTCAATGTACACCTATAATACAAAATATCCAAATTTAGGCAATTTTTATATGGTCGTGAGGGGTAGGTGGGGGTACAAGCTAGATAACTGACTTGAAAGGACGTACAGTAAATAAAAAAGGTTGGGAACCGCTGGTGTAGAGGATTAAGAGGATGACGGAGTTTTGTTGCGATACGAAGGGATGCTCGCTTGCTTACACTTCAATGTTATGGGAGGTTGGATTGCTGGGGTTGGGATAGATAGCACAGCCATAGTCAAGTAGTGGACGGCAGATCATCTTGTAAATTTTTACGGCGGTTCTGGTATTAATACCATTGTTTTTGTTAAACTTCTAAAGCATTTTGCCCTAGAAGTAATTTTGCTTTTTGTTATGGCTGTATGTTTTTTAAAATTAATTTTTTGATCTATGTTTATGCCCAAGTACTTTATGGAAACTGAGGGAGGGATCGCAATTTGGGAAATATGGACTTTGTAAGGTGAATTATTGTTGCGATGATGAGGGATTAGGAGCTGTGATTTGTGAGGATTAATTTTAATGCGCCATTTTGCAAACCAGCGTTGAAGGGAGTCAATAAGGTCTTGGAGGAATTGGAGGGCTAGTAGTATGGGAGCATGTGTGATTATGTTTTTCTTATTTTTTTTACAGTTTTGGAAATTAGTTTTTTAGAAGTACTTCCATTGATTTTCTTAAATTTGTTTCCATTATTCCAGTCTGTTGCTTTGGGAATCTCTTTTTAAAAAACAGTTTCTACAGGATTCAAATAATATATTTTGTAGCTTATTTTATTTCTTGATTTACGGTAAGAACATTTTTAAACTTTAAAGGAAAACGTGGCAAATCGTATCAAATTCCATTGAGTAAATTCGATGAGGTACGCTATACCGTACATTAAGAATACCAGCAGTAAAATTAAAAAAAAAACATTCACGCAGACACAACATCAAACCAATAGACGTGAACAGATCAAATTTAGCATCATACCTAGTCAATAATAAAATAGAATCGAAAGACAAGCTCAAGAATTCGGGCATTTACAAGATAGGATGTTTAAATAGGCCAAACGGGGAAAAATTTTGAAATTAGAGTCAACGATTAATTAAATCATACCGAAAAGGATCAGCGGGATTTCCAAAAAAAGACCGAAAGCTTAACCTCCTTGAGGGTCTGGAGATCATCATTTAGAGTGGAGTTAATCTCCTCAACAATCAATAATAGCATGGTCACATTAATGAAGCGCATTGAACTATTTTATCCTTTTATACTAGTTTTAATAAAACACAAAAATTATATTACAAAATATGAAAATATACTCAAAATTTTAGTCGAAAAAAAAGACAGGCGGAGTTAACTTCTTCGAAGGATTTTTCCTTTAGACCAATGAATGCACTCCATCAATACAGCTTATTGTTTAGATTTAAGAACATTAGATGCTTTGGTTAGTTGGGTTTTGCATACTCGAAGTGAATTGGCCAAATTTATGTAGAGGATTTAGAATAAAATTAGATCCAGAGAACCTAGATCATTTGCAAGAATCAGGGAAGTGGCACGTTCAACGAAACTTATTCGAGCTTATACAACTAGACGTTGACATCTGCCGTTAGAAGAGATGCCCGCTAATTAATTAACCCGGAATAGAAACCCGAATGGTGCGGGTGGAAATGGAGCCGCCGGTCGTGTGCATGTAATAAAGATGTTGGGGGCACGCTAAATAATCTGTCTAAGGCCAATAAGGTGTGCGATGAGATGTGAAATTAGTTTGGACAAGGGCCATTTGTGCGGCAGCTGTTCTCGCCGCCGCGACATGCCGTGTCAACAGAACACCGAGGCAGCGTCGTGTGCCAGGTTTCTCTGTCACCACGAATTAATTATAAACGCGAACTTGTAACGGAACCGCAGAAGAACAGTAGGAAGGCGGGTGGAATCCCGCGGGAAGCTCGTCGGGCTTGTGAAACACATCCCCGTCCCGTGGGAGACGACAGCTGAAAAATAGATAATGGTCGTCTGCGCGACCGAAAGTGAGCCGGTCCTGGTGGTGTGATCAATTCATGCGCACACCTTGTATATAAACACTTGGGCCTGGTCCAAAATTTTTTTTTGCACTTCCAAAATAACGTTTCTCCGCGCGAATTAATAATAATTAGTTCGTCGGCTAATTTGCAGTCAAAAGTCGAGTCCTGGTTGAATTAATCATCGAATCGATACTGGGCAAAGCGCCCAGAGTATTCTTCATTCCGAGATAAATATTCTAGTTGATAGAAATGCTTGTATAATTTAATTAGGTTGTGATGTGTTGCGACAATTTAATCGCATGCGTTAGATTAATTGCGCTCGGGCAAAATACATGCTTTGAATATATAATATGCTTAAATTTATTAAATTATTTAGGATAGAAATTTGTAAAACAAAAATTAATCTATTTTATGTTATTTTGTATAACCTCCATGTGTCCTTTACTTTAGTTTCTTAAAATGCAATATAATCAATATAGTGCATAGTTTAAATGTAATAATCTACCAAAGACATAGTCCAAATCATTGACTTAATGTACAGGAAATATAATCTGATACAAAAGGCTTTGATAAAATCATCTATTTATGCATCAAATTCTTTAGGTGTTGTCCTTTTCAAAAGTTTTGCTCCTAATCAAAATTGTCTGATACTATTACTAGAGCAGCAAAATGTATATCAACTTTCTTGATTGGATTATTATTTTTTTCATTTATAGAAACAGTCGTAATTTTGAACATTTGTGTTAGATTCTTACAGATAATATTTGGTATATAATTTGGTATCAATTAATATATTTCATATTCATATAATTTATTGATGCCATAACTACAGAAAGTTTTACATAAGTCACTAAAAATAAAAAAATAAAATATGTCATAATATATAAAAAAATGCATACAAATTAAAAAGGTAGTAGGAGGAGGCCTTCTTACGATGTACAAAACATGTTTGAAACTTATCACAGTTTAATGACGTTATTAGGATTGAAGAAATTCATCCCACGAGTAGTACGGTGTAGCGTTTAAAACAGTTTTTAAGTGCTTTTTAAATTGTTTCATAGGTAAACATCGGACGAGGACAGGCAGTTTATTAAAAAATTTCAATCCCCAGTATCTGCGTCCATCCCGTGATCTATTTAACCTAGAGAATGGAATTATCAAGTTATATTTTTGACGGGTATAGTGCGTGTGTATAGAATCAGTGCACTGATAGGTGTTCAAGTATCTTTTGATATAAATAAGACATTTATAAATATAAAGACATGGAAATGTCATTATATTTAGATTTATAAAATAAGGTTTACATTCTTCACGATAATGTATACTTGCTAAAATTCGAATTGCCCGTCTTTGTAGTCCAAAAATTCTGTGTCTAATAACAGAGTGACCCCAGGCGAGTATACAATACGTCATTAAAGAATGGCATGTACCGAAGTATGCTGTTTTCAGAACTGATGGAGATACTGAAAGTGAGATATTCCGCAGAAGGAAAATCTTGGAACACAATCTACCTGCCAACATATCACCATGAGAACTCCAAGTTAGAGAAGAATCCAATACCACACCTAGAAATTTAGAAGAGGTTGCAAAGTCATGTTCACAAGGTCTTAATGTGAAGCATAGGTCAATCGTTTTTGCCTCATTGATTGTAAGTCCGCTAACTCAGGCAAAATGTGACCATTGTTTAGCAATGAAGTATCATCAGCATACAAGATGGTTTTACTTATTTTTTGATATTTGGTGAAATCATTGATATAAATCAAGAATAATAGAGGATCCCTGAGGAACACCATATTTTATTTCAAGCGTGGAAGACACTTCATTGCCAAATTTAACAATTTGGCTCCTGTTTGATAGGTAAGATTTAATTAGTTTTTTGCTGACCATGTCAAAACCATAATGCAGCAGCTTATCACACAGTATGTTGTGATCCATACAGTCAAAGGCTTTGGACAAGTCTAGAAAGGTTGCAATACAGTGGTTGTGATCTTCGTAAGCACGTAGAATACTGTCGACGAGGTGCAATACCGCGTCTTCGGTCGATTTTCCTGATCTAAATCCAAACTGATTATCTGCAATAATCCCTTCATTTTCGAGATAGTGGTACATCTGGAGAAACATGACTTTTTCCAGCACCTTCGAGAAAACTGGAAGAAGACAGGAATTGATAATATTCGTTAGAGGTATTATTATCACATCTATGCAATTTTTTACTAGATTCATTGACATACCGTATATATCCTTACTCTTGCCATTCTTTAATGAGCGTACTACATCTCTAACCTGTATACAAGATACTGCATTAAATGTAAAAGTACTGCCTAGTTTATCCCCCAGAAGTTGTAGAGGGTTATGTATGGGAGAAATTGCATCAACTAAATTACAAATAGAGTTTACAAATGCATGATTAAATTAATCAGGTGAAATATCACATTTTGTATCACAGTTTCGTTTTTTATTTGAGTTTATGATTTGCCACATAGCTTTATTTTTATTACTTGAGTTAATAATAAAATTAGAATTAGCGTTAAATTTTACTTTCTGGATTGATTTTCGGTATTGGTTTTTATGATAATGCAGAACCTCTAAGTTTTCTTTCGTTTTATATTTACTACAATATTCTTCAATAAACTCTAATTCTTCCCTCATGCGTTTCAGATCATTTGTAAACCAATGTACTTTATTAATATTTGACCTTATATTTTTAATAGTTTTAGTCGGGAATGCTAAATTAAAATTATTAGTAATAATATTGTGAAATACATTATACTTGGTATTGCTATCTGTTACAGTAGATAATATCGTCCAATTCTCTTGAGATAATAAATTAAAGAATTTAATTTTACCTGATTCTGTAATAGGTTGTATTATTCTATTTGAATACATATCTTTCGTGTTTGTATATATTTCATTGTTTAACGATATTCCTCTATGATCGGAATGTAAGGTGTTGATACAATTGACTGTATAGCAGTTGTTTGCTGTCACGTTAGTAAATACATTGTCTAATGTATTTCCTCCTCGAGTCGCAAATGTTACAACAGGATGCAATCCATAACTTTGAAAAATATCACAGACAGTATTTGTATTCGCATTTTTTTGATTATTAAAATGAACATTGAAGTCTCCTCCTACTATCACAGTAGTATTTAAAACATCTAAACAATTTAAAACATTAACAAGTATATTAGTAAAAATATTAAAATCTCCCGAGGGAGAACGGTACACTACAATATATAAAATATTAATATCAAGTAGTTGAACAGCAGCAATTTCACAGTGTTTTTCGATCGATAGTTGGTTTATGTGTGATAATTTAACACATTTTATGTGATTTTTAATTAAAATTAATACACCACCATGAATAAAAGTAGTTCTAGAAAAATGTGAAATAGTAAATAAGTTTTTGACACAATACACATCAGATTCAAATGATTTTAACCAATGTTCACTTATATAAACCACATCAAAAGTGTTTGATTCGATTAATACAGACAGTTCGATAAATTTATTCTTTACACCTTGCATATTGATATAAAAACATTTAATATTTCTTCTTGTGTCATGAATATTACACTGAAGAGTTGTGCTTCGGCGATTTGACTTCCCAGCGTTTATCTCTCCGAAAAAAATAGCGGCCAACTGATATGCGTTCGGGCCAGTTTGCTGGATCTATAAGAACGTCACGGTCATTGAAGGGGCACCAATTTTAAAACCATTATAATTAGGATGTTCATCTTTTTCACATGTAAAGTTTTTGTGTTTTAGAATATTAGAAATATATTGTATTACCGTCTCTAATGAGACATCCTGCTGGACACGATTTATGTACACCCACGATTTACGAGGTTCTGCTACTAATTTTGAATTTTCATCCTTATTGCTCCCGAAGATCACCGGCCTTCTTGTTTTTTTCTTTGGATTGCGTATTACTGTAGTGTAATCACTATCTAGTTCAGTGTTGATTTCTGATAGGTTAGATTTATGCGGATGGTTGTTGTTGTTTACGTTTGGTTGGTTGCACTGCTGTAGCTGAGTTGTCTTTTACACTGACTTCATGATTATTTACAATTTGTGTTGTTGAATCTGAGTATTTAGGCGGGATATTTGTAATCTCCGCACGTAGTTTGGCATTTTATTCTACTAGCCACTGGTTTTTTTCCATTAACAGTTGATTTGATAATTTTAACTGCTTCACCAGTTCCTTCATATTCATGTAGGCCTCTTTTTCAAAATCCAAATCGGAAATATGGTCACCGGGTAGAGGGCTTGAATCAGATGGCAGTGCAGTTCCGCAGCATGTTTTTACCTTTCGCACACAACTAGAGTTGTAATAAGAATTACAGGTGCTACACTGAGTTCCGGATCTCGCAACTGAACCACAGACACACAATTTAATAGCACTCGCAGGTTTAGAACTACTCTTTTTCGATATTTTTACATCGAGTCTAGGCAGCACGTCAACTCCGTTGCCGGCCATTTTTACTCTTTTCTTTTTACATTTAAGCATGAGAGGTAATAATTAGTAGCGGTTAAAACTAGTTGCATTTGAACCTATTTCTAACTGTTCAGTGAGACCTCCTATGTTTTGTTCCTTATTTCTCAAAGCTCTACAAAAACATATTAATTTATTAAATTCAGACATTCTAAAAATATTTTAGCATGTTCAATAGAGAGATATTATCAGTTTGACGGATAATGAACATTATCTTGTAAGAATGGAATTTGATGTGCTTTTATATAATAGTTTCAAGATATGAACTCCGCCTGCAAGTCCTGTGAGCAAAATTGTTGTGATTTTTTTATATAGTTTATAGTTTTATATGTGTAGTACCAACAGGATATTGCAAAGTTTAAATAAATAAATAAAGATATAAAAAAAACTATCACATTTACATGAATAAGCCGAACTGCCGTTACGTTACAGAAATAGGTCTTCATGAGTTAGGAGCGCCATTTAGACGCTAGTAAGGTATGCTACTTCATTACATAGGATCTTTAAACCTTATTTTCTTGAAAATGAAGAGAAAACCACAGAAACTGTCATGAATCGTTCATTGCACCTGAACACTGTGTGTGTGATATCAATAAAATGCAGTTTATTTTCAAGATGTATTACCAAGTAATGGCTTCCACCATCAGTCATGTTATCTTTGGATAACATGAAACAAAGAATTTAGGATATATACTATAAATTTTATCCTAAATTCTCAGTTTTATCTCATCCAAAGAAAATATGACTGATGATGGAAGCCCAGCTGAGATGTTGCAGCACCAATGAGGAATCTCAACAGAAGATTTCAATAATGCCTTGCTATAAGAGAACACCATTTAAAGAACGTATTTTCTATCAAAAAAGAAGTAATAAATTTTATTAATGTTTTTTAAAATGGAAATATTTTAGATTTTAATTACTACGAAAAAACTGTCCACTTCCGGCATACTTTGTTTTATTAAATTGTTAAATGTTCCCATTTTTTTGTGATACCTTGTATAATAAAAAAAAATACTACCTGATGTAATAAAGACCTGATTGATTTTTTATAATAAGAAAAATAAACGTAATGTATTCTTACAATTATTGACTCCTATTAGCCATTTGTAAAAGAATGATTTTTTCTAAGAATCTCATCATTAAACTTTTTGATATATATATATATATATATATATATATATATATATATATATATATATATATATATATATTAATGAAGTCTTTGTGAATTTCTTCTTTCAAAACTAAGCAGTTAGGATTTCATAAATGTTTTACTTATTCTTAGCATTCACTTCTTGCTGATACGGTCAAAAACACAGAGCAATTTTATCCAACTTGATAACCGTTTGATCATCATCATCTACAAAGAAGAAAATTCTTTAAAACTTATCTGTAATGATTTATTTGCTTCGGATACAGTCTCTAATTAATTAATGTTGATTTAGAAGTTAAGTGAAGATGATGCAATATAAAACAACTTGCAATCACTTTCTCCGCAGTTTATTTTTATTTTGCTAAATGTACATTTCGTTTACGATGTAAACATTTTTTTCAATAGCTGTACAATTAATTAATTGAAGTTTGGGTACTTACAATAAACAATCTAAAATCAGTTGAAAACATGATTTAACAATTAATTTTTTTTTAAATATTTCAAAGATCTCTAAACAATTTTCAAAAAATAAATACTTCAAATTCTTTATAAATTTAAATTTTGTTTATAAAAAAGTAATTGGAACCTTTTTACAAAACACGTTTAAATTTGCTCGAAAGTAACTGACCTGATATAACAATGAAAATTCGTTAAAAAAAACGGTTGAAAAAACATTTAAAAAATTGTTGAAATTTAAAAATAATTTTATACAGGGTGAGTTTTTTTCGATGTTCTCTGTGGGGATCTCGGAAACTATAAGAGATAGAGAAACGGTTCAATGAGGAAAGAAGTGTAGATTTACGAGACGAATAAAATTCCACTTTCAAAGTTTTCAAAAAAGTCAAGGGTAAATAGATATTTTGAAAAAAGTAAAAAGTGTCAATTTTTTCAAATCAATATATCTCGGTTATTATAACAGATAGAAAGAAACTGTACAGGACAAGGTTTTAGATAATTTTATGTAGATTAATAAAAAATAATCAGAAATTTTTTATCGCAAACTTACATTTTTTTAAATATAAACCATAGTTGGCTATGGCCTCATTTAAAAGGTATTTTTTTTCTCTTTAATCCAATATGGCATACGACATAGTTATTATTAAAAATGAGTGAGTTATAGTCATTTTAAATTTTATTATAAATAAAAAAATGGGTAGCCATGAAAAAGGTGAAAGTAAAACAATTGCAGTTGTTTATAATATTAGCAATACTGTAATTATTAGTTTTACAGAGATAAACCAAAATAAAACAACTGCATAAAGTAATTCTGTAATTATCAATATATCAATGGGAGAGAAATTTTAATATTAAAAAAAATATGGTCAAAGAGTCCACTATTAATACTATTATGACATAAATAATATTTTTTAAAAATTGAATTTATGGCTTTTTGACTATTCTCATGTAAATGATTCAATAACAACTAGTTTATGATCCTCCACAGATTGATATGATTTTTCATATACTTTGTTTTTTACATAACCCCACAGAAAACATTCTAAAACGCACAGATTGGGAGATCTAGGTGGCCCTGGGATTGGTTTATTTCTTCCCACTTATGAGTTAGGAAAAGCATCATTTAAATAGTTTGTAAAGCCAACATGTTATGAGGTGGAGCACCGTCATATTGAAACATTTTTTTTCTTGCTTGTAATAATAAATCTAAATAATCGAGCGTTTTTATCCCACTATTTATAAATTTTATTTATATAAATAGTGGTATAAAAACTTGAAATTATTTTCATTTAACCCTTTTTTAGCCAAAACAAGTTTGATATTTATTTATTTATCCAATGTGAACATAATTATTTCCAGACTTACAAATGTATACAAAAATACAAAAATTTCGACTTCACGTGGAATGAAAATACAATTAAAATTGTGTAAAACAAACTATTTTTAACAAGTAGCTAAAATATTTCCAAAAAGCAAATAAAAATATGTTAGGCACAGACTGTTTTTAAATAACCTTAAACAGTTAAAATTTTTCAAAAATAGAACTTCTGATATGTGCTAAGGAAACTAAATAAATAACTACAAATTTTACAAAAAAAAAAACAATTGGATATCTGCTAAACAAACTTCTAATATTAACAATTATAAATTGAATATCTTAAAATTTAAGAATAGACATTAATTTTTGATAATAAACAGTTGAAAATAAATTAAACATTTTATAATAATTAATAGTGAGTAAATTATTATTATTAACACTACACTCAAATTTCAATATTTAATTTGTAAACATATTATATTAAAAAAAAAAAATAAAGTGAAAACCTTTTAAAAAGGCAGATGAAATTAAGAATAAATAGTTTAAATTTTACCAAAAACAACAATTAAAAATTTATTATAAAACAGCTCAAAATATTTGAAAATTTTCTTGAAGATGGTTGTGCTTTTCAAAAGAATAAAAATATTTCAAAACTGTTGCTAATTTTAAGTTTTATAATAAAACTTAATTTTACAATTGTTTTGATTTCATAAATATACAAATATATAAGAAAACTTTTTATAAATTACTTTGAAGGTAACCTAAAGACGATTGGATAAACAAAATAATTTTTTCTAACAAACACAAACACATTTGAAAGCTTTAATGTTAACTAAAAATCAATTAAGTCTTCTGAAAGTTTACAAAAAGAAAGAAAGAAATGTATTTGAAAGAAAAAAAGGAAAACTTAAAAAACAGTCAAAACAACTCTCAGAAAATTTAAAATTTATATCAAATACAAGATATTTTCTCAGTTTTCACTTGGTGGATTATGTTCTTGATAATGACCCAGTACTGAAACTAGTCGGATATTAAAATAAAAAATAACTACCTATAGTTTTTTAATCATTTAATAATTTCTTTGAATGTATTATTTAAGAAAGAAGACCGAAGATAAGTAAATAAATAAATAAGTTCATTATTTAAAATTTAATTGCTTGGAAAAAGTTGTATAAACTTTCTTTTTCTAAAGAGAAACATCTGGGAAATAGTTTAAATTTAAAAAAAAAACATTACAAAACAGTTGAAAACGTTAAAAAGTTTTTTTTTTAATTTATATTTTCCAAAAAAAAATGAAAATATATTATAAAACTGTTTAATAGGTTGTAATATGGCTCTAAAGCTAACTCAAAGAAAACTGGATGAAAAGACAAATAAACTTTTCTAAGAAAAAGAAATTGATTAAGAAATGGATGTAGAAAACATATGAAATTAGAGACAATCGTAAATTTGCCAAGAAAAAATAGGTTTCAAACAATTTTAAAACCTCTCATAGGTAATATTTCATAAAAAAAACATTTAGATTTGCTAAGTAAAAATTATTGAAAATTGTCTATAAATTGCCCAAAATGGTTCAAAGCCTATTTTTTTTTAATTTTACAAAAAAAAACAATCGTAAATGTATTGCAAAACAGTTAAAAAAAAATTAAAGTTTACTCTGAATATAACCTAAATATGATGAAAATCTATTAAACTCTCCTCGGAAAAAGAAACATTTAAACACTTGTTGTTTTTAAAATTTATTAGAAATACTTGGACTAAAAAAAAAATATATTAAAATTTTCATGAAAAACGAACTGAAAATGAAAAATATCTTAAAGAAAAGTAGTAAATTTAAAATTTGCTAAAATAAAAACGGTTTGAATCGTTCTAAAACAATTACTCAAATTATACCATTAATAAATAATTAAAAATGTCTTCTTGAATCTTCTCGGCGTTAACTTCGTAGTACATTTTCAATTTTTTTTTAAATAAAGAAAACATAACTTTTTTATACCACTTTTTATTTCACTTTTTGCGACTAGTTTCGATTACACGGTAATCATTGATTACCGTGTAATCGTGTAAACTAGTCGCAAAAAGTGTAATAAAATGTGGTATAAAAAAGTTATAAGTTATCTTTATTTTTAAAAAATTAAAAATTTATTAAAAACAATTGAAAACTTTTAAAATACATTTTGTAGTTGATATTTAATGAAATAAATCGTTGAGATTTGCTAAGAAAAAACTTTATCCATACAGTTTACCAAAAAAACAATTCAAAATTTGAAATTTTACCAAAAACCGGAAAGAAACTTTTATGAAAAAAAAAAATAAAGAGTTGAAACTTAACAAAAATATTTATAAACCATTAGAAATTTTACAAAAAAAGGAATTGTTTTTTTTAATAAAACAGTCGATAACTTTAACTTTAAAATGGTTGAAATTAGAATAAATAATTAAATGTTTGTAAAACAATAGTAAATACTTTTTAAAAAGAAAAAAAATTGATTTAGCTTTTACCTAAAAAAACAATGGAAAATTTGCGAAAAACTTTTAAAATTTTACCAAAAACCGAACAGAAACTAAGAAATGTTAAACTTAAGAAAAACATTTATAACTTTTTAAAAGTTTGAAACAGTATTGATTTTTTTATGAAAGAGTCCATAACTTCAAAATTGCTGAAATTAGAACACATTATTTTCTTTAGAAAAAGAATAGTGGAATTTTTTTTTTCAAAAAGAAAACAAACGAGTAAATAAACAACAGAAAAACAATTGAATTCTTTAATAAACAATAATTTTGTTTATATGTAACTAAAATTTTATAAAAATCAATCGAAAATCTGTTGAAAACAGTTAAGAATTTTCGGAAAAATATACATTTTAATGCTATTGAGCAGTTGAATTTTTACAATAAAACCTCTGATTTTAGAAACAATAGAAAATAAACTTAAAGGCTCAAATTTTACAAAAAAAAAACATTGAAACGGCTAAAAATTAAAAAAAATACTTTGAAAATTATCGTTACGGATTGAAACACGTGTCACGTGTCAACCGTAAATAAAGAACTATGGAACATAATAAGTGTTTTTCTTAAAGTAAAATACTTTTCTTGAAAATTGTTTAAAAAACAATTTTCAAAGTTTGTTTGCAAAGAGTTTAGAAATTTTAGACAAAAAAAATACGAGCAAATTTTTTTTAAATTAATTAATTATTAAACCTAAGGTTGGTTAGAATTTTTTCTTTTTACAATACAGGGTGTCCCATAGAAACTGCACATCAAAAGTTTATGGACTTCTAGTGAATGTATTTTTATGAAATTTTCACGGCTTATGTAATCTAGTTAATTAAAATATTTTCAAGATTATACGACTTACGGTTATACCGTAAGTCAACACCAACTTCCTTATTTCAAATGGAATACTATATTTTTTAATAAGTATTTAGATTCTACACAAAATTCTGTGAAAAAAATTATTAACTAACATAACGTCCAAATTTAAGCGTTTTCGAGATAATTGATATTTTTAATAATTTTGTGCTTTTTCAGAGTTCACTTTAAAAATACATATCTCCGACTAAAATAAAATTGAAGGATTGTAATTTTGGCTAAACATAGTCAATACCTAACGGTATCAAATGATGATTTTTGAAAAAATAATATACAGGGTGTAAAAGTAAAGAAGATAGGTACAGGGAACGCTAGTATAGATCAAAGCACAATTAAATTCTGCGCCCGAATATGTAAAAATATACAGGGTGTTCCATTTAAGAAAAAACGAGATATATTGGTTTAAATTTGACCAAATGTAGTTTGTAATTTTGAACACCCTGTACATTATTTTTTCAAAAATAATTCATCATTGGATACCCTTAGGTATCGGCTATATATAGCCAATATTACAGCCTTTCAATTTTATTTTCGTCGGAGATATGTATTTTTAAAGTAAACTTTGAAAAAGCACAATTTTTTTTTAAATATCAATTATATCAAAAACGCTTAAATTTGGACCTCATGTTAGTTAATAATTTTTTTCACAGAATTTTATGTAGAATCTAAATATCTATTATTAAAATAACCGGAAGTCGTATAATCTTGAAAATATTTTAATTAAATAGAGCACACTTGATTTCATAAAAATACATTCACTAGAAGTCCATAAACTTTTTATGCACGATTTCGGTGGGACACCCTGTATAGTATTACATTTGAGCTTTAATTGTGAACGGGCTATCGACCATTGATCTTTCGGCCCAGCCCAAAATATTAATCGCTCTTTTATTTAATTGTCAATTGTTCGGGGACATAAATTTCCTTGAAATGAAAAAATAAAATCCCTAACTAGGAGAATATACTCAAATTTGGAACTCAAGTAATATATTGAGCATCTTCTCCTCAGCAAGTTATATAGAATTTTTCCGTCAAGTGATCTGTAAAAATTCTTTATGATCAAAATCCACGACCAATGTAATTGGCAATTCTTATAATTATAACTGGTAAGGTTTTGATCACCTTATTTGTGTAAAAAAAGACCAAAAATATGACCTCTACTATTCCATTTGTCATCATTTATTATTATATGGAAAAAAATGTATAAGGAATAAATACGAAATGAACAAAAAACAGAACAGTATGTTTTTAGGATAAAGCTGTCAGTGTAACACAACTGTTGCTCAAATCTGATATGTATTTATCTAACTCAAAACACTAGTCAGAAAATATTAAAACATTCAATAAATATAATATATAGTTAAGTTCAGTTTAAAGCTATAACTTAACCCAACTAAATATGATGAATAATAGAAATCATTAATTATATTCAAGTACTAACTAAATCATGCATTGTTCTCTACAACAAATTTGTACTAAATATACTGTGCTGATGCATATTAATATTTATTAATGAATACTTATTTAATATTTTTACTTTGCAATAGATTGCTACATTAGATCCCTATAAACAACCCTCATCAATTATAAATTCCGAATTACCATCATACGTATGTATTTATGGGACTGCATATAATATGGAAATTACTATATTACCATACTACGTAACATTTCTAATGGTTCCGTCTATATAGATGTACAAACTTTGCCCATAAATCACGGAATAATAACTGCAAGTGATGCGAAATTGATATTACATAGGGTAATAAACAATAGTTTCCAGTTTCGAAGGGGTTTCATCATGTATGCGCATAACTGACTATGCCGTTATGGTCCATTTTTTTTATGTAGTCGTGATGTAATCGTCTACTCTAATTCCAAAGTATGTGTGTCTGTGACAGCGTCCCGGAGGCGCGACGCCGTCCGCCGACGGGCGTCGGATTTACGACGGCGCTACCGCCAGCCCAACAGGCGCCTCGATCTATATCTCCTTCTCCAATGCACTTACCAGGAACTTCTCTCTCGCTCCGTACACCTAATTTTTATACTAAGTTACGTTGTTTTATACTTTTAAGCTTATGGATTGTAAAATGTGGTCTTTAAAAGTATAAACGTTTCTTAAAAATAAAAGTATATTTCCTAAATAATAAATGCCACACTGTCAACCTATACTATACTTGCAATCATATTATTTTAACAGCATCAAAAAAATACAAGTCTATAAGTTGATTTAACTTATATTAAAATATGTATTACAAAGTAATTTCAGTTACAAGACGTCAGGTTTAAAGGAAAGTTTAGAGACTAAATTCCTAGATACTTTACGATAAGTTACGAATAATGCAATGTTAAGTGATTTATAGTAATACCAAATGGAGATGTGATTGCGCATTTGACAAACCAATGTTGAATAGTGTATATACGCCCTTGTAGAGTACTTAATGATTTAGGAAGTGTATTGGTATATAATCTGTAATTGAAAATCAATACCCTTAGAGTATAAAGTATTTGGTATTTAGATTGTAAATATCACGGGCGAACATGTAATCGAGGGGTGAGAAGAGGAACGTTGCGCTGCAATACACCTAGCTATGGTATAAAAGGAAATTGTATTAACTAAATGATAAATAAAATTTTAAAAATTCTGAAATTAATTCATTTCTCAGCAAAAAAATTAATAAGCCGACTATTCTTCTTTTACTTTTTTGACATTAATATACCATCCGGCAAGTAGCAATGTCTACAACAAAAACCTTTGACTTTCTTACTGCACTACATATAACGGGTATCATTAGATTTTTTGGAATTAAATACTATATAAAATATTTTTATAGTTTTATTTTAAGAATCTATAGTTTTTTGTGAACTTTCTAAGTAGTAATAACATACATTTATTGAAAAATTGTGTACATCTTTACATTAAAATGGTGAATAATGAATGAGGTATTAATATATTAATTTGTCAAAAATCTATCGACCAGAGGTCTTTCTACCTTCATAAAATATTAACATTGTTTTGAAGTAATTTTTCAATTCGGAACTGTTATATTAGATTCACATTATTTCTTAGGTTTTTGTTTCATGTTTCTTATAAAAATTCAGTTACTTCAGTTTTTAAGATATTTAAAATGCTCTCATGATTATGAACACTAATATGAAAAATATTGCTTGCGCTTGTTTTTTAATTCACCTAGATACTGTAGTTTTTTAAACATTATTATATTTTCTCATTATTTAAATTTATTCATTTACATTTTATGTGTATTTTACGCATTTTTATTTTATTTTCAGGAATGCCTTTTCTGGTAAAAGGTCCTTTTTCAATTTTTTTCTAGAAACTTAATGTATTTTTTTTAATTATTGAATTGTAGAATTTTTTACAGTTTTTATTTTTGTTTTGGCAAGATTTTAGTAGTGTTTCCTACTTTAAAAAAATCAAAGAATACAAAATATGATCTCAGATTCGATACGTGAAATTTACTTAAAGCTTTTCAACTAAGAGTAAAATCTTAAACGTTTGAGCTCAAAATATCTATCGACTTTTGAGTTACTTCAGTTACAGCACACACATTTTTTTTTCCAAAAATTGTACAGATACTATACAGGGTCTATTATGAAAGTAATACGCATGACTTTATTGTGACGCGACTATCTAAACCAGTGATGTAAAATCTTTGCGTGAACAGCGATAAACAATCAAGTTTTATGTGCGACTCGAAAAGAATGAAACAGAAACATTCCAGATGCTTCAAGAGGCCTTCAGGATCTGCAAATGCGCTAAGTCTGCGCAAAGTTTATACTGAAAGTATAAGTATAAGTAAGATTAAAGAGAACTTTGAGTTACGCTCTGTCAAGAATAGTTGGATTTGATTCATTAATTTCTCTGTCGTAATCATAGACGAATACTGGTTGTCAATACAATCTAGAATCAAAAAGGCAGAGCAGCGAGTGGTACACAAAAGCACCCCCCTCCGGCAAGAAAGCGCGAATTAGCAAATCGTCTATTTTGAAACTGTCAACTCAGCTTTTATCTGCCGGTTTAAAGAGTTTGAAAAACCGGGTCGCCGGCATGAAAACTGACATTAAAGACACGACATTGTCATAATAGAGACTTTATGACAATGCCCCTAGCCACACAACCTTCTTAGTTACCAATTTCCTTGCCCGGAGCAACACCCCGATTGTCCCCCAGCCTACTTACTGTCCCAACATTTCTCCGTGCAACTTCTTTTGTTTCTACGACTGAAGAAAGAGCTGAAATGAAAGCATTGGAAGTCTATAGAAAACATCAAAAACCATATTACATTGTTCCTAAGAATATTTCCAAGCATGAAATAAATAAATATATTTTTCCCAGAAAATGCCCATTACTTTTATAATGGACCCTGTAGATACCTTAAAACAGATACTTTCGTGGAAAAAAAATTTCAACAATATTTCACGATCACAATAATTTCTCTTGGTTTGAAAAAATATGTTTAAATTAAAGAAAAGCCTTACGTCCAAAAAAATAAAATTCATAATCCTATTTTTATATACCAAGAGCTTCAACTAATTCGACTTTTCCTTAAATGTGTGAAATTTGCTTAAAGCTTTTGAACTAAAAGTAAAATCTTAAATAAGCTCAATTTTTGAGTTACTCACATTTTTTTCCAAAAAATATACAAGTAGTATACAGGGTCTATTATGAAAGTAATGCGCATGATTTTATTGTGACGCAACTACCCATCGCAGCGGTGTGAAACGTTCACTTGAACATCAATCAAGTTTTATGTGCAGCTTGGAAAGAATGCAACAGAACCATTCCAGATGGTTCAAGAGGCCTTCAGGACCTGAAAATGCGCTAGGTCTGCGCGAAGCTTGTTCCGAAAGTGTTACCGAAAGATCAGAGAGTACTTTGTTTTCGTTTCGCTTCGTCAAGAATTGTTGGATTTGATTCATTAATTTCTTACCTCTGTCATAACCATATACGAATTCTAGATTTCCAAATACAACCTATAATCGAAAAGGCAGAGCAGCGAATGACATTCAGAATCATCGCACCGCCCTAAGAAAGTGCGAATAAACAAGTTTCGTATCAAAACGATGCTTATTGTTTTTTTTTTGACGTACGAGGAATCGCCCATTTTGATATTGTCAACTCATCTGTTACCTCCAGGTTGAATGAGATTGAAACGCCGGGCCACGAGCGTAAGGGCTTATATTAAAGACATGAAATTGTCATATTGGATACTTCATGACAATGCCCTTAGCCACACGACCTTCATCGTTACCAATTTCCTGGCCCGAAGCAACACCCCAATGTCCCCCAGCCCCCTTACAGTCCCAACTTTTCTCCGTGCGTTATTTTTTGTTTCCTTGACTGAAGAAATCTGAAATGAAAGCATTGGAAGTCTGTAGAAAACATCCAAAAACATATTAAATTGATCCTAAGAATATTTCCGACGAGGACTTTCAGGGTGATTTCCAAGATTGACAATAAATATATTTTTCCCAGAAAATGCCCATTACTTTTATAATGCACCCTGTAGATACCTTAAAACAGATACTTTCGTTGAAAAATGTTTTCAACAGTATTTCACGATCACAATCATTTCTCATGGTTTGAACAAATATTTTTTAATTCAAAAATAGTCTTACGTTCAAAAAAATAAAATTCATAATCCTATTTTTATATACCAAGAGCTTCAACAAATTCGACTTTTCCTTAAATGTGTGATACTTGCTTAAAGCTTTTCAACTAAAAGTAAAATCTTAAATGAGCTCAATTTTCGAGTTACTTGAGTTACAGCGCTCACATTTTTTTTAAGTTGAGTTGATCCTTCTTGCAGACTATTAATTGCCGTTTTGGCTTTATTTTGCTTTAAAAAGCATTATTTTGCGTCTGAATTGTGCACATTTTATTTTTATTCTGAGGTCAAACTGACATATTGTTTTTGTAGATACCTTAAAACAGATCCTTTCGTTGAAAAAATGGCTCAACAATATTTCACGATCACAATAATTTCTCATGGTTTGAAGAAATATTTTTAAATTTAAAAATAGTCTTACATCCAAAAAAATAAAATTCATAATCCTATTTTTATATACCAAGAGCTTCAGCAAATTCGACTTTTCCTTAAATGTGTGAAATTTGCTTAAAGCTTTTCAACTAAAAGTAAAATCTTAAATGAGCTCAATTTTTGAGTTACTTGAATTACAGCACTCGCTAACAAACACAAATTTTTTTTTCAAAAACTATACAGTAGGTATACAGGGTCTATTATGAAAGTAATAAGCATGATTTTATTGAGACGCAACTACCTATCACAGCGGTGTAAAACGTTTGCTTGAACATCGATCAAGTTTTATGTGCAGCTTGGAAAGAATGCCACCAAACCATTCCAGATATTTCGAGAGGCTTTCAGGATCTGAAAATGCGCTAGGTCTGCTTTTTGTAGCGAAAGTGTTACAAAAAGACTAAAGAGAATTGTTGGATTTGATTGATTAATTTATTAACTCTGTCGTAACCAGAGATGAATCCTGGATATCTAAATACAACCGAAAATCAAAAAGACAGAGCAGCGAGGTACACAAAATCATCATCCCCGCCCCAAGAAAACGCGAATAAGCAAATTTTGCACTAAAACGATGCTTATTGTCTTTTTTGACGTATGAGGGACCGTCCATTTTGAAACTGTCAACTCATCTTTTACCTCCAGATTGAAAGATGAAACGCCGGGCCACGAGAGTTACCAATTTCCTGGCATTGGAAGTCCGTAGAAAACATCCAAAATCATATTATATTAAAATATATGTCCTTACGTTGTAGAAAATTCACTAATAATTAGAAAAAACACGAAAATATTTCGTAAAATCTACAGCAAATGAGTCTTATTAAGACTACAAGAAACAAGTGATTTACGCAAGAATCGAAATATTTTTCCCGAAAATGCGCATTACTTTTATAATGGACCCTTAGACATCTTAAAAAAGAGCATCTGTTTTAAGCTGAAAATCTTTTTTAACAATATTTCACAATCACAATAGTTTTCATGGTTTGCATAAATATTTTAACATTCAAAAATCTGACATTTCAATAAATATATAATTCATAATCCTATTTTTATATACCAGGAGCCTCAAAAAATTCTACTTTTTCTATGGGTTTCTAAAGGTTTCTATGGCTTTCAAAACATTCAGTTATTTTAATTATTTTTCTATAAATCTAAAGTATCCCAAAGATGAAAAAGCCCATTAAAACCAGATTTTTAATATGGTAGTATCTATCACTTAACTTTTAACCAACAGTTAATCCCATTGGATATAAGAAGTCATAACGTATATAACAGTGGCATGCGGTGGAATTTTAAAGTAGGGAAGCAATTAAGCAAAGTGAGTTAAATTTACTTATTTATAATAAAGTTCTATTCTTCCATTTTCATTTGAAAATGCATCTATAACGTCTTCATAAAATTTGGATTTTTAAGATAGGTTCTTAACAAGGTCCGTTTCTATCGATATTATAGCCAAATTTGAGAGTCTTATTTCTTCTGTAGAATTTTTTAATGCGTTTTAAAACTGAAAAACTGCGTTCTACCGAAAAACTGATAGCTGGAATAGTTAATACTAATTCATAAAGTCTAGTCACTTCACATTATGCTTTATCTAGTAAAAATTGTAACATTCCTAAAAGATTTTTTGTAGCTGCTTCAAGACTTGTATATAAAACATAAAGTTGAGATCGCAAAGGATATATATCAAACAAACAAAAATATAATTATCTTCTAAGGAATGTAGGGCTTCTTAAGGAAAAGGCGAATCTCTGTAGTTATTAAAATTGCACAATTTAAACTGTCTCGTATTTCTTGAACCATATTGTCAATTATTTCCACAAGAAGCCGCCGATACGAAGTTGTAAGATCGCTAACTTTGTCAATTCGAAGACTTTATAAGACAACCAGGATAAAGGATCGAGAGTCAACAAGTGGCTGATCAAAATATTTTAAAGATTCTGGGATTTCTGGAACTTCTAAATATACGGAAGGTACTGAAGGTCTTAAAAAAAACTAGAGGTTTCAAAACTTAGTTCGAAGTAAACAAATAAATTTATTATAATGTTTATAATTTTTAAACGCAAAGTAATTGTGTGATCTAAATATTTTTGTCTACAAACTCTTCGATTTTCAAAAAAATAGGTCAAAGTTAATAAGATGTTTGTTTTTTGATTTTATGTAAATGGTGTTTATTAAAAATACGGAAAAAATTCAAAGGGTTATTATCTGGACTATTTTTAGAATATTTTGCCCTTTGATGATTTTTAAAACCTACTTTGTTTTGAAGATATGGGTCGAACAAAATTTTCGATATTTTATAACAACATTTTATTACCAAAAATTACATGTAAAGTTTTTTTAATATAGAAGAAATGTTGAATATGACTATCTCCAGGTAGGATCCAATAATCCAATCTTCTTCTCATTAACTGCCTAATTTTTTCAAAAACACCTGGATCATTCCTTATTGTGTCTGTATGTTTCTGTTAAAATCTCACGATCAATCTCCCTAAAATGTGCTGGTGCACCATCGTGCATAAAGTATATTGCATTTCTAGTTGCTAATGGTACAACATCTATAAACTGGAGTAGCGTTTGTTCTAAAAAGTTGAGATACACCTCGCCAGTAAATCTTTCTGGTAGAAATACAAGTCCAATTAGACGGTCATCCACAATTCCAACTCAAACGTTCAACGAGAACGGATGTTGAAAACGATCTTCAAGTATCTCATGTGTATGATTTTTCAGCTCACACATGATTATTACGAAAATTCCTTAATCCAAATCTGTAAAAATTCAATTTATTGATAAAATAATCAGAGTCAGTTAAGGAATTTGAACCAATATGTGCAATACGTCACAATCAGCAAGAAGAAGTGCCTGAACGCATTGTGTGTGATATGGGTATAGTCTCTAAAAATTTTCTAATACCTGTATCTTCCTCTAACATGTCCAATATTTACTAATTCAAAATAAATAAAACATTTATTTTTGTTGGTACCATTTCTTTTTTTATTTTTTTGTTTTTTTTTTTGGAGAAAAACATCAAAGGGATTTGGTAATTCTATAATCCTTGGAATTTTAACCTTATATTCTAGGTTGGCATCCACTTCCTTCTCATTTCTAAAAAGATTTGACTTCGTGTTGTCAGGTATTATTGTTTGGAGCTTTGCTTTTTTTTGGTGTCATCTACTCTCTCCTCAATTTCGAAGGAATTCGGTTTCACATTGTTGGTTGGTAAGCTAATTGTTTTATTTATTTTGAATTATCAAAATGTACAACGAAGTGAAAGCCTCCACAATTACTTATTCAATATTTACTAGTTTTATTTTTATAATTTTATATTCCTAAACGGGTATTACTTTCCGGAAAGCCCTCGTTTAATGACATCTCTCTAAATATTTGGTCGATACAAGGTTTCTGATATTTGAGAAAAAATCAGTCAAAATAAAACTCTGATGCTTCCTGTAGTATAAATACTAGGGTGACCAGAAACATTTTTTTTAGAATCGGCTCTTCTTCTGGAATTAGTCATAGTGATCCTTGAGAAGTTCTGATATTTGAGAAAAAATCAGTCAAAATAAAACTCTGATACTTCCTGTAGTATAAATACTAGGGTGACTTGAAACATTTTTTTAGAATCGACTCTTCTTCTGGAATTAGTCATAGTTATCCTTGAGAAGTCCTGTTACTTAATTTTAGGTAATTTGATTGAAGTTTAGAGGTCGCTCAAATCGAAAGTATGAAGAAAAATCTTAAAATCTGTTTTTTCGGCGGAAAAAAATCTGTGGCATTTCCAAAACCCATTACTAAGTTGCCGTAACGTACTTTTCCATTGAAAAGCATATATATAGAAAAGATTTTGATTATTAAACTCATAATATTGGCGGTATTTGAAAAGCAGCGTGCATTTTTAGATGTCAATTTTGGTCAGAATTTTCGAATTTCTGGAAAACTTGACGTATAACTTCGGTAGACAGATGACTTCATCGCTGTTTTTAGTCTTAAACACTAAAGAATACATGTAAGACTTAGTGCAAGACCTTTGCACCACTTACTGGTACCTCCCACTTTCTGTAACCCGAAATTTCGTCCAGGTGCTCTGAGCGGCGATTTCAAGATTTTTGTCCTTATTCATTAAACAATTATGAAATTAAGTACTAACATTCTAATAACATATCTCATGTGGGAAAACATGATTTTTATTCAAAACGTGGTCAAGGTCAGATTTAAACAATTGAATTTTTGAGAGGTATTTCAAGTATTTACATTTTATAGTGCTCTCGCAAATCTGTTTCAATATTCTAAGATTAGATTTCTTAGCACAGTATATAATATTTCTTGAATTTTGGAGGTGTTCACTTCGTAGTACGTTTTCAATGCATACCAAAAAAACATTTAACTTTTTTATACTACTTTTTATATACTTTTATAAAAGTATTATAAAAAAAGTTAAACGTTTTTCTGTTATAATATTATTTATTATCAACTTCTATTAATACTACATTTACAGGTTTAAAAAATCGATGGTGACTTCTTTTTAATTTTTTAACGATAAATGGATGTCCTAATTAACATTATTTCATTTACGAACGTTATTATCATTCACCTTGGTAAACAATCATCTAAGTGGCATCAATCGTCGAGTATTGCCATTACTTATTAACACCAGCAATTACATTACAATGGCGCGATTAAATATTTATAATTTCACGTTTATTGCAATATAATGTGTAATTGATTAGACGCCTCCTTTAATTGCTGCCGCCCCCACGGTGTTTGCGGCAGAACACTGGCCAGCCATTGCAACATAATATCGAATCGATAATTACTGCTGCGGTCAGACAGACGTACTTATGTTTTGTCAAGGGTGAAAACGTCTGATTTGAAATTCAAAACTTATTTATGATTTCAGTTTCGGAACAATTAGAATTTTATCAGAAGCAAAAAAGAATGTAAAGAGTTTTAATATTGACATCGGTTAAATAAAGTTAGTTATTACTGATGAGCACTTAGTGCTTGAAATGTACATCTAGGATATAAAAATAAATCGCAAAGTAAGCGAATTCTAACCAGTGTAAAGAATTGATAAATTATTTGTCAATTTTTTACATATTACGCCAATTTAATTTTTAATATATTATTTACAGAAAAAGTTGATAATCTACTCAAAAGTCTTCCAGCTACCGAAGTGTTAATAATCATGATGGGAAATCTAAACACAAAATCAAACAGTTACTTTAAATTTAAACAAGTTATTCCAACCACTGTAAGAATTTAATGTCTTCCTGAAGAGTCTACAACGTGCATCTGTCATTCCGATTTTCAAAAAAAGTGATAGATCAGATTGTAATAATTATAGGCCTATCTCTCTGTTACCTATAATTTCAAAAGTATTTGGAAAATAATCAAGTAGAATTTCTTGATTGTCGTGAATTGATCATTGTGCTTGCTAAGGAAGGTCATAAAATTTTGAAACTGGAGCATGCTCAGTGGCAAACTTCTTGGACCTCAGTAAAGCCTTTGACTGTGTCTCCTATGAGGTGCTCTTGTGGAAGCTGTATTATTATAAGTTTCACCCGCAAAGCTGCCGGATAATAAGGTCCTACGTTAGCTCTAGATATCAACAAGTCTGTATTAACAATACTAGATCAAGTTAGTTAAATGGTAAATGTAACATGTGGTACTACACATGTTTCAACTTTGCTAAAACGAAATTCTGTAAAAAATACTATTAAAAGAAAGCAGAAAAGCTATATAATTCTGTATACTTCTTATGGTAAATAAAAAACTGGCTCCCAAAAAAGCAGTGCTACAAGTATATTATTCATAATGTCAAAGATTTCTCTTCTATGGTATATTGGTTTACAACAAGAATTTGGCCCATTTTGAATACTGCGCCACTACATTTAAAATTAATAATAAACGTATAGCGATTGTAAATGTGTATAGACCTGACGGTTGTTTCAATACCTTTTATAGACATTTTTTCTTAAATTTAACACTATATCTTATATGATTGTAATATGTGGAGATCTTAATGTTAATCTTTACAGTGCGAATACAGATAGAAAATGTCTTAATTATTAACTCAACTCCTACATTATCAAGGAAACTGCAGCTGAACCAACAAGAATATTTACTTATAAACTTATACCAGCTGCACGGCTATTGACTATATATCAAAGCACAGGTTTTCAATGATAATGTGGCTGATCATTTCGCAACTAAATTGACATTGACTAGTACCACTTCTGAGAGAATAGGTAACACTAAAAAATACGTACGGCCCATAAATGATACTTTCAGGTACCAATTTTTAGACATTCAAAACAAACTTAAATTTGCATTTCTATACGACATGTCCTTTTAAGAAAATTAACATTGTTAACTCAAAAGCTGAAACAAGAAAAATGTCTGCTGCTGCTGACTTAAAGAACCTATATTTACTGGGTAACAATTTAAAAGATTATCTCCTATAAGAATTGTATAAACTAACAAAGAAATCATTAAATAAACATATATCAGAAACGAAACAAATTAATAACGAAAGGAGAATTGAAAAATCAAAATCTAAACCAAAGGAAATTCGGAACATACCAAACAAAATTATAGGACGAAAATCTATGTCAACTAAATAGAACATTAAAAATAATCTTGGGCAAATGGTTGAAGAACGTAAAGAAATAGCTAACATATTTGGTCTAAAGAAAAACTGACTTAAAATTTTCAACAAACCATCTCAGCATCATGTACTGTTCAATATATTATTTACCACTGTTACATCTCATGTGATAAACCAGCTTAAAAATATAAATATATGTGGTATCGATTCACTACCTACAATTTTCTTGAAATATGTTAGTTTGTATATTCTTGAACCTATGACTCATTTGATAAATATATCTATTGAAAGCCAGACATTTCCATCAGATCTTAAATACTCAACAGCCATACCCATTTACAAAAATGGTGACTCTGCTGAAACTGAAAATTTTAGACCAATTTCTCAGCTGAGTGATGAATCGAAAATTATAGAACGAGTTATTTACAATAAAATTATGAATTTTAATCAAAAATATAAATTATTATCACGCCGATGGTAGCGCATTAGGTTGCGGTCGAACTAGCGTTAGCGAGAGTGGAGCAACGTTAGTTCGGGTCAGCAGTTGGATGGTACTTTAGAGTAACAAGCTCATTTGCACACACAAATACACAAATCACACGGCGGAAAGACCACATGGTCGATAGCCAAACACTACTACTACTACTACTATAAATTATTAAGCGACCATCAACATGGTTTTGGAAAGAAATATTCTGCAACCGTATCGTTTTTTGATTACAGTTGTATAGACAGAGGTAAATACACAACTGAACTTTTCTTTGATTTAAGTTGTGCCTTTGATACAATTCGTCCAGAATTTATAATCGAAAAATTCTATAGCATCGGTATTCGAGGTTAAACTGGATAATATCATATTTATCGCACCGGAAACTAATTGTTAAAATTGAAACAAATAAGTCAATCGACTACAATACAAATATAGAGGTACCCCAGGGTTCAGTCTTGGGTCCTTTAATCTACCTTATTTACATAAATGATTTAACGAATTTTCTGCATCCAGATCACATTGTGATGTTTGCTGATGATACTTCGATTGTAATTGCATCAGAATGCCTAAAGGATCTTCAGCATAAATTAAACAGAATTCTAGATCAATTTAGTTTGTGGTGTAAATCTAACAGTATTATCTTGAACTCTAATAAAACAGTGTGTGTAAACTTTAATAATCGCAAAAGTGTTCCTGATGAATTCTACAATATAAATTCTAATATTAAAGAATCCCATGATTCGTGTAAGTTTCTAGGGGTAATTACGGATTCTAAACTTACGTAGGAGAAGCAAGTAAGTTTGCAACAAACTTAATAGTGCCTATTACGTACTGTTAAAATTAAAATATGAACTTTCTGGAGCAGCATTACTTAATGTTTATTTTGTATTATGTTATTCAGCAATGTCATATAACGTTACATTATGGGGAAATTGTAGCGCAATAACTCTACAGTTTTAATCAGTCAAAAACGTATTATACGACTCTTGTTTAACCTTAAGCCGACAGAATCTTGTAAGAATACCTTTATAAATAATATTTTAACATTTCCTTGTATATACATATATAGATGCATTCTATATACAAAAAAGCATTTGTCAAACTTCAACACACATTCCTTAAATCATGATTACGAAACGAGAAACGAATCACCTTTATATATTTCAAAAGATAATACCTCAATTTATAAAAATTCTCCAAAATACTCAGATATACTTCTTTATAATAAACTTCCAAAAAAATAAAAGACCAACAATCATATCAAAGTTTCAAAGGTATGCTCAAAGAATGGTTGTGTCAAAAGCAATATGTCACAAAGAATTATTCATGAAATTGTCAAAGATCACCAGCATTATTCGAGCATTTGCACAAAGTGGGTCACGCGTACGGCTGCTGCACAAACATTTTTGGAACGTTATTCATTTAAAGGAGACCGTTTCTCACATAGTACACTAGACGAAACATGCTATGCAATACCTGAGAAAGTCATAGCAACCATTTTGAGATGGAAGAAGGGTTCTAATGATTCGTAAAAATGCTATCAATGCGAAAGCAGTGATAGAATTGGTGCAATATTGAAGAAATTACGGTAGACGATTCAAAATGGACGACGAGGTCTGTTGTCCATTGGCTTCATTTTCTTTCTCGACAATGCCAGTCCTTATAAATCTGGAATAACCCAATAAGTTATGTAATAATTTAAATGGGAAACATTCAATCATCCACCATGTAGTCCATATTTTCAGATTAACATCTGTTTACAAAAGCCAAGAACTTTTTGACAGGAAAGAGATTTGAAAAATATGAAAAACTGAAAGAAGGTGTGATTTCATATTTTCATATTTTCTTGAATATGCCTGTTTGTCTCACTCGGTGTTGTTTTTCTTACCTTTTAGGACGGACTTTATGGCCCAAAGCCCAGGCTGTAAGTAAAATGCAGAAGAAGACATTCCATTGATGACTCTTTTGATTTTAAAATAAATAAGTAAACATCGAGTCTTACTCTTATATGAGTTTTAAAAATAAAATTATATTGAGTTTTTAACATTTTAACGCCCTTTTCCTCTAACAATTGTATTTTCCTTTTATTATGCATAGTTTTAATTTTTAGATTCTATAATAAATAACAATTTTCTCTATTTTTTAACCTATTATATTTAAAGTAAATTGCGTTAACTGTTAGCTACAACGGCATCTGTACGCAACCGTTAAATTTATCTAAAATGGCTTCTCTTTGTGGAAGAATCGTTTTGAACAGCTCCAGGAGAAATGTTTTGGTTGCGGCAATATACAACTCAACGAAAGCTTCAATGGGAGATCATGTTCAAACACGCAGCAGGCTTAGAAAAAACCCTTTGACTTAAAAGTTATCAAACGTGGTGCAGGCACCAAATCCCATCCCAATCAAATCCCATCCGCCTTTGGTGCTCTTCTTGTCAGTTGTATCTGTGAGGAAGATGGATGTGGTTGCACAAATGGCAGGCCAAAAATGTGAATGCATCCATTAATTCAACTTTGTTGATTATCTACATAATTTGTCTGTCTCAAAAAATCCTCATTGAGTTTTTTTGACTCTGAATTTTGAGAATTCAACTTAGTACAAAAAGCACCATTGTAAAAATATCCGGCAAATAGAATAATATTGCTGTTTAAAATAATAATAAACTTTTTCTTAAGTTATTACCTATGTAAATGAATGCTTGGACATTGTCAGAAAACATTGTAGTAAAATATTAATTTTTCAGGAAAAAAACATAAAATTTACTTATATAATAATATAAATAATAATAAGTTGTTGCGTCAATCAAAAAATCGATCAATGCACGTGTCGTTATTAAAAAAATATCTCTATTATTATTAAACGTACACCTGAAAGCAACACGACTAATTAGAGATGTATTTTAAATTAGTTAACACGTGTCACGAGTAACATCAATGTGATGGAACAACGCAGTAATTATCTATCTATTTAGGGCCGTTTGTGCGTAATTAGTCCTCACGTTACAATACTGCCTGAAAGGATCGTGGCATGGTCACGTGATCAGATACAGATAATAGAGTTGACTCTGATCACGTTGTATTCTATTTATTCCATTTTAAACCTTTTTTCCTACTAAAAGAATATAAACTATAATAAATTAACAAATTAATTTTTTCACTCTTAATATTGACAATAAATTATACTCTAGTTAATAACCTTAATGAATAAAATATACAAACAAAGTTATCGTGTTTTATTCAGTGTACAACAACGTATAACGAAGTTGAAGCCTCTAACATATATAACAAAATATAGTTGTTTTTTTTACAAAAATATTCTAGTCATAAATGAAAATGAAATTCCAACAGAACTTAAGATATTAAGGTAATTACGTTCGAAACTATTGAGTTTAATGTGATTATTGCTTGAGACCATTACTTTGGATTACATTTTAAATCTGGTATATTAATAAATTAATAATTAAATTTGGCGAAGAACAACAATTGTTATGTTCCATAGTGCGGTTTTTATTTACAGTTGCTCGGCACGAGTTTCGATCAGTAACTATTTAAGTATAAACTTATACTTTGAAAATTATTACTTAATACCTATTGCGCTACACACCCGATAGAACCAGATATGCAAATTTGGTAGAGAAAAACACTTGTTATGTTCGATAGTGTGGTCTTTATTTACAAAAAATGGTAAATGAACTACCAGATATTAACGGTCGCTCCCACCATTTTTATCTTTATTTTTAATTTCCTGACACGTGTTTCGATCAGTAAAAATTTTACAGCTTCCTATGCACGTTTGTTGACTTATTATATGTATATATTAACCGCTAAAACTTGACTAGACTAATCTAAGAAATTTAACTTCAATTAAAAAAATAAAAACAAACCAGAAATATTAAAAATATTTTTGCATATATGAATGAAAAGTTTATAAATATAAAGAATTGATATGATTTTCTAATGAATTTCATCATTCTCATATCTTGACTCCGTAAGGAAAACTAGAAATTAAAGGAAAACTCAAATTGGGTATGAGCATACACTAACAACAAACTAAAATCCAAGCCACTTAACAATCAATGGCAGTTTATGTTTTTTGATCTAATTATATAGTTATTAATAAGTAAAACTCGATCGACTCAAAGAAATTATTCTGATTTTTTGGATTAATAAAAGTATATCCAGTATGAAAAAATACTGAAAAAATCTAGCTGTATGAGAAAAATTAAACGAAAACTATTTCTCTTATTTCAATTGAATCCGTTCTCAATGACAATTGAAAACTAACTAATTATAAAATAGGCACACTCTTAAGGATAGCTTATTTTAAATAGTATACATTTGTCTATAAAAAACACAAACGGAAACTACCCCTTTATAGACGACTGCAAATAATTAAAAATAGGTTCTTTGAAATGATTTTGATTTACCTATAAGAAAAAATTGATTTAATTAAGTACTTCTGCACAATTTGCATTTTACAAAAAATCTTTTTTTGAGCATTAGGATTAGAGTTTTAGCATTTTTGTGCGTAATAAATCTTGTCAATTCGAATCTCTTCCGTATATATTGACCGTGATCTACCAATCTGGATGAGCTTCTTGTACAATTTAAAATGTCATTTTATTTTAGATCTACTTCAGTTTTGCTCCGCTTAGATTTAAAAATTTAAAAGTAATTTCAGAACAGTTTGGTATGTGTGAAAATTCTGCTAATTTGTCTGTTCCAAAAAGACATCATCAAGTTTTTTTTTTAAATTGTACCTAAAAATTTTGAAATTGGTATTTTTCGAAATAATCTTTTTTAAGTATTACAAAGAGTTAGAACTAAAGTATTAGAACTATTGAGCAAAATAAATCGAAACCTTTCCCTATTTATTTTTAAATTAATCAATATGATAATTAAAACCATTAAAACACATCCAGGTCAAATGGACATATATATTCTAGTAATGGCTAAAATATTGCCTAAATAGTAAAAATACTCTACTGCCAGAGAATTCTATCATCTAAAGTAGAAGAAGGGGTCTGAGTGGAAGGACAGATGGTGAACTCTGCCCGCAAGTCCTGTAATCTAAATTTTTGTTAATGTTAATGTTAATAGAATATTGTAAAGTAAAAAAATAAAAATATATATATATTGACTCTAATACGCCAGGTAATTTAAATTAGCTTCTTATTAGACAATATAAAATTTTATCTACGATCGTACAGAAAGTAGACGCTTTTTGCATCATTTTTCATTGTAAAAGTGGCTTTTTAAAGCACCAGTGCTTTTTTGCGTTTTTATTGCACGGTAATGTCAAACTGTTTTTATTGCACAGAAATGTCAAATTTGACAGATGAATATATTATAGCACAAATTTTCGACGAAAAACTTAATTTTTTATTAATTGATACAAATAACTAATAAACTATAGATAAAATATATAATACAAATGAAATGGCAGATTTAAGAACTCTGAAGATTTCATTTAATACAAGTCGAAGCGATTACAATGTAGCGAACATTTTTTCCATAAATAATAATGGCGGCCGACATTTGTGCAACTTGTTTACTGGTTGCTAAGTAACGCTTTCATTAGTGCACTGCGGGTAAAATATGTTTTCATTAATTGAATTATTGAAATTACATTAAAATATTACTCATAGGAATGTATTCTTTGAAATCCTTTACGATCGAAGATAAAATTTTGTAAGGCACACGTGTAAAAAGTTTCTTTATTGCACTCCTCGCTTTAAAAAAACTCGCTCGTTCCTCGCTCGTGTTTTTAAACGCCAGTTCGTGCAATAAAGCATCACTTTTTACACTTGTACCTTAAATAACTATTATTTTATTTTAGGTCCTCTTCAGTTTTCCTCCGTTTAGATTTAAAGATTTGAAAGTAATTACAAATTTCTGAACAGTTTGGTTCGTAGAAATTGATGATTAAATAAACAAATTAAAGGTAGCTTTTATTTGCTTTATAAAATAATCTTAGGGGTGTACTATGATTACCTTTGAAAATGACGAATAATTGTCGAAACATATGTCAAGGAACTAATAAATTAATTATGGAACAAAACAAATTTTTCATTTACAAATCCATCGCTGTGATTATGTCCCATCAAGAATAAAGCAGCGAAAGTATTAATTTTATTTAAAATAATGTTTACTATGTATTTTTTCATAGATTCTATCAAATATCACATCGTAAATATAACAAAGGAAACTACCTCTTTCACTGAATCTAAAAATGTTTTCAAAGACAAATGAGAGCATAACCTTAGAGATAACTTCCTTCGAATGGTGTTTATTTATCTATTTAAAAAATCACTTTTAAATTTCTTCAAAAGTTTTTCCGCATAATTTTATCTCTTGCAAATTATTTTGGGGCCTTTAAAATTTTTAGGACTGAATTTTAAGATTTTGTTTTTTCGAAATAATTTCAATTTTTAATGGCACTATAGTTTTGCAACTTTTAAGCGAAAAGAATCTTTTAATTTCGAATCGATTTCCCTATATATTGACCGTAATCTGAATGAGCTTCATGTTGAACAATATCAAATGTCATCTTATTTTAGGTTTTCTACAGTTTGCTCCTTTTAGATTAAAACATAATTTCAGAACATTTCCCCAGCGCCATTCCTTTTTTGGTTTTTAATTTTGATCTTTAGGAAATGTTAGATCTTTAAGGAATCCGAAAATTACATCATAAATCTGAACGAACGAGAACTATCTCTTACAATGGAACTAAACTTGTTCTTAAAGACAACTAAGAGCGCATTTTACTGTCCCACCTTCTCCAATTATTTAAGCAAAAAGTAACGAGAGAAAAAATTATGATAACAATTTAACACCTTCTTTTCAAGGATAACTGAGAGCACAACCAGTAAATATAGATTCTTTCAAATGGTTATCTCTCTTTTGATTTGCGCCAATAGATTATCTACATAATTTGTCTGCCCCAAAAAATCATCATTGATTTTTTTTAACTCTGAATTTTAAGAATGTTTTTCTTGAGCGAAATAAATCTTTGGGGATATTTTAACTTTTGCTTTTGTGCAATTAATTCATAAATATAATGTTGTTAATGTTATAGTAACTGAAGAATTTAATTTACTTATGCGTAAATATGAAATTCTAAGCTCCAAAAATAAAGTCTATGCTGCAAACTTTTAAGTGATTTGTATGTATTTTGATATATACTTTTAATAGATCTCGTAATATAAATAAACTAAACTAAACTTTATTTTACAAATTTTAACTGAAGATACTTATCACAATATCAGTTCTAAAAGAAACTATTACCATAGACTATCTGCATGTACTAATTGGTATTATTTATATAAAGTTGTGTTAGGAGCTATGGGTAAGAATAAACAAATTGGATTATGTTACTTATACTATATGATAGAACATTATCAACGCAAAACTTATTATTTTTCCAAAATCTTAATTTGTCTTCTAAGTTTTATTATATAATATGTCTTCATTTTTAAATTGTTTTTAATTATTTTATAGTTGATTTTAACAAGTATTTTGCATTTAAATTCAATTTAATTTGTAAAAGGTTACAAAACTTTTTATTGAGCCAGTAAAATCTTTTTTTTTGTTTTGTCATTCATGAATTGCACAAACTAGTTAAATGCTGTATACATGGATGAAAATCGCCATTCGGTATAATTTTCATTAAAACCCCGGGTAATAATTCACTGTGGCAGACATGCCCATTTAGAAATTGTTTTCCGGTGTGTGCTTAATGAGATTGTTCGGGGCGTTCCCTTTAAACTCCGGTTCACTGTGTCTGCCGTCACCTGCCAAAGTTCCCACTGGAAATTTTCCACTGTTTGCCGCTTTTCCGCCAGCTTCACTTATCCAATTACGATTGCGGCAAACTGTACAATCACATTTTGTTTATTCTACAAATCTCTTTTGTGTCTACTATCAATATTTATCTTTTTGTACATGTGAGATGGGATTCATCCTCAATTCAAAAATAAGGGTGTATTTTGATTATGGTCTGCAGGAATTTTTTGATAGTTTGATAAGCAAAAATTATCATAAAAACATTATTCTTTCCCTTTCAATAACAGCTACGCACCGGTTTCGATTTATTTTGGATCTCATCAGCGTAGAGTAGTTGAGGAACTTTATCAGACGATAAATAAAACTTTTCATTGTTAATCACACACAGTACAAAGTACAGTATTATTTATCATCTGATAAAGTTCATATTTAAGATATATCCCAAAGTTATAACTTCAAGCATACAACATATTAGAGTAGTCGAACATAGGAGCATTAGTTTTTCAAGCTTTCAGAATTAACTTTCTAAAAACGCAACTTTACATTTTTAGGAATTGAGTTTTAAAAGTGTTATTCATCACTGGCCTTAAAATCATATTCATGTCAATTTTTTAAGCACTACTTAACAAACTGATTGCACAGATTTTTCTAAAACCATCTCCTAGAAGTCACTTCTAAATATTTTGATTAATGTAATAATAACATATAGACATGTCCACTTTTCGGAAATTAAATTAAAGCTCACGCACATGCAGACAAACATCTATTTATACGACATTTTCACGTGAATACGCGTCTATAAAAAATAGAGTTACGTGCCGCACGAAAAACGATATATAATCTGTGTAAACTATTTTTAATGCATTTACTGGGAAACTTTAATATTCGGTTTCGGGAAAATGCATTTTCCGGATGCGGGGTGGTAGGACCTTCGTTAAAGTCAAGGACTGTCCGGCTGTCATTTTGGGTAATGCGAACGGATCAATAACGTGTAATGTTTAATCGATAAACGACGGCCATTAAAAATGTACTCTAATTATTCTGACCCGTTCGGCGTTGTTCGAATATTCGAACGAAATCCTCGATGAACGTTTAGATCAGGCGACGATGGCAATTGTGTCTCTCAATAATGTTACGTTACGTAATCGTGACTAATTGAGGTGTTTGTTTTTCTAGTGGCATACCCTTGAGATCGATCGATCTATTTGCCTTTGCTTAAGAGACGTTTTATATAGTTTAAGGACACAATAATTATCTACTCAATATGTACATAATTAGATAAAAAAGTTGTTTCTAATTTAAGTTGGGGGACTTCGACGCTTAGGTGAGCATCAAAGCCTCACAAATTAAATTACAAACAATTGTGTACTTTTAGCTCACTACTAAGATTATATTAACATTTACATCAAACAACAAAACAGGGATGAAAGGACAAACCGATGATGTAACAAGTTTTGCCATCCGGCTTGTTTCGTCAACCATGATTGCGATTTTATATAAAAGTTCTAGTAGTTTTGATAAAAGATCTTAAACCATCTATAGATACAGTTTCTGTTAAATGTGATAGTTTAGCTGTTGAGAACGCTGAATTAAACATTTGATGTTCATTTTTAATATAAACAATTTAAAACAGGATAATCAATCGTTGGACGAGATACTTTGTAGAATGACTGAGTTGGAACAAATAATTAATAAAAACATAAAAAAAGAGAAAGACTCAGTGTCCAATGCTGGCATTATTGAAGAAATTAAGGATTGAACTAGAAGGTAAACAAATGTAATTATTTTAATAACTGAATAGTTGAGGCTGTTAGTTGTTGAAAGCCTCAACTATTCAATTATTAAAACAATCCAGTGATGGAGAATTGGCTACCTGGTACTTTAAACTACGTTTAAACTACAATAAATGTAATTATATATAATATGACAAAATTTACCTCATCAGACGTTAAAACGGGTATGAAACATGGCTGATCAGTTACAATGAATTTGGTTGCAAGTCTACCGGATTTTGTTACTCATAGGAAAAGAAATACATTGGGGAAAAAGGGAAATAAACCTCGTCCAACGATGTTAATATTTGATAACTCTTCAATGACTTTGCACGTATTGAAGTCATGATTTAAAACTTAAATCTAATCTCAACACAATACAGTGTGATTATCTGAATACTTCATCATATTCTTAAATTGCGTGGTCTGTACGTGACTGTCAAAAAAGGTCACTGTACAACTCGTATTAAAAAAATGGCGGCAAATTTAAATATCAAGATTTGAGTGAAAGTTTTCTTCTCTGAGAAATCTTGATTTCAAGTGACAACATCACAGTCAATGTACCAAATCTAAATTTATATTAGTAATTTTTCGATTTCTTGAATTAGTTTCTCATGTAACTTGTGGTAAATATTTTGTAATATAGTATTAACACAATTTACGATTGATTTGTAATTGGGTACACGCATACAATTTTTATATCAATAAATTTATGTTATTATGATTGCTAATAATGATTTATCTCAGTTCATATATTTTTCTTTATAAATATTTGTTTATTTATTTAATATTTTTAAATTTTCCGACCTCCCCACGAAGTTGACCGAAGATCGCGGGACGTCATTGTTTATGATACGATTTATACAAAGTATTTAGACGTCGTTCATTCACATTTTATTTGTTAAATCCTTGTGTTATTTTAAAATAATGGAAGATACCGAGTTTTTTAAAGCATACAGTGATAATTTGCCGAATATCGACGCATATATGTTAATGGAATTTATCGATCATAATGATTGTTATAATGCCGCAGAAATTCGTGGATTAAAAGCAGATTTGTAAGTATAACACCTATTTAACATTTACATAATATATTTTAATTGATATTAATTATGATAAACGAAGATAATATATACAATTATATTTTCCCCAAAACTTATTTACCCATTCCTAATAGTTAACCTAAAAATTTAAAAACAACAAACAATTAAAACTGTCCCTTCTGCGACAATATAACATTGTAGGTGTGACTAATTTAATAAACTTATAATTATTTTAGATCAATGAGGAACTGCTACATCAATACTGCAATTGGTTATGTGCAAATTAAAAGAACAGGAAATACATGTACCATTCTTGGACAAATTTGCCCCGAACATAGAATTAGGGCCTCTAATTATAAAGTTAAGTTAGTGGTATGTGAAAAAGAGGAAAAAATTCTGGAAGTGAAATGTTTGGATTGTTCGGCTTCCGAAGGAGGATGTAAACACGCACTTGCATTTTTAATGTGGGCACATCGTAAAAGTACCCAGCCAGCACCAACTGAAATTGAATGCTACTGGAAAAAACCAAAATTAACAGGTGCTGCAAATGAAACTGTTTCGACAGAAAATTTTGGTGTTGTACCTAAATCGTATATAACCGACCAGCAGATGAAAAATTTTTATGTAGAAACGATTAAAAGTGGGAGAGAATTAAAATATTCGGCACAAATTTTAAATTATTTTGATAACACAGAAACTGGAGATGGACCTAATAATTTAAGTATGCATTTATTATTGCATCGTTTCATAAATACTCATGGGGAACATAGTTGCAAGGAATTTATAAAATTTTGCGAGACTGCAATTAATGAGCAATCCTGTAAAAATTCTGCAAATGCAACAATTACACAAAGTTCAAATAAACTGTGGTTTGAACTTCGTTGTGGAAGGATTACAGCTTCAATAATATATTCCGCAGTATTCTGTAAAACTAGAGATGGTGCTTTAGTGAAAAGTGTAATTGGTGTTTCCAAAATGTTTCAGACAAAGGCAATAAAGCGAGGATTATATTTGGAAGATAATGTTCGAAAACAAGTGGGAAAACAATTAAATATTAAAATAAAAAAGTGCGGATTAATATTAAATAACCAACATCCAGAATTTGGTGCTTACCCGATGGTATATCAAATAATGCAGTGTTTGAAATTAAATGTCCATCGTCTTTAAAAACTGTAACTGATTATTTGTTAAAAAACGGTCACATATCTCCTAAATGGAAAGCACAATTACATTTACAAATGTTAATGTTAAATTTCAAAAGTTGGTTATTTATGCGTTGCAGATCCTTCATTCGAAACCAACAACAAAATAACAATAATTAAAATTAATTACGATGAAAATTATTTCATGGATATTTTAGGAAAAGCAAAGATATTTTGGGAAGCAATGATTTTTTCTAGATTATTAGAAACTGTTTTATAATTTTTAATTTTACTTTATTAAATGTATTAAAATTAACAATAAACATATTTATAATTCTATTATTTTTGATTGTAAATTTACTAAACCACATGCAATAATCACCATGTAGTCTAGATATTTTATAAGTTTATTATTTACACAAGCATGATGTTTTAATATTTTGTATTCCCGTACTCTTCTGATAACCCTTTCTACATGAATACGTAATGATGAAATTTTCTTGGTTTCCAACACCTCTGCTTTAGAACTCTTTACACCTGCTTTTACAGATGGCGGTCTGATTAAAATGCAATTTTTCTGATGTAATATTGAATCGATTTGTTTAAAACCACGATCTGCCATCACTGAACAATTTAGTTTTAATGTTTCTAAGTAATCTGATCTTTTGCTGCAACATCAGTTGTACGCCCTCCAAAACCTTTTGAAATAAAGTTAATAAAACCACTCGGTGTGATCGAAATTAAGTATTTAAAAGTATTTGCCTTTTTATATTCTGACCAAGTAGCTGCTTGCTTTATGGGATCATTAGGCTTTTCAATTTCTATTTCAAAACAGTCAATAATACTTTGAACATTATAATAATTTGCACGAAATGCTAATGGCAGAAGTTGTTTAATTTTTTGTCGTTCTGGCCAAAAAATATATGCATTCAAATTTGGGGGACTGTGTTCCGAAAGGATTTTGTAGCTTGATTGTGAGAAATTCCGAAATCATCAGCTATTTCATCTAAAGGGAGGTTACTTCTGATTTTTCTTAAAGTTATGTAAATGTCTTGTAGCTGCCGTTTTGTAGTTTTTACTAATAATAAAATTATAAAATAACAGTCAGTTGGTATTCCTAAATAAATTCTACACTTTTTTATATAAATACAAACTACGTTCAATACAAATCGAACTAATTCTATTTTTAATCAAATCACGACTAGGACTCGATGATGAACCACTGCACTGACAATATTCAGAAACACTTGTAATGCTAGAAGAGGATCCACTTTTTAATAAAGGAGACATGCTTGTACTTGTAAATTTCTTTATCGGTTTTATTTCAATAGGTGAGCAAGCTACACTTGTTACCTTCTTTAAATCACCGACATTGTCTGTTTGAATATATCGATTTTTAAAGTTTATTGGTCTAGTTTGAATACCAATTGTAGAACACATTACATCTGTTTGACAACTTTTCTCACATACCGACGCACTAATATCAGATGTTTCTGTTTCGGTGAAGAAACTTAAATTGACACATCTTCACTTATTTGATTATCCTGAGTCATTTCTTGCTCTTGAATGGAATCCTGAAATTCTACATTTTTTAATAATTGTCCAACCATTTCCGTTCGAGCCCTCTTGCTTGAGCCTTTTCTTTGTGGTAGTGGCAAAGATCGTTTTCTGTCAGCCTGACATTGGAAGATATGTGGAACAATATTTTCCTTCATTTTTATATATCCACCAACTTCCATTTTATGTAGTTATCCATGTCTTCTTCTAACTATACATATTGAATTAATGTTTATTATGCACGGTTTCAAAAAGCCGAGCTAAATTTATCATGAAATAAAATTAACTGTAATAGCAAATTAATTGATTTGATTCTAAATTTAGCACCACTCAGTCAGTTCGTAACCGATTTAATATTTACATCAAAATGATCCTCACAAACGAAACCATTTGATTTGTTTGAGATATCTTTATCATTTCGCCTCATTGCTTTTAACCACATTTTTCTTCTTTTTAGGCTGTTTATTATTAGCTGCTTATTAAGTAGTATTATGCTTTGGAGAAATCTAATGGTGTATACGAAGATGTTTACCTTAAGAAAATCCAGTGGAGACATGAAAACCTTCTAGTTTAAATGTTTAAATGATTGATATGCTAAAATCCAAAAAATTAAATCTAACTTGTTGACTAGTATCAACACTTACAATTTTTTACTGTATTGGATACCATTAGGTACTATTTTTCCTGGTAGTTCATATTTTGATTATGTACTGAATTAAAGAGAATTAAAGAAAGCAGTAATTATTTTCTCTGTAACCTGCACTTTGCAACTAAATTAATTAATCTATTGAATAATAACTGTTTTAGAAATAAATTATCTTACATAATGTGAAGGAAAACAATTATTGAATCATCTGCCAGTTCGGTTAGTCTGCTCTACAAATATGCTTAAGGGAAATATAATTTATTTTGATGGATTTATTAGTGGTCACTCATTTGCAAAGCAGAATGATCAAGTAGATCAAGTAGGTCTAGACAACTCCACGAAAACGTCTAGTGGCAAAATATACATCTCCTCCTATGATGTCTTGTATTATTGTAACATTTAAATGGTTACAGCAAAACTAGATTTTAATGATTTTCTTTTTATTATACTTACAAAACAATAATAATTATTATATTCGTTAGTAAAATATTAAGGATAAACTAAAACATATTTTAACTATTGTCTATTTTAGTTTTATTTTGACTTCTTATAATTTTTGTTAATTTAATACAAGTACTATCCCTAAATCCACAGCGAAACGTTTGTTTCCATTAATAAACCGGACAACCCTTGAATACACACACACACATTCATCCTTGATCAAACAAAAGCGGTCTTCGGCCCGAAATAAAAACGTCCACCATGATATTTACGATAATCGCGATTATCCTAATTCATACGCCGCCGCCCTTATCTAATCACTTATTTATTCTAACGGACAAATAACATAGCTCATGCTTGATAGAATCTCCAAAACTGACGTACCCCCTACGTACAAATAAAAGAAAAGCTACGTACTGATTAAAATTGATATGATGAGACTGGTGATTTAAAAATGCCCTTAAAATAAAACATATAGTTGATGTTCGTTTTTAATTAAAACGGAAATAATTTCTGTGGTGGTATTTGTTGATTAGATTCGATTACTCATTAAGCTAATTGATTCATAATGATAATGTAAAATCATTTCAGAATTAAGAGAACAGTATACTAAAGTATACACAATATTTTAAAAAATTATTTCTGGTGTGATTTTAAAACCACATCCCAATTAAGATACTTAAATAATTACTCCATCTCGCATAGGAGGAGACCCTTATTGAGACCATTGAAATTGATGGTAGGTATTAATGTGCGGAACGTACTGGTGTATACACGAAGAGGATATTATCAGGAAACACGCTATTCCTGTAGGAATTGAATGCGATTTCAATACCAAGGGCGGAACTCGAGTTCTTCAACCCCTAACACGAGCACCGAATAGCCCATGAAATGTTAATTAAATTGTCCCCAACGCAAATAGGTTAGTACGTTGCCGGTCGTTACAAATCCCATAAATTTTTTATACGCGTTATTACGAGAACTGGTAATTATGAATTACGTCTCTTTAAAATGATTGAAGTATTTTATTACTGTTATATAACATATTGTTTACAAAAAAATATGCTTGATATCTTCTCAAACTTTGCATAAAATTATAATACTGTAAACTGTATTTAAAATCAATTTTATAATAAAACTATACTGAAGAGATCGAAAGATCGAAACGCGTGTCTGCAGTTGATTATAAACTAGAATGCTAGATTTAAGAAGTTAATTTCATCATTTATTAGTTAATTCAACAGAAATAATTTCATTTATATTAGTGTTGCTTTCCTAGTTGTACTATTTGGAACACGCAAATTACTTTCGTATCATTCAATATATGTCGAGGTATTAGCCAGAGAAGTAGTTATTTCAACAAGTAATTTATTTTGTGGTCTTAATAAGACTCATTGTAGATGCACGAAATATTTTAGTAATTTTAAATTATTAATATTTATTTAAGACACTATAATTTTATGCCTAATAAAGAAATTGTCCTATGGTAGATTATTTTAATATACGTGAATTAAAAAGACATTATCAATTAAATCACTAATTATCAATTTAAATGATAGCAAATGATATATTACATTACATTCTTCTTTTATTTTATTATAGTCAACTGTTAATATATAAAATAACTACTTACATTATACTTCTATGAAAAATAAATCTATACTATGTATTTTTTAGCTATTAAAGAATGGGTATTTGCTCCGCCAACCTGTCATCAGTGTTAAAATAATTAATGAACAATGGAAAAGGTTTAGCTGTACTTTTTTAATAAATCGATTGTATTTTATATGAAATATTATGACAATACGTTATGAAATGGCGCGGAATGCCTTTTAATCTTTCCTCCCCTGTATGGAACCACTCGATTTTCCCAATATCCATTAAGTGCTTAATCGCACCGAAAATCTTTCAATTACGGCAAAATCGAACGCACTCGCCCTCTCTCCATCTCGCTCCGGTCCGTGCACCAACTTCAATTCCATAAACGACTTCATAAACTCTTTGCACATTATATACTTCCACATCGAATAATAGATGATAAACTGCATGTACTAGGGAAAACTTGCTTCATTACTCCACCGTATATGATATATTGGTATAGCTTATATTTCAGTAGGATATTAGATTGTATTTCACGTTTCTTGTAGGTTGTTTTTATTTTAAATATATAAGTTACAAATGTAATAATGCGCTTAATAGAAATATTACATGATTTTATTATTAATGAAAACGTTTAATTTATAAAATTACAATTGTTTCAGTTTTTGTATTAAATTTCAACTGTATTTTTAACAAATTTTTAATTTTAAAACATTTTGAATTATTTATTGGTGACAAAAAACAAACAAATTTTAATTGCAAAAAAAGTAAAGCAAACACATAGTTTAGTCTTTAGTCTTTATTTATTATCTTTAATACCTTCCCAGATATTTTTAAGAAAATTTTACCTAATTATAAAAAAGGTAGTGTGAATGAGTGTAATAACCACTGAACAAATTATGGCTTTCTTTGAGGCTAACAATATATTTAATGATTATCAGTACGGTTTTAGCACGGCAAATGCTATTTTGGATCTCACTGATAAAACCATTTAATCTTATGAGAAGGGTGTACTTGCTATAGCAACTTTTTTTATCCTCACAAAGAACTTGGACTGTATAGTGCATGAAAATTTAATTGAAAAGTTAAAACTATACAATTTCGATGATAGAATTATAATAATTTTGAGTTACTAGGAGAATAGTAAACAAATATTTCAATTAAATAATGCTCTATCTGATTCTTTGTCAATAATTCATGGTATTCCGCAAGGGTCCATACTAGGTCCGTTATTATTTCTAATATTCATTAGATTTTCATATAAAATAATAGAGGAATAAACAAGTGCTCGTGTGCTCCGTGTAAAACCAATCATAAGTTCGATAATAGTGCTCAATATTAAAATCAAACTATACAGTTGCGTTACGCAAAGTGCGGGTGACAGTTTTGTGTAAATCTTGTTGTTATCCGAATACTATATGGCGAGTAATTAGACTTTTATTGTAGCAAGTGCTAATGTGGATACATACTTTTTCGATGCGAAAAAATCCCGTGTGATCCGAAATTGCAGACATTTTGCGGTTGATATTTTCTGTCCGCGAAATCGCCTGTTTTGCCAACGCGCTCGCATTTTTTTCCGACATTTTAATAGTAATTCCTCTTTAATATTTACTCTTTGTTTATTGTTATATTTTTAAAACAAACTCAATAACAATCATGTCACAGAGTAAATCAGTGAAATGTGCATTTTGCAAGGAAACAATAACAAAAGCTTCAATGCGGAATATGCAAAAGACTTAACCATCCCGAATGTTATAATTTAACGGAAACGGATGTTAAGGTTATGCAAAAGGCAAAAACTGGATGGAAGTGTGAAGGCTGTTTGGGCTTGACAATCAAATTCTTACTAAGGAAAACGTTTCAACAATGATAAAACAAATAATAAGTGAAATCATAAATGAAATTAAAAATGATTTAAATGAGTTCAAATCAGAAATTAAATCAGAAATTTTGAAAATACAAGAGTTTATAAATAAAATGTACGAAGAGTACAAAATTAAAAACCAAGTTCTCTCGGACTTCGTCAATGAAAATAAAAAGGAAATCAACAAAATGAAGACGGATATATTACATCTAAAAAATATAATTGATGTGAATGGAAATAAGGCGAAAATAAATAATTTGGTCTTACAGGTCTTTGTTCGAGCATGGGTGACTATGAAACTAAAATTAAACAAAATATAATGCAAGTTTTCCATTATATTCAAGCTGATGTCTCTGAGAATGACATCGCTAGCATTACTAAAATCAATACCAAAAAGGTATTGTGCTGTTAAAATTACAAGATGTGGCCAAAAAATCCGAAATATTATCTAAACAAGAAACATTCGTCGAGATTATGAGCAATATGTCAACAATATTGAGGATAATATCAAAACTAGTCCTAAACATTTTTGGAAATTTATACGTAACATACCTAATTCAATGAAATTTCATAATAAAACTGCTAGTTTTAGCGATGATATCTCTAAACGGATTATTTTAAATCTGTATTTACAAATGGTAGACTCACGATAAACATAAGCGAAGATCATATAACATCAAGTCAGATTACAATATTGGAATTTGATACTTTAAAAGTACTCAATAATTTCGATTTATCCAAGGGGCCTGGCCCAGATGGAATTCCACCTCTGTTTCTGCATAACTGTTTCTCTACTATAGGTGTACCACTAACAAGTCTCTTTAATAGATCCATAAGTGAAGGTGTATTTCCTAAATATTGGAAAAAAGCTTCTGTCGTTCCCGTGATTAAGTCTAGCGACAGAAATGACGTAACTAATTATCGCCCTGTGTCCATTTTGTCATGCATCCCTAAAGTCTTTGAATTAATAATATTTGAAATAATTTTTTCTCAAGTAAAAAATCAAATAATTGATGAACAACACGGTTTCTTTTCGGGTCGATCGGTCGAAACAAATTTAGTAACTTACCTTGAACATATTTCTAGATCGTTGGATAACAGAAAACAGGTCGATTCTGTATACACTGACATTCGACAAGATTGACATATTAATTAACAAGCTATCTTCAATAGGAATAAATGGAGACTTATTACGCTAGTTAGCCTCGTACATTTCAAACAGGTCACAGTTAGTAAATATTTGGGGATACCTCTCTTCAGAAGTAGTCCTAACCTCAGGTGTTGGCCAGGGTAGTCATCTGAGTCCACTGCTCTTTATCATTTATTTAAACGATATAGCTTTAGATATTGCAAATTTCTACTCTACGCTGATGACCTAAAACTGTTTATGGAAATAAATTCTATAGCTGATTGTCTACATATGCAAGAAGATCTTTTGCGTTTTGAGGAATATTGCACTGTAAACAGACTTCATCTAAATTTCGAAAAATGTTCCAAAATTACTTTTTCTAGAAATAGAGCGACATTCAATTTTAAATATGCATTAGGTAACTAAAACATCAAAAGTGTGTTGCATATAAAGGATCTTGGCCTTATATTTGACAGTAAACTATTTTTTGATCAGCATATGCACTTTATATCTTCCAAGACAAATAAAACACTCGGGTTTATAGTATAGATAGGTATAGAATATATAAATAGATTAGAATCTGTACAGAAACGGTTTCTAAGATTTCTAAATAGAAAATTCAATTTGAAAGCTGAGAACTATTTAAAATTTTGCGAAATGACCGGAATTCCTCATTTAGAACATCGTCGTCAAATGGCTGATGTTATTTTTCTTCATAAGATTATCAATTCTTACACCGAAACACCTCCTCTTTTGTCACAACTCAACCTTAAAGTTTCTGCTCACAATACGCGACTTATTACTACGTTTAGTGAACAGATATTTAACACCAGCTCTATGAAAAATGCACCTATACCTCGCATAATAAACACTTACAATTCACTATTCAGTAACCCTGATATCTTTGCTTTCAACAAAAACCAGTTCAAACGAAAAATTAAACGAAACATTACTGTGTATTGATAGACTTGTTTTTGTGTTTACTTTTTATTTCTATTATATATTTTGTTTGTATATGTGTGTGTTTGTGTCTGTTTGTATGGATCTGCCTGCGTGTATGTGTGTCTGTCTGAACGCGTGTGTGTGTGTGTGTGTGTACGTATGTACATATATTTGTGTGAATATAAATATCTATGTGAATGAGCATGTATATATTTAGTGAGTTTGCTATAATATTATTATTATTATCTTTGATTTTGTACTGTAGATACTATATTTGGGTATTGTCCTGTCTGTATCTCTTCTTTTGTGAATAAATAAATAAATTAACAATTTTCCAAATTAGCTGCTGTTGTACAATTTGCTGATGACACAACGTTAATTATGTCCCAGAAAAACTTCTGATGAAGCCAAGATCTTAAATAATGAAGCGATAGTTGAAGCAAAACATTGGGTTGCTTAAAATAAATGAAGCTTAAATGTGGAAAAAACTATCACCAAATTATTTTCATTAATAAGTTAATAGATATTATTCACTCGTCTAATGTAAAATTTCTGGGGCTGGTCATTGATGATGTAGTGCTGTGAGACTGATCCATTTAGCTTGTGTAACACTAATTTTATGATGAGCTCCAATAAGTTATTTTATATTCTGAATACTTGTTGCGCTACTTTCTTGATGGAACCATATTTTCAAATTGGGTAAAGTAGAACACTTGTTTTGTTCCATAATTTTATTTTCAGTTGCCTGACACGTGTTTCGATCGGTTAGGATCATTTTCAAAGTTAAACTAAGTTATTTTATTACACTCACACTCACACAAACGCATACACACTTTACATCCACGTGGTTTATTAAATCACGACGCAGTGTCTGTCGCATCATATGTTTCTCGTGCTCTTTTCAAAGTTACATATTGTATTTTATTGAGAATTCTCCTTTAGTCAACATATTTCATCAGATCCATTTTTTGCTCACGAATAAAGAGACTATTTACGCTCCTTTTTAATGATTAATACGTGTTTCTGCTGATGATGAACCTTACAACGGTTCGAAACTACTCCAGAAATAAAAATAATACTACTGGAAGTACTGTCTTTACCCTCTACCACTTATTTTATTATTATTTAGAAAAATATTTTTATTTAATATTATAATTTTCCATAGTTTTTTTTTTATACAATGTCATAAGTTTTGAAACAAGTTTAAACATTTTTAACGATTTTTAATATATTATCAACGATTCGTTTTAAACAATATTTCATTTAACAAATTCTCTAGTTTTCTTTTTTCAGAAGATTTTAATTTTTATATAATTAAAATTTTTTGTTAAAATTTTCTGTTTTTTAAACGAATTTTTAATTTTTTCATTATTTGCTTCAAATATGTTTTGAATATTTATTGCTTTCTAGATTTACCATTTTATTAAATTTTAATTGTTTCTTAATTTTTTGTAAAATTTCAATTGTTCTGAGTGAATTTTTATTTTTTTTTTCTTCTTGGGAAATGTAAATGAAAACTGTTTTATTACAAAAAAATCAATTTTTCCAACTGTTTTATTACATATTTTTTAAATGAAACTTTCTATTTTTTTGGGTTTTATTTCAGATTTCAATTGGTTTTGTAGTTTTTTTTTTGTAAAATTTAAATATTATAAAAAAAAGTGAATACTGAAATACTTTGAATACAAAATTTGATTATTACTTTATTTCTGTTCTTGTAAAATTAAAATAAATTTAATTAAATGGTTTATTTTAATTTTATATCGTAGCATTTAAATGGTTTTAAATATTTAATTTTTAATTTATTCATTTATTCTTTGAGAAATTTTCTACTCTTCTTTTTGTTATTTCTTTTTTATAATTTCAATTATTTTAAAGAAATTTTAAATGTTTTCAACTCTCTTTCTGGGAAAAGTTTATTAATTTTTTTATAACTATTTTCAACAAGTTTTAAACAGTTTGTTTTACCAAAATTAATTTAAATATGAAAACCTGTTCAGGATGTTCTAATAAAAACTTGCTTAAAAACAGTTGAAACTTCTATAAAACCTAATACTTTGTATTAGTTTGTATTTCAATTTCATGAAAAGTCTAATTAATATAAAATATTTTACAATTTAAAATATATTATTTATAAGGATACAACTTTAAATTGAAATAACTAACGCGTGACCTTCCCCAATAAATAACAACTAAGCTAATACCTTCCAGACCAGTCGCAATAAATTAGTGATTTACCTAGCGTACTCTTGACCTACCTCAATAGATTGTGCAGATCAGGAGTACGCTAGGACAAGATATAATTTATTGTGGTAGGTCAAGAGTACGCTAGGTTAATTAATAAGAGTACGCTAGCTGTGTTGGTTAAAAATGCACTGGATTCATGCGGAATACTTGTGAAATGAGGATAATTGAAAATAGTTGATAATACGTTTAGTAAAACAATTGAAAATCGTTACGCCATTTAGACAAAAGAAAAGAAATAGTTGTAATTTCTTAAAACAGTGTAATATTATTAACCATTGTAAATCGGCATGTTAGTTAAGCATTCTATTAAAAATAATTAAAGTAGATAAAAATTAAATATATATAGTCCTTTTTACCTAGAGTTCAAACGAAAATAATATATAAAATTAAAATTTATATTTAAACTCAAAATAAAACATAAATTAATAAACAAGGGAAAACTCTAACGGAACAGTCCAAACCAGAAGAAGCTACAATTTTCTTTCAATACCATTAGCTCGAGATAAACAGAACAAACAGGAGAATTACAAGGAACAAACAACATAATATTACTAACAAATAATATGTGCAACCCTGAAAATTAAACAAAATAAATGCATTATACAAAAAGTTTTTAATAAAAGTAAGGCTTTTAAAAATTGTGTAATGATGTTAAAATGATACAACTATACTACTTTAATTAAGTCAATTTTTGTAAATTCAATAAATTAAAGAAAAAAATACATATAATATCATGCAATATTAAGACCTCGCTCTTGGTATCAGAAATATTTTGCTCAATTAAAGTGCATTAAATTCCCATATACACATACATATCTTGCTTTTCTCTTCCAGCTCATTAATTACCAATTTTTACTTACCCTATATAGAATATATAGGGAAAGTATTGCTTTCGTGAATGAGAATATCAGTAGGCGTTATATCTCAAAAACGAATGATGAAATTAAACATCAAACTTAAGGTTTTATCATTAAAAACTAGAACTGAAAAGCTTTTGGTAAACATTTATAAACCTGAAGAAGATGTTTACTCGAGGCATTTTTTAAAAAATTTTTACGATATTTTTATAAATTTCAAAAATATTACATAACTTTTCAAACAAAAGCTAAAGCTGATGAGAAACTGAACAAGTTTTATTAAAATATATTTTTTATAAAAATCTTTAAAAAAATTAAAAATGAATAATTTTGACATTTTTTGCCTATTGCCAATAAACTATAGGAGTTACATGAAATTTATATAACAAATAATTGTAAAGAATCCAGAATTGAGCAAATTATTAAGAATAGCCTTTTTGCGTAAACTATGAGTTTTCGAGAAAAATATAGGGAAAGTACTATGATCACCATTTTTATTCTAACGTTTTCTTTTAAATGATTTTTATTGAATAAATTATAATTTTTTTTCTTTTACTTTCAAGGGTTGTTTTTAATCATTTGTCGTATATTTTCAACTATTTTAAACAAAATTTAAACGATTTGTATAAGATTTCTACTGTTTTTTTGTAAAATCTCAACTACTTTAAAGCATGTATATTTTAGCAGATTTTATTTAAATATAAAAATGTTAATTTTTGCAGGTTTTTTTTAATATTTTTGAACAAAATTATTAATTATGGTTTTTGAAAAATTAAAACGGTTTTAAAGAAGTATTACTACTAAAGTACTTCATTTTTCTAAATACTTTAAAACTTGCTTAAAAAAGTATAAACTTCCACAAAACCTAAGACAATAAACCTAACTAACGCACGACCTACCCCAATAACTAACAGATTCACCTAATATCCACCAGATCGGTCCTATTAAATTAGAAATATACCTAACGCACTCTTGACCTACCTCAACAGATTGCGCATTAATGTAGGTCAGGAGTACGCTAGGTCAAGATACAGTTTATTGCGGTAGGTCAAGAGTACGCTAGGTTAATGCATAAAAATAAGCGACATAAAAAATGGTTTCATTTTGAAATGACAGTAATTGAAATGTTTCAATTAATAAAATTGAAATTGTCACAATTTTGTAGATTGGATATATAATTAAAAAAAACTATGATAATAAGGCGAAATTATATTCAAAAATTTAGAGAAGAGCAATGCCAAATTTGGCTAATTCTTTTTAATATATGGACATCAATATAATCATTTCAGACACGCCCTGAGTAAATTTCATATTCGAATCGTAATCAAACCCTACGAGGTAGCTTCTTGGAATATTAAACAAATTGTTATCCATATTGAAATTCAACACTATATTATTTTATTTTTCATAGATGATAGTCTTAAATCACCTAGTACAGCAATAAATTATAATTAGTTTATAAAGTATGGTAAAGTATTATGATCATGATTTTTTTGATTTTAATGTTTCAACGCAAATAGACCTTTTGAGGTTTGAGACTAAAATTACCATTATAATATAGGTCTCTGTGTATCTGTGGGTCAGTATCTCAAAAATCAAAATTATTGATTGAATTTATACTCTCTACATTTAATTCTTTATTAAAAAAACTAAAAGGCTTTTGGTAACATTTCGCCCAAGAGAAGTAGGTTTTCTCTTTAATTTAAGCTTTGTTGCATTTATAAGAAACTAAAAAACTCTTGATCTTTTGGTGTAATATCTTTCACCGGATGCGGCTGTTAAAATCTTTTTCTCTATTTTTTTTATTTTTCAACCCATCTTTGGCCAACGGTGCGTATACGCACCATTTCAAAATGCACCATTAATTAATAACTTTCTATTGTATAATTTAATTTTTTGTTGGTGCTTCTAAGAGTAAACACAATAAACTTAATTTACATGTAGATTAAATAAATTTTTCTCGTTAGTTACTATTGCAAATATTTTATTGAAAAGTCCTATTTTAAGAAGGATTTACTCTGGTTTATGCAAACATTATTTACTATTTCCAGATAATGTAATTTCAAGTACTCATTGCCTGAATTCCAAGTAAACACATTAAGCATTATGGTAGAAGTGATTAAAACAGATATAAGATTTTCTGGAAAAAGATAACGACTCTTAATCCTTCGTGGTGCGTATACGCACCGTTGGCCAAAGGGGGTATACCTGCTATATATAAGGATCGACATTTTTGCATACTGTTCATTGTAATTTGTATTCTTATTACGCAAACTACATCAGTGAAATTAGTGAAGATATTATTATGTCCAAATTTAAAGCTTTTTTAACCCAACGTGAATTAGTTGAAGAATTCGAATGGATGCTGGACGAGATTCAAGATAGCAGAAAACAAGGTCAATAAGAGGTTTATGCAGTTCGGTGTATTTTCCCAGAAACTTGCCATAGATGAGCAAATGGTTCCATACTTTGGACGGCACTCGTGCAAGATGTACATCAGAGGAAAACCAGTACGATTTGGCTTCAAATTGTGGTGCCCGTGTTCTTCGGATGGCTACTTATTTCAATTCATTCCCTACGGAGGAGCAACAGCAGAAAAAAATGAATTTGGTTTAGGAGTGAAAGTTGTACTGGATTTGCTATTTAAAATTAGTGAAGTCTCCAGATAACCACAAGATATTTTTTGATAATTTCTTTACCTCATACAAATTGATGAAGGAACTATCAAAAAGGGGATATTTTGCGCCGGGGACAATCCGGGATAATCGCATTGCAAAATGTACAATAAAGGCAATACAAGTTATCCATAAAGAATCTCGCTCCAGTTATGATTGTGCACAGGATGCAACTATAGGGATCGTTGTCACAAGATGGAACGACAATTCGGTAGTAACACTTGCCAGTAATATCAAAGCAGTAATGCCAATACCACAAGCAAAAAGATATTACAGGAAACAAAAAAGGAGGTCAATATCCTACAGCCGAAAGTGATTAGAGAATATAGCAAATTCAAGGGTGGCGTGGATCTCCACGACAATGGAGTGGCGAATTACCGCATCAAGTGTCATGGCAAGAAATGGTGGTAGCCGCTGTTTACTACTACAATATACAGCATGCTGGTAAGCAGTTGGAAGATTAGCCAAAGGAAGCAAAATTAGTCAACTGGATTTTAGATCTCATATTGTTACAAGGCTCTTGGTAGTAAAATATCCATCATTTGTAACGGTAGCAGTGCCATTGAAAGTGCGCAAAGATAATGTTGGACATGTAATTATTGTGCATGAAACGAAAAAGCTGCTAAGATGTAAAGTGTGCCAATCAAACACAATTTATATGTGCAAAAAATGTAATGTGCATCTGCACTCAGAATGTTATAAAAATATCATATTTCATTTTATATACCCCTATTCGCCAACGGTGCGTATACGCACCACTCAAATTTTTGTATATCAAATTTTTTTTTTGAAAAAATTTTATTAAAACTTTCTTGATGAACACTATTCTAATGCGTTTTATTAAAAAAAAATCTAAAATATCATCTATTTCTATGCTTGGCCAAAGATGGGTTAATGAGAAAGTTTATAAAACTTTCCAAAAAAAGGAAAATAAACTAAGTACTTTATTTTTGATGCATATCAGTAAAGAATTATAGAGGTAGGCAAAATTTATAAATTATATAATAAAATGAGAAGTTATTATAAATTATAGAATTACGAGAATGCTGATGTAGAAGTGATAAAATGTAAATATATATTTCAAACTTTTTTAAGTAAACTAGATAATAGGTTTATTTGAATTTGGTTGAAAAATCAGTTAAAAAATTTTATTGGAAAATGAAAAGGCTTACAAACTTCTAATATTGATTGTTATTGATTGATTGTTGAGGTATTTAAGTGCTGAAAATCCATAAACTGTTTGATTTTCAAATTGGTTTTATTGTAAACACTACATATGTATTTTCTTCACCTGAAGAAGCCACAGTGTGGCGAAACATATGTAGTGTTTACAATAAAACCAATTTGAAAATCAAACAGTTTTGTTATCTAAATAATTGATTGTTATATTTGGCAATAGTTTTAAAATATTTTCTCTGAAAAATTGTTTTTAAATTTGTTCACAATTTTGGTTCAATTAAATTTAAATAAATACCTTATAATTTCTACGTAAATTGAATGAAATTGTTTCAAAATTGAACATGTTAAATGGAAAAGAGTACATATTTGACTCTTTTCTATTACCTTAACTTAATTAACTCGCAATTTTTATTTTCATTTTAAATGCAAGGCATACAGCTAAGTATATTCTTCAAGGTCAATTTAGCAGAATATAAACAAGAAAAAATATTCAAGCCCTAGACTCTAAGTTGTAATAAAATATAATTGCTGAAATCATATTTTCAGTTATAGTAAATTTTAACTTTTTCGTATTTTTCCTTTTTAATTTACCTAACTAGTGTAGTTTTGAAAAGATTAAACTTAAAAATGTTCAACAAGAGGAGAATGCAGCCACACAGCGAACCTAAGCATTATTCATTGTTCCTTCAACATGTTTCGATTAAAAAATCCTTTTACAGACATGATCTAGATACATGCAGTTTAAATTTACTTTTCTTAAAAAGTTCTTCGCCGTCATCAATTTTTCGCGAATCGAATCACAATAACTCTTTTTTACTCGCAAAGGTCATTGCTTTAGCAGATTAAATCTTACCTCCGTATTTCTTACTTCACTCTTTTATTATCGCTACTTAAAAACTTAGTTATATAATATAATAATATATTATATTTTATACCACTGTGGATAAATTCTGCAAAATACTCTTTACACGATCATCTAATTGGAAGAAGATACTTAGATAGTTGTATCACTTAACACATGTAAGAAACAATTTTCAAATAAAAATATGTGTATATCAGTTTTGTTGTTTAATAGTCATTTTATTCCAGAAAAATATAAGGAGACAAGAATCAAAGCAAAATGGTGTTATACTCACCATAAGTTCATAGATCCACCCAGTCAAGTTTCTTATCAAATAATCAAAAAAATATTTTAAAAGGAAGTAAAATAGAAGTCATAGAATTCTTGTTCAAACATATTCCCAAATAAGGTTTAACACTCTGAAATATTGTCTTCATATTTTTAATTCAAAAAATATATACAAAAAGGAAATGAAATAGGAACAAACTTGTCATTAAATTCTTATTTAAAAGTATTTTTAAATGAGTTTGAAGACCGCTAAATATTATCTTCATATTTTTGATTTAGGCACAATTATTTAATGTCTAAATGCTAGAAGCGTAATTTCAAGATTATAACTTGAAAAACATGCCAAATATTAATATGATTAGCATTTAAATAGTCACAATAATGTTCCTAAATGAGGTTGAAAGTTGAAAGTTGCCATATAAATAAATGATTTAGGAACATTTAGTTTCAAATTTTAGATAACAAAAACGGTGATCTTCTAGTAGCCAAATGTTGGTATGCTTGGTGTAGAGATATGCATAGTAAAAATTTCTAAATAAAGTGGAAATCAAACAGTTCTTTAATTAATTGATTAATGGTTGAGGCGTTAACTTCGTGATACATCTTGGAAAATGTAATTAATTGAGTTAAGTCTGATAATGATCAGTTAATGATCGAAACTCGAGTCACTTAAATATAAAGTGTGATATCAACAAAGTAAACGTTTTTGTTTAATTTAAAGTTCTTTAATTATTTTATTTTCAGGATGACTTAATAAAAAATAGTTTTGATAAATTAAATCTTGTCGAAGATCAAAGATATTTTGGCCTAGGTATTAATTAATCTATAAAAATAAAACTATTCAAGTGTCATTAATGTGAACTGCAAAATATTTAAAAAATGAACTCAAAAGATACAATTCACTTAAAGAATTAAATAATTATTAATAGAAACTATACAATTCACACATTATTTATCTTAAATTGTAAACATATTTTTGGTTTAAATTAACATAGAAGAATTCTGCTCTTGAATAATTTAAGGTCATTGCACTGTATAATTATTACTAGAATAAAATTATAGAAGCTTTCAATTTGTGATACATTTTTATAACTATAAATAACACACGCCACAATCCTTATAAGTAAACTGTGTTTGTATCACATACTTTATTCTTTTTTTAGTATTTTAGATATATTAACACGGTTTACTTGTGTTATTTAAAGCTAAATTTAATAGTTTTAAAACTAATAAAAAATTTAATTAGAATCGAAACAGTTTAACCTCATTTTTTTCAACGATTTATTATTTAAGAATCTTTTAGAGTAAAAATAATGACCGATATGTAATTACATTATCGATCGACTAATTTTATTTCCTTAATCGAATTGCTCCATAAAAATGCGATTCGATTTATTTCTTGCGTATCCAACTAACGACGGCAATTAATTTGATTTCAGCGACTGGCCTGGATCCAGACGACCTGTCGATTCCTACGGTCTCTCCAGGGCAATCAATCGATCTTCTGGTGGCACTGGGTCTCCACAATAGCAGCTGGGCAGGGGTCACGATAACACCAGGACCCCAACAGCTCAGGCCGGCGTATTATTTACAAGGTAAAGATTTAGATTGAGCTTACAAGTAACAATAGAAAAGTAGTCTCTATTGTTACTAAGAATAATAATTGTTTGTTCTACGATCGTTACATTTATTTGTTGTATTCTAAGAATACGGGATGCAAATACAAAATAATATGGAATTTTTAGATTTCGTAATTCATTAGGTTTATTTATAACAACACAAATACAACATTCTTTCCCGGCGCATCCACCAATTTAAAAATGTTTGGTTCATTAAGGCTACTCTACTACTTATGTTTATATCAAATAAAATATAATAGGAAAAATCATATAGACAACCCAAAAAGTTGTCTAAAAATTCTATAAAAATCTCATTCATTCTTAAATAAATACACAGGGTGAATTTTTTTACTGTTCTCTATGGGGATCTTGGAAACTATAAGAAATAGAAAAACGGTTAAATGGGAAAAGAAGTGTAGTTTTAAGATACGAATAAAATTCCACATTCAATGTTTTCAAGAAAGTCAGGGGTAACTTGATATTTAAAAAAAAAAGTAAAAAGTGTAATTTTTTAAATCAATATATTTCGGTTATTATCTACAAATTTGTCTTTCAAAGTTTTTTTTCTATCTGTTATAATAACCGAGATATATTGATTTGAAAAAATTGACACTTTTTACTTTTTCAAAATAGCTAGTTACCCTTGCCTTTTTTAAAACTTTGAAAGTGGAATTTTATTCGTTTCTTAAAACTACACTTCTTTCCCCATTTAACCGTTTTTCTATCTCGTATAGTTTCCGAGATCCCCATAGATAACGAGATCCCCTAAAAAAAATCACCCTGCATATTTATAAGATATGTAAAGTTTAATAAATTTAAAGTTATATTCCTCACTGTAATGTTTTATTCAATACATAATACATTTCTCAATAATATAGAAATATAAATTCTTATGCATTACTTGAATCATAAGAATTAAACCGGTTTTTTTTAATCAACATACAAACGAATGGATTAATCGTATGTGGGGGGAACACGTTCCATCTTAACCGGTTGATATATTTGTTCGATGCGATTCGTTAAAATCCTGCACTAAATCCCTGCTTCGGACAGATTGCCCGATGAGAAATTAAGCTTACAACATTTAACTTTCCGCTTCATAAAATGCACGTTCCGCGCATTAGTTCCATCAATTAAAAAAGGATCTCTTGCGGCTTAGCTGTTCATAACAGATGATTTACCAATTCGTCTAACATTTCTACAAAGACTTTATTCTGTTCAATGGTAGCTTAGAAGTTAACAATATTACAATTATTAGATGACTATATATCAATAACCAATTGGTGATAATTGTTGTATGGTTAGTAATAAATTAATAATAAATTAATCAAAATCATCATATTTTAGTACATTCTAAAATCATTAGAAATTATTTATAATTACATATAGGTATAATAGATTTTATTAATATTTTTAATGAAGCAATTAATTTTAAATGAGAATGTAATACTACTGTTACATTTTGCAATAAAACTCTTTTGATGTAAAATTCAATAGAAACTGAAACAGATGGGAATCGATCGTTGAAAGTGGTCGAGGCAAATTGGTTTGTTGTAAACGCCGCAATCCCGACTAAATAAATTATAAAGCATCGCCGGAGCTTTTATGGACGCAACAAAAACACACTCAGCGCGAAAGCTAATTGATTTCCAGCTGGGAGGAAAAAAAACGTACGTCTGGAAAATGTGTAGGTGCGGTGCGATGTTTTGTGTTGTATCAGATCGTTACGTAACTTTAATTTGTGGAAATGGCTTTCACACTCCCGTGGCCGAGATAAAAGATGAAACTGAATTAATTAAACACAATGTACGAGCAAGGGGTTAGTAGCCGATTACGGTTTGATAAAATGTATAAAGTAGTAGTAATTAATATAAATTTATTTCAATTCAAATTTCTGGCTTTAATTTCATCAGCATTTTTACCTGTCGCTGATACTCTTATATCATCAGCATATTTTACTATGTATGTAGCCTCCCTAAAAGTTCTAGATTCAATTTTAATGCGTATGTAGTATTAATGGGTGCCTATTATCCCACCCACCATTCATAATATTAACAGCATCAATATTTAAAAAAATAAATTACATTTTTATTTAAATTAAGAATAATTTTACTAAATCATTAGTCTATGTGTGATTGGAGGGTGGAATAGTGGCCACCTACACACCCTACATATGCTTAAATACTTCTAATACTGTCACTGCTTCTGTTTAAAAAAATAACAGTTTTATTTGGAATGATATCAGAACATTTAAACCCAGAGATTTAGTTTAGGGTGGGTGGTCACTATCCCACCCTCCAATCATAAAAGCATCAACCAGAGATTTACTGAAGTAATCCCTAAATTTAAGAAGTCTTGTAATTAATTAATTGCTTAAATATTTCCGGTAATACAATTTCTCACTTGTAAATTGCATTACAGGAAATATTTCATATATTATAAAAATGATAGAACTTCTTAAAATTAGAGATTATTATAGCAAACCTCTCGTTGATGCGTTTGTGATTGGAGAATAGGATAGTGGCCACCCACCTTAGATATGCTTAAATATTTCCAAAGCTTTCTCTGTTTATGTTAAAAAAACACATAACAATCTTGTTTGGAATGTTATCAAAACATTTAAACCCAGTGTTTTAGTTTAAGTTCCAATGCTGATGTAGGGTGGGTGTATGGCACGATCCCATCCTTCAATCACAAACACATTGACGAGGGGTTTGCTGTAATAATCCTTATTTTTTTTAGGAATTTTTAGGAATCATTTATGTACTCCCTAAATATTTCCTTCAATATAATTTTCTATTTAAAAATTGGTGCCAATAATAAAAGACATGGAAAGTAGGATAGTCGCCAGCTACCCACCCTACATAAAAATTAATACCTAAACTGAAACTTTAGATTAAAATTCTTTGAAACAGTTATAAATAAATTAATTATGATTTTTAAGAAACAAAAGTAGTGACAGTGGTTGAAGTGTTTGAGCATAAGTAGGGTGGGTGGGTGACCACTATTCCACCCTCCATTTATTTTATTATCAGCATCAATGTCTAATAGAAAATTGTACCAATTAAAATATTTAAGCGATGAGTAAATTGCAAGACTTCTTAAATTTAGGGATTATTTTCGCAAATTTCTAGTCAATTTGTTTATTATTGGAAGGTGGGATAGTGGGCACCCACCCACCCTACGTTCGTTTAAAAACTTCAAATACTATCAGTGCTTTTGTTTCCTAAAATTATTTACAATTTATTTACGATTGTAACAAAGCATTTAAATCCATAATTTTAGTTTAAATTTTGATTTATATGTAGAGTGGGTGGGTGGCCACTATTCCACCCTCCATATCTTTTATTATCAACATCAATTTATCAATAGGAATTTGTATTAAAGAATATACTTAGGCAATAACTAAAAGACTTCTTAAAATTAAGGATTATTGTAGCAAACCTCTCGTTGATGTGTTTGTGATTAAAGAATGGGTTAGTGATCACCCGCCCACCCTACATATGCTTAAATACTTCAAATACTGTCACTGTTTTTTAAATACATACAATTTTTATTCGGAATGTTATTAAAGTATTTAAACCCATTGTTTTAGTATACGGGTGGGTGGGTGGCCACTATACCATCCTACAATCACAAACACATCGACCAGAGATTTGCTGAAATAATACCCAATTCTAGTAAGCCTTATCATTTAAGTATTCCCTAAATATTTCCTTTAATACAATTTTCTGTTTTAAAATAGATGCTAATAATAAACGAAATGAAGTGGATAGTGGACATCCACCCACTATACATACAAAGTAATACCTAAACTGAAACTTTGGATTAAAATGGTTTGATATATTTGTATATAAATTAATTATGATTTTTAAGAAAAAATCAGTGGCAGTTGTACTTGAGAATATGTAGGGTGGGTGGGTGTACACTATTCAACCTTCAATTCCTTTCACTTTTATTATCAGCATCAATTTCTCATTAGGAAATTATATTAAAGGAAATATTTAGACAATAAATAAATGATAAGACTTCTTACAATTAGGGATTATTACCATAAATCTCCTCTCGATGTAATTGTGATTGGAGGGTGGAATAGTGGCATACATATTCTTAAAAACTTCAACTACTATTACTGCTTTTGTTTCCTGAAAATCATTACAATTTATTTACGAATGTATCAAAGCATTTAAATCCAAAGTTTCAGTTTAGGTTTTATTGTATATGTAGAGTGGGTGGGTGGTCACTATCCCACGCACCATTTCTTTTATAATTGGCACCAATTTCTCAATAAGATAACGTACTAAAGATAATATTTAAGCAATAATAACAATACAAGGCTTCTTAAATTTAGGGAGTAAATCTCTCCTTGGTGTTTGTGATTAGAGGGTGGAATAGTGGCAACCCACCCATTGCTTTTGTTTCTTAAAAAATTATAACAATTATGTCTATTCTGAATATTATTGAAGAATTTAAATCCAGTGTTACAGTTTAATTTTTAATGTCTACGTAGGGTGGGTGGGTGTCCACTATTTCACCCTCAATTCATTTTATTATCAGCGTCGATTTTTCTATAAGAAATTTTACTGAAGAGAATATCTAAGTAATCAATAAATTATAAGATATGTAAAAATTACAATTTTTTTAAATTAATTTCAAATTGATGTATTTGTGACTCAATTTTTACTTTCCCTTATTTTCGTCCGTGAAAATGTCTGTGGGCGCTGTATCTCAAAAATGAATGATTCGATTGAGATGAAACTCGAGTGTTTACTTGAGGCGTTTTTTTTTTTATTTTCCGATATTTTTCCAAGAATTTTACAAAACTTTTCAAACAAAAGTCTAAGTAATCAATAAATTATAAGATATGTAAAAATTACAAATTTTTAAAATTAATTTCAAATAGATGTATTTGTGACTCAATTTTGACTTTCCCTTATTTTCGACCGTAAAAATGTCTGTGGGCGCTGTATCTCAAAAATGAATGATTCGATTGAGATGAAACTCAAGTGTTTACTTGAGGCGTTTTTTTTATTTTCCGATATTTT